>JAQPPZ010000480.1:0-1200000 GCA_028583015.1 Wollemia nobilis
ACCAATTAAAAAAAGTAATAAAATTGTTTAAGAATTTACCCTCATAATGGGTGGGCGATGGTGAATGCAACTATTTGGGGGGTACCCTAGGAAGGGATACCCACAAAATCCAGCCACTTTTTGTTACCAAACCATTAGAATATGTTTGTAAAAAACCTAAGGTGTGTTTTCATCGAATTTGGTGAATAAATTCACCCGGATGGAAAAGTTATGCTCGGATTACCTTCTTGAAGTCACCTGGTAACCTCCTTGGCAAAAGGGAGATTTCGAGGGCAAAAAGGTGCAATAAGGTGAGGGTAAATCTTGGAAACACTCCATTGTATATCCTAGAACTCCTCTCTATATGTGTTTCTTGTGTGGATATTGTACCCATTTTATAGCCCAAAGGGGCTCATGTGCAAAAAGGCATGCAATGGCATGCATGGCAGGAGGTGCCACTTCTTAAATGGGAGGTATGCAATGGATGTGGAAGATAATCTCTAATTTGGGCATCCATTAAGAATTTTTTCATAAGGCTTCAGTGCCCTCTAACCCACATGCTCCATATGGCATGCTAAATGGTAGTTTTTGGATGCCATTTGGCCTAGATTTGACTTTTTCTGGGTCAAAATTGCTCATTGTCCCACCCTAGGATGATAGCTCACCACCATCCCAGGATGGGATGGTGGGAATCTACCACCATCCCAAGGTGGGATGGTGGTGAATTTTGGGCCAAAACCTCCCAAAATTGGGCCGGTAGCCTCCAAAAATATTTATGGAGTGGCTAGAACCACTGTGAGCCTCCTAAGGGCTACTCAAGGGGCCATATGATGTTAATTTGATCCTTTTTTGTGGATGATTAATTGGGTTTACCACATTTTAGTTTCTATAGGTTCATCCAATGTTGGCTACTCCATGGATAAAATATTTTACTAAAATTTTCTCAATCAATCTCTTTATGGAATCCTTCCCAATTACAATGTTTATGGACCTTTGTCCAAAGGAGATGTTGATCCCCTAATTTCAAGTTCGTGGATATCTTCCACAGGAGAACTCTTTGCCCTTCTACTCTAGCTAGTGATATTCTAGAAAACTCTATATCTCTGTTGCACTAACTGGTGGATCTCTCTCCACTTGAAGACTCCTCACTCATATTTGTTTTCAATTGTACTGACTACTAGATCTCTATCCAATGAGACTCTATCCTCTATACTCTATCACCTCCAAATCTCTATCTCAATACACTAAACATAGTCTAGTCGGTCTAGCACATCTCTACTCAATCTCTTACACTAAACACAGTACATTCAATCTAGTACAATTCTGCTCAATATGTCCACACAGAACCTACTCAAATATTCTCAATAGCTCCACATAGAACCTACTCAATTATGCTCAATATGTACACATAGAACCTACTAAATTCTTATTAATAGGTCCACACAAAACCTACTCAAATCTGCTCAACAGGTCCACATAGAACCTGCTCAAATCTGCTCAACAGGTCCACATAGAACCTGCTCAAATTTTCTCAACAGGTCCACACAAAACCTACTCAAATTTTCTCAATAGGTCCACACATAACCTGCTTAAATCTACTCAATAAGATCACTCAGAACTTGTCCAAATCTGCTCAACAAGCTCACTCATAACTTGTCCAAATATACTCAATAAGCTCACTCAGAACTTGTCCAAATATTTTCAATAAGTCCTCTCTAGGACTTGCTCAAATCTGCATAGTAATATTCCACAAAAACTTACTCAAAATCAGTCCACAAGCCTTCTCAAAGACTTGTCTCAAATCTGCTTAACAAGCTCACATAAAGCTTGTCCAATCTCATAGAATCATAAAGAGAATTGTTAGAGACTCAATATGTTCTATACTTAAATCTCAATATCAACTCAAATCCAAAATATAGAATAGTTTGTTTCATGGAACTTGAACAACCACATGCATCCACTTGACTAGGCTCAATCAACTCTACTCAACCAAACACCTCAAGGAACAACCCTTTCTCATAAACCATAGTCTAAGAATTTATCAACTAACTCAAAATGTTTCCAACAATGCTCAACTACAAATCTCACATAACAATGATACTCATGTTCTTTTCTAACTCAAGTTCAAGTTCTTTGCATAACCAATTGGCTTCAACAACAATGTTTATAAAACAAGGTTTAATCACAACTCTCAATCCATAAAACCTTGAAGCATTAAATCAATAAATTTCGAAAAGGAAACCACAATCAATCCTTTTCACTCCAAAGGTATTTTATAATCAACCACCATAATCAATCAATAGGAGAATGTGCCCATACCTTTTATGAAGATGAAGAAGCCTCTTTGGAAATCTACCACAATCACAATATTCTTTTGCAAATCCTCACAAGGGTTAGAATATGACAAAATAATTAACATTAATCCACTTCACAATAATATTCACCAAGAATTTTAATTAGAAAACCTTTGTAAGAATTAATGCACAACTTCCTTATCACTCCTAAAACCACTTGTACCATAAAATAAAATAAATCAAAACATTGCATAACCTTGTCACTCCAAAAACCACTTATACCATAAAATAAAAGAAATCAAAGCATTGCATAACCTTATCACTCCAAAAACCACTTATACCATAAAATAAAATAAATCAAAACATTGCATAACCTTGCCACTCCAAAAACCACTTATATCATAAAATAACTCAATTTTTTTATATCCTTCTTTTCAACACTTTTACAATTAAAAAAAATAATCACAAAGCCTTTTTAGGCAATATCCCACATTAATAAAATATCAAAACTTAGCCATATGCAAAAATTAAATCCACTATACTCTCCGTGAAAGTCGATGTTTAACACAACCTTAGAAAATTCTAAATACTTCATGCACCCAAAATTTTTTACGATCGAATTATGGCATACCTTGCAAAATGGTTTCGGGTGGTTTCAACCCTGTGTTCCTCCTCATCATGCACCTTAGAGAATTATCCACCCACTGTGTGGTCTAGGCCTCCCATGTGGAGGCTTTAAGCCTTTGATACTTATATTTTCGTCCTCTCCACCTATGCCTTGAAACTTGCTCCCTTGTTCCACGTGCAGTGCACAAACGAAATCAAAATGGGGGAATCGACGATTATGAAGGAGGGGATAATTGAATGTGGACAATATTTATTGTCACCTACTTGGTTGATAAAATAAACCCCTTTAAATATTTGAACCTTTGCATGATAAAATATATGAAGTCGGTGGACATGGCATGAAAACTCTTTTATTTAATTTCAAAATTTAAACTAGACCTTTAAAATTAAATTTCTCCATCATCGGGGAACCTGTTTCGATGAAACAAAATGCCAACTTGGGTTTTAAGAAAAACCCATTTCAAATCTGACATCCATGGTTTTAAATAAAACCTTTCCTTGCCTTCCTTGGTTTTTATAAAAACCTTTTGCTAAGCTTCCCTTGAAGCTCCTTTTGGAACCAAATTCCATGCATCCCTTCTTGAACCTTTGATCAAAACCTTTGCTTCTCATGAAGCTCTTTGTGGAGAAAAATCATAGTTCTTACTTACATAGGTCCTTTTGACATCAATGACAACTTTTAGCTTAGGGACTTAAAATTTCCAACATCATCTAAATTTTTAAAGAGTGTTTTGATGATTTAGCATCCATAAATGATTATGTGTCATGTGATGACATGGCACTTGAAATTTGACATGATGAAATAATATTAGATGGTGACATGGATTTTCATGATGTAATAGTGATTGACATGACATCAACCAACATGGAAAAGTTGACCCTAATTTTTATATCCATAAAGGGGTTTGAATAATGAGATTAATCAAATTCATCATCTAACCCTTATTAGTGATAATATAGTTATAAATAAAGGTCATAGAGCATCCATTTTGAATTTCATAAAAATGTGACACATGACATCATATTGTATATTGAAACCCTATCTAGTGTCCTACACAATTAGATTCATAGTGCACCCCCTTGCATAGGACAATGATACATGGTAGTAGCAATTTCATTTAATAAAAATTTAGTCGATACCCCTCTAGCCTCACATGTAGTAAACTTTATCTAATGGAAATGTTGTGCACCCACAAACCTTGACCAATATTGAATGATCTAGAGAACAATGAGGCTTCGAGGGTCAATCTCCAAAGGAGGTCGATTCCTTTGAATTTTGAGCTAACTATTCCTAAATTTCCGGGGAAAAGGGTGCTGAAAGAAGAAAATGGAGCTAAAGCTAGAAATTATGTTGGTGTAGATTAAGCAACATCAAGACACATGCACAGTAAAAGACTATGCAAATAAACAACCAATTACCTAATAGACCAACTAGTTTTACTATCAACCACAGAATATTTAGTTCTAATATAATGTAGCTTATCAAATTACTAATTCCAGAACAAGCAAATGAACATAGCATAAATTTAGAATTCAGAGTAAACACCATGAACATTCAATAGGCTAAAATTAGAAAGAAGTAATCATCCATACATACATGTTCTACAAATGAATTGAACCAGAGGCCAAACAACAATCACTTTGTATTAATATGCAAGTCTTCTATTCTTACATATGAATTGTAAAAGCCTAAGAGTTGACCTGTTTTCATTTTACATCTTAGTATATATAGAATTTTTACAATCTTACAGTTGTCAAGATATCATTGTCTGAGAAACATATTATTGTTATGTCAGAGGGAGTGCTAGCTGATTGGGTTGCTTAGAAGTATGGCTGCTCCAACTACCTAATCATGAATTTCTAACCTAGCCAAAATCTATGTTATGTTGAGTCATGTTGAGCCTGTTGCTTGCATCTGGTTTTTTGCTTTTCATTGATTATTTTTTGGTTGAGTCACCTTGTAACCTGCATGATGGCCATGAGCATAACCACATTATTGAGATTCTCTTGATAGGTGATATGATCCAACACATGTCATGAGATGGTGATGTGACAATCCTCATGTGGGTATGTCAATGCTAGATTTTGGTTGAGTCAATTTCTTAACTTATACATTATAATATCATTGGTTTCAGTTATTTGGGACCCTGGCAGACTTTGGCTAAGTACAAAATTTCTGTCAATATGAGTATTTTCTCCACCTTCTTCCTATCATATTTCAATCATTTGGATTAGTAGTTCAAATTCGAGGGCTAGTCAATTGTGAATATTCCAGCACCTTCTATACTTGACCAAAGTCTAAACTTCCAATAGCAAGCCAAATATTTGGTACCCTATCAGGCTCTGGTTAGGTATAAATATTTTGGTCACCTCTATACTTGGTTATTTTTGTGAACCGATATATTTTAGAAGTGGTTCAAGAATTAGGTACCCTACCAAGTTTTTATTGGGTGCAAATATTTTGGTACTACTTACACTTAGACATTTTCTATGATCGGATGTATTCCATCAGCAAGCTAAATTTTGGTACCATACCGGGCTCTGATAAAGTATAACTCTTTCAGTGTCTTTTAGACTCAGACATTTTCTCCTATTATTTCATGCATGTGCCTGACTTTCAAGACTCCACCAAGCTTCAATCGTGTGTAATTCATACGATAACATCCAGACTTAGTCAAATTTTGTATGTTTCTCATGTCAGCCTCTAAGCCTCTGGATGAGGAATTAGGACCTTGTTAGGGTCCAACTAGATGCAAATATTTTGGTGACTTTAAACTTAATCATTTTTCTTGATCTCAAACCTATGACAGTGTGGTGGAAATTTGGTCCTATGTCAGCTTTTAGATGGGTATAGATATCCTAGTGCTCTTCAGACTTAGCCATTTTGTTCAGGCTACAAGGCTTTATCCCATAGTACTTGGTCCCTTTTTTTATTTTGTTGTATTATCCCCTTTTGTAATTTCTCATTGAAGCACACATGGGTAGTAATATGAAAATACCCTCATGCTTAGTGACTCATCGAGAATTTTCATATCGTAGAAAGAGAACTCAAACTAACTTATTTGTATACTACCAAATGATAGTCTTGAGTAAAATAGGGCTAATATAGGAGATAAACTACTGAGGCCTTTGTATATAGGATCAAATTAACAAAATAAACAACTAGGTAGGAAGGAAGGAATAAAACTATGGTGATAAAATGGATAGTGGATTTTATTCTAAACTTTATCAGTAGTTGGTGACAATGGTATGAAGGTGATGAAACTAAAATTATGCATGGGGATACCTAGATAATGGGACATGTCCAAGATATCCAAGCTAGGATTTGTAATATAAACTTTGGAAATGATACTAAAGGTAAAAGTATGTACATAAGCGGAAAAAGGGAAGCAAAAAATAAAACAAGGAATACCTGAGACATGAGATGCACCCATAAAAATGGACCTCCATGAGTAAATCTAGTTGCAACTAAAGGCTATTTTAGACCCAAGTTGGACACTTTAGGAAATAACCATTCTTTCACATATTTTTCTTCCCATATTATTCTTTTTTATTTACATGACCTAGAAAGAAACCCTTTATTACATCGTCTACCGGCTTTAGATTCTTTAAGCCCTTCCTCATTATGTTGTCTCTTGATACTGAAGGATGCTTATCCAAATATGGCCTAAAATAGGTGTATGCTCTAAGTTGATTTGTGTGGATGGTCACTTTATCATCATTAGTAAACCAGGAATATCCTACAAATACCACCGATCAAATTTACAGTAGTGCAAGTATTGATGTGCATTGAATCTTCACTACTGATGATCTGATGGAAATTATTATTGCTCCCTCCTTGTTTATTATGCTAGGTATAGATTTTATAGCTACCTTTCAATCTTATTTTAAGTTGTTCCATTGGTATTTGGAGTCATAATTTTTGAAAATACATTATGGTACAACTATACAAGAAAAAAGCAATATAGTACAAGGAGGTGTTATTTCTCATATTTCTCTAACCACCCCTTGGTGATGTATGTTCTTGTGACCCTTCTTCCTGTGGAGGCTCCCTCTGTGTAGTTGTTCCTGATGATTCCCCATGTTGTGAAACAACCTTAGATGAAATGACTATTTGGAGATGTTGGCACATATTTTCCTAGACATCTAGAGGGGGGTTTGGAATTCCTCTTAGTTCTGAGATAGATCCCTTCAGCCTACCAACATGGTAATACGGAGGGTCACTATACTTCTCACCTAGATAATCTACTTTTGCTAGGAGATGATAAAGCTTATAGAATATTGCAAAGACCTTCCTATATCTAGTGGTTCATATAGTAAGTCAATTTCACTTTGGTATTTTAATTGTACTTCAAAAAACTGGGTCAATGCTTCCTGCTTGCACCAAACTGAGTTGTTATCCCAGAATCTTGGTGCACCCAAGGTCTTGATATCTTGCACAATGTCACTCATTTAATCAACCTATTTTATAATTATGGAAAACATCTCTTGTGCTAGGTTGATGAGCTCATTAGCCCTATAGATATGTTGTGCCAGAAGTCTCCAATCTTCTATATCCTTATTGGGTTGTGCTTTCAAGGTAGGGAAACTATCAGGATATCTTAGCATTTTTTTGAAATTTTGTGCCTCTTGAAACTTGGATTTTAGAACCTTTTTTGCCCTTTCTATATCCTTTATAGATAGCTTGGTTGCAACACCAATCTGTTTAAGCTTTGTATAGAAAGGGATAAAAGTTGGCAGGATTGTTATTTTTATTTTTATCCAGTAGAAGTCCTAGACCTATCTGAGCCAGTATTTAGAGACTACTGAGTTGTGTGGCTTGTCCATTTCCTACTGTAACTCATTCACAACATTGGATAAAGATTCTTCTTATTCTACCAATTTGTTCTTCACTTTGATCAGTGCTGAATTTTGTTGGTCCTTCTCTTCTTGTACCCTTTTTAACTCAACCTCCAGATGTTTGATCTATTGAACTTTTAGCTACAAATCCTTTTTAAAGGGAGACTTATCAATTATGCCCTTCAAATTGATGACATCATTCTTTAGGGTAGTATTTTTCAACCTTTATTTAGTGAGCTTGGCCTCAAGGGTATTAATTTTATTTTTTTCATTTACCAAACTCCTATCCATTTTTCTTGATTGCACAAGCAATGTGTTTGTGTTTGCATGGATGGCCCAGATGGTTTTCATCTTTGATATCATGGAGATATCCCTTCTATATTCTTCTATCTCCCAATATTTTGGTCTCATCTGAGAGATAAGATTTTTCACTTTTGGTTTGGCTACCACCTTAATCCTCTCTTCGTTGATGGGATCCACTGTATCATAGCCCATGGTGATAACTTCTTCTTCTTTCCCCTATAGTTGTTCAAACTAATCCTCTTCCTCCCTCCATATCCATTGGTTCTCTTTTTCTAGCTGAATGGTAGAGAAAATTTTTGGTAGTGGCTCCTAGGTAGCAACTGGGAGGATTAAAGTAGCCAAAAAGGTTAGTAATGGGGTGAGAGGATAGGAAAATATGGATTTTGTAGGGGGAGTACTTCCCTACACACTTTGATCCTTTTGGGTTGTGGGTGGAGGAGTGGAGAATGGATGTTATATGGGTGAGTCCTTCATGGCATATTACTGATACAATGAGATGGACTCAATGAATGATGAGGGGGATGATTGAGTAACTAGGGCCTATGAAGTGGTAGGCAGACTGGGAGAAGGGATTTTTTTTGCTTCAATTTTAGAAATTACAAGAACCATTTTTGAAGGAGGTTGGATGGATGAGGTGGAGAGGTTAGGATTTCCAATGATGAAGGACTCGAGGGAGAATGTGGTTTAGGGGACATACCTATGTCTTGCACTCCTAGCTTTGGCTCCTCTATTTACATGGCTTGTATTGATTTTACTTTGAGTTTAGTCCTTCATGCTTCCTTAGCTTTTGCTTATGCAACTGCTACCTCACACCTTAGTACTTCTTGTTGCAATTCTTACCTTTTTTGTATATGCTTTTCCTTTTCTTCCTCCAACCTTTACTTCCTTGCGGCCTTACTTGTTTAAAAAATCCTTGAACTTGAGCGATATTTTTACTTTTTACTAGATTTAGAGCCATGACCAAAAGATTCAGGCTGAACTTCTAAGGGTGCTTCAACTACTTTGGATGGAGCTAGTCTTCTAATATCAACCATCGATGAATTTTGAGGCAATGATTCTTCTTTTACCTTAACCTCTTCTTCCGACCCTTCCTCTTCCTAGTATATTATGTCCTCAACCATTTGCACCCTTAATATTTTTGGGAAGAGCTCCTTTTCATGCTTCTATTTCTAGCTGATATATTGAGCATCAAACTTATCATTGAATAATGCATCAATATTCTTATTATACTTTACCTTTTTGTTCATATTGCGTTCACAACGCATTACCCACCATTCTTCAATTTTGTAGTCCTCCTAACTTGTACTATCATTGATTGTATCAATGAGGTTGGGATCAAGCAATTGATCTATATTTCTTTCTGGGTCATAAACCTACTCATACTTATAGCAGCTTCTCCATGGTGGTATTTTTTGCATCTCCATATATTTGAGTGGTGCCACTTGATCTTCATCTAGGTTCCTGTGTTTTTCAATCTTTGGTCGCAACATATGCTTGAACCTAGGTACTTTAACATTTGCTTTCAAATTTCTAGCCAGGATACCATCTGGGTCATAATACCACATATGTGGCACCACCAACAATTTTAAGGTAGAAAGTTTGACCTCCAAATTTTTGTACTGTAGGGGGTCTATTTTGGATGTTGTGATGTGCTTGAATTTGATAGGGAACCTAAATATTAAAGCCTTTTTGGCTCCTTGACCAAGTATCTATTCTATAGTATAGGTTTACCCATATTATTACAATCCAAATACCTAGATGGTCACATAATACAAGGGAACTTAGAGAAATTGATTAGTCTGATAATGGTACCTTCCTTCAGAAAGTACCAGTCCCATTGTTATCATGACTTTACTCTTAGAACATCTATAAATTCTAGTAGAATACAAGTAAAATTGCTATATATCATTGCCAATGCTAGTCTCAAGAACTACTTGTTGAATTCAAGATATGAAACACTATCTTGTAACACATGTGTTCAATTTAATACTAATCGTCCATACCCTGCTCATCTATATTTTGTAGCTTAATATTGTATTTATTTATAAAATTTATGTAAAATAGGAAAATCCAAGCCAACCTTCAACTATTCATGTATGCTTAGAGCCAAAAATTGAGTCCAATTCAAAGTGACGTGTAGGAAGACAACCATATCTATGTTGGTCATAGCCATTTGATAGGGATAGACTACTGCATTAGTTTTCATTCCAAGGATCACCACCAACATAGAAAATATGGGGTGTACTTCATCATTGAAGTGCATGAGCTTTCTATTTGTTGTCATGAACCCATCAAGTAACTCCCTCCTATTCCAATGAGCCAATTCTAAGTTGGCTTACTTTTTAAGTATAATATTTGGTTTTCAAACCCAATTTATTTTAACCTAGTGCCTAAGGGTTCTTCTACTATAAAAACTTGCATAAATAGTTGCCTATTTATAGTGAAAAATAAATTAGACTAGGAATTACTAATAGTTACCAAATTGACATCATAGAACTTTACCACAATATGGATGAGTTTCAAACATGGGTGTACTACTTTAGGTATAAATTTGTTGAGTTTTGAGTGATAAGCGACACCTACCTGATGGGTTTTAAAGAATTTTTGCACTTTATCTTCATATTTGAGTTGAGAGATCAATAACTTGGATTGAATTATGAGCAATGGATCATGGATTCTAGTGAGCTCATCGGTCAACTTGCTCATGGTATTCTACCCCACGATGCTCTTATTTGCTCCACCCATTTATTTGTCTTTGCTTATATCACTGACTATTAATTATTCTTGAAATTCTTAGGGATCTCTATTGTACTCTTGCTTAGGATTATAGTAAAAGGAAAAATACTTGAAGAGATACAGTCAATTTATAATGTTTGAACCGACACTTTTACCACTCAATGATGTGAATGAATTTATGTGATGAATTTGCGCATACTAAGAAAGATCTATTAAGGGAATTTTTGCCCATTTCTAAAGTCTAACACATATTCTTGGAAGAAGCACTATCAACCTATAATATTCTATTGTAGTTTCTAAAAACTAATAATTTCTTAACTTGGAATGCATTTTTTCATAACTACTCCTAACAGGTATAGTTGTCATTACATAATTTTATGGACCTATGATTTCAAAAAGATATCACTGGGATCACCAACTGTTACAAATTTAATTTTGTATGTTGTATTTGGTAGTTAATCTATCCAATGACCTTACTATGTTTGTTTAATCATGGGTGGCCTACAAATCTTGACAATCATTAACTTGGCCACCACCTTGTGATATGTGCCATATAATGCTAATCATTTTTTGAACCTCTTGATTAGTGGATCAATTAGGATGCAGTGATAGGTTGGTCAACTTGAGATGCCAGGTAGGAAGATGATCTAACCACTTTTAGAAATTAGTTTTAACAAGCGCTACCATATTCAAAAAAGATAAAAAAAACCTATTTACAAGGAATGTACATGTATCATATTTACACATACAAGATGAGTACCACTTGTCCTAAGTATAATGCTTCAGATGTTTACCATTTATCAAAATTGGTAGTAGACAACCATCCAAGTTTCTTAATTCAAGGGAATTTAGATCCTTATGTTCAATGATGTATGGACCAAACCACATTGAATCAAACTTTTCATACGATCTGAATTTTGCTCTATTCACATCCCATTTAAGCACCAAGTCACCTTCTTCGAATGTCTTTGCCATGGATTTTATATTGAACCAGAGTTTGACAACTATTATATGGTGGCAAAAATTATTGTATGCCTATTCACATTTTTCTTCTAATTGGACTAGCTCGGCCATTCTTCTTTCTACCGGCTGCAGGTCATCCGGACAATTTTATTTAATGAATCTTAATGCCAAAAGCTCCAAGTTAATTGGTAGAACAACTTTCCATAAACTAGAGCATAAGGAGAATTTTTGAGGGCTCTTTTTGCAATATTGGGGGAGGCCAAAAGGGCGAGCACAAAAAAAAAGTGCCACTTAGTCTGGTTTTCTTTCTTCCTCCCTCTTATTTTTTTTGTGTTCGTTGGTGGGGGCGCGCGGCGCCACCCCCCCGTGGGGAAAAAATATATAGAAACCAACCCATAAAACCCCTAAATTTAAATAAAAAGAAAAGAATTGCTTTAAAAGAAAAAAAAAAAAATAAAAGAAACAAAGGCAGCAGGCATACAAAAACCAACCCCCAACCCCACCAACAAAACAACAAACACAAATGTTTTTAGCTTCTACCTCAGTCCATTTTGTGAAATAATTTGTTTTCATAAAAATGTATTTGTGTTCAACAAAGGAATTAGGATTAATCACACCAATAAAATCCAAATCCCATTGTTGAAAATGTTCTTCCATGACTACAATCTATAATGGTATTGCTAGATGTTTACCTTTGCCTAAATATTTTTGATAATTTTCATAGGCTCTAACCCACTTGAATGAATAAAAAAAAAATAGATGGCCAATAATATCGAGCCCTTAGAATATTTGCTATAGTAGTCTATCCAGAGTGGTGGCCTCCTTAGAAACCTTTATGAAACTCTTCAAACACTCCCTTGATTTATTCTAGTGGTAAGCATCTTAGCAATACCCTATCAAATTTTATCCAATATAGAATATCTTCAATCAACATATATTTTCTAGCCTGCAACCTAAATCTTCATCTTTGGGATGCATTTAAGCCATTCGAACATATTCCTAAAGCAAATTAATGATGCAATTGTTCCATCCAATTCTCTGGCTACCTCGTTTCTATTTCTAGCCCAATATAATCTTCAGCCTAAATTGACATATCAGCCCAATAAAATTGATAGGGATTTACCCCTTCTCAATTTTATTGGTTTGATCTCTATGTCGTACTCCTAAATTTTAGTCACCCAGCTAGCTCTCTTGTCACCAAGTTCCCCTTGAATCCCAAAATTTTGGACATCTAGATGTACTACATATACCAAGGTCTTTCTTTGAGAAACAAAATGGCTAAAATTATTTAGAGATTTCAAGATAGCATAGACTTGTTTTTTGATAAAATTATACTTTTCCACATGGTCTTGAAATGTCTGACTTAAAAAATCTATTAGTCTTTCACTATCCTTCTTCCCCTTTTGAGTTAGGATAGTTGCATAGCTCCCTTATGCTCTAAATGCATAGAAAATAAAGTCTTTAGAGTAATCTAGATTAATAAGGACCGAATCTTGGGATATTGCCTCTTTTATCTTCTTTAAGACCTTCTTCTGGGCATCCATACATTTGAATTCTACTCCTTTCAATATCTCAGTCATTGGTTTTACAATTTGAGAAAATTTTGAGATGAATTTGCAAAAAAAATTAATCTACCCAAAGAATAATTGGAGTCCCTTTTTTTTCAGTTGAAGGGAAAGAGATTGAATGGCTTTTACTCTATTCGTGTCAATTGCCATCCCTATTTTTGATACTAAATGCCCCAATAATTTTCCCTCATGTACTAAAAATATGTATTTATTAGGATTCAAAGATACCCCAAAATCTCTACATTTTTCAAACACCATTTGGAGATGCTCAATATGCTTGCACTTGTCATGAGAGAATATAGTCATATAATCTAGGTATATTAGGATTATCTTATTCACCAACTCACCAAATGATAAATCCATAGCCCTTTGAAACATGGCACCTATATTTGATAGCCAAAAAGGCATTCATTGATATGCAAATGTACCTCATTTTGTGGTGAATGTTATCTTATGTTGATCTTCATCCTTCACCCAAATTTTATTAAAACCAAAAAATCCATCCAAGAGAGAAAACCTCTTGGCTCCGGCTATAGTATGCAAGATATGATCAATTTATGGGAGGAGATAATGATCCTTTAAGGAGGCTTGGTTCAAATTTTGGAAGTCCACACATAGATGGATGTCTCCATTTTATTGATTGAAACCAAATTGGTAACCCATGTAGAGTGTTTAATGGGGTATATGATTTTGGTAGTCAATGACTTCAATAGTTCTTGTTTCATCAGTACCTCTATCTTGGGATTTATCAATTGTTTCTTCTATCGAAAGGGCCTTGCATCTCGCATAAACTCAATAGTTTTGTGTGCCAAACACTGGTTAACTTTATCCTATTTTTGTCATAGCACTCGCATTTAATTTGTCAACCTGGGAGCTCGTAGACTTTAGAAGTGCCACATTTAAAACTACTCACATCACCACTTCAAATATGAATTTGGTTATCTATAATTAGGGGGTGTTTGTGAAACAACGGTTAATTCATACCAAGAAAACTTAAATATAAATTAAATACATGAAAGTAAACACACCACTCTAAAAAAAATAATACGCCTACTATAAAAAGAACACTTCTAAAATGATTAAATTAATCTAGGAATGAATATACTATGCATACAAAATTAAATATATGAAATAAAATGACTAAGAGACATGGGAGGAATACTAGCTTGGAGTGGGCCCGAGCTCTAGCAGATCTCGCCCAACAATTCACGAAAATCACACATGGATAAAAGAACGCTCAAGCTTTATTAACAATTCAGATTATATTACATGCAATAATGTTCTAGAATGCTTCCTGTAGACACCAAAAAGTAGCACATTGTCCCTCCCCCATATCCATAGTCAATCAATTTTTAAAACCCTTGAAAAATGCATAAATTGGCTAAAACCACTATTCATCATCATTAGCCCCTTTGGGCTAGCTAAGCCCTTTCCTACGTTTAACCCTAGGTCCTCATGTGACCTCATGCCAACTCAACTAAGGTTGAAACCTTTACCATAGTCAAAAATCACTTTATGGTCAAAAAGTCAACATTTTGATCAAATTGTGCTTTATGGCTAATCTCATGTTTAATTAGATCTAATATTGATTTAATTAAAAAGCCTCCACCTCACCTAGTCTACTTAGACTAGCCTAGCCCTGCCACATTTCCACCCAGATATTTCTCCACCCCACATGCCCCTAGGTCATTAATGCAAGATGGAGACTTTTGCACCTAAAAAGCAATTTTAAAATCAAAAGATATTTCAATAAAGGTGATTATTAATGACAAATCAAGATCTTTTGAAAATCATCATTACTTTAGGATGGGTGAGGGATTCTCTCACCCAACCTCATTTATGACCTAGGACACC
The DNA here is from genome assembly GCA_028583015.1 of Wollemia nobilis. Classification (NCBI taxonomy): domain Eukaryota; kingdom Viridiplantae; phylum Streptophyta; class Pinopsida; order Araucariales; family Araucariaceae; genus Wollemia; species Wollemia nobilis. The sequence goes on from JAQPPZ010000480.1 coordinate 15,164, forward strand.
TCTTTTGTGGACACCTCACCACTTCCACCTCATAGGGGACACCTCATCTCCTTTCTCTCGCCCTGGCCCACTCTATAAATAGAAGGCCATTTTCACCATTTTAGGACAACTCACTTTTGCATATCGAAACTCTTTTGAAATCACTATTGCCATTACATCTGTCACACATCCATCACATAGCCATCATACAAACATCCTAATCAGCTTGCCTCATACATATGCCCATTCTTTGAGTGAGACAGGTGGACTTCACAATCAGAATTTGTTGTTCAAGAGTTACCAGATAAATTACATCGAAGGAACCAATCAGAGGCATACAGGGACCCTACCTGAGCAATCCAACTTCAAAAGGGCCGATTCGCACCTCACACGTGCGAGCCTCCTAGTTTGCACCCCAGGAGTGCAAACCTTTGCAACAGATACCAAAATCATTTGGATAGGTAACAATAGTTTAATTTATAGTTTTACACTGGTTTTTAATGGTTAATTTCATGTTTTGAGTATTTTTATGAGTCTTTTGTCTTCATAACTATGGGGTTTGACCGAGGCAGATCCCCCAATGTACTAACAAGATTTTTTAGGTTCTTAGGTCCAGCAAAGCATAATGAAGCATCCAATAAGTGGTGGCTCACGAGCAAGAGGCCCACCTACATCGAGGAACCCATAAAATATTGGTCTTGATGTCTTTGCACCACATCTAAAAGGGCTTCCTTTTGGAAGACCCCATTGTAGCCTTTAGGGAAAAGTTGTAAAAGGACATTACCTCTTGTAACCCTTTTTATAACTATCAATACAATTACAATAGATTCTATAATATTTGAATGAAGTGTTATGGTGTATTTTTGGTAGTTTCATTCTGGCACGTCCGGTGGGATGATGAGCCTATTACCGATTTTGTCACACGGTGGTGAGTGGTCATTCATGATCTAGCCCACCCCCTCCCACCATCTGAGCTCATCACACTCTTTTCCAAGAGTTGTCATAAAAAAATATCCCAAACATTGTAGATCCATCAAGCCCGAACATTTGAGGAAGCCATTTCCCAAGCCAAAGTAATCAAGGACATCAAGGTCCACATGGGAAAAATCAAATTATGCCAGAAGCCACTCTACCCTACCAATTACCGCTATAATCACCCCCCATATATACCACCTACCACCGGACCACCTCAAACCAATCAAGTTCTCTTCAATTCTCCCTATCCTCCACCCCAAGTTGCGGTCGCACAAGCTCCACAACCCACTCCTCCATGATCTCCTCAAAATCAATTCCAAGCTAATCCTCCACTTCTTCCCACTCCACAACCACCTAATCCCCCACCTCAGTCTAATCCATACCAAGGTCACAATCCATGTCCACCTCCTCCCCCACGTAATTGGACACCATTATATGAACCCATGCCCACTCTATTTCATCGACTGACCGAGGGTGGCCTCATCCATCTCCCCAATGTCCAACCACTTGATCCAAAACACCCTCTCCCATGGGACCATAATCCCTAGGCTTACTGTGATTATCATCGACAACATGGCCATTCTATCGATTCATGTCACATCTTTCGCCATGTTGTGCAAGACCTTATCGATCGAGGCACTATTCAGGTCTCTAATCCCCTCGCACCACAAAATCAAAACTTGGGGATATTCCAAAATCCATTACCTGAGCACAGGGGTAATCCACCTCAAACCGATCCATGCCAAGTTAATCATGTCAATCGAGGACCTTCTCAATAGGGATTCGTGGGTATGATCAATATCGCTACTCATAATCAACGCTATCCACCCCTTGTGGCTGCCCAACAACCTTCCACTTCACAACAACCACTTGTTACAACTACCATCGTCACCCCACCCATTCCTCCACCTCTCCCATAGAATGTCATCACCATCCATGGTAGTATTTCTCACCAGCTCCATACCGCCCCTACAAGGTTATCCATCTATGACATTTTGTAGCAATCCCAACCTCACGATGAAGCCCTTGATTCCATCCTTTGCTCTCTCGATCTCGAAACCCAAGATGCCAACTCATTTATAAATTTTATTAGCAACATTCAGAGATGCTTACAACCTTCTATCAACTTCCATGACCATGAAATTACAAAATTTGTAGGCAAGGGAACTGATCCTCCATTGCACAACCAAGCTTCCATCAACGATGTTAACTATAAACATGTGCTCATTGATACTGGATCCTCCATCAGCATAATTTCTACCATCGCATTGAGCCACCTTCACCTTACTCCTTCTCATATTGCCACCCCATCCATGGATCTTCAAGATTTTGATGGCTCCATGCATCCCACCATTGGTACTATTGTCTTGCCCATCAAGGCAGGTGCCAAAACCATTTCCACTCTCTTCCATGTTATTGAAGGCGAGATGCAGTATAACATCCTTTTAGGATGACCGTGGATTTGGGACATGCAATGCATCCCCTCCACCCTTCATCATTGTATCAAATATGTTCATAATGGATTAGTCCATTGCATCCTCATCGATGGTGATCCCTTTGAATTTTACAACATCATCAGCCTACCACCTGGTCCATCCTTATCATCTACACAATTCACCCCCATTCCATGCCGCACACTAGATCACACCTATCCGCAATCATCACATCCACCCCCTACACCTAACCTAAGAAATATTGCCTCCACTTCATCCAACCCACCTCAACCTCCACCATCGCCACATGCTCCTAATTTTTCTCATAGTGCTTCCTCCTCCTTCACACCTCCACCCTTCACCTTCTCCGCTATGCCAACCCCTCCACCATCATCCAACACCACACCTCCCCTTCCTATGCCATCCCCATCCCCTCGCTACTTTGTGCCATGATCCACATGGGCACGCATGGTCCATCACCCACTCACTCCCTCTCCTTCACCTCCATCCCAATTTCAACATGCTAATCATCCCATCGCTAGATCTCCCACTAAATGCTATGAGTGGGCACAGTGTGCCGCTCAACTTGATGTGGAGTTAGCCCAATTCACCTATACGGATGCCCATCCACCATCCAAAACTCCCCCTCCACCTACTGCACCATCACCCTAGCCACATAGGGGGTCCTCCCCTCCACTCGAGCATACTAATCCTCCCCATGTTTCTATCCACATGACCGCACCCGACCCTGGCGAGTATCACATTACCGATTCCCATGTTTCACCATCCAATTTCCAAACCACCCATGATTTTGACCGACCTCATGATGTGCCCTTGACTATTGGGGATATCGTTCCTCTTGATCCTCCCAATAATTCCATGAACTTTATTTATGGAGGCCTTGACTCATCCGTGCTACCACCAGCACCTCCACTACCACAAACCAGATTTTACGGCAATCTGAACCACATGTCTAATCCTCTTTTTTCCTAGAAATATCTGCATCGGTATAACTGGCATGGGTACGACCTCAGGAGATATGAAAAAGGATGTCATTCCTATATCAGTACTCTCACTCACCTTCCATATGACCTATTTGGACTTGGTTACAATCCCACCATGGTTCACCATCTTGAGCATCTTGAGCATGATTTTCAACATCTGACTCTTAATCCTCCGGACCTACTGCCTGATGAGGAATTTGAACCTTCTATGCCACCTGATAGCTCTTCTCCTCATTCCATAGTCGACATCCCATCCACCTTCTTTCTACCATCTCCACCTCATGACCCCCTTTCCCCCTAGGAAATTGATACCCTTGTCTATCACTTCACCTACCTCACCGTTGATGAATCCCTACCTATCGATTCACCCTTGCCTACCGATTCACCCCTACCCACCAATCCATCTTCCCCTCCCTCTCTAGCCCTATCCTCTCCACCTACCATTCCCTTTTTCCCAAGGTACGAAACCATACCATCTTGATGCCAAATCGCTCGTACACCTTCACCCCACATAGTCTTGAATCCCGATCACCACCAACCCATTCCCAATTTCTTCCTATCCTCTTCCGACTCTTCGGAACCTTCCTCCCCCACCTCATCCATTTACAATGCATCGGTCAACATGATTTTTGTCAACCTTTATGCTCCCCTTCGCTACCCAAATCAACCTAACTACACCCCACCTCCCATTGATGATTTTGTCGATTTCGACGATATCTCCTCCACCCCATCCATTGCTGATTTCCTCCCTACACCCCACATGATCCACTCTACTAGCGCACCATTACCTACCATCCCACCCCACATCCCATGGATTCATAATGTAGATCTTTATCTCGATGATGAATTCCTCACCCCTGACTCCATTGATGACCTCCATCTCATCCCCATCCCAGCACAACTTCAAGATGGTTCTCACATGCTTGTTGAGGACACCATTGAAGTTGACATTGGCAATGATCTCGACCATCCTCACATCGTCTACCTCATCACTAACCTCACGGAAGAAGAGCGTATCCTTTACACCAATTTCCTTCGATGCTACATTAAGGTGTTTGCCTGGTCCTATCAGGATATGTCGGGCCTCGACTCGTCACTCGTGGTGCACAACCTTGTCCTCGACACCAACGCTAAACCTGTGAGGCAAAATTTGCACTGCATGCACCCTACTATGGCCCTTATGGTAAAAGGGGAGTTACAAAAACTCCTCGATGTTGATTTCATTGTCCCCATTGACTACCCTGAGTGGGTTTCAAACATGGTTCCCATCGGAAAACCCAAGGGGGGTATCCGCATTTGCACAAATTTTAGGGATCTTAACAAAGCTTGTCCCAAGGACAATTTTCCACTCCCTAATATCGACACTTTGGTCGATGCTATAGCTGGACACGAAATACTGTCACTCATGGATGGTTTTTTAGGTTACAATCAAATTCATGTCAATCTGGAAGACCAACACAAGACCTCCTTCACCACCCCCTGGGGGACTTTTTGTTACAAAGTCATGCCTTTTGGCCTCAAGAATGTTGGGGCAACTTATCAATGCGCCATGACTTATATTTTCCATGATCTTATGCATAAAACTATTGAAGACTACGTAGATGATCTTATTGCTAAATCCAAAACCCGTGGTCAACATATTGAAGATCTGCGACAAATATTTGATCGCCTCTTAGAACACAATGTTCGATTGAACCCGAAGAAATGTGTCTTTGGTGTCACCACTAGAAAAATATTAGGTTTCATCGTATCCCAACGAGGCATTGAAGTAGATCCCGCCAAAGTCCAAGCCATCATTGACATGCCTCCCCCTACGAACCTCAAGCAATTACGTGGCCTCCAAGGAAGAATCCAATCTATTCGATGATTTATCACCCAATTTTCCGACAAATGTCAGTCATTTAATCATCTATTATAGAAGGGGGTCCCATTTAAATGGGATAGTAAATGTCAAGCCACTTTTGATGACATCAAATCCTACCTTACATCACCACCCATTCTCACCCCACCTCATCCAGACCGCCCATTCTACCTATACGTCTCTGCTACTGATGTTGCACTGGGTACACTCCTCACCCAAAAGAATGAGAATGACAAAGAGCAAGCGGTCTATTACATTAGTCGCACCCTAATTGATTATGAAACATGGTATGCATACATGGAGAAACTTTGTCTCACCCTTATTTTCACCACCCAAAAGTTGCGACATTACATGCTTAGTCACACTACCTACGTAGTTGCTCATGATAATCCACTTCGCTACATGCTCAGCAGGAGCTACAACAACACCCGCACAGCCAAATGGATCATGCTCCTCATAGAATTTGATCTCAAATTCATTAGCCAAAAGTCCATCAAGGGCCAAGTCATCATTGATCAATTAGTTGAGGCCCCATTGCCAAGTAATGTGCCAATGCTTATTCAGCTTCCAGATGACTCAATTTTTCACATAAGTGAAGCCGAAGAACCTGTAGAGCCTGAATCAACTGCCGAACTGACTCTTTTCTTTGATGGCTCCCGATGCACACATGCTGGGGGTGCAAGAATAGTATTTTTCACACCGCAAGGGGAGCCCCTCCCCTTCTCTTTTAAGTTAGGCTTTCCATGCACCAATAACAATGTTGAGTATGAAGCTCTTATCCTTGGCTTGAAGCAAGCACTCTCCATGCATATTCATCGCCTAGACATATTTGGAGATTCCCTCCTCATTGTCAATCAAATCAAGGGAGAGTGGCAATGTCATTGCCCAATCTTACAACAATACAAGCAGGTTGCCGAAGATCTATTGGCTAAGTTTGAGTGGTATGACATCACCGCTACCCCACGCTCCACAAACTACTTTTCTGATACCATGGCCTCGCTAGGCTCCCTCATTCTACAAAACCCACTTTTTGACACCACTCACGTGTCCATTCACACCCTTCTCCATTCTGCCATCTCCAACAAGCCACCTTCTCATGACGATGGCATCAATATCGTCGAAGCCCATCCGCATGACCCATGGTTTTCCCAAGTTAAGGATTATATCAAGCTCGACATCATACCACCTGATCTCAGTCATACTCATAAATGAGCTTTTAAATTGCATGCCATTCGCTACACATTGCTAGGTGATATCCTTTATAAGCGAAGTTATGATGGCATACTCCTCCGCTATCTTGAACCATCTGAAGCCCAACGCATTACTCAAGAGGCCCATGATGGTACCTGTGGTGGCCATTTCAGTGGCATGGCCATTACCAAGCGCATCTTATGAATGGGTTATTACTGGCCCACAATGGAACATGACTATTGTGCTTATGTCAAAAAGTGTGTTAAGTGCCAACACCATGCCAATCTCACACACTTGCCTTCTCAGGATCTACAACCTATCCAGTCAATGTGGCCCTTTTCACAATGGGGCTTGGATCTTATCAGCAAAATCACACCTGCATCATCTACCAATCATAAGTTCATCATTACCACAACTGAATACTTCACAAAATGGGTGGAGGCCATTCCTCTCATCCAAACGACTGGCCCCAAAATTTTTGATTTCATCACTCAACACATCATTTGTCATTTTGGTATCCCATCCAAAATCCTCATCGATAATGGCACTCCATTCAAAAATAAGAATGTTCGTGCACTTTGTGAAAAATTCAATATCCAACATAGCTTCTCCACTCCATACTACCCACAGGGTAATGGCCAAGTGGAAGCTACAAACAAAACCATTTGCGCCATTCTTCACAAAACAGTTGCAGAGTCACACCATGATTGGCACAATCAAATGCCATTAGCACTATGGGCCTACCGTACCAGTATCCACACTCCAACTGGGGCAACCCCATTTTCCCTTGTCTATGGCACTGAGGCCATCATGCCCTTGGAGCTTGAAATACCATCTTTGTGGGTATCCATGCAAGAATTCATTGATGATGATATAGCACGCCAAATTCGACTTGACCAATTGACCTTACTAGATGAACGTCGCATTCACGCGATTGAGCATACGTGAGTTTATCAAGATCATCTCTGACGTGCCTACAATTCCAAGGTACACCAACATGAATTTCAAGTTGGAGACTTAGTCCTTAAGGAGAACCAACAAATCACTAGCCAACCATGCCATCTCCATGACAAATTTGCACCTAACTGGCTAGGCCCTTACATGGTTACTCATAAGTTTGGATCTAGGGCATATCATCTGGCCACATTGGAAGGCATTACCAAACTTGAGCCCATTAACATTATTCATTTGTGAGCATTCTATGCCTAGTTGTAGGCATTACATCTCACCACCAATTGTCCATATGTATATAAAAAAAAAGAATTCAAACCACACAAAAATCACATCATCATTTCTTTTTGGGATTCTGTGGCACTAAGTTAATTTGCATATACATTTATAACTACTTCATCTATCTCATTTCTTCTTTCTCCTCTTCTTTCTTTCTTCTCTCATGAATGTTGTATGGTCACGCTTCGAGCGGCTACATACCTTTCATTTTTTCCCCAAAGTCCTTCTCCCTTTTCTTCTACTTATCTCCTCTTTCTTTTCTCCTTTTCTTTCCACCTCGAACCCTACCCATGTTGTATGGTCATGCTTCGAGCGACTACATACCTTGGATAGGTTTCATTTCTTTGATCTCTTCTAATATGATTCCTCTAAGTTACTCATCAATGTTGTATGGTCACGCTTCGAGCGGCTACATACCATTGATAGGTTTCTTTCTTCTTTGATTTCTCCCTCTCCTATTCTTCCTCATTATATTCTTCAATTTCACAATCCATCCCATTCACACCTCAGTCCAATGTCCATAAAAACTGGGGCACCCATGTACATTCATTTGCACCTTTTGTTACCACTACATAGGCATTTGTACATATCCATTGTAAATACCATTCTTGGGGATTTAAACATGCACATGCTAGCATACCAGAATGATGCCCACATCCCCTTTTCAGGAGATCGGATTAGAGATATGCCTTGATGGCTTCACCCACAAATAATTTTATAATCAACCACCATCCAAAGTTGGCATATTTCAGAAATACTTTTAGGCTTCCCTTGGTCGTATTGCTCTCTTTCCTAGACTTAATTGCATGACTTACATACTAATAACATTCTAGAAACGAGGATGATTACATTGCATGCCAGCTGATGCTTAGCAAAAATCACTCTACTTATTATATCATTCACATGATTTCTCATGAACCAGAGGACCGAAAAAAGGACAAGCTCCCCCAGAGAATAAAATCCCTTGCTCTATATCTAAGCTGAGCAAGTATCCCAGAGAATCCAGAGAATAAAAATCCCTTGCTCTATATCTAATATGAGCAAGTATTCCAAAAAAAGCAACACCAAGAAAACTTCTTTGCTCTATATCTAATCTAAGCAAGTATTACAAAAAAAAAAAAGAAGAAAAGAAAAATAGAAAAGAGTCCTACCAATACAAAGATAGTCATATCCAAGGAGGCTGAAAACAAAATCCAAATGCCTCAAGAGTATTACTTGCTTGAATCCCTGTAGTCCTCAAGTCTTTATCAATGAGCTAGCATACAAGCTAAGTTAGCATGCAATTATAACCCACTCTATTCCAGAATGGTAAAATGAACATCACTTTCCACACACAAGTCCAGGATTGAGGTCTTGTTTACCGAGATAGCCTCCAAGTGCTTCAAGAAGTTTTGCTCAGTTAGTCAATGGGATTGATTCTATAAACTGTAGTGTTCGAATCTACTCAAGTCATGTTTCACATCCACCCTCATTGAAATAATGGAATGGATTACATCAACTGACTATTATGACGATGCAAATGCTATCCCTAAGCAATACATTTACTTTGTTATATCATACTACATTATTTTATACCATCCACACCAATTACTTCATGCATCCAACATTCCACATTCACATCTACTTAACCATCATTGCATTCACATAATTCATACATCATCATAAGCAGAAATAAACAAACACAAACATGCAAATAAACACAAGTGCCACAGAATCTCATATGTATATATATATATCAAAAATCAATGCCATCAGGCTACAATAAAATGTGTGGGCCCATATGGGCACATCATCACATATCCATGTCTATACATCACCATCCACAAAACTACCATACGACTACAATAAGGAATGCACCATCATCAGGTACATCTCCCCACAAAAAGAATCTGCTCCTCATGAGCACCTACAAAACAAAAAATCACCATCCCAAGCCCTCACTGTTGTCCTCCTCAGGTCTCCCCATCCTCCTCACTTGCACCACCTCCTCCATCCATCCACTATGAGGACTCTACCTCTCTAGCATCTACCGCTCCTGCCCTCTCCATATATCTAGGTGGTCCCATCCTCCCTAGTTCCTATGACATTGCAGACACCATGAACTCTTGCACCCTACCACCCACTAATGGCATACTCTGCTATTACTACAAAACTAATGAAGCCAGTGATCCCTCGTAAATAGGGATAGGTATCCCCCATAGTGCTAACTCCCTCTCACATCTAGTCTACCTACCCATATTCTTAGTATTCAATGCCAATAGCCAGTGGTTGCCCTCCTGTAAATGTACCACCACCTTATGTTTCGCATCCAACTGCGCCACAACATTACCTAATTGAGAAATCTCCTGCTCTACCCTCTCTCATGCTTATTGTGTCACTCTAACATTCTATAGCAACTCCTCCATCCACTCCACATGATGAGCCATCATGGCCTTTGTATTTGCTCTTATCTCCTCTACAACATTCTAGAACTATCATGCGGTCTCAACCATATCATCTTGTTTCCCTCAGATCGTATCATGCTCAATCCTAAGCGTATCCATCTCCTCTGCTGCATCTCACTCCCATAATGTGGCCCTTAGATCCTCATCAGCCTCCTCCCTCTCCTTCTCCCACAATGACCGCTCAGTCCCCCACTCTGTCTCCTACTCAAATAACATATCCTACATCCTTCGTAACTCCACCCAAAGTTGCTCTACCTCAGCCTCCGTTGATAAAGCACCATGAAGATCACCCCCAAAATCAAAATCCTCCACATCTCCTACCAACCCCTCCCCCAACAATGGCCCCTCACCTGGTATATCCTCTCCCATGTCCATCATGGGAACATCCTCTATCACAACCATCCTCTCACCACCTCCTCCCGATGGCCCCACACCACTACCCCCCACTAGCCACTCATCCATCACGACCACATCCTCCATGGCCACCATCCCACCACCACCCCCTACTAAGGCTCCCATGCCTACATCACTCACCAACTGATCATGCTCATCCCAATGTAGTCGCACATGCCTCACTAGTTGCTCATACTCAGCATCCTCCTCCTCCCCTAGCTTAGGTGACACCATATCCTCCTCCTCCACATCCTGTACCGTGACCCTACTCTCGCCCCTCCTGGTAGACCTACATAGGGTAAAGCTCTGGCCACATCCACCCATCCATCCACCATGCCTCACTTGGGCTCCCAAGTCTACCTCGACCACCACACCTCATACTCAGTCATCATCCCTACATTGTCCACATCTGGGACATCAATCACCTCATCTGGAATCAAATCTAATGGTGGCACTATAGGCTATGGCCCCCTATCTCCCTTCACCCTATAAATCTCCATAGGCGCATCAGGTCACCCCTGCACCAACCCAAACTATCGTTGCACCCTATAAAATGGAAAGTACTCGACCTCCATCGAGTACTTCCCCACTATCCACCTACCACGTCGAATGCATGCCAAATGCATGACATCATCATCCCAGCTAGGTCCTCCTCACCATGGCCTCCATCTAATCTGCTCCATCGTCACCCTCCCCAGCTCCTCCCTGTAGTGCATCAAATCTCCTAACTGCTCCCTCCTCCTCTTCTCCATGTCTGCCCGCCATCTCCTCGCATAGGGTATCTCATGCCCCTCCTGAGCATGTGCATCATATGGTAAATTTGTAGGCCTCAAAATGGTAATGTGCTCCCACACCCATATCTGCAACAATGGAAGCACACAAAGCCCCATCCTATCTATCTGCACGACCCCGTGCAGCTCCCGATACACCTGTGTCAAAAGTGCAGGTGCCCATGCATATCGTCACCCCTGCTCCACCATGTCACAAATAACCCCCATCATGTTCCAAGGGAATCTCACCCCTGAAGCATCTGGTAAAGCATGACTCGCGATCAACAACATCGCCATTGCATGCCGCAATGAGAGCCACCTCTCCCTCTTCCTCCAATAGTACATATAGTCCACCCCCTTAGTCGCCTCCACCCACCTCCACCTCTCCCCAAAGGCCCTCTCTAGAATCCAATCTCGTGTCTCCTTCCCCGCCACCATCACCGTCAAACCATCAATAGGCAATCGGTATATCCGATAGATGTCCTCCAATGTCACTGTCATCTCTCCAGTCGGTAAATGGAAGGTGTTCCTGTCAGGATCCCACCTCTCACATAGTGCGGCCATATATGCGTGGTTCACATGAACCTCGCGCATCACCCATACCCCATACAGCCCCACTATCTTCAGCCACTCCACATCTGCCTCCCTCCACTGAGCCTCCAGCTCCTTCCTACAAGTCCGAAGTCGATGGCATGTAAATATTACTTTCACCTGCCATAACACACACCACATGTTAGAAATCATTCACATTTTTGTACATAATCTATATACATTCACATGTAACATAAATGCACACATTTTTACTATTTCTAAGCATCATTAGATAGAAATTGAATTGATGTACATATACACTTAATTCAATTGCTCATTTACACAATGCATTCCATGCATTTTGCATTCACATGCACACCTAAAAAACATGAAAAATTCCACAAAAACATCAAAAAAATCACAAAAAAATCATGAATTTGGCCAAACTACGACCAACCCAGATGCCAAAAATTCACAAAAATGCCAAAAAGTGTGGTTTGCACCCCACACGTGCGAACCATACGGTTCACACCCCACACGTGCAAACCTCTGGAACCCGAAGAAAATTGCACGATCGGGTGTGGAATTCCATGCTGATTCCAACGGTACCCAACATGCATGCAAAAAATGATAAAACACGTGCCAAAAATGCAAAAAATGACACAAAAACCCTCCCCATTGGCACGCAATATGAGGCAGTCAAAATGAGGTCAAAAAGCAAAACTAAAGGTAGATCGGGACACCCATTTGGCTTATTAGGCAGATTTCATTTTTGGTTTTCACCCCCATGCACATTTTCCCACCCATTTTTTACATCACATCCCACATCACATCCATGCACACATCCCCATGCATCCAAAAGTCAAAATAAAAAATGGACAATGTTTTTGGATACCCATTTGGCCACTTTTACACGTTGTGTTCAAATTTTAATCATTTTCTACCCCCACCCTCGTTTCATGGTTGTAAAAGCGAAAAGATTCATTTTAAAACCCTCCCCCTCAAATTCACACATTTCGAGAAAGCTAAAAACCACCTACCTCGGGCATTTTCGCCCCCGTGCTGGTACTCCCCGATGCACTCGCCATCTCGTCCCATTCAATTTGCAATCCGGTAGCACTTCGTCTCCTTTTCTCCTCTCCTCCACCTCTCCACAACCCTCGCATGCACAAATGACGTCACTTCGTCAAAATTTTACCTTTTATAATGCATTTTGGGTGGGTTCGCACCCCACACGTGCGAACCGATAGGTTCACACCCCTAGGTGTGAACCATATGGTTCGCATGTGTGACGTGTGAACCTGCCATACAGTGCCCAATTTTTCCCATTAACATCATATTTCATCATAAAAACCATCCCACAACTCATTTCATTGATTTTTGTGCCAAATTTTTCAAATCTGGCCTTTCATCTTCATCAACCGTCGCATCACCACTTTCACTCACCTTCATCACCAATTCGCCGCTTGAGGGGGTTATCATCAATCACACCAAAAGCTACCTTGCACACGATCAAACAATCAAAAACATTCCAATCATGGATACAACAAATGCCTACAAATTTTTTTTGCTAACGATTATCTCAAAGACCAAAATTCCAATTCAAAACAAAATGATGTTTGCCAAATCTCAAAATACCTCTACCTGTAGATGCCACATGGATCATCATAAGTGGCAGACGTAAGACCACTTGTGAATAAAAATCCTGAAGTTCTACCTTAGGCTCCAACAATTTATCAAATATCATCAAATGAGCTCATCAATCAATCGAAAGCAAAAGTTAACAAAAGCATCTTGTTTCATCCAAAATTGAAACATTTCCAGTTGATCATAGTGCAAGGTAATCATACGATCCCCTCCAAAAGCAACCATTCACAAAACCATTTTTTATCAATGCGTCTCTTTCACAAATCATCAATCATCATCAATCCATATCATCAGTTTTTGTACTAAACCATGTTTCACACACTCCAGTACAAAAAGGGGTAAATGTAGACACCAAAAAGTTGCACATTGTCCCTCTCCCCATATCCACGGTCAATCAATTTGCAAAACCCTTGAAAATTGCATAAATTGGCTAAAAACACTATTCATCATCATTAGCCCCTTTGGGCTAGCTAAGCCCTTTCCTACGCTTAACCCTAGGTCCTCATGTGACCTCATGCCAACTCAACTAAGGTTGAAACCTTTACCATAGTCAAAAATCACTTTATGGTCAAAAAGTCAATATTTTGGTCAAATTGTGCTTTATGGCTAATCTCATGCTTAATTAGATCTAATCTTGATTTAATTAAAAACCTCCACCTCACCTAGTCTACTTTGACTAGCCTAGCCTTCCACCTCACCTAGCCTAGCCTATCCTAGCCCTACCACCTTTCCACCCAGATATTTCTCCACCCCACATGCCCCTGGGTCATTAATGCAAGATGGAGACTTTTGCACATAAAAATGATTTTTTAATGCTAAGATATTTCCATAAAGGTGAATATTAATGACAAATTGATATTTATCTCTAATCATCATTACTTTTGGATGGGTGAGGGATTCTCTCACCCAACCTCACTTATGACCTAGGACACCTCAGGGGACACCTCTTTGGTGGACACCTCACCACTTCCACCTCATAGGGGACACCTCATCTCCTTTCTCTCACCCTAGCCCACTCTATAAATAGAAGGCCATTTTCACCATTTTAGGACAACTCACTTTTGCATACCGAAACTCTACTGAAATCACTACTGCCATTACATCCATCACACATCCATTACATAGCCATCATACGAGCATCACAATCAGCTTGCCTCATACATATGCCCATTCTGTGAGTGAGACAGGTTGACTTCACCATCAGGATTTGTTGTTCAAGAGTTCTACCAGATAAATTACATCGAAAGAACCAATTAGAAGCATCCAAGGACCCTACCTGAGTAATCTAGCTTCAAAAGGGCCGGTTCGCACCTCACACGTGTGAACCTCCTGGTTCGCACCCTAGGAGTGCGAACCTCTACAATAGGCACCAAAATCATTCGAACAGGTAAGAATAGCTTAGTTTATTATTTTATGCTGGTTTTTAATGGTTAATTTCATGTTTTGAGCATTTTTATGAGTCTTTTATCTTCATAACCATGGGGTTTGACTGAGGTAGACCCCCCAATGCACTAATAGGATTTTGCAGGTTCACAGGTCCAACAAAGCACAAGGAAGCATCCAAAAAGCGGTGGCTCACGAGCAAGAAGCCCACCTACATCGAGGAACCCACAAAAGGCTGGTCTTGTTGTCTTTGTACCACATCCAAAAGGGCTTCCTTAGGGAAGACTCCATTGTAGCCTTCAAGGGCAAATTTTGTAAAAGGATATCACCTCTTGTAACCCCTTTTATGATTATCAATACAAATACAATAGATTCTATAATATTTGAATGAGGTGTTATGGTGTCTTTTTGGTAGTTTCACTTCCCCTTGCTACAAATAAGTCCGTGTGTTTATATACCACACACAAGACTTCCTGTTGCAGTTTTGTTACAACAGGCATCCCGGTTATAGTCTAAACTGGGATAGTCCAGTTACTGTAGCCAATGCATGATGATCAACATCTTCATCATTTACTTGCAATCGGGCGAGTTACGGTTCTGCTTCGAGAGTGGTTGCGCATCCATCCACACTGGCTGGGACAACTCATTCATCAATGGTTTCCCACTGATGACGTGGAACGGTGGTCGTCGGGGTCCTTCTCCAACCATTTGGTCAACGCGCATGATCTGGGCATCCGCTCGAGGAAGGCACCTACTTTAGTAAGGCACCTACTTTAGTAAGGCACCTACATGAGTAAGGCACCTACTTCAGTAAGGCGCCTACTTGAGTAAGGCGCCTACTTCAATAAGGTGCCTACCTCCGTATGCCTTCATCTGATTGGGTAGAACCATGCCAGGTCCATGTAGGACCTCGACTGATCAAAAGATGACAAAATCTAGGAAATAACTACACAAAACACACTTCACGCATGGATTAGATAATACACATGATTTTATTAAATACATACATAATATTTCATAAAAATATACAACTCATTATATATTGCCATGCAAAAATCATTAGTACATATACAAAAATATGAGCATATCTGGTGCTCATCATCCCCCCATGCCTAATATGTGCCACGCCCTCATGGCACCTAAAATCGGTAAACACCTCCTCTATGTAGGCCACTGTTCATCATTTCCTTTTCTTGTCGGTGGCCTTGGCTTTCTCTCCATCCTGAGGCTTCCATTTCTGCTGAGGGGCCCTAGTTTGTTGTGGGGCATCCTTGGGTTGTGTTGCCCTTCGGCTATGCTAGCTTTAGCTATGTTGGGTTGGCCTACATTCTATGTCAACTGCTTATTATGTTGGCTCCACCTTCCAATCATACTTGGCCCAACACCTATGTTGGGTGCTATCATAGTCATTGCACCCTTCTGGAAGGCTGCCTCTACTTCCTACCATAGGTCAGCGTGTTGAGGGCGTAGCTCTCCAAATGGGATGTCGGAGTCATCCCTCTTCTATACAACCACACTGGCCTTGTACAACCAAAGTTCTTCAGGGGTGAGGCCGACGTTTTCTTCCATGATCATTGCTACCTCTGCCTTCTATCCATATACTCCCCATCTTGCCAGCCATTTCTTCATCTTAGAGGGCCGACCCCATGATGAACCATAGATGTCCCAAAATTGATCATCGTCAGTAGGGTTCACACAGATGCCTGGCCCTCTTTCTTCCTTTTTGGTAGCTTTCCTAGCTACCTTTGCCTCCTCGAACTCCTTATGGAGTTGTTCAAATTTTGCTTTCTACGCAGTGAAGGCCCATAGGCCTTCTTCCCATTCCTCATCCGAATGGGGGTTCGGTTCGACAAACGTCACCCTGGCCTTTCTTTTGGCCCTCTTCTACGTCATTTGAGGTGCCTTCCCTTTCCTCCTCTCTGGTATTGCGGTGGCCTACGTGGGGAGGTCTTCCTTTCCCATGGAGGTTGCCTCCCTATTAGAGGGTTCAGGGATCTGCCCTTCTGGTCTTAGGCCTCCTATGGTTGTTTCTCCCATCCCTTGGTCACCCGATGCCTGCTCTTCTAGTTCTTCGGGTAGCGGCCCCTCAATTTTGGGTGCCTGGCGCTCTGGAGAATCCTTCTGGGCCTCGGGTTTAGGGTTTTTCCCTTGGCTCTACCCTAAAGGCTCATCATCATCAATATTGATAACAGGGGTTTCTGTTTGAAAAATAGAATTCCCCTGTTCCTCTGGAATTCCTCTATCAGAGGTGCATGATCCTTCTCCCACCTCCAATTCCTCATTGCGGGCATCTGACCTGACTGCCCCGGATGAGACTACTCTCTTCAATGAGGTTGGAGAGTTCGTGGGCACCTCAATTGCCCAATCGGTTTGGGTAGAGGCATCCCGCCTATCGATCGCCCTTACTTGCAGCTGTTGGTTCTCTGCCCTGAGCTGCTGGATCAATTGCTAGAATTGGGTGATGGTGGCCTCCTACCTCTAAATTTTTCATGTATTCATGTCCTTATATTCTTTGAATAGTTCCTGCATCATGGATTTCTCGCTCTGCTCAATGTGGTCCTCTTCCATCGGTACTTCGAACTACTGTGGTAGGCTTGCTGAGGGCTACGGGTCTTGTGGGCTTTGAGCGGCCAAATTCTATAGGGTTTGGGCCATGAAGCCGAGTTCTGCATCATCCTCCTCTTCCTCACTCGAGAGGATTAGGTGTCATAGTCGTCTCCGATCGTGTATACACTCTATCCATCATACGGAGGGTTCAGGACTGGAAGATCCTGGCCTTTCCTCTATATAATTAGGTAGAGAGCTCTACCTTTCCTCCGCAACATCTGGTGAGAATTGGGGGTGTTCCTCTTTGGACATTCCCCCCAATTTGACATCATCCTCTACCTCCATTTCCACCTGCTTCGATGCATCAAAGATCTGCATCGGAAGGCCCGACCCTAACTTCTTCGGTCGTCCCTCTTAATTTGGCCTCTTGTTCTGGTTTGGCCGCCACCTGCTCTCGTGCACTAGAGTGTTCAGCCCTAGCCACCGATGAACTTCCCCTATGCTCCTCTGCATGGCATACCAAGGCTGTAATTAGCCCATGGTGGGCTAGGGTAAGAATGCCCCTCTCTGATATCATGATGCCTCATCCTACAGGGCATTTTCTAGGTAGAACGAGACGTTAATTTTTTGCCCATGCACCAGATGGCTCAAAAACTGCATATGGTTCGCATTTAGGTGTGAATACTTCCCGGTACATGTGAAGTATCTCACCACCTACTCAAAGAGCTTCCTCAAGTGCATCGGGAGCCTCTACTTTGGGAGCCCATGTGGGTCGCATGAGATGCTCCCTTGTCCGAGCAGGACTTCTATGCACTTCTTCGCCACGCCATCCTTATACGTGCATTCCCCAGTAAGGGGGAGGTCGGTGACTTGAGCAATGTGCTCTAGGGTGACTAGAATTTCCAGTCCTCGCATTCGGGTGACTCCTCTATTTATAGAGGTAGCAAACTCCTTTGTTGCCTCTACATCCTAGTCTTGGCTGACCAGGCGATAGTAATTCATCCACCCGACTGCTTCAAACCGACGTGCAACATCTCCCCTGATCCCCTCAATGCCATTAGGCTCATGCTTTTTGAGTGCATGATTCTTCGATCATCCACCCATGGTAAATTCCCTACTAATTTCAACTAGTTTGATGCCTTACCCTCAGTAAGGCGCCTTTTTATAAACTCAGGCACCTGACTCTAGAAATTGTTTTCGCATTAGGGTTGGTAGGGTACGCCACCCAAATTAATCATCCGACATGACGTATTAGGCATGAGGGTGAATTCAATTCTTGCATCGACAATATTTTTAGAGAAGCATATTATATGAAAAATTACATATATATCTAAATTCAATCATGTGCATACCTGATTGGTCATTTCATGTTGCATGGAGTATGCTGAATTGGTACTCAATGATATTTTTCCCATGTGTTGATTACATCACCTTGGGTACTTCATTCCTAGTTCGCTCGAGGTCCTACACTAAAAATATGGTGGCTCCTATTGGTTTAGGTTGGGATGCATATCTCCTTGATGGTTGGCCTTGGGACGTGCAGAGATCCTATCCAATGATTTCAAAATATTTTTGGGTGCTTTCGGATTTCCATCACGTGAGATGATGGCATTGGCTTCAGTTGCTCCATGTACTACCAAGTTTGTGCATGTGTTTTTGAGTCGATCGAGGTGCCTGCTTGAGTAAGGTTCTAGAGTAAGGTGCCTTCCTCAGTAAGGTGCCTACTTTAGTAAGGCGCCTACCTAAGTAAGGCGCCTACTTGAGTAAGGCATCACATGACTATGAAGAATGCTCCGAGGTGGTACCTCCTTGGCGGAGTAAGGCACCGCTCCTAGTAAGGCCCAAGTAAGGTGCCTCCCTTAGAAATATATATATATATATATATATATATATTTGAAAGAATGATAAAGCGCTCCAGGGGTGGTGCTTATTTGATGGAGTAAAATGCTACTCCTCTTGAGTAAGGCGCCTACTTTAGTAAGGCGCCACTTGACCATGATGAACACTCCAAGGTGGTGCCTCCTTGGCGGAGCAAGGTGCCGCTCCTCTAGAGTAAGGCGCCAGAGTAAGGCGCCTCCCTTCTAGAGTCGTTCGTTCCTCCATCATTGAAAAATTAGCGGTTGACGTGTCTGCTGATGTGAGGTTGATCAAGCCTCCTAAAATTCTCCTTGTACAATGTCGGCGTCCACTTAGTCCAGGCATGGGGGTGCATAATTTTTTCCTTAGCGGGTAATTGGTGCCCACCCTGTGCCTAGATCTGCACTATCCTCCTATTGCGCAGGTTTATGGATGTTGAGCCGGTCTAGGCCCTATTCCCAGAGATGCCTATTGTTCGAGAAATCAGGCCATTCCCCTACAAAAATAAAATGAAAGAAAAATAAAAATGTAGTTAAACGCAATCCATGCCTGTTAGGCCCTGGCTCTCAGGATACCTGCAGCTTGCATGCGGGTGTTGTCCCTGCAAAACACATCGTAAGCTAAAAAATAGGAAACTATACTAATTTTTCTTGGTGGACACCTCTGCATCCACCATGTTGTTGAGAATTTTGGTAAAATTTTACTTGCATGGGGTCTCCCCCATGCCTATTCTGGACTCCACCAGCATGCTTTCAGACCTGTGATATGGGTGCAACCGATGGCCATTTGCTATCAAAATGGTGTTGCTGTCATCAATTATCTTGACCCGCACAACACCATTTCTAATTATCTCCACCACCTCGTACGGTCCCATCCATATTTGCATTAGTTTCCCCTTCCATTCCTAGAATCTGGAATCATACAATAGTACCTAGTCTCCCTCTTTGAACTACTTCGTTTTAATGTGGCGGTCATGCCACTGCTTCCTTTGCTTCTGCATGATTTTGGTTCTCTATAAGGCATCCATTCAAAATTTGTCCAGCTGGTTCAACTACCGAATTCATTCCTTCTATGCTTCGTCCAAGCTCAGGTCCAGTTCTACCACCATTTTGAGTGTCTTCACCTCGAATTCGATGGGCATCATTGCATCCTTCCCATATACCATTTAGAAGGGTGTGAAGTCGGTGGTTGATTTCCACGTTGTATTATACGCCCATACTACCTTCGGTAATCTGGCAGCCCAATCCTTCTTGTACTACTACACAGTTTTCATCAGGATGTTCTCTATCTCCCTGTTGGTTACCTTCACCTGCTCATTCGCTTGTGGATGGTAGGGGGTGGTTCTATTGTGTCGTACCCTATATTGTTCCATCAATTCCTTGATCAACCTTGAGGTGAATTGGGGTCCTTGATCTATTGTAATTTCCCTGGGCACTCCAAACCTTGTGAAAATATGGGCGAATAGGAATTCGGCTACCATCCCCTCCTTGGAATCTCTCAACGCCTGGACTTCGACCCATTTGGTAACGTAGTCTGTGCAGACTAAAATATATCTCCTTCCAATTGAAGGTGGGTTGATGGGTCCCACGAAATCCATGCCCCATTTGTCAAAGGGCTCAATATGTACGTGAGGTTGAAGGGGCATTTCATCCTTGTGGGTTGGCCTACCCATTCTTTGGCATTCGTCACACTTGTTGGCGTATGCGGCTGCATATTTAAATAGAGTGGGCCAAAAGTACCTAGTTTGCAATACCTTATACGCAGTCCTTCTTCCTGAGAAATGTCCTCCACATGGCTCATTGTGATAGGCTTTGAGTATCTCTAGAAACTCATGCTCCGCTATGCACCTCCTTATGATTTGGTCGGGCCCTATTTTGAATAGGAGGTCATCAATCCATTGAAAGGAAGCACTCTTTTCAATCACCCCTTGCTTCTCTCTGTACAAAAGGGCAGGGGATGTTCTACCGATGGCCAGATAATTGGTGATGTCCACATACCATGGTGTCTGTTCACTGATGATGAACAAATGCTCATTCAGGAACTGGTCTTCTACCACTACATGATCTGTTGGGATTAGTCTGGATAGAAAGTTCTATGACTACGTTATCCTTCATGGGCTTGTCAACTATGGTGATGTCAAATTCCTATAACAACAAGAGCCACCTTATTATCCTACCACTGATCACTGGTTTACTCATTAGGTATCTGATGGCTGCATGGTCCGTGTGAACGAACACCTTGTACCCAGTGATGTAGTGGCAGAATTTGTTGATGGCGTGTACCACTGCAAGAAATTATTTCTCTATTACTATGTAATTGAGCTCAGCCCCTACTAAATTCTTACTGACATAATAAATGGCATAGAATTCTTCGCCATCCTTCTGCTCGAGGACCGCTCCAATTGCATTATTGGAGGCATCACAATATATGTGAAATGGGACAGCCCAATTTGGGCCCCGCAACACTGGGGCAGAAATCAGCTTTTCCTTTAGCATCTGAAATGCTCATTCGTAGTCCTCCATCCATATGAATTCCACATCCTTCACCAGCAAGTTGTGCAGTGGTTTGGAAATCTTGCTGAAATCGATGATGAATCACCTGTAGTACCCGATAGAGCCGAGGAAACTCCTTACTTCCCTCTATGTTTTTGGGTTGGGTAGATCTTTAATTACTTCTATCTTCTTTTGATCTACTTTAATTCCTTCTATCGAGAGATGATGTCCCAACACTATGCCCTCACGCATCATCATAAAACACTTCTCATTGCTGAGGGATAAGTTGTTTTCCTCGCATCTCTGGAGCACATGTTCCAGGTTCATTGTTGCTTCTTCAAATGTCTCTCCGTAAATGGTGAAGTCATCCATATATACCTCTACTGCCTCCCCCATCATATCTAAAAATATGCTCAACACCACCCTTTGGAAGGTGGTTGGTGCGTTGCACAACCCGAAGGGTAGCACTCTATAGGCAAACGTTCCCCATGGGCAGGTGAACGTTGTCTTGTCCTGGTCCTCCTCCCCGATCTGGATTTGGTTGTACCCACTAAATCCATCCAGAAAGGAGAAGTATTTTCTCTCGAATAATGTGTCCAACACCTGATCAATGAAGGGAAGTGGGAAGTGATCTTTCTTCATCGCTTTATTTAGCGATCTATAATCAACATAGATTCACCATTTCCCATTCTTCTTGGGGACCACCACAAGTGGTGACACCCACTCACTATCGGAGATCGGGTAGATGAACCCTACAGACAAGAGCTTCTGTAGCTCAGCCTTGATAATTTCTTTCATGGTCGGGTTCATTCTTCTCTATGGTTGCCTGACTAGAGTCGCCTGCTCTTCGAGGTATATCCGATGTGTGCAAATTTTAGGGCTGATTCCCTTCATATCCAAGTAATCCCAGGAAAATGCTCATTGGTGCTTGGTTAGGAGCTCTTTTAATTCTACCAATTGTGTGGTGGTCAACTCACTACTGATATTCAACATTCTACTAGGCCCAATGTCGATTTTCTAGGTATGGTGGTCTCGAGCACCGACCAATGGCGACTCGGGAACGGTGAGGGAGGATTCTCCTTGCAAGGAATCCCGTTATAATGCCATCCTCATCGGCATCCTCCTCCAACTCTATCAATGCCATCACCAGCTGAAGCATGGACAACGAATTATCATCCTGCTCGATCAACGTGGGTTCACCCAACGTGTCCACGGACTGAGCGGGAGGAGAGATTGTCAATCTCTTGATGTTCTATCCATTCAAAATAGTCATAAGTCCATCACGGTAGCTGATGTAGGCATCTACCATAGCTAACCATGGCCTCCCCAAGATGAGTGGGTAACCACCCAATCCTATTTTTTATTGTAGCACCAAAAATTCCATCGGGTATTCCCATGCATCGACCATTATGATTATGTCCTCGAGCATCCCCTCTGGTGCTATGGTTGACCGGTCGACCAATTGTAACACCATCTTGGTGGGTTTCAAATTTGTAAGCTTCAGCTTCTGCATGGTCTCCTATGGCATCACGTTGATGGCTGCACCTAGGTCAACTAAGGTGTTTGCCAGTGAATGCCCTCCTATTTTTATCATCAATATCGGGCTACCTGGGTCTGCATATTTGGGATGATATGCATTCCCCATCATTAAATCAGCCAATTTCCCTATGACATTGATGGTTTGTGCCACCTTACATCCTGGTTTCCTTAGAAATAATTCTTTTATCGCCTTGGTGTATATGGGCACATCTCGGATAGCTTGAAACAGTGGGATGGTGACCGTGAGATTCCTCAAGCTTGAGAGGATATCAAATTTTGGTTGTGTCGGCTTCCTCTGCTCTTGTAACATTTTAGGGAATGGAGCCTCTATTTTCTCAACAACTTTCTCTACCTCCACCTCTTCTATCAGAGGAGAATCTCCTACATCTTCCTCCTCTTCTACCAAGGGAGGTGCTTCTACTCCTAACTGCTTGCTTGATCTAAGTTGAATAGGATTACAACTAATATGATACATTGGATACATCTCTCCCTCCACTTGGTATGTTGGCTGGTTTACCTTATTATTCGGGTTCACCATCGGTTGTGCTGGTAACTGCATAGGTCTTACCGTAGGTAGGGCTGGTAAGCCTTGCTGAGGTGGAACCTGTGCCATGTTTTGTGGAGTGGAGTTCCACGGAACGTGGTTCCTCCACTGCTGCCCAGGGTGCTGATATGGCATCCATGGTTGCTGGTTGGGAAATGCAGCCCCTGGAGGTACGTTCATCCAAGGTGGTGGTCCCCACCATCCCATATTGGGTGGTGGTGGCTACCCTTGTGGCATATATGATCCTCCTCCATAGGGTGGCATTCCCGTGGGCATATTCCCCATAGGGGGTTGCTACCAATTTCTTTGATTGCCCATGAAATAGGCTTCAATTATGTCAGCCTCCTCCTTGGTATTGGGCAGCTATGGGTACAATCGGGTCTTGTGGTTCTATTGGCAAACCATGCATACTCTAACCTTGTTCTCTGGGTACGCATTCCTAGCATGCTTCCCTCTACATTTTGGACAAAAATAGGTCAACGTTGCATCATTCTCTTGTTTCTTCTTCTCCAACAAGAGCGTATCCAACTGCAATGCTAGAGAAGACAACATTTCACTCTTTAGATCTTCCAACATGTTGCCTATCTCCATATTTGTGACCGATGCAGTCACCTTCATGGCCCTGGGAGCTGGTTTACCTCTTCTTCATGAATAATTCTAACATAGCTATCGGATATCTTCCATGGCATGCTGGTAAACGTCTCCTCCCGAGATCATATTTAGTGCTTCCAATGACTCGTTGTTGAGTCCTCTCAAAAAATGCTCTTGAGAGACTTATCTCCCAACTTTGCATGAGGAGATCACTGTAGGTTGAAGTTGAACCTCTCCCAGTATTCTTCTAGGGACTCATCCTCCTTCTATGTCATGCTGAGGACTTCTTCCCTGGAATCCCATGCTCTACCAAAGTCCTGGTACTACTCTAGAAAGAGCTTCCTCATCTCTTCCCATGTGGTGATCTGTTTGTTCCCCAACCCAATAAACCATCATAGAGTTGAGTCATCCAACATTGATGGGAAGAGCTTCAGCTTCTGAGCATCTAACTTGTAGTCAATAGACCTACACAACACATCAAACTTAAACAAAAATAGGTCAGGGTCTTCGGTTGGATATCCCTGAAAGGTGGGGAGATGGGTAGGGGATATGTTCTTCATTTTGGTTTCCCTTGCTCCTTCCTCTATCGAGAAGCTAAATCTAGATGAGACTTCTTCAACCATTTTTTAAGGAAATGTGGTCTCTTCTGTAGCTTCTATGGCCTTTCGATCGCTCAAGACTTTTTGTATTAGAGCCTCTAAGTCGGCTGGTGTTACAGTCTGATCCTCTATGGCTTTCCACAGTAGGGCTTCCTTCGAGGGTGTTCTTTTAAACAATGGGTTTAGAATAATCTGTTCTTTCCTAGGTCGATGAGATGAGGAGGCACTTTGCACAAAGTGAGGATGCTCACTCCATTGTGTTGATTATGGATCTGGATTAAATCAAAGGCCTTTTTTTTAGTTGCACTTAGAACCACTACGTGAAAGAGTGGGGTGTAAGGGGGCATTAGCCCCCCTACTACTATCACCAGGGGGGACCGGGGGGGCGGCAACAGCTATGGAGCTCCCCCTTGATAAGGGTTTTGGGGGTAGCACCCTTGAAGCTTAAAATAGATGTTTTTTCCTCTATATAAATCTGGACCATTTGATATTAGGTCACAGATCGAACGGTAGATTTTAGGTGGATTTTTTTCCCTAAAATTGTAATGTATTATTATAAGAGGAGGTTGTACGATGACTAAATATGTCATGAGGTGCGCGACTGTGTACAGAGGGGTTTTTTGGATGGAATAAAAATATCCTAGTTATTTTCTCCATGGAGTAACCCGATTTGGGTGAACCACATTATATCTGTGTCTATTGTGTATTACATAATTTCTTCTATGTTTATTTCCACATTATATTATTGCTCGTATTTGTTATTTAATCCTAACATAGTGGACTATTGGTGATGAGTTGGGAGAATCTAATTTAAATCCCAGGTCATCGACTAACTCATATTTTTTTTATGGGCTCAGTCTTATAAAACGACCATCGGGTCCTCTAGGCCCAAAATGGCCACATACTTAGTAAATTTTGTATAAATTTGACTAAGTGATAAAATCATCATTCTGCAAACCTTGCAGTTGTTAGCATATATTATATTTGCACTATTCTTACATTATTGTTGTAACAATGCCTATTTCAGCCACGGGTGGTTTCGTAACCTCCAGGCTTAATAGGGCTATTTAATCTGCTGATTAATAAAATCTCCGTGCTGTTTTATCTAACATGGTATCCGAGCTTGTGCAGAAATTTTTTGCAGACGCTTGCTGGGACGTGCGACTGTAAATTGCAGACAGTTGCTAGGAGAACGCATTTTCTCTGTGCTGGGAGGACGCAATTTTTTTTCCTTCTGTGCTGGGAAGCCAATTTTTTTTTTTTTTTAAATCATGCCGCACGCAATCGCGCGACGTTCCGCGGAGTTTTATTAAAAAATTTTTTTTTTTTTTACGCCGCACGATTTGTATTTGCAATGAAGATTTTTTAACCAAAAAAAATATATATTCATCGTGCACAGATGCGCGCTAGGATAATCCTCGTCGCGCATCCACGCGCGACTGAGGGAGCTCCCCCCTCCCCCTCCTGTCATGCAGACGCGACACATCGCGTGTCCGCGCGACATTGGGGAGGCCCCCCCACCTCCCTCCCCCTCTCGTCATGCATACGTGCCACGTCGCGCGTCCGCACAATGTTGGGGAGCCCCCCCCCCTCGCTGCATCGTGCTGCGCGTGCAGCGTAATTAAAAAAAAAAAAAGTTTTTTTTATCTAAAATTTTTTTTTTTTTTTTTTTTGCGGACGTGGCCGCCGCCCCCTCCGTCGCGGACATGGCCGCCCCCACACCACACCCCCCCTTGCTGCGGATGTGGCCACCCTCCCCCCCCTCCACTGCATCATTGCGCATGCAGCCGCGGCCACAATAGCAGTCGCGACGTGCAGCGAGCCGCAACACGACCACAACAAGCAATCCCACGGCTAACTGCAGTAGCAGCAGTCGTAGGCTGCTTGCTGCAACCGCCGTCATGACCAAGCAGTGGAGGAGAGCACGTTGCAGTTGCCATCGCGACCAGCAGCAGAGGAGGACGCCGCGGCCACCTGGCAGAGGCCATGCTCGGGCAACAGACTGGGGACCCTCCTCAAATACGAGGGGGGCCCTGATCCTGTCGGATCAGCCTGCTAGTCCACCTGGTGGTGGACTGTGCGGTAAGGCTCTGGGAGCCTGCAGGTCTTGGGTTCCAATCCCGCCGACTCCCCTTCAACAAAGGTAAAAAAAAAAATTTCTTCCGACGTATTTTTTTTCAATTATTTTATAATTCCTAAAGTTAAAAATTTAATTTTTTATTTTAATTTATTTTCTATAGTTTAACCTTTATAAATTAAAATTAAATTTTTTTAATTTGATTTTAATTTTTTTTTTAAAGGTTTTTTACAAACTATATAAATTAAAATTAATATTTTTTTTAACTTAAGGTTATAAAATAATTGTTGAAAATTTATTTGAGGAAAGATTATTTTTTTAAGATAAAAAGAAGGGGGGTATTTTTTTTCAAAATTCAAAGGGGGAAAGTGAGTAATTTTTGAAAGGCAAATTTGGCATTATTGTAAAGGTGCATTTTCGGCTGCGCCCGACACCTAGTGGGTTATTCTTGAGGGCACTTTTCTTTGTTGTATGTTGCATATTTGATTTCTTGCACTATAACATTAAAAGTTAAAATCAAATTCACTCCCTAAGTCCCCGAAATAATTAAAACCCATCCGTGCAATTTATTGCACTGTAGCGTTCGGTATTTGTGATACCTCTGGCCAGCACTTACAGGTAAAGTTGTCGTGATTGCGCTACTGTATCCACCGCCTAATATAGATGCTACAACGATGTCTGAGCTTGTTCTCTATAAATCGTCGGGGAGAGATAAGTTTGCCATTTTGCATTTTTTTACTCCATCCACTACCCTTAATCGCTCTTGTGTTTAGGCGTAAATCCTGACGAAGTATTCTTCATAGTGTTTAGGGGACGTTACGCCCCATGCATGAGAAGAATCTTCTATGGTAGGTGCCATCAACAAGGCGATTCCCTTTCAGTACTGCTTATGTTCCACGTATCGTATGATCTCTAAAGGTCACCTATAGTTTCCCTCACGTAAGGGCGGGTGATTTTTGTTGATCTTTCTAAATACCTATAGTTTCCCTCACGTAAGGGTGGGTATTTTGTACGGTATAACGGCCTAGAAAAAGGTATATCGAAAGGGGGACCAATTGGTGTTATAAGGAACCTTCATCATGTCTACAAAACTAATGACTGATTCTCATCAGTTGTTGAAAGGTCCTAATTACACACCATGGAAAAATAAGATGAAGGCCATCCTAGCAATGGATGATTTATGGGATGTTGTATCTGGAGCAACAACCAGACCTTCACCTGTTGCTGGTGCTACAGCTCCATCTAATGCTCAAAGAGACTTTGATAAGCTAGATAGTAAAGCAAAAGTGCTCATCTTGCTTGTTGTGTCTGATGAAGTCCAACCCCATATTGCTGACTGTGCAACTAGTAAAGCGGCATGGGATGCCCTTAATACTATATATGAGGGAAAGAATGATTCCACCATTCTATTTCTTCAATCTCAATTACACAGTCTGAGCATGAAGCAGGGTGAGACAGTTGAATTCTTTCTTTGCAGAGTTTCTGAATTGAAAGCAAAGTTGAATTCTTTGGGAGAACCAGTTGAAGACAAGCTCCTTACTTCAGTTGTATTGAGAGCTTTACCTGATTCTTATCGGGTGTTGATTACTTCCCTTCATGTATCACAACGGAAATTTACTTTTGTATAATTGGTTAATATGCTTCAAGAGGAGGAAGCACGCCAACTACAGAGATATGATTCTTCTAACACTGCTCTCTACATCAACAAGAAAGGGCAAACCAGAAGAAGGGTAATTTTTAGAAGGGAGGGAATTCACAAAAGGATTCAAAAGGGAAACAAACTCAACAACCTCAATAGAAAAAGAGATATTGCAAGATCTGTGACAAAGAAGGTCATGATACAAACAGATGTTGGCATAATAATAAGAAATCAAAATAGAAAGGCCGAAACAAACCACAAAAGAACAAACAACAAGTGAATGTTGTTGTTGAAGAATCTGACATGGATTCTGAGAGAGCTCATAAAGTTCTCATGACTACCACAGTGTCCAAACAAACAGATCCTATATGGTATGTTGATTCTAGAGCCAGTAAGCACATGACTGGTGACAAATCATGGTTTGAGTCTTTTGAGGCCAAAGAGGGCAAACTTGTCACTATTGTCGATGATAAAACCTACAAGGTTCAGGGATAAGGAACTATTTCAGTCACTCTTCCTGATGGCAAGTGTCAGATTGATAAAGTCCTCTATGTTCCAGGATTGGCAAACAATTTGTTGTCAGTCACACAAATTTTGGACAAAGATATGGTTGTGAACTTTAGTGTTGAGGGATGCAAGAAGTGTTGTTCTATTACCAGGAGGGGTAAGAACATTGCAACCGCTTCATATAAGCATGGCTTATTTTCCTTAGATACTATCTCTACTCCACATGTTGCCATGATAGTCTCTATAAAGGAGGAAAATTCCCTATGGCACAAGAGATATGGACATTTGAGTTTTTGTTACTTACTTGAGCTAAGTATGAGATGGTTAAGGGTCTTCCTTCCCTTTCTACCACTTTACCAGTTTGCTCTGACTGCTTGGCAAGAAAGCAAGATAGAGTGCCTTTTGAAAAGAGCTCTACTAGAGCAAAGAAACCTCTGGAGTTGGTTCATACCGATCTGTGTGGTCCCTTCACTCCCAACAGTTGTGGGGGTAAGAGGTATTTTCAGTTATTTGTGGATGATTACTCACGAAAGATGTGGGTATTCTTTCTTCAACTGAAATCTAAAGCATTTGGCTTCTTTCAACAATTCAATAAATCTGTTGAGAAGGAGTCAAGGACTTCTATAAAGACCCTCCACTCAAATCGAGGGGGGAGTTCACCTCTAAATAATTTTCTACATTCTTGAAATAAAATGGGATCGCAAGACAGCTTAACCATCGCTTATACTCCTCAACAAAATGGAGTTGCTGAAAGGAGGAATCGTTCCATCATGGAAATGGTTCGTTGCATGCTCACAGGAGCTAGACTTGAGCAACTATATTGGGCGGAAGTTGTCACCACAAGAAGTATATCTCGTTGAATAGGGCACCCACAAAGGCCTTACAAGGAATGACTCCACAAGAAGCATGGAGTGGTAGGAAACCCTCCATTTCTCATCTACGCATTTTTGGATGTAAAGCTTTCATGCACATACCAAAAGAGAAAAGGAAGAAGCTAGATGAGAATTCATTGAAGTGTATTCTTCTTGGGTATGATGAGCACTCTAAGGGTTATCGTTTGATTGATCCCTTAACCAAGAAGATTCACATAAGTAGAGATGTGTTTTTGATGAGGCTTTCACATCAGCAAACACATCAGATGTATACCTAGACCTTGTGGAAACTCAGGTTTTTAAATCTCCTTCATCAAAGGTTGGAGGTTCTTCTGGATCTTCTTCAACACCTAAGAAGAAGAATCCAAAGTGGTATACAAATACAATCAAAGACTCTAAGCTATCTACTCCACCATATTTGACTTTGGATAGGCCTTGTACTCGCAGCATGGCTCGATAGGAGAAATCTACAACAGAGAATACTGGGGTTGATGATCTGTGTCAGTCTTTTGAAGAAATTTCTATAGATCCAGCAATAGATATAGAAGATATGGATATTGATAGTGATAAGGTGTTTATGTCTTCCATAGACAATCTTGAACCTGCATTAGTACAAGTTGCTCTCGATGAGCCTCAGTGGAAGGCCGCTATGGATGCAGAGTATAAGTCTTTGATGAAAAATAAAACTTGGAAGCTTGTCGATCTGCCGCATGGAAAGAAACCCATTGGCTACAAATGGGTATATAAAGTCAAGTACAAAGCAGATGGGACAATTGATAAGCATAAGGCCCGTCCTGTTTCAAAGGGCTATGCTTTTTTCTAGAACCAGGTCAAAAGATATGAATCCACTCAACAGTTAGTCAAGTTTTCTTGTTTGGAGCGATTCTGGGTGACTTTACTTTGGCTCCAAAATGAAGTGAGATCTCAAATCCACAAAAGTTCCTAAGAGATGATGACATCAGCGGAAAAAAAGTGAAATGGTGATTCTGGGAAGGTCCTTTTTGTTTATAACTCTAGAATGAAGAAAAATATCAAATCTGTAAAAGTTACCAAGATATGATGACGTCAGCGGCAGAAAAGTGCAGAATGGCAATTTCAAGAATGAACAAGTCTTCCCTGTCCAAAATGAATATAAGAAGCATGTGACTAGATCTAGACCCGAATTGAAAAATATAATGCTAAAGATTAATATCCCAGAGTGGATTCAAGGTTTAGAGGTCCAAATTGGAGATTCTAATGTTTCTGATAAGAAAGATGATGTCATCATTTTTAAAGAAGAATGAAATTTAGCTTGTGCTGGATTTAATCTAAATCATGTGATGAAGAAGATAAATGGTTGAGGTTAACATACCAAATCTTGGTTGTTTTAAATATATTGTTGTATTAGAATTGTAACAATCGATCGAGAGATGAAGAATCAAGGGTTTTTAAGAAGATCAAACCAGAGGCGGTTATAGATCGACAATGGCAATTCACTCCCAAGAAGGATCGATAGAAAAATATGATATTTAATAACCTAAGCTTCAGTTCCATTGAGAGATCAACAAGTTGTAGAGACCCCGAGCTATCATGGTAGAATTTCTTTCAACGGATTTCCCGGAGGACGGACCAATGAGCTGATGCCAGCTAAAATATTTGTTGTACTATTGTAACAAGATTATGTATATTATTTCCTGATTATTGTAATAAGAAAACTATAAGTAGAGGTCGAACCCTCATTTTGAAGGGTCGGCTCTAGTGTGTTTGTCTGTGCCATTGTAAATATTCCTGAAGAGCTGAATGAAAGGAGCAATACATTGATCTTCACCTCAAGTTCATGTTCTTATGCTTTATATCAGAGGTTCAGATTTCATAGTTGCATTTTCATAAATACTTATATGGTTAGTTTGTGCCTATTTTAGATTACTAGTTGTTATGAGTAATTGAAATCTGATTTGAGTTCATTCTATGTTATTGGAAAGTATATTTCTATAAAATCCAAGTGTTTGGTGAATTCTGCTATTTGGATTATCATTCCCTGGGTATTGAAATTGCTTGCTATAACATTTCTCTATTATGCTTTAATATATGAAATGATCTATTTTGAGATAAATGTTGATCTGAGTGTATGTCCTTAATATGGTTTTTTGGGAGCTTTTTATGATGGTGCAATGTTGTTAACCTATCTGTACACTATTATCTACATCTCTCTAACCCTAAAACTTATCTTACCCTAAAATCCAAACCCTAAGTGAGAATAATTGTGTCAACAACCTGCTAAGTTGACAAGGAACTAGCCTACTCTGGAGGTTGGATTGGAAATCCCTATTTTGGTCCATCCAATGTTGAGTGTTGAGCTTCAACTATCGGGTGCAAGCTTAGATAGAAATTAGGAAGATAGACAACCACATAACTAAGTAAAAACTTGGTACAATTCAGCGCCAAACAATTTTTGGTATGCCTGGTGGTACCAGTTCACAAGGAACACAAAACCCATCTAAAAGAGTTATTGTTATCTCAACCTAAAGGAATCAAGATTTGGTGAATTATCTTGACCTTATTAGTGGAGGAAATAAAGTTCACTTGGCAACTCCTTGGTCAGAAGATCCTAAAAAAGTATTGTAGACCAGTACCCTTTCATGTATACCAGGTATTTCAAGAGGAACAACCCTAATTATTTCTTTCATTATGAGTTACCTTTGAGAGGGGTTGTTGTTATCAGAAGTTTGGATTAATATTTTATTGAAGAAGAAGAGCTTCTAGAAGAGAACCTAATAATTCCCCCAAGAATACCTATAGCCAAAAATATGGCATAAAATTTAGCTCCTAATTAGCCACTACAGAAGTAACCTAACTAGGATTCAACTGGGCCCCTTAGATTAGCCCAAATGGATGATATTCCTGTACTGACCCAAATTTTTTGTGCCCTTACCTTTAGGCTATAGGATCCATGCCCAGAAGGGGGATGCGAGAAGGATGGGACAATACCTCGGACTGAGAGGCCCTTTGAAGGTTGTGCCTCTCGAGGGAGGGGTATAAGGGTGAATTTTTGACGGATGGTGGGGTTCACCAAGAAACTTTGAGTGGCAGTTTCCACGTCTAGGTTGATAATGGGTTTGATGTGCTCATTTTATACTCAATCATTCATATTCCTAGGTTTGCAAAAATGAATCTAAGCTATTCTATATGAAAATTTTGATTTATATGAATACAAAAAGCATGAATGAATCCTAAATGTAAGGAATATGTTAAATGAGAAAGAATGCACCTGATTTTGGATGTCTGATGAAGATTCTGAAGCTTGTAGGAGTCTAGATCATCCCGAATATGACAGGATCATCTGTAATTGTATAGAATAATCCTAGATCACAGTCGATCATCTAAAATTAGACAATATCATCATCAATCTAACGAATTCGTCAAAAACCTGTAATCACAAAAACAGACACCAAAAAAACCAAAAATGCAACTGCAAGAATAATGTAGAATGATAGAAATGATAGTATAAATGCTTAACTGATAAATATAGATAGCAAATTAAAGGAAATGCATTGTTTTAATTACTTATTTTAACTTTATCATGTATTTATGATAAATGAGGTGAACTCCAGGATGCAGAATGAAAATAAATCAAGCTAATGCATAATAAAATAAGGAAGGAAGATGAGAAATGCAAACTCAGGGCTTTGATTGCTCCCAATTTGAACTGCAATCGAGATCACCTCCAATCGTACAAAATCATCATTGATCTATGACAGGATTGTCTGAAATCGTGTGGAATCACCTACGACGATCCGAGATTCCTATAGCTGAAGCACAGTGAAAACCTACAATGAAAACTTAAAACTACGAGTGCAAACAATGGTAGATAGGACATCTTAACACAGTAAAGCTAAATGGAAAGGAAAATCAACCAAGGAGAGAGTTGGGAGAAGAGCCAGGGGGATAAACTAAGAAAATACTAGTTTATATAGGATTAGAGGAGGTTAGGAGGTTGGGGATCATCCCAATCTGGGAGATCTCCAACGGAGGAATCTCCAACTGCGTAGACATGCTTCTACCCAAGTTGGAGAGGCTGTTGAAACAGAAGCTAATTATGAAAATTCAATTTTGGGACGAAATCATCTGGATGTTCTGTTCCAGATGAATTCATTCAATATGGGATGATTTCGTCTGAACGACAACGATATCGTCTAATGGTCAAAACAACTTCTAAAAATGACACAAAAAATGAGGGGAGCGGTTAACGGGCGATTTTGGGGTTAAAATTCAAATTTTTATCTTTTTACTAAGGGTTTAACTATGCCAATTTTAGGGTGCTGCATTTTACCCTCTCTTTAGCGAATTTTACAAAGAAAATGCATTAAATACGAGTTCTTCATGCTTTACAAGAAAGCAAAAATTTATTCAATTTTTTAGACGATGATTCTAGGTCGAATCGTACAACTGCTTGCTATGGTGCCCCCTCCGAGTTTTTACCCAAATTGAACATTTGAGGTAAAAGCGTAGAAAAGCAAAATTTAAAAAAAATTGTGTTTTAATTAAAATTAAAAAAAATAGGGTAAAACCTTAATTCATTGTTACTATTCACTTTTGCTATGTCAGAGCTCTGTAGGCAAAATGGTGGAAATGACACACAGATCGACAGAGGTTCGAGGCGGGTTGCGGGTAGGGATCTAAACTTGACATATTATGTTTTTAATTTGGTTTGTGTGATTTTTAAGTTGAATTTTGACTGTTTTTGGGGTATCGCAACCGTTTTTAGGCCGTTGATGACGTCGGGATGAAATCATCCCAATTTCGTCGAAATCGTCCCTATATCACCGATTTTGTCTAGGGGCAAAATCGACGAAATAGGGGCAATTCCATCCAACAAGGGGCGATCCCCAAGTTGCAAAATTGGAGATGATTTTGTCCTACCAAGGACTACTTGACTTAATTTAGTATGATATCATCCAATAATGGATGATATCATAAGATGAAATTGATTTAACTGATTGTAATGATTATCTATTAATGATTTTTGTTGTTTTATTATTTATTTTGTAGAGGGGATTACTAAAAATTTGGGAGTGGAAATATGGGGGGCTCAGAGACGATGTAGTCACACTCAACCAGGCAGAGCAAGATCGACTATCAGAGATTAGGCTACAGCATGTGGCAGAGATGCCACAAATACCTACAGACATGGGGCTACTGACAGCCCTAGCAGAGAGGTGGTATTCGGGGTTGTCCTACTTTTGGTTATCAATAGGGGAGATGGCTCCCACTCTAGAGGATGTATGGAGGATCTTGAGGATCCCCATACATGGGCGATTGATGACTCCTATAGCCAATCAGGGCCATTCCATGATGCGACTATACGGAGACCCTAGCTTCACCCTGGATAAGGGTGGAGTGAACATTGAGACATTGAGGTAGATGCCTAGGGCATCTTGATTGACTCAAGTTTTGATAGGGGTAGTGGGTGACCTACTGCTATGCCACTAGAGCGGATGCAGGTTACCATGGCTGCTCTCAGATGTGGTGTGCGATATGAGATACCACGACTATAGGTTTTCTTGGGGTAGCTTTGTACTATGTCGCTTGTATAGGATCCTATACGAGTTGTATACAAGGGAGGTCGATGTCTAGTACTAACATCGCTGCTACAGGTTTGGTGTTGGGAGCACATTGCGATGTGGATGCCGATAGGGCTTCCATTGATAGGGATTGACCGGGAGAGACCCCAAGTTTTCTATTGGTGGCTCCAAAGAGGGTCACAATGGTGGATAGATCTGTCGATGTCCCGGAGGTTGCTAGATGACCTCATCCCTGACTAGATCACCTAGAGGCCATGGAGAGAGCATCCAGGGTGGGGAGAGGATGGACAAGAGTTGGCTCACATCAGGCGAGTCTTATGGTTAAGGATGGAGCAGGGAGAGGTAGAGCTCCATTGCTATGACTGAGTTTTGAGATAGTTTGGTCTATAGCAGGGAATACCTTCTCTTAGAGACTACAAGTACTCACAGACTGTCTGAGATAATACTACATTGAGTGAGGCTTCAGATATGCAGTGATTCTAGAGTCAGGATGCTGACGATGCCCCCATTCAACCGATGGATGGGGACGATGTTGGGGTTACATATGGATATGATGCTTGGTACATAGGCATCTACCCTCCTTGGATGATGAGGGCATAGGGCTCGATGCACGCTATGGTGTGACGAATGGGGAGGTGGTGCCAAGCTACCATCAATAAAGTGAGGGGTCACGAAGGGAGGGAGCAGTGATGGTCTCCTCAAGAGAGACACCGAAGAGTGCCACAGGCTCTAGAGAGATTGCAGCAGCCAAAGAGGATGGAGGAGGGACTCCATTCTTAGTAGAGGGATAGGCCACCATCGCTCGATAAAGGCAAGGGTCTTGAGGTGGGGGAGAGCAGCGAGATGGTGGCTCCTCGAGTGGATAATGATTGCCTCTAGACTCAGGTGTAGACACTACAAGATCAAGCTACACAACTCAGGGCTTCGAGCGAAGGGGCGAGCACTTAGGATCTAGCATGGGCTATTGTTCATATTGCTTTCTACTAGGGATTGTAATATCACGTGGTTCTAGAGACCCATAGGATACCACTGCTAGTCCCCATTGTAGAGTCGGTCATGATGGGATCATCGAGGATGTCCTCATGATCGATGTCGAGGACATCCTCACGATCAATTTTGAGGACCCGTGATACAACATGGACCTCGATGGGACCACCTCCTCCATGCTAGGGCAGGAGAGGAGATGAGGCTAAGAGCTCGAGGGCTTCTCGAGACTAGCTTTTGTTGACTATAGACTATATATTTGAGAGGATTGAGTATGCTAGGGTATATATTGTGGCATACCAATCTAGTTTTGATATGATGTACATAATTTTGATATATATATATATATATGATCTTTTGTGATATGACTTGTCTATATTTTTTATGATGCTTTAAATTTTGAATTGTTGATTGATTATTCATGTAATTATGTCATTGGAAATAATATAATTTTGTCATGCTGTAAAATTTAAATGAAATGATCTGATGTAAACAAATTGGTTGTTTGTGGTGTGATTTGATGAAAAATAAAGGGACTTCTAACAATAATTTCAAAGGACATTATCGTTGTTATATGACCATTTCATGGAGTTGCCGCTTTCTAGGTCGTCAAGCTAATCCTAGTATAGAAATATTGCTAAAAGTAAAAGAGAGCTTAAGAGACTGTCTTAAGACTTTGTGTTGTGATGATGAAAAATGATGATGGTAATGATTTGTTTTCAGATTTTCATGAAAAAATTATGCATGAAATATTAAAAATATGATTTTTGCTAGGCATAAAATTCCTAAGTGTGATAAAATTTTAAACAATTCCTCAGGAATTATACCATCGTTGCAAAATTGAATGTTGACATAAAGAAATGAAATAGAAAAAGGTGTTCGTTCTTTTTAAAGCACAATTGTGTAACATAATTATGTAAGCCATATGTTTTTATGAATTAAATAAATGAGAAATAAAATTAAAACAATGGTTTGCGCTAGGCATAGAATTATAGGTATAGACTTATACCATCATTGCAAAATCCAAAAATAATTTGCATAATTGATTTTTGATTTTGAGATAAATAGAAAATATATAATATGAGGACTTGCACTAGGCATAAAATTCCAGTTTAGGTTTTAGGAACTATACCATCATTGCGGAAGTTGAAAGTATATATAAACGTGACTTTATTGCTAGATTTTTGAAAATGTTGTGAAAGAAAATTTTGGATTTTGAAAAAAAAATGTATTTAATTGTTTTTACGCTAAGCAGATGTTCTCAAATAAGAAGATGAAATTATTCCAAAATATTTGCATAAATATTTTGAATTATCTCAAAGACAAAATGTATATTTATAAGGAACCGTCATGTGCATATGTGAGTTCATTGCCGGTATTGATTTATCATAATGATACAAAATATCTCAAATACAAATGTGTGTGCAATTATATTGTTCATTTACCAATTTTGAGCAAGATAATTTGATACAAGTAATTTGAATTAACCAAATAAGTGTTCATTGACCATGATTTATATGCATATAATCGTACCAGACTACTATGTAAGTCGGGTCATCGAGAGCTAGCTGATCCATAAGCAGACATAGGTCTGTACAAAAGGTCGCTAGTGTGATAGACATATCACCATGTTAGGAGTTACCTGTTGTGGCTGATCCACAACACACCCCAAAATTAGGGACCCACCTTTTTTGCATGCTTTCAAAGAAAACTGCAGTAGCCCATATGCTAAAAAAATCAAGGAAAATGCAAAAATTTCATAAAGGAGAAAAAGTGTCGCGATATCGCGACATGTCGCTCTGTCGCGGCCGAAAATAAAAAGTTGTCGCGATATCGCAACATGTTGCTCTGTCATGGCAGAAAATGAAAAAGTGTCGCGATATCACGACATGTTGCTTCGTCGTGACAGAAATGTGAAAGTGTCACAATATTGCGACATGTTGCTCCGTCACGGCAGAAATGAAAAGTTGTCGTGATATCGCGACATGTTGTGAAATCACGGTTCTCAGAAAAGAGAGAAAGGTAGAATGGAAAATTGTTGCGAAATCGTGACATGTCACAAAATCGCGATCAAACCAGTCAAACAGGGCAAGGCACTAAAAGCATCACGATTTCACAATAGGAAGCAGCAAAGGGGTACGAAGCAAAAAAATGTCACGATTTCACGACAGGTCACATTTTCACGGCTCCAAGCAGCGAAGTGGTACGAAAGGAAAATATGTCACGATTTCGTGACATGTCACGTTTTCGCGGCTCCAAGTAGCGAAGTGGTACGAAAGGAAAATATGTCGCAATTTCATGACATGTCACGTTTTCACGGCCAAATGCAGCAAGATAGCCCAAAATAGAAAAACATCACGATTTCACGACAGATTGCATCTGCATAGCCCAAAAGAGAAAAGCATCACGATTTCACGATAGAAAGCAGTGAGACAGCCCGAAAGAGAAAAGCGTCACGATTTCATGACAAGTTGCATCCATGCAGCCCGAATCAGAAAAATGTCGCGATATCGCGACATGTATCATTTTTACGATGCATGAGGAGAAACAAAGCTGCTGACAGAAAAATATCGTGATATCGCGACATGTCTCATTTTCGTTGTGCATGAAGGCAAACAAGGCTATTGGTAGGAAAATGTCACGATATCGCGACATGTCGCATTTTTGTGGTGAAAGTAAAGGAGCAAAGCTACATGCTATTTTTTGTCATGATTTACATGGGGTTGTTACAGAACATGCAAAAAAGTATAGAACACGTGGCGTACATGTGTAAGGGCTGCAAAGGCATTACAGTTCATAGAGAAGATCTCGAGCATAAAATCAAAAGCAATGGAAAGGCGGGGAAGGTGAAATGAAGCAATCTGGAAGACAAAACAAACCGTCGTGGAAGGAGAAGCAATTTACCAAAACTTTAAAAGCAAAAGCATAGGACAGGTACGAGGGTCAGAAACCGCTACAAGCGAGGTTGCAGAGTTGATGGTGATTAGCCATTCTGGGCCTGCTTTGGAGTGCTTTTCTTCCACTTTTGCTAGTTTTGAGAAAAACCAGAGATTCTGCTATTGTAAAATGACAAATATTTACTACAGATAATATTTCAAAAATTTGCATCTTATGGGCAAGAAAGGAGTCATTTTCTGCATGCAAGATTAAATGTTTATTTTCCCTTTTCAGATTTTAGTCTTGTAAATGGAGTTTACGCAAGGTTCTTGGTTGCTTCATACTAATGTTTAAATCTAAAAAATCTTATTTAAAACCCTAGGAGCCAGCACCTAGCTTATCCATATTGTGCTTGTTTTACAGGTCCAATAAGTTAGGTTGCATGCATGAAAACCTCATATCTTCGGTTTTGTCGGAATAGGATAGCATCAGACTGAACGTGTCCTACTTTTTAATTTTTTGTATTTTTTTTTTTTTCATTTTAGTTTATTTTCCAGAAGGTTTAATTTATTTAAAATGAACATTTAAAAATTACAAAATCTAAAATAAAAGTAAAATAATGAAAAATCACTAAAGTTTCATGGTGAAATAAACCAACATTACCCCTTGTTTACAGTTACTTGCAATCACTAAGGTGTTCCAAGCATTTTAATTGAATATCTTTATTTGAGATTACTAATACTCAATTGCAAATGCTAATACAGCGGAGACCTTGGGGAAGTTGTTTGTTTGATTTCTTTGCAAGAGGGGATTTGGGGTCCAAATCCTAAAGGACAGTTACTTTCACAAGTGTGTGAAAATACCACTCAACATTTTGGCGCTAGAAGGAGGGCCTGAACCGGTTTATTTCAGATTGATTTAAATGCTATAGGGATTTAAACTTTGAATATTTCATGCCCTATTGATTATTATCTTTAGCCCTCTTTTAACAATACAACTTTGTACTATTAAAATGAGGACATTAATTGCTATGCATTGTTCTAACACTTTGATTGTTCATACAGGAATAATGTGATTTGATTTGTTTTAAAAAAAAAAGTAATAAAAAAAAAGAATTGTTTTTTTTGGGTATTAAAGTCATATTCTTTAAGAGATACTAATGGCTATGTTTTCATCGTGGATGACAGGTAGCCCATTGAACATACCAGTAGTTCAAAATTATTTGCCCGTTGGTTTTGAGAGATGTCTTCCTCGATTTTTGTCTAACGGGACAACATCTGCAGGAGAACACATTCAAGCATTCAAATTTGTTGTGAATCACTTAACAGTTTGGTATGATGATGTGGTTTGTAAAATGTTCCCTTACACCTTGGACAAAGTGGCATATGATTGGTTTACAAGTCTTCCCTTAGGGTCTATCACTTATTGGGATCAGCTAGAGGCAGCATTTCTTAATCAATTCAATAAAGAGCAAGTTGACCCAATTCGCATGTATCAGCAGTTTTCACTATTAAAAAAGGACCAGGTGAAAATGTGAAATCATTTTCTGAAAGGTTATTTGGGTTATATGCTCAATTAGTGACATTTTATGCTCTTCAAGAAGTAATGGCTCTCCAAATATATGTAAATGCTCTTGACCCACTCATTTCCACATATTTGCGAGGGATGCCTTAAATCACATCTTTGTCGCAAGCCTATACTCAAGCAAATGGCAATTGAGCAACAATTGAGTTGTCAAAATTATGGTGTGGGTTTTGGATCGTACAATCTTCAATCATTTAATACCTCCTTTACCCATCCAATGATTTATCCACCTCAACCAAATTCAAGTGTAAATCAATTTCAGAATCAACAATCATTCCCAAGCTTCAATCAATTTCAAAATCCTCAACCTACTATGCAAGATCCACCATATTTCTTAAGTATGAATCAACTTCAAAATACTCATCTTGATTCAAAATATGTTTCTAAAATCAATTTTAATGATTTTCATAAGAGTATTATTTTAGGCAAGGGAGGGGTAATGGATCCAACTAGTATTGAAACATGTGACAGATTGGAAACCCTTGACTCACCAAAAGATGAATTCTATGAGGATGAATCTGTTTTGGATGACACATTGGATGACATTGTTGAAAGTAATGGCCTAGAAAATTCACACCTTCCAAATCATGTTAAACGTGAATCATGGGTTACACATGTGGATTATGATAGCCTTATCGATTTGAATACAAGCAATAACCCAATTTTGGAAGTAATTGAACCATCTAAGGAAGGTGAAGATAAATTTGATGAGAAACATGTTGATGAATTAAAATATGAAGAAGAAATAGTTGAGCATCACAATTTTATTTGGAAAGATGATCATCATGATTCTTGGGAAGAGTATGCTCACTCCAAAACTGCTAATGAAATTTGTGTGCCTATTGATATGCAGGATGATACAATTGCCCTTTCACATGAGGATATTACAAGTCCTGTGCAATCTGAGAATGTTTTGGAAGAAGGATTGGAATCACATCAAAGTTTGGAGAAGGATATTGATTCTACTACCATGGATGAAGAAGGAGAATCAATTGTTTTTGTTTCCCTTGGGGGGCAAGAAATCGAAAATCTTGATCCACCTATTGTTTCTACAATGTCTATGCCATCTCAAAATGATGAAATTACAAAACCTAGGTGGTATGGGTTTAATACTACTGATGATCCTAATGAAAATATGGATTTTGAGGCAACTCAAGCCATTGATCATGGAAAGGTGTCACGTGACACATATCTTGAAAAATTAGGCTCTTGTTTTGAAAAAGATGGACGCATGTTTGATTGGGTGCCTAACTTTGGTATTTTTGAATAGGTGTTGGATGATGAAGAAGACAATAAAAAAAAAGAAAAAGCTACTAACACTCATCAAGTTGTGATAAATTCTAATCATGATGTGTTGAGTATGGGTGACAAGGTGAAATATTTACCTTTGGTAGTAGCCATAAAAATTTTAAGTGATGGGCTACATGATGTCCCTTTGGATACTAATGTCATTTATGATGAAATGTCAAATCTTGGTGATGTTCGTCAAGCTTTGATTGATTTTGATGGTTTTAAAATCTCAAAAAATAATTTGAATTTAAGACTTTTAGAAATAGGCTCTTTTTTGCAATATCTCACATTTGAAAAGGAAAGCCTACTTCTAAATCATGAATGGAATGATGAAACTTGCACTTTAAAGAATGGACAAAATAAAATTGAATACCAACCATTGTCTAATAAATTTGATTTGAATCTCACCTATGATGTTGGTAATAGAACTAAATCAAATTGGTATGGTGAGCATGGCAAGTTAAAATTTGTTGCATTGCTTGGTTTGATCTTATTGTTGTTGGATTCCTACAACATTTGGCATGTGTATTGTGACATATGTCTTTTGAAATGTTCTAATCATGTTTGGGATCCAGGAAAGTAATAGTCCAATCTTGGCATCATCTTGTACTATATTGTATATAAATTTTGGTTTTGGTTTGAGTTTGTGTTTTCAAGTTTCATTTTGGGGATTGCTATTTGGATTAGGATTTAAGTTGTATGTTTGATTTCATTTGACATGTTTGGTTTGTTTTGATAAAAAAAAAAAAAAAAAATTTGAGATTTCAACTTATGCCTAAAATCAGGAGAATATGAAACATTGGAATTATGTTGTAGAAAGCTCCACAAGTAACACAAACATTTAAATATTATCGTTTGGATCTTGTGATGCATGAAGTTGTCAGTTTTGCACATTATGGTA
Source organism: Wollemia nobilis (assembly GCA_028583015.1). Lineage (NCBI taxonomy): Eukaryota > Viridiplantae > Streptophyta > Pinopsida > Araucariales > Araucariaceae > Wollemia > Wollemia nobilis. The sequence goes on from JAQPPZ010000480.1 coordinate 58,466, forward strand.
AAATAGATGATATATTCCAAAAGAAGTAGTGTATTCATATCTCATGTCATATTCCACATTGCATATACATGTCATCTCAGTTACATTTTCATTCCATGGGCAATTATTGAGAAGGTGTTGAATCCTCTTAGGATTATTACATAACATATATTAAAAGGATCCTAGGTTGAAAACTACTACCCAAGCTATCTTGAACCAAGCACATTCCATGCACATTAAAAAGAATCTTGAGAAAAATGGTCAAAACCATACTTGGATGAAAAGGTGAGGTGAAAAGAATATTTCATGTCTGCCCTATCATGTAACATAATCCTTAAAATAGTGGTTTTTACCATTTCCATCAAGCTTAAATCCTAAAACCATAGTAGTAAGGATAGGGTTAAATCCTCATCGAACTTAGGTTGAGGATCCAACTCCCCAAAGCTCTGGTTTGACCTACATGGAGTAGTAAGGATAGGACTTAATTCTCATCTCGCTTAGGTTGAGAATCCGATTCCCCAAAGCTTCCATTTTTCCTGTTTCATCATAAGGCTTGGATCGGAAGGATCATACTACATGTCCTCTGCAAAGGATGGGTAGTCATCCCAAAGGTCCAAGCAATAAAAGTAAAACTAATTTTTTCCATTTCATCTCAATATTGGATTGGAAGGATTGTACTACGTGTCCTCTGCAAAGGATGGGTAGTCATCCCCAAGGTCCAAGAGAAAAGATAATATTTTTCATTTCATCTTAATATTGGATTGGAGGGATCGTACTACATGTCCCTAGCAAGGATGGCTAGTCATCCCAAAGGTCCAAAGAAAAAGAGAGAAAATAATGAATGAAAACCAAGTCATGGATTATGGGGTTAAGTATGCTCATGCATGGCAACATGTCTTACCTAAAAGCAAGACCACTGATTGCTCATATGGATAGACTAGCGTGACCATTTCATCCATAACAGGTTAAATCATTTTGTTCAATATGAGGTAATGAAATCCAAATCAGAATAGCAAGGATAGGGTCAAATTCCCATATCGCTTAGGTTGGGAATCCTATTTCCCAAAGTTCTGATTTCACTTACACTTGCACATGGGTTCAAGATGGTAGTGACACATAACCAACTTTGAGATCTAATAAATTAATTCAGTACACATATATTTGATCCTAAGAGGGTTTGACAACTTTAATATGTTTGTTCATGATATTAGAAGGTTTGAGCCTTTGTAAAGCAGGTTGTTATATCTCTAGCATCTCCATCATACATCAAGTCCTGCACAAATCATTCATGGCCTTGCATACAAATCATAAGTGAAACTGACAATGGAATGTTGATCAATTTCAAGTGATAGGGAATGAAACACTTTGCACACATCAAGCTGATACTTAATTATTTTGATGTTTTATGTATTTTTGATCTATTGGTATTTTTTTATCTTTTATGTGCTGACGTCTATATCTAAGCTTGTATATTTCAGGTTGGGTTCTCACAAAAATGCTCAGGAGCATTTGACAGCAGAGTCATCATTTGTTGTGGCTGATCCATAACACACCTCAAAATTGGGGACCCACCTTTTTTGCATGCTTTCAAAGAAAACTGCAGTAGCCCAGATGCTAAAAAAATCAAGGAAAATGCAAAAATTTCACAAAGGAGAAAAAGTGTCGTGATATCGCAACATGTCGCTCTGTCGCGGCCAAAAATGAAAAGTTGTCACGATATCACGACATGTTGCTCCGTCGTGGAAGAAAATAAAAAAGTGTCACGATATCGCGACATGTTGCTCCGTCATGGCAGAAATGAAAAAGTGTCGCGATATCGCGACATGTTGCTCCATTGCGACAGAAATGAAAAGTTGTCGCGATATCGCGACATGTCATGAAATCACGATTCTCAGAAGAGAGAGAAAGGCAGAATGGAAAATTGTCGTGAAATCACGACATGTCACAAAATTGTAGTCAAACCAGTCAAACAGGGCAAGGCACTAAAAGCATCATGATTTCACGACAGGAAGTAGCAAAGGGGTACGAAGCAAAAAAATATCACGATTTCGTGACAGGTCTCGTTTTCGTAGCTCCAAGAAGTGAAGTGGTATGGAAGGAAAATATGTCGCGATTTCGTGACATGTCATGTTTTCGCGTCTCCAAGAAGCGAAGTGGTACGAAAGGAAAATATGTCACGATTTCGTGACATGTCACGTTTTTGCGGCCAAATGCAGCAAGACAGTCCAAAATAGAAAAACATCACGATTTCACAACAGATTGCATCTGCATAGCCCAAAAGAGAAAAGCATCATGATTTCACAACAGAAAGCAGTGAGACAGCCCGAAAGAGAAAAGCGTCATGATTTCGTGATAGGTTGCATCCATGCAACCCGAAGCAGAAAAATGTCGTGATATCGTGACATGTATCATTTTTGCGATGCATGAGGAGAAACAAAGCTGCTAACAAAAAAACATCACGATATCATGACATGTCTCATTTTCACTATGCATGAAGGCGGACAAGGCTATTGGTAGGAAAATGTCACGATATCGCGACATTGTCGCGTTTTTGCGATGAAAGTAAAGGAGCAAAGCTACATGCTATTTTTTATCATGATTTACATGGGGTCATTATAGAACATGCAAAAAAGTACAGAACACATGGCGTACATGTGTAAGGGCTGTAGAGGCATTACAGTTCATAGAGAAGATCTCGAGCATAAAATCAAAAGCAATGGAAAGGCGAGGAAGGTGAAACAAAGCAATCTGGAAGACGAAACGAACCGTCATGGAAGGAGAAGCAATTTACCAAAACTTTAAAAGTAGAAGCATAGGACAGGTACGAGGGTCAGAAACCGCTGCGAGCGGGGTTGCAGAGTTGATGGTGATTAGCCATTCTGGGCCTGCTTTGGAGTGCTTTTCTTCCACTTTTGCTGGTTTTGAGAAAAACCAGAGATTCTGCTATTGTAAAATGACAAATATTTACTATAGATAATATTTTAGAAATTTGCATCTCATGGGCAAGAAAGAAGGAGTCATTTTCTGCATGCAAGATTAAATGTCTATTTTCCCTTTTCATATTTTAGGCTTGTAAATGGAGTTTACGCAAGTTTCTTGGTTGCTTCATGCTAATGTTTAAATCTAAAAAATCTTATTTAAAACCCTAGGAGCCAGCACTTAGCTTATCCAGATTGTGCTTGTTTTGCAGGTCCAATAAGTTAGGTTGCATGCATGAAAACCTCATATCTTCGGTTTTGTCGGAATAGGATAGCATCAGACTGAACGTGTTCTACTTTTTAATTTTTTGTATTTTTTTTTTTCATTTTAGTTTATTTTATAGAAGGTTTAATTTATTTAAAATGAACATTTAAAAATTACAAAATCTAAAATAAAAATAAAATAATGAAAAATCACTAAAGTTTCATGGTGAAATAAACCAACATTGCTCCTTGTTTACAGTTACTTGCAATCACTAAGGTGTTCCAAGCATTTTAATTGAATATCTTTATTTGAGATTACTAATACTCAGTTGCAAATTCTAATACAGCGGAGACCTTGGGGAAGTTGTTTGTTTGACTTCTTTGCAAGAGGGGATTTGGGGTCCAAATCTTAAATGAGAGTTACTTTCACAAGTGTGTGAAAATACCACTCAACATTACCCAAGGCCAAATGGGTTGGGCACAAACCACCTGTTATGGGGCTTACCTCATAGTTTTAGAATAATTGAGAATTCCAGGGATTCAAGCTCATTCGCCCTTCTTTTCTTTTCAAGGGGTATGGAAATGGATTTATTGCATTTTGCTTTTTCTTTTCTCTTTCTCTTCTTTTCTCTTTTTTTTTTGGTATTTTTGCTTGGAACTGAGATAATGCTGAAATATTTCTGCGATGGTACAAAATGATATTTTTCTTTTTCTCACTTTCTTTGAATTTTCTTTGTCTTCCTATACTAGGGATACTTGCTCGGATTGGCTGTAGAGCAAGGGGTTTTTATTTTGGGCAGGGGTGAGCTTTTCCTTTTGTCAATTCTCAAAGATTCTAGACCATGTGCATGATACGATATCAGGGGAAAATTTTCGCTCAAGAAACCACTTCTACTATGTAGCATTATATTGAATTTGCAATGAAATAATTTTAATATGAAAAGGTGTACTTGGTTCAAGTAAATAACAAGATCAATTCTCTATGCTCAAAACTTTATTTAATTCAACTGTGGACTTTGATATAAGAGAGATTAATAATCATACCAAATAAAATCAAGATATTTATTCATGTGAGTGTGAAAGTATGGGATTCCAAATAAATGCTAATTTATCCAAAATAATTGAAAATATGACTGCAATACTTCAAGAATTGACAGGTGCAAAAATAGAAAAAAAAATTGAAGATTTTGATGATTTTGATATTTGTTATATTTTGGTTTTAATTTATGAATTGAAAGAATAAATAATATTACAATTTTTTTTTTATATGAATTACTAAGATGAAACAATATGCAAAATAACAATATATACAATGATGAAATGACTAGATTTATGCATAATAGCGTTTAATATGCATAATGTTCATAGGTTCTTTAAGATATTTACCATCTAAGGTAGCTAATTATGTATGCTACCGAGCCAAATTTGGCAGTGATAATATATGGTCCAAGCCAGTTGGGCTCGAATTTACCTTTAAGATCTTTAGTTTTATTAGTATTTTTTTTATTTTCTTTTAAGACAAGGTCACCGATCTCAAAGGATCGATGATGAACTTTCTTGAGGTATGCTCATTTAAGCTTGTTCTGGTAGGCTCAAAGATGTTCCAAAACATTGATGCACTTCTCATCTAGGAGTTCCAGCTGACTAAATCTGCCAGCATGATATTCATCTCCTACTTCAAAATTTTGAAGTAGTAGGGCCAAAGAAGTAACTTCTAATTCAAAGGGAAAAACTGCTTCAGCGCCATAAACCAAAACAAAAGGTGAAGTGCCTATGGGGGTACGAATGCTAGTTCGATAAGCCCACAAAGTAGGATATAATTGAATGTTCCAGTCTCGGCCATATTTATTGACTAGTATTTTGAGGATTTTAATTAATGTTTTATTAGATGCTTCTGCTTGGCCATTACCCTGAGGATAATAGGAAGTGGACCAAAAATGTTGAATTTTATATTTTTGACATAATTGCTTGACATATTTATTTTTGAAACAAGTTCCATTATCCGAGATGAGATTTGCAAGAATTCCAAACCTACAAATAATTTGATTAAAAATAAATTTGGAAACTTGGGTTCCAGTGCAAGAAGCTAAGGGCATAGCTTCAACCCACTTCGTGAAATACTCGATGGCGTTTATGATGAATTTGTGTCCATCAAATTACACAGGATTGATTTTTCCAATGATGTCTAAGCCCCATTTTGAAAAGGTCCAAGGAGATGAAATAGCGTGCAGTTGTGCAGGTGCATGGACAAGGTCAGCATGTTTCTGTCACTTGTTGCAATGATGCATGTAATCATGTGCATCATTCTCCATGGTAGGCCAAAAATATCCTATCCTAAGGAGCTTCTTAGCAATGGCACTACCACTAAAGTGTCCCCCACAAGATCCATCGTGGGCTTCACTTAAAGTTGATCTAGATTCTTCTAGATTCAAACATCTCAATAGGATACCTTCAAAAGATATCCTATATAACGTATTGCCAATTATTACGAAGTGACTTGCTCATCTACATAATAATCGACACTGGTTTCTATTAAAACCTTCAGGGAAGGTCCCATTTTTAAGAAAAATGAATATATCAGTGTACCAAAGTTCAGGAGTAGTTTCGTTGATTAGAAACACATCCAACGGTTCTAAGCATGATTTATTTGAAGTGGGTTCTTGGAGTCAATGAATAATGATGGTAGCATATTCATCATCTAACTCCAAGGTTAAAATAGATGCAACTGTAGCCATAGCGTTAGTCGCACGATTATTAGTTCTAGGAATAGCTTCCAAGGTAACTTGATCAAATAAATATATTAATTGTAATACATATGCTTTATATGGGTGCAATTTATCATCTCTAGTCTGATAAAAATCATTAATTTGATTTATAACAAGTTGAGAATCATCGAAAACTAATATATTTTTAATTTTTAGTGCCAAGGTAGCTCGCAAGCCAAGGATTAGAGCTTCATATTCAGCAGTATTATTAGTACAAGCAAACATTAATTTAAATGACAAAGGTATAAGATGTTTCTATGGAGATATTAGAATAATACTTGCACCAGACCCACTCATGCATCGGGCTCCATCAAAGTATAAGGACCATTGCTCTGGATGGTCTGCCTCTAGTTTAAGGCATTCATCAAGAAACTCAATGATGAGGGGATGGGTAGACTCTAAGGGTGCAGTAGCTAATTTATCTGCTATGATTTGACCCTTAACATAATTCTTTCCTATAAACATGAGTTCAAACTTGCTTAGATCAAGAACCCACTTTGCTGTGTGACCAGATAAATAAGGTCGACTTATAAGATACTGCAAAGGATCGTATTTAGAAATAACATATGTTTTCTGACTGAACATATAGTGGCGTAGTTTTTGTGTAGAAAATATGACTGCTAGACATAACTTTTCTAATGTTTTGTAGCGGGTTTCATAACTGATTAATATTCTGCTAATGTAATAATTGGCACGCTCTCTTTTCTCATCATCCAGTTGAGCTAACATAGCTCCTAATGCAAAATCTTGAGTAGAAATATACAAGATAAATGGGCAATCAGATCTAGGTGGCAAAAGCATAGGTGGGTTAAGAAAATATTGTTTGAGGAGTTCAAATGCTTCCTGACATTCGTTGTCCCAATGGAAAGAGACATCCTTCTTAAGAAGCTAAAGAAAGGGTCTAGTTTTATCTGCCAGCTTATCGATGAAGCGACAGATAGCTTGAATCTGACCTTGTAAACTTCGTAATTTAGATATATTCATGGGTGCGAGTATATCAATGATAGTCGTAATCTTGAGAGGGTCAATTTCAATGCGATGTAAAGAAACTATAACCCCCAATAATTTACTGGACTTAACTCTGAATATGCATTTGGCTGGATTCAATCGGATAAGATATTCCCTTAACCAATTAAATGCTTTTCTCAAGTCATCTAAATGGTCATCTTCATTAATAGAATGAGCTATAATGTCATCTACATAATCATGTAGTATATCATGCATCATATCATGAAAGATATAAGTCATGGCTCATTGATATGTTGCACCTGCATTCTTCAAACCAAATGGCATCAGTTTCCAACAAAAGGTCCCCCAAGGGATAATAAAGGTTATTTTAGCCTGATCTTCAGGAGCTATCTTGATCTGATTATAACCAGAAAATCCATCCATTAAGGATATCATTCCACTCCTAGTAGTAAAATCAATGATCTGATCCATATTGGGAAGAGGAAAATCGTCTTTAGGGCATGCAACATTAATATCTCTAAAGTCTGTGCAAACCCTAACTTTGGTAGCTTCTTTCTTAGTTACTAGAACTATATTAGAGATCCATTCATCATAATCAATGGATTGCATAAAAATAACATTAAGGAGTTTTTCTAACTCCCCTTTGACTAGTAAGGCCACTTTATGATGCATTTTTCTAAGTTTCTATTTAACAGGTTTAGCATTTGGATGGACTACTAGGTGATGCATAACTACAGAAGGGTCTAGACCTGGTATATCTTCATATGTCCAAGCAAAGACATCTTCATATTCTTTAAGAAATGCAATGTATTTATCCTATTTTTCTTGACTCAATTCTGATCCAATTTTGATTATGTGAGGATTATCCTCGGTTCCAATGTTAGTTTTTATGACATTTTCTACTTCCATGTGTAGATCTTTCTCAAAATTAGGTGGGGAGGGTGAGATGCCCAATTCCTATAATTCTGCCAAGGTTAGCTTGGATAATTCATCTTGAGGAGTCGTGGCCTCAAGCTGGGCTATACTAGGTATAGAGCCATCAAAATAAAATTCATTATGTAATAATTCCTCAATGGAGACATCATGGAAGATATCTCCCTCCAACTCATCGTCGGATTTAGTGATCAGCTCAGGATAAGCTATAGATAGCATATTACATGTGAATGGCTTATTCATTAAATGCAAAGCATTGCATTCATCTAAATAGTCTTGATAAGATATGATATGGTCATCATCCTCAAATGGGAAGGGCTGACCTTTACTAGGAATTAGGCCCACACCACATCGGGCAAGCCACGGTTCTACCTCAAAATGTTCTTTCACACCATTTTGTAAAGGTCCTAAACCTTTCCCTTTATATCCCAATATAAGAATTATAGATTTGGATTTAATATACTCATTAGTAAAGTAACATCGAGCATATCCATCATAATGAGTCTTGATGTTTCTGGGTATTCTACCCCAGTCATATCCCTTATAAATAAAAGCATAGCTCCCAACTTGGTAAATACTTCCCATAGGCTGTGGGAGGCCCAAGGTATGAGGAGATGGTGGCAAATTATTTAAAATAAGGGAATTTTGCATAGAAGCATTTGTTTTCTCTGATATAAGAATTTTAGATAAATCGGGTAAGAGCTCATCAGTAAGAGCATAAGAGGTAGAAGGAACATTTTCTACATATTCTGATGCTAAAACTATGCCTTTGGTGGGTGTAGATTTTGTAGAGGTGTCAATATATGGATCTATTATAGGTATAGAAGTTATAGGAGTAGAACAAGAGGCATCGGTTATGGGATTAGGATGTTTTTGAGGTCCTAATGTGGTTTTTTCATAGGATGGTTGAGATGAATGTAGAGGTAGAACTGATGGAGAAGAAGTAGATGATGTTGTGGGTGTGTTTTTTGCACGTTTATATGGATAATGAGAATTAGGATGTGTGGATGACAGATCAGGGCAAAATTGAACTCCAACAGGTTCTGCCAAAGCACACATATCAAAGGGTCTAGGATCACCATGAATGGTAACCAACTGATTCTTAAATTTGAATTTAACACATTGATGTAAATTTGAGGGAATGGCTCACATCACGTTGATCCAAGGGTGACCCAAGAGTATATTGTACGATGCAGGGCAATGTACAATAAACACGATCGTATCCAAGGTTCTTGTACCAACCTACAATGGGATGGTAATAACTCCACATGTTTCTTGTGTTTTGTCATTGAAGGCTTTTATGATCATATCAGTTCTTTTCATTTCATCAATTCTAAACCCAAATATTTGGTAGAAGTCAAAAGTGCAAATTTTTAAATATGAACCATTATCAATCAAGACTCGTTTAACTACTACATCTCTAATTAAGGCAGTAATATATAAGGGGTTATCCTTATGTAAACTATGTTGCGGTATGTCTCTATCCCAAAAGTCAATACAATCAACTTCACGAGTTATTATAGTATTGGCCATGGCTTCGGGTAGAATGTATTGTGGTACCATCATCTGGCTTAATGTAAGCATTAATTCATCTCTATGTGTAGGAGAAGATTTTAAAAGGTCCAAAAGAGAAATTCTAGCTGTAATATTTGATAGTTGTTCATTAATATTGTAAGGAGGTTTAGGTTGAATATTAGATGCATGATTACCTTTATTAGGAACCTTCAAAACAAATGGAGCTGATCCATCATTCTTCATTTGATCTTGTTGAGAGTCTTAAGCCTGTTGTTTAGTAATAGCTCCGATGGTACCCATAATATTATTCTACGAATGATGAATGGGTCTTGGTCTAGCATTTATGGTTTGCTCATTAGAAAGGAATTGGTGAGATGATGGTCTAGTAGTGACTCTTCTTGGAAATGGTTCTTCTAGAACCATATAACTTGTGATAGGGATAATAGGATCCGATTCATCTTCAGAGCTATTCGATTGATTTGATGTGATTTCCATATCACTCTTAGTCTCATATTCTATATCACTAAGATCAGGTGTCCAAATATTATGTAGAGGCTTGGTCGTAACCACGGATAAAGTTGTGTCAAAGGTTTCTAGCTCATGAATAGGTAAATTCCTACTAATAGTCCCTACATATCGGGTAGGAGGGGGAACATTATGATGTTCAATTTGATTAGCCACTTCCTTGCCATGTTTTGGTAAAGGATGTTGAAATATGTCCAATGACTGATTGGCATTTTGATTTTGGTTTTGGGGGATTTTCTTTTGAGCATTATTAGGAGGATTTTGCTTAGGTTGAAAGGCTTGCACCTCCATCTCATTGTTATCAATTAAGTCATGTATTTTATGTTTTAATATTTTACAAGAGTTGGTAGTGTGTCCAGGTCCTCTATGGAAGTCACAGTGTAAATCAGCTCTGTATCTGGGTATAGTTGGATCAGGTTCTCGGATATTTGGTAATTGAATCAAACCTCATTCTAATAATTGCGATAGAATGGTTGATAAAGGTTGATTTAACCTAGTAAATTCTCGAGGAGGTTTATCTAGAGGTTTTAGTATAAACTTCTCCGTTGTCTTTGCAACATTAACAGTAGCAATATTTCAGTGACTCCATCACCCACAACTTGTTTATTCTTATATTGATTTCTGGATGTTTTCTCATCGTCTTTCTTTTTAAGTTAACCTCTCCTAATGAGAGCATCTTCCACTCATCTAGCTAAGTCTATAGCCTGATCGAAGGTGGTCAAGGTAGCAGTTGATAATTCATAATATAGTTGCTCTTGAAAATTATTAATAAATATGTCCAACATATCCCTATAAGGTAACACAAAGTGCAATTTTCCTATCAATTGTCTCCACCTAGCTAGGAAATCAGCAAAGCAATCATCTTTGTCTTTTTTTAAGTTGTACAAGTCTTTAATGGTCACATGCCTTTCGATATAGGCACTAAATTGATGAACAAAAAACTCAGTTGTTTCTTTGAAATTATTCAAATAATTAGTGGGTAATTTATAATACCACTATAATGCCATTCCTCCTAAACTTTTCGGGAACATTTTTAGCAATAACAAGTCATCATGTGATATATCATGACATGCTATCCTAAACATACGAAGATGCTCTATGGGATCTTTCGTTCCTTTATATATGGGTAGGACAGGCATAGGAAAATGTTTAGGATATGGTTGTGCTACGACTATAGGATCTAAATGTTGACTACACATCTCTTGATAATTGTACGAGGGATGATAGGGATCTATCTGGTCCATGCAAGAAACTAACTATTTCACCATGGCTTCAAGATTACTAGTTTGTCCACCATATTGGTTCGATGGGACATAGGTATGGGATTTATGAGTGTATGATGGTGTAACATAAGGATTAGATGCTATATTGCTATTATGCAAAGTGTTGGTAGGAAGAGCATTATGAAGGGGATTTATAATAGTATTATGTTGTATCCCAGATTGTTGGTAATTGGTGTTTGGTTTTGTTTTGGGTTTTTTTTATTTGAAGTATGTTGCTCAATAACTTGGTGAAATAGAGCAGTAAATGATGGTTTATTTTGTGCGAGAATGGCCCTAGGCTTGTTAACAGGCACTTTAGGTGGTTGGGTAACCTATTTTTGTTGCATGTTTCGGATCACAGCTGTCATATCCAAATTGGATGGTCCAGCTTCATCACTCTCTTGTTCAATAAAGGACAAGGGATTAGTGCATGTGTGAAATACGTCTTCTAGAGTTTATTGAGTGTCACTAATTCGATCCTTGTCCATATGGACTGCTCTATTAAAAACACCAATATTTGTGTTAATGAACTTACAAAATTGTTCCATGTTTTCAAAAGTGATAGCTCCTCCCGAAGACATTTTAGGGGATGAGGATCCTTCCTCTTTAACATTTTCTTCTTGTTCATTTCTTACAGCAAGCTCTTCTTCTTGCTATTCTAGGGTTCATTCTTCTAGAATTTGATCTTCAGGAAGGACATCTGGGTTATTTAATGGTTTTCCTAACCAATCTTCTTCTTCTTCAGTCTGTTTTCCATTCCTAAGTCTAGGCATTGTGCTTAAACTTAGATTTCAGCAAATATATATATATATATATATATATATATATATGCGATAGGTTTGAGAGGTATATATTTTAATTATATATCTACTATAATACTTAAAAAGGAAATGTTTTTGTTTTTTGTTTTTGTTTTTGTTTTTGTTTTTGTGTTTTTATAATATTATTATAAATATAAAAAATAGCATTCTAGTTGCAAAATGAATAACAATAGTAAGAAAATGACTTAGTTTTCTATAAATAGTTTATGGATATCATTAATAGGATCAATTTCATCAGGAGTCATGAAATGCTCCTCTTCAAATTGGAAATGGTTTTTCAAGAATTTGACAAAGTGTGCTATAGTAATATGATATGTTTTGGACTCTGACCTATATAAATAAAGTTCATGGCAATACTCTCGATATAACACAGCTCTAGGAACTCTATTCCATATTTTTCTATCCATAAGAATGACTTCTTGATCCTCTATATGAGATAGAAACTTATGTACTACAACTACATTCTCAAGGTATTACTCAAAGGTGTATAATTCAGAAGACACAAGTGCTCTTTTATCTGCTAACCACCAATGGAAAGCTCTCTGAAGTTCATGGTACAAAGTCACCTGATCGAGATCCAGGATTCTATCTAGGACAAACCTCTTAATTTGCCTAAGTTCTGCAGATCTGATTCAATGATACCCAATCTCCTATCAAGTTTTTCCCACAAAGGTCAGACCCTATTTGTTTGAGGTACTCTAAGTACAGACGTAATCTCTATGGTTGTTAATTGATTTTCAATATTTATGGTGACAACTCGTCTTTTATTATAATCTACCATATAAGTCTGATATGCAATTTTAACAATTTTCTAATGATTCTGGATGTTCTTAATAATGCATTTATATTTATATTTATATATATATATTTTTTTTTTGTTTTCAAAAGGCTTTTAGTTTCACGTCGGGTTCACCAAAATGTACTGACCCAAATTTTTTGTGCCCTTACCTTCAGGCTATAGGATTCGTGCTCGAAATGGGGATGCGAGAAGGATGGGATAATACCTTGGACTAAGAGGCCCTTTGAAGGTCGTGCCTCTCGGGGGAGGGGTATAAGGGTGAATTTTAGATGGATGGTGGGGTTCACCAAGAAACTTTGAGTGGCATTTTCCACGCCTAGGTTGAGAATGGGTTTGATGTGTTCATTTTATACTCAATCATTCATATTCCTAGGTTGGCTAAAATGAATCTAAGCTATTCTATATGAAAATACCGATTTATATGAATACAGAAAGCATGAATGAATCCTAAATGTAAGGAATATGTTAAATGAGAAAGAATGCACCTGATTCTAGATGTCTGATGAAGATTTTGAAGCTTGTAGGAGTCCAAATCATCTTGAATATGATAGGATCATCTGCAATTATACAGAATCATCCCAGATCATAGTCAATCATCTAAAATCATACAATATCATCATCGATCTGACGAATTCGTCAGACGAATTCATTAGAAACTTGCAATCATAGAAACATACACCAAAAAAACCAAAAATGCAACTGTAATAATAATGTAGAATGATAGAAATGATAGTATAAATGCTTAACTAATAAATCTAGATAGCAGATTAAAGGAAATGCATTGTTTTAATAACTTATTTTAACTTTATCATGCATTTATTCTAAATAAGGTGAACTCCAGGATACAGAATGAAAATAAATCAAGCTAATGCATAATAAAATAATGAAGGAAGATGATAAATGCAAACTCAGGGCTATGATTGTCCCTAATCTGAACTACAGTCGAGATCACCTCCAATCGTACGAAATCATTGTCGATCTGTGATAAGATCGTCCAAAATCATGTGGAATCGCCTGCAACGATCCGAGCTTCCTCCAACTGAAGCACAGTGAAAACCTGCAATGAAAACTTAAAACTACGAGTGCAAACAATGGTAGATAGGACGTCTTAACACATTAAAGCTAAATGGTAGGGAAAATAAACCAAGGAGAGAGTTAGGAGAAGAGCTAGGGGGATAAACTAAGAAAATCCTAGTTTATATAGGATTAGGGGAGGTTAGGAGGTTGGGGATCATCCCAATCTAGGAGATCTCCAACGGAGGAATCTCCAACTACACAGACACACTTCTACCCAAGTTGGAGAGGCTATTGAAACATAAGCTAATTATGAAAATTTAGTTTTGGGACGAAATCGTCTAGACGTTATGTTCTAGATGAATTCGTCCAATCTGGGATGATTTCATCTAAATGACGACGATATCATCCAACGGTCAAAAAAACTCCTAAAAATGGCACAAAAAATGAGGGGAGTGGTTAACGAGCGATTTCGGGGTTAAAATTCAAATTTTTATCTTTTTACTAAGGGTTTAACTACACCAATTTTAGGGTGCTACAATTCCCTAGGATGTATCTAAGGCAACCCCCACATATGATGGATTTGGGAAAACAGCTTATGAGCACTGCCAAGATATCTTGAATCTGGCAACAATCCACAACATAAAAGAAGAAAATATTATTGTCAAAATTCTAGCCCTGTCCTTTCGTGGAAAGATATTGCATTGGTTTAGAACTCTGGAAGATAATTCTATCACTTCATGGCAATCCTTGGCTGAGCCATTCATAGAAGAATTTAATGAATCTATTGATCCTTTTTCCCTATTGAATCAGTTTACAACCATGCAAAAAACCCAACAAGAAACTGTCTCAGACTTCAATTTGAGATTTAGTAGAACATGGAAGAGAATTCCCCCACTACTAGACCAGCTATATGTTTGGCTTATATGTATTATATACGTGCCCTGGGATTAGAGCTAGGTCTACAGACACAACAATCTGGAGTAGAAACCTTCCCCCAAGTTTATAATGCGGTTGTCCATGCTGAAAATATCCTGATCAATGTAGGAAGAATTCCCCCCAAAACCGTGTTGCCCTATAACTTAGAAACCAATAGTAGCCAGGATCAATCCACAAAGCCCTCCTACATGGACCCCCTTTCTTTACCATCTCCATATCCACAAATGAATCTGATTCCTCGGTCTAAACCTATATCCTCCACACCTCCTTTTCCTCCCCTTCCTTCTCAACCTTCTCAAGAATTGTCTGCTATTTTGGATATACAAAATACCATGAAAACTCTGAGTAATAGAATGAATTCAATGGAAAAGAGAGATCAGGAAAGGTCACAATAGAGGAGATTCCCATATGTAAACAAATATCAAAGGCCTGGTCCTAGTAATAGTACTGGGGTTAGGGTGAATGCAACATATGAGGATCCGAAGTGTTTCACAGATATCACTCTTGCAAATGTCTGGTGTTTAGTATGCAATGACCCCCATGACTCATAGTCTTGTGTGATGTATCAACACCATGTTCAACAAGCCATGGACCAAGCTGAAAGGAATCAGAAGGGGAGAGTCAATATGTTATGGCACCCTGATCAGATCATGGTCAGAAAAGAGTTGGAAGAAGAAAGTCCGATTGTTGTTATGACAAGGTCTGGAAACAAAGCTTTACAAGTAGACCCTCAAAATATGGGACAATTCCAAGTCCCTTCTCAAAAGAAAGCTGACTTCCCCCCTCAAAAAAGTGACACTTTTCCTATCCCTCGAGCTAGGGGGAAGGAGAAAACTGATAGTCTCCCTAAAAATCTAGAAAGAGTAATAGAAGGAGACAGAATGAGATCCAAAGGTGAGGATCAAGAAAGGCTCAGGTTCCCCTCTATTACCAAAAGACAAAGGTTAGAAGCAACCCAACAATACAAAAGGAGATATGGTGAGCCAGAAAGAGGACTGGAAAGACTATCCCTGACCAAGTCTGAGTATAACATTGTTGAAGAGATGAAAAGGATTCCATCAAAAGCTAGCCTATATGATACTCTTTTCATTTTGGGCTAGATTGACCTGCTTAAAGCTTCCCTCAATAAAAATCCCTAGAACAGACCAACCACAACCATCCTTAGTATACCATCAGAAAAGAAAGAAATGACACTTGTTGTTCTAAAAAACAAACCTCCCCCTTTTTATATATCCCTAAGAATGGAGGGATGGGTAGTCCAAAATTGTATGATTGATTCAGGAGCATCAACCATAGTTATGCCTAAGGCGGTCTATGAAGAAATGGGTATGGAATATACCCGATCTTGTCCTGGAGTGTTACAACTAGATGGGACACCCGTCAAGATAGTTGGGGTCATTAAAGATGTACTGATGAGGTTGCATAGAGCCCCCGAGGTGACAGTAGTACAGGAAATAGTGGTGGTGGATTTAGAACCCTATTTTGGGTTATGCCTCTCAAGAGAATTTACTGCAAAGCTAGGGGGATGTATGTACATGGATTATTCTAGCATGGTAATACCTTTCAAAGGGAAAAGGATAAGGATAACACCTGAGAAACCAGTTGCTTATCATATTGAAAAAATTGAAGAAGATATGTGCAATCTTAATCCTTTGGAGGAATTTGAGCTAGTGGAAAACATTGAGGAACTAGACATTGAAGATGAGTTGCCTTTCAAAGAATATTATAGTCAATTTGGAACTGGTATGGGCACATACAACATCACGAATGAATTGGAAAAGAAACTCCCTGCTATTTCTAATCAATCCCTAAGAAACAAGGAAACATGGGTTATGCACTTTGATGGTGCTAAATGTAGAAATGGTGCAGGGGCTGGAGTGGTTCTACAATCACAGTCGGAGGGGATAAAGAATTTTGCTTATAGACTGACATGGTCATGTACCAACAATGCTGTAGAATACGAGGCTTTGTGCCTAGGATTGATGCAAGAAAAAAGCATGGGCATCAATATTTTGAACATATATGGTGATTCTGAGCTAATAGTTCATCAGGTAAGGAATAAGTGCAGTAGTAAGCACCATTACTTAAAGGCTTATAGGAATAGAGTATGGGACCTAATGGATTCATTTGATGCCCTGAACCTAAGCTTTGTGCCTAGAGAAGAGAATCACCTGGCAGATGCATTGGCAACAAAGGGAGCTAATTTTAATCCTCCTATAGATTTTGGAACTAAGAAGACCAAGGGAATTAAAATGGTTTTCAGACCTGCAGTGTCGGACAAGCAAATATTCTGGCAGGTTTTTGAAAGTGATGAACAAATTCTGGATTTTATGATAAAAGAAGCATGCCTCACAACTGTCCAAGAAGAAGACTTGGAGGAAATAGATCAACAAGATTTTATCCAATTAAGAAACAATCATATTCCAAGGGGATTGGTCACCCTTGAAAGTTTATTCGATAACAAATATAGAAAGAAGATTGGAGCCATGAAGGTTGGTGAAAATATCTATAAGGAAGTGGAGGTCGAAATAGGAAAGAAGCTCAATATTGGAATCCAGTGTTCACCTGAGGAGGCAGAAGAGATTAAAGCTTTATGCTTAAAATACCAAGACACTATGGCTTGGTCATATGAAGACCTTAAGGTGTATGACAAAAATATTATCCAACATACTATTGAGTTAGAACCCGATGCTAAACCATTCTAGAAAAAATAGAGGCCTATCAATCCAAGGATAGAAGCCATTATGAGAGAGGAACTCTTAAAGCTATTAAAGACTAGGATAATATATCCAATAAAACATTCCACTTGGGTAGCCAATTTGGTACCCGTAAGAAAGAAGAATGGGGATATACGCCTATGTGTAGATTTTAGGAATCTGAATCAAGCATCCCTCAAGGATCACTATCCCCTCCCTCATATTGACCAGATCTTATAGGTGGTAGCTGGAGCAGAAATATTCTCACTATTGGATGGTTATTCTGGATATAACCAAATTTGGGTAAAAGATCAAGACCAATACAAGACAACATTTACTACAAAATGGGGTACATTTGCCTATCAGAGAATGCCCTTTGGGTTGTCTAATGCAGGAGCTACATTTTAGAGGGCCATGGACTATGCCTTTGGTACACTTATAAACAAAGTTATTCTGATTTACCTAGATGACATGACTATGTTTTCTCATGATAAAGATGATCATCTATCTCATTTGGAACAAGTTTTTCAAAAATACAGAGAGTTTGGTATTTCACTAAATCCTAAGAAGTCATTCTTTGCAGTACATGAGGGAAAACTATTAGGCCATGTGGTCTCAAAGGAAGGTATGGCCATAGATCCAAAAATAATTAGAGCAATTCTAGCTATTCCTTTGCCTACTAATCAGAAGACCTTGTAGTCTTTCTTAGGTCAAATCAATTTCGTCAAGAAATTCATTTCTGATTTTGCACAAAAAGTGAGGCCTATATCTGAACTACTCAAGAAAAAGGTAGAGTTCAAGTGGACTGAGGTTAGGAAGCAAGCTTTTGAGGTCATCAAGCAATCCATTGCAGTAGCCCCAGTCTTGATAAATCCTGATTTCAATAAATATTTTATTCTCTATGCTTATGGAGCTGAAGAGAGTTATGCCTCGGTACTCACCCAGAAAGATAATCAAGGGGATGAACACCCTATGTTCTTTTGGAGTCAGAATTTGCATGATTATCAGGTAAAATATAACTTTATTGAAATACAAGTGTTTGTTGTGATGAAGTCACTAAAGAAGTTCAGACAATATCTGGTACAGAGCAAAACTCTGGTGTATGTGGTTCATCCAGATGTAAGGAGTTTTATCTTACAAGGTGACCTAGGTGATAAAAGGGCTGGTTGGATTACTAAGATCCAGGAATATGATGTAGAAATACGTCCCACCAAGTTGGTAAGAGGTAGAGCCTTGTGCCAAGGGTTGACAGATACTTCAGCATTGGCCGGAATGACAGCTTGTCAGATGATAGAAGAGGATCAAATAGAAATTGTTCACACTCCAGATTTTGATTGGATCGAGCAAATGACCAGGTATTTCCAAACTAGAATCTACCCACCTGATATGAATCCTTCTCAAATAAGGAGGTATAGACTTCATGCTCTAAAATATGTATTACTACCTGAAGGGTTGTTCAAAAGAAACTTGGATGGTATTCTCCTGAAATGTTTGAAGGAGGACCAACAAAAAAGAGTCATTGAAGAATTTCATGGAGGGTCAGTAGGTGGTCATAGCTCAGGAAGAATTATGGCTTTGAAGATAATAAGAGTAGGCTATTATTGGCCTACTGTGTTCAATGATGCTTTTAAAATTACCTAGGCTTGTGATAAGTGTCAGAGGTACATTGGAAGAACCAGAAATGTTGCCTCTCCCCTGAAGCCTATTCAAGTTGAGGAGCCTTTCCAACAATGGGGATTAGATTTTATAGGAGTTATAAATCCTAATTCTTCAATGGAGCACAAGTTTATCTTGACAGCTACAGATTATCTTACCAGATGGGTAGAGGCCATTCCTACAAAGAAGGTAGACCAGGAAGTTGTGATCAACTTTATGGAGGGTTTGATTTCCAGATTTGGAGTCCCAGAAGCTTTGGTGAGTGATAATGGCCCTGATTTCATAGGAGCCAAGTACATTGAGTTTTCCAGCAAGTATGGCATCACTCTTAAAAATACTTCAAATTATTACCCACAAGGTAATGGACTTGCAGAATCTACCAATAAAAACCTATTAAGGATTTTGAGAAAATCTCTGGAAGGTAACAAAAGGAGTTGGCACCTATTGCTCAACCATGCTCTATGGGCAGACAAGATTACTATTAAAAAGTCCATCAAAACTTCTCCTTATGCACTGGTATATGGAAAAGAGGTGGTATTTCCAATTCACCTAGAGATCCCAATGCTTAAGCTTGTCAGTACAGAAGAAGAATTAGAAGAGGATCTAGTAAAAACCAGGTTGACACACCTGCTACAATTGGAAGAGAGCAGAACTCAAGCATATGATCATTTTCAAAAGCATTCATCAGACATTAAAGCATGGTTTGATAAGAAATCCAGGTTCAAAAAACTTCAAGTTGGAGACTCAGTTCTCAGATGGAATGTTGATAGGGCAAAACCAGGCAAGCATGAAAAGTTTGATTCCTTTTGGGATGGTCCTTTCGAAATAGTGGAAGCTAAAGAATCTAATGTATTTTAGTTAAAGGATCTAGAGGGAAACATTCAACCAATTTCGGTGAATGGTTTCCACCTCAAGCTCTACTATATGTAAGAAGCAGGCTCATTGTAACATATGTATATACATTGTACAAATTTTTCCCCTTTCTTTCTGCACTTTGTATTTAGTTTCTTTTCTGCACTTTGTAATTGGTTCTTTTCAAAGAAATGCTAAAAAAAGAGAGAGAGAGAGAGAGAATAAATTTTGCAAGAAATGACTAAGTGTTGACCAAAATGCATGGTAATGTTCCATTCCGCACACGGTGTTGTGTACTCTCCGAAATGGCATTCCACCCTCAAGTCTGCATGATCAAATCTAGATTTCCATGAAGTAGTCTATCAGTTCCCATCCCGCTTAAAGGAGGACAAAGAATGACGCTAATCTAGGAACCTCTCAAAGTTGGAGAAAGCTAGAGTGGAATCAAGGTGGAGCGTTGTGCGTGCAAGCTTAGCGGATTCAGAAAGATCATAGAACGTCGAAGCGGAATCAGGCCAAAGTCGAACAACAAGTTCCAATATGACACGTGGAGGCTAAAGAGTGCTCATGCATTCAATTCTAACGAACTCATGCATGGACCAAAGAGTAGCCGAAGGGATGTGATGAGCTGGCAGCATAATTTCAAAATTCAACCAATAAGAGATAGGACGTCACCTTTGAGCCACCAAAGAAATAATGGAAGGATGGCGAAGTGTGCCAACAAAGATATCGTGCAAGCAACTACATTTATGGTGGATGATACACATATTCTAGGAGATAAAAAGTGACGAAGTCTTGTGCAGGGTTCATTTAGTGACCACGAGGTGGTATAGAAGCATAGCAACATTCTAAATTTCTCCTCGCTTATTATAGTGCACAAAGTCCTACTACTACAATATGGCTCCTAAGAAATCACCCATAGAGGCCGCAGAAGATGTTCTAGAATTCGAAACTCTGGATGATAGGACGTCGGTGCCTTACCTTGATAAAGTCGAGGCTGTAGCAGACACGATGATGACCATCACTGAAAGGACGAGGCTAAGAAAGAGTGTGAATGATAGATATAAAAAGAATGTTGCTCTATCGATGGAAGGTAGATGCTCCATCCTTTCTTATCTATCCTTTTACATTTGTGATTTTGTCCACCCATGTCCTGAGTTGATAGCTGCAATAGTTAAATTCTACGACCCACTGGCCAAAGCAGTAAAAACCTACGAGGGTGAGACCCTTTTTAGCATCACTACCTCTTTCTATCATGAGATTTTTGCCTTAGGGTCTGACCCACTAGTACCACCAAAACCCTTTAAAATTGTTGAACAAACTGGGTTTTATTCCACAAAGAAGCGGGCAAATTATGGTGAGTCATTTAGGAATTGGGTTTATAAGTAGCTGAATACCAAACCCCAGGAAGAGTTGCCTGAAGTCCCCATTTCTATAAAAAAGTTTGTAACCCCCGTTATATTCTCTATGTTGGCCTGCATGGAGGGTTTGGACTCTGATGAAGAGGTTCATGGTTGGAAAATTATCGCTGCATACTGTATCTCTAACGAAAGGATGTATGAAAAGGAGGTGGAAAAGAAAGGGATAAGGGTGATTTATTTTGATTAGCCAACTTTTCTCACCCAAAGAATACATGAACAACTAGTAAGCTTGAAGAGGGGCACCGACGCTCCTAGCTTTAGGCATTGCTCAAACTTGGTATGGATGTTTTATGTCACTATTAAAGATAGAATGTCATGGATTCCAATCAAAGATAAGACTAATAAAGGAGAACCTATGCCAGTTTACTATTGGACAAACCATTTAAGAAGTAGTGAGTCTCACTATAGGTTCAATTTGGAATTTCTTGGACCGACCCTTAAAATAATGTACGATAATTTCCCTAGATTGCCACCCCTAGCCAAAGAGATTCTAAGGACTAAAGATGTAGAGGAAGGGGACTGGTATTTGTTAACTGAAGGTACGGTCATCATATTATATGGTTTCATGGGTAAACCTTTTATTTTACCCCACTTTGTCATGGAGAGACTCTTTGCCTTGGAATATTTGAGGCAAGCAGAGTACATTGACTCAAAATATGGTTCGGGGAGAAAAAGGAAGTCTTTGCTTTCCCACCGCACCTTGAGTGATATCACCATTACTAAGAAGGGGCAGAGTCAACAAATTGACCAATACCTGGATAGGTTAGGTCTATTTTATATTCCTCAGAAGTGGAGTTATGATCCTGATGATATTTTCACTACAAAAAATAAAACCCTGAATGGAGATAAGGCCTACAAATTTGAGAAAAGGCCCAGGGCTAATTTTGAATAGGGAAGAAACAATGATGAGACTACTCTTTTAGAGTGGAATGTCTCCAATATGGATCAGTTACCTCCATGGTTGGATTTTTATGAGCAGATTGAAGATTTTGATCTTGACCACAAACTCGGTCATTAGATTACCAAGGATATGATCGACAAGATTAAAGCAGAAACTACAAAGAAAAGCAGGCCCTCCTCCAAGTCGAAGTCGGCAAAGAAAAAATAAATGTCATCTAAAAAGGAAGTTACAAAAGAAGTAGAAGAGGAGGATTTTAAGGGACCATGGGAGGACGCCAAGATTATGGATTGGTGGCATATGAGAGTTGAAATTGGGAAAGTTGAATCTAAATTTGGAATAAAATTTGATAAAGAGTTTTCAAAAAGATATGATGAGAATATTGATACTTGGAGGCTAAAGGATGTGAGGCACATTGTATTAATGGTTGAAAAGCCCTAGGGTGATTCCGAATCTCTCCAGCCTTCTACAAATCAAAAGGCTTCTTTAACAACCATTGGAGTATTGAGAACCTTCAGTCCTACTTCTGAGTAGGTGGAGAAATTCCCTAAAGGAGCTAGGATGATGAGAAAAATGAGGTATTCTAAAGAAAAGGTTGTTAGTACCCCTATTATTGAAACAAGATCTAGGCCTACACATTTAGCTCTAGGGGGATAGCCTCAGGACAAAGATATTAGTTGGAAGAAGAAGGATAAGAGTTTCGGGTTCAGGCCACTTTCTTTTGCTCCTGCAACATCATCTAAGCTACAATCCATTACTGAACAATCATTACTTCCTGGGGAAGTGCAAGAAGATTTATCAGAAGAAGATTTCGGAGATGAGATGGATGCTTTTCGATTAGTTCATAAAAGGACTAAGAGAACCCCAAAAATAAAGGGGAGAGAGCTTTCCAAAAGGTAGAAGATGAGTATGGAGGAAATTGCTGAAGAGGTAGTTGCTTTTAATACAGAAGGGTTAGTTGAACAAGAACAACAACTTGAAACAGAAGCTGAACAAGAACACCCTACATCTGTAGGTGAAGGTATGGTTTCTAATCCCTCTTCTCCTTCTCATCTCCATGAATCCCCAAAAGGATTTCCCTCCCTTTCTAGTCAAGAAAATATGGTAAATTTACCTCCTCCACCTCACAGTTCTTCCCTCATCCCATCAGTAGCTATGGAGGTACCAATCAGTTATGTTGTGTCATAGCCTCCTCCAAACCCACCTTCCACTTCTGAGATATCCACTTCAATAACCACCATTATTGCACCCTCATCTCTTTCATTGCCACCATCCATGGGACACTGCGTTCCAAGTTCATCCATCCCTTCTACTATTAGTTATGTCCCTATTTCTCTAAATTTACCTATGTCAACAACAATGGTAGTCATAGAATCTACCATTGTAATAGAGGTTGTTGTCAATGTATCTCCACCCCCACCAACAACAAGTCAGTCTACCCTTATGTTTTTGATGTCGTTATCTCCTTTGGCTGTTGATGTTTCAAGGTCTGTTGTTGTATCAAAAGAATAGGCAACCACTCAGAGCATAAATGACTATTGGGTAGAGAAGCTTACTAGGCCTTCTAGCAGGATGGTCATGACAAGGAAAAGTATGTATGTTAACCCTATCACTAGGCAAAGGGTTTCAAGGTCTTTGATTTCGTAGGTAAGCAAACCTAAAAATGAAATGACTGCTCAGGATTATAAAGTGGAGGAAATCATAGAAGATATTGACAAGCTTCCTATTGAAGATGAGTTAGGGATGGCCAAGGCTCACTTAGATACCTTTTATGTGAAGACTGATATAGCAAAAGATAAGGTAGAAAAGTTGAAACAACAAGTTGAAAAACTTAAGAAGAGCCTCCATGATAAAAAAGAAGTAGAGAAAGTTCTAAGGAAAGAGGCTAAGAGTTGGTAGGAAATATTTCAAAAGGCTAATGAGTTGAAAGATCAGTTAGAAGAACAAAAGAAGCTGAATGAGGATCAGGAAAAAGAAATTCAAAATTTGAAACATCAGCTTCAGATTGAGAAAGCCAAGTCCTCAGGTTTTTCCAAAGATAGTTTGAAAAGGATAAAGCAGGAGTTGTTTTCTGAAGTTCAAGAAAAATGTTTAGGTCTTCAACTCATAATCGACTACCTGAAGGATGCCAGCCAATTATTATCTACCATTCGAAGGATTTAGATCAAATCACTGGAGAGTTACAACCTATGGTGATTCCAGTAGAACAAATGTATAGGTTGGTTGGTAGTAGGCTCAATGATGTTGCTAAACCAATTTCTAATAAAGAATGGAATCTAGTCGAGGTAGCCTCCAAGATAGTGGTGAAAAAGCATAGGGCAGTTCAGAGAGCCTGGATGTTGTTTGACAGGATGGACAGGGGAATTAAAGAGATCATTGAAATAAATGAGGAAATGATTCATGTTGGTTTTAAAGGACTCTGGAAGGAGGATCACAACTTGTTATCCATGGAAGAGGTCCAACAAAGCATCAAGGATAACTTGCAGGATGAGGCTGGAATTGATTCATTAGAAGAGCCACTATCCCAAGAACAAGTTGTCAAATTAATTATGAGTTACACCCGCTTAAGGGATCTCATGGAAGATCTAGTGACAAGAGGGAATGCTGCTAATTATGAGGATGTTTGGGAACTACAATATGTTTATAAGAAGCTTAAAGAGACATCAAATCCCTCTGAGCAAGCCTAGAAATAGGCTCTTCAATCTTTGGAATCAATGGTCCAAGTGTTTGGGGACACCTCCGATGAAGATAATCAGAGACTACAGGCTCCGGGAGAAGATGATGATGAAGAGGCTATAGAAGGTGATGATGAAGAGGCTGTAGAAGAATGAAAATAGGATTGAGTAGCTACAGGCCCAAGAGGGGCTCACACTTAATCATTTCATTTCTATTTGTACATATGCATGTTTTTTGTGTTCTTAATACATCAGTTTTGTATTTCTATTTTTACTCTGACAATTGTCAGAAACAAGTAATAAAGGCATGAAGTCTACAATGCAACATTTTTGTGAAGGCATTATTTGAAGTGAAGCCTTATAAAGGAGGTAGAGTTATGTATAGTTTTTTAAGGCAGTAGTAATACTGATATTATGGATACAGTCTCTAGTGGAACAAGTGAGTTCTATGATGTTTTTGCATGGTTTCGATATGAACCTTTACCCTCTAGGCAGAATTTGAGCTTTTAGAGGGTAGTGTTTGTATGGAAATTATTCCTTAAAACATATATTTAAAGATAATTCTTGTTTTTACTCCTAAGGCCCAATGGATAAGACTCTGGATTCGATTGGCTTTGCAAGCAAATCCACCCGGGAGGCGCCAGAATGTAGGCCCAAAATGGCCACATACTTAGTAAAATTTTGTGTGAATTTGACTAAGTGATAAAATCATCATTCCACCAACCTTGCAGTATGCTTTTATCTAGAACCGGGTCAGAAGATATGAATCCATTGGGTAGTTAGTGAAGTTTTCATGTTTGGAGCGATTTCGAGTGACTTTACTCCGGCTCCAGAATGAAGAGAGATCTCAAATCCACAAAAGTTCCTAAGAGATAATGATGTCAGCGATGGAAAAGTGTGGAATGGCAATTTTGGGAAGGTCCTTTTTGTTTCCAACTTTGAAATAAAGACAAATCTCAAATCCACAAAAGTTCCTAAGAGATGATGATGTCAATGGTGGAAAAGTGTAGAATGGCAATTCTAGGAATGAACAAGTCTTCCCTTTCCGGAATGAAGATAAGACGAGGTGGCGGAATAACAAAAGTGTGGATTCATGATGGAAGAAGTATGTGACTAGATCCAGACCCGGATTGAAGAATATAATGTTGAAGATTAATATCCCGGAGTGGATTCAAGGTTCGGAGGTCCAGATTGGAGATTCTATTATTTCTGATAAAGAAAGATGATGTCATCATTTTTAAGGTGGAATGGCATTTAGCTTATGCTAGATTGAATCTGAATCATGTGATGAAGAAGATCGACGGTTGAGGTTAAGCTACCAAATATTGGTTGTTTTAAAGATATTGTTGTATCAAAATTGTAATAGTCGACTAGGAGATGAAGCATCGAGGGTTTCCAAGAAGATCAAACCAGAGGTAGTTACAGATCAACGATGATAATTCACTCCCAAGAAGGATCGATGGAAAAGCGTGATCTTTAATAGCTTGATCCCAAGTTGTCATGGCGGACTTTCTTTCAATGGATTTCCCAGAGGACGGACCAATGAGCTGATGCCAGCTAAAATCTTTGTTGTACTATTGTAACAAGATTATGTGTATTGTTTCTTGATTATTGTAAGAAGAAAACTATAAGTAGAGGTCGAACCCTCATTTTGAAGGGTCGGCTCTAGCGTGTTTTCTTGTGCTATTGTAAATATTCTTGAAGAGCTGAATGAAAGGAGCAATACATTGATCTTCACCTCAAGTTCGCGTTCTCATGCTTGATGTCAGAGGTTCAGATTTCATAGTTGCATTTTTGTAAATACTTAGATGGTTAGTTTGTGCCTATTTTGGATTACTAGCTATTATGAGTAATTGAAATCTGCTTTGAGTTCGTTCTATGTTATTGGAAAGTATATTTCTGTAAAATCTAAGTGTTTGGTGAATTTTTTTATTTGGATTATCATTCCCTGGGTATTGAAATTGCTTGCTATAACATTTATCTGTTATGCTTTAATATATGAAATGATCTATTTTGAGATAAATGTTGATCTGAGTGTATGTCCTTAATATGGTTTTTTGGGAGCTTTTTATGATGGTGCAATGTTGTTAACCTATCCGTCCACTATTATCTACATCTCTCTAACCCTAACCTTCTCTTACCCTAAAATCCAAACCCTAAGTGAGCATAATTGTGTCAACAACCTGCTAAGTTGACAAGGAACCAGCCTACTCTGGAGGTTGGATCGAAAACCCCTATTTTGGTCCATCCAATGTTGAGTGTTGAGCTGCAGCTATCGGGTGCAAGCCTGGATAGAAACTAGGAAGATAGATAGCCACAATACTGAGTGAAAACTTGGTGCAATTCAGTGCCCAATAGGTCCTCTTTTTCTTGGCGAACTCATACAAGGTCAAGCAAAAGGTTTTGTGAGGTAATTTAATTAGTCTACTAGTGACACTTCCTCGACAATGGTGCCAAAATGTTGGGTTCCAAACATTGGTTAAATTTTTCCTATTTTTGTCACAACACTCGCATTTAATTTTCCAACCTAGGAGCTCATAGACTTTAGAAGTGCCACAATTGAAACTAATCACATCACCACTTTAGAGATGAATCTGATTATCTATAATATGGGGGTGTTTGTGAAACAATTGTTGATTCATCCACACCAATAAAACTTAAACATAAATGAAATGCATGAAAGTAAACACACCACTCTAAAAATAATAATACGCCTACTGTAAAAATAACACAACTTCTAAAATGATTAAATTAATCTAGGAATGAATATACTACGCATACATAATTAAATCTATGAAAGAAAATGACTAAGATATAGGGGAGGAATACTGGCTTGGAGTGGGCCTGAGCTCTAGCATATCCCACCCAACAATTCCTGAAAACCACATGTGGATGAAAGAATGCTCAAGTGTTATTAATAGTGTAGAAAATATTACATGTAATAATTTTCTAGAATGCTTCCCCCTACTATAGAAAAGTTTGTGTGTTTATATACCACATACAAGACTTCATATTGTAGTTATGTTACAACAGGCATCCCAGTTATAGTCTAAACTAGGATAGTCCAGTTATTGTAGCTGGTGTGTGATGATCAACATCTTTTTCATTTACTTGCAATCAGGTGAATTACGGTTTTGCTTCGGGAGTGGTTGCGCGTCCATCCACACTGGTTGGGACAACTCATTCATCAGTGGTTTCCCACTGATGATGTATAACGGTGGTCATTGGGGTCCTTCTCCAGCTATTTTTTCAACGCGCATGATCTGGGCATCCACTCGATAAAGGTGCTTACTTCAGTAAGGTGCCTACTTTAGTAAGACACCTACATGAGTAAGGCACCTACTTCAGTAAGGCGTCTACTTCAGTAAGGTTCCTACTTCAGTAAGGTGCCTACTTTAGTAAGGCACCTACTTCAATAATGTGCCTACTTCAGTAAGGTGCCTACCTTCGTATGCCTTCATCTGATTGGGTAGAACCGTACTAGGTCCATGTAGGACCTCGACTGATCAAAAGAAGATAAAATCTGAGAAATAACTACACAAAACACACTTCATGCATGGATTAGATAATACACATGATTTTATTAAATACATACATAATATTTCATAAAAATATACAACTCATTATATATTTCTATGCAAAAACTATTAGTACATATACAAAAATATGAGAATATCTGGTACTCATCAAATAGTATGTTGAATAGTATCTTTGTCATATACCTTGAGATCCTCATATGTCTAAGCTATGATTTCATCAAAATCTTTACACAATTCCAAATTCTAATGGATTTCTTCCTCAAAACATCATACACTAATGTTGATATCCTTTCTAGGTTCAATCTAGATCCCTTTGTAGCTTTTACTATCAACCTCAATTCTACGAGAAGCTAGTCAGTCACTATTATCAAACAATATTTCCAAATTTATTAGTCCTTTGGGGATGTGATTATTCTTTAGTTGAATTATTTTACTTTCTTTATCTTCTTTTGGTAGTTGACCACTTATGGAATTCATTTCTTGGATTAGAAAAATGATTATTTTTTTATCATTCTCAAATACTTGCCAAAATATGTCTTTATCTGGTATAGATGGTCTATAAATGAGCCTTACTATCTTAGCTTTATGAATGATGTTGGATACTGGACAAAAGTTTACTCCAATAGAAGCTAGGATGTTAGCATGAGTGTTGTGTTCTCTAGGAATGGCTTTGATGTTTAAGGCTTCAAAAGACTCTAACAAGTCCCACACCATGTTTCTATAAGCCTTGAGGTAGTGCTATTTGCTATTATATTTTTCTATGACTTGATTAACTACTAGTTCATAATAACCAACAATTTGTAGTTGCTTGATTCCCATTTTTTAGTTTTCCTTAGCCCTAAGCATAGTGCTTCATATTTTATTGTATTATTTGTATAGCTCCATGTCAATCGATATGAGAAATTACTTTTCATTTTTGTTGGTGATAACAACACTATACCTACTCTGGTACAATTCTTGCATCTAGAACCATCAAATAATAGCTTCCACATCTAGTCTTGCTTAGGAATATTATCTATCAGAGATGTAAATTTTATCTTCTATGACTTTATGATTGAATATGTACCTATCCCCATATCAATCATGGCATTAAAATATTGTATATAAAATTGGTTTTTTATCTAGAGGTCCTCCAATATTTATTCCAGTAGATCTTTTTCTTGAGTGGTTATATTGATGGTGTCAGCTTGTTGTTCTTCCTCCAACTTCTCTATATGGAATGAGGATGGTTTTTTAGAGAAGATATTGACTCTTTTTTATTTTAATAGAACCTCCATATGGGAGTAGTCAAGATATAAATAACCACCCAACTTAGCAGTAAATTCTCTTGACAAGCACATCATGAAATAGGGTGCTAAAACAACCACTACAATTTCTTGAATAATAGTGATTTGAGATATCCTATGCAACTTCATGGGGACATATTTAATAACTCCAACTATATTTATAGGTGTACCATCCAATTGTAGCACTCCAATACTGCTTCTTGTATATTCCATACCCATTATTTCATAGACTGCTTTGGGTATGATAGTGGTAGCTGCTTTGAAGTCAATCATACAATTATGTACTACCCATCCTTCCATTTTTAAGGACAAGTAAAATGAGGATGGCATGTTATTTCAATTTAATGAATTAGGGTGTCTTTGGGTGAGATTTAGCTCTATTTGTTGTTTCCCTTAACTCTTTATTAATTTGAGTGAGGTCTACTAAAGATCAATTTGTCCTAGAATGAGGAGTGCATCATACATGCTAACTTTTTATGGGGTCTTCTTCAATTCTTCCACAATGTTAAAATTGGAAGAGTCTATTTGCTTCCTATGTTCTTTTACAGGTTCGTCATTTTTATTTTTATAATCCTAGGTAGTCTCAATCCTCTATTTTTTATTCAAGAAAGGATATTTTAGCTTATATCTTGCCTGTTCCTTCCTGTTACTCTCCTTAGTTTCTTTCTGTTGTTTTTGTATTATCTTTTGAACTAGGATAGGCAGAGGTAAATCCTTCTTTGGTCTATCCTTTTATTCAGAAAATACTTTGAAAGGGTCCAAGCTTTTAGGATCAATAGGCAAAGGATTCTTTTTGGAATTTGTAAGGACCGCCACTTGTTCCATAGATTACATCATGTAGTTGTAATTCTCTACTTCACTCATCATATTTACCTACCCATTTTGTGCCTTATCTATCTTTTCAATGGTAATTCTCTGAATGTAATGTTGATGCATCATACATGAACTCTCACCATGTGGGTCATTGTAGGTTGAGCACCAATAGTTAGACTTAGATCCTAAGGAAGAGGGATCTTCCTCTTGATTGGTTTATATAGAATTAAAATTTTCAAAGGTTATTAGTGGAGGTAGTTTTATCCCTTGTGATAGGTGAAAAACATCATGGTTGAATATTTCTTTTAGCCTCTCTTTGTTTCATGGTTGTGACTTCATTTGTGAGGTTCTTAAAATTTGTTGTTATTTCTCGAAGGACAACTTCCTAGGGATCAAAGGTAGGTAATGTAGGTACAGTAGTCGATGGTTGGGGTAATGGGACTATAGGTAGAATAGAAAGTATTTTTTTTGTTGGTTCAGGTGGCCAGGATGGAAAATTAATCGATGGAGTATTTATTGAAAAAGAGGTTGGTGAAGCAGAAGTTGGTGTTTGCTACTGAGAAAATTTTAAGTATATAAACATTATGATTTTTGGAGGTAATATCCTTATAGCAATCAAATAATTTTATGATTTTAGTACCTATTAAAATATTGCCAAGAATATTCACATATTGGATTACCTTACGGACATACCCAAGTTTGAATGAAAATCTCTCAAATAGTAGTACATTGCTTTTTCATTTGTTGGGCGCAAACCTTGAGGTACCCTTCTCCATGTTCAATTGAATATGATGTTGAAATCTATTATTTATTCATGTGGATGCATTTGAATTATAGTGAATTATGTCAATAGGGATAAGGGGTCTACTTGTTTATTGAATTTTTCAATCAACTTTCCAACTAACTCATTCCATGAAGTTATTGTTAAATTCGATAGGGTTCTATACCAGTAGGACATTTTTCCCTTCAATGATATTACCAACAACCTTATCATGACATCCTCATATTGAATATTATGTATGGTAGATAATAATGCTACATCTTGAAAATGCTCATATATAGTCTTTTTGGTGCCATCATACATCAATAATGCTTTCAAAGCTGCATGGGAAATAGGATTTTGGATAGGTAAATTCAGAGGCCCTATATGATTCTAGTTTGGGTAGTTCTAAGAATTCTAATTTTGATTTATGAACATTGTTGTTTGTGCAAGGGGAGGATTAGTTGGATTAGTAGTAATAGAATCAAATGCACTAGTCAGATCTACAATAAGGACCAAAGAGGACCTTGAGGCAAATGGAATTATCAAACATATCCTTAAGTTATCAAACTATAATTCTAGAAACTCAATAGGTTCCTCTGATTCTCTAGCTACTTGTATTGTGATCATACATTTGAAATTCTTAACAAGGCAGCTTTATGAAAGGGTGGACATGAAAATACTTTTTGGATATCACTAGTCGAATTCACCAGGTGATTAGAATGAGGTTTTATCATGAGTAGAGAATCACCATATCTCTAATATTTCTCAAAAAAAGGGATTGCATCCCATTGAACGTTACAAAAAATTTTGGTCTAGAAATATATCTGATAGAAATATTGTGCACCCACAAATATTGACCAACATTTAATGATTGAGGATTAGTGAGGCTTAAATGATCAATATCCAGAGGAGACCGATTCCTTTGAAGTTTGAGCTAAATATTCTTTAATTATCGGGGAAAAGGATGCTAAAAGATGCAAATGGAGCTGAAGCTATAACTTATGTTGGTGCAGATTAAGCAACATCAAGACACATACATGGTAAAATACTATGCAAATAAACAACCAATTACCTAACAGACCAGCCAATTTTACTGTCAACCACAAAATATTTAGTTCTAATATAATGTATCTTATCAGACTACTAATTCTAGAACAAGTAAATGAACATAGTATAAATTCAGAATTTAGAGTAAACACCTTGAACTTCAACTGGCTAAAATTAGAAAGAAGTAATCATCCATACATACATGTTCTGCAAATGAATTGAACCAAAGAAAAAAAACAATCACTTTGTATTAAGATGCAAGTATTTCGTTCTTACATTTGAATTGTAAAAGTCTAAGGGTCAACGCGTTTTCCTTTTACATCTTAGTATATATAGAACTTTTACAATATTACAGTTGTCAAGATATAATTATATAAGAAATAGATTATTGTTATGTCAAAGGGAGTGCCAGTTGATTGGTATTCTTGGAAGTATGGATGCTCCAAATACCTAATCATGAATTTCTAACCTAGCCAAAAGTTATGTTATGTTGATTTGTGCTAAGATTTCTACTTGCAACTGGTTAATTACTTATCACTAATTATTTTTTTGGTTGAGCCACCATGTAACTTGCATGATGGACCCGAGCATAACCATATAATTAAGATTATCCTAATAGGATATCTGATCCAAAATGTGTCATGAGATGATGATGTGACAATCCCTATGTGGGGTAAGTTGGTGCTATATTTTGGTCAAGCCAACTGCTTAACTTATACACTATAATATCATTGGTGTTGGGTATTTGGGACCTTGGCAAACTTTGACTGAGTACAAAACTTCCAGTAGTGTGAGTATTTTCTCCACCTTCTTCCTATCATATTTTGATCATTTGGATTGGGAGTTTAAACTATGTCAAGCACCAGTCGAATGTGAACATTTCATTGCCTTTTGTACTTGGCCAAAGTCTAAACTTCCAATAGTAGACCAAATATTTGGTACCCTACCAAGCTTTGATTAGGTACAAATATTTTGACTGCCTCTATACTTATTTGTTTTTGTGAATCAAAATATTTTAGTAGTGGGCCAGGCATTCGGTACCCTATCAGGATCTGATCGGGTGTAAATGTTTTGAAACTTCTCAGACTTAGTCATTTTCTATGATCAAGTTTCTTCCATCATCAGGCCAGAGATTTGGTATTGTGACAAGCTTTGGTCAGGTACAAATCTTATGGTGCCTTTTATATTTAGTCATTTTATCCTATTATTTCTTGCATGTGTTGGACTTTTGGGACTCCATTGAGTTTTGATCATGTGCAATTCATCCGACAATATCCATACTTAGTCAGATTTTGTACTTTCCTCCTGTTAGCCTCCAACCTGTAGACAGGTAATTAGGACCTTACCAAGGTTCATCTAGGTGCAAATATTTTGGTAACCTTTAAACTTAGTCATTTTTCTTGGTATCAAACCTATGGTATTGGGGTGGAAATTTTATCCCCCTTTAACTTTCGAATGGGTACAAATCTCCCAATGCTCTTCAGACTTAGCTATTTTTGTGAGGATGCAATGCTTTGTCCCATAATACCTGGTCCTTTTTATTATTTTGTAGTATTATAACATTTTTTTACTTTCTCATTGAAGCGCACATGGGTAGTGATCTGAAAATATCCACAGTAATATGTGGTATCCTATCATTTGCAATATGCACTAAATTATTTTTTGAAAATGATATTTTGGGGATATTTTGTGCAATTATAAGGCCAAACTTATGAGGGCCATAACTTTTGTATACTAAATTATTTTTATTTTTTAAAATTACATGATTTTTTTAAGATCTTCAGATTGGCAATATTGTTTTTGGTCACAACTACATGTAGAAGTCTATTTTTTTGTTGGCAATTTTGGGTTTGAGATCCTAGATTCTTGTCTATGAGTTGTCATTGATGTCAAAAGGAAATGGCATTAATGTTAAAAGGATGTGTTGGCTTCAAAGGTGGAATATTCCAAGAGAATCCTGAGAGATTCCATTGGCAAGGGTTTTTCATTAAAACCAAGTTAAATGGTTTTTATTAAAACCAATGGAGGTTCTCTTTATTATTTATTTAATTATTATTTAAAACCCTTCAAGGTTTTAATTAATTAATTATTTAATTAATTAAGGGAGAAATTATTTTTTAATTTATTAAAAATACTTAAGGGTTTTTAAACCCTTTAGAAAGCAAATTTTGATTAAATTCGAAATTACTTTTCTTTGCAGCCGACGTGTTCTAAAGTCCACGTATGGACTATAAATATGACAAGGTTCCTAAGGTTAAAGTCTCTCAAAAAATCGAAGGCAATTAATTGGTTTGGCTATGATTGAATGTTCTGTTTATGCTGCGAAAGAGGAGAGCTCGTGGTTTCAAAAGCTTTCGGAAAGCTTGACCGTTCATGTGGAAGGAAGTCCGTCTTGGACTTCGTAAGACTCTTGTGGGCTAGTGGTAGCGAAGGCTACGTTTGGGCCTTGCGTAGGCGGAGGTCTGCATTTTTATCCCCACGGAGGGAGCTATGCATGGATTAGTCACGTTTTTATTAAAATGTGTTTTGTGCCACGAATTTCGGATTCTTCAAGGGCAACCATTATAAGGTGTGATTATTTCTTGATATGATTTTTGGCATTGTTTAGCATTGTTTAAAAGACATAGGAGAAATAAGGGGATATTTCTTTGGTTGTATTTTTGAGATTAGTCTTTTGCTATGCTAAATTTAAAAATGGAGATATAAGGTGTAAGTTTTGGTTGTTGTGTTTTTGGCTTCTTTTGTGGTTGTTTAAAGAAGTGGAGCTAAAAGGTGTAATAAAGGAAGTTTATAATATTACTCATTTCTTTTTATTCTAACCCTAACTTGGTTGGAAGTTTGAGAGTTGTGTGTGGTGACAGCTTGAAGGTTCAATTATCCTCTACTCCAATAAGGTATGGGCACATTCTTCTTATGAGTATGATTGGTGTATGTTTTTTGAAATAAGGTTGGAGTGAAAAGGTATTCTACTAGGTATCCTTTTGGCTAGGTGTAAATCCCATTTTCTAGTTTGTTGAAGACTACTTATGCATTGTTATCCTTAAGGAGATTTTTTGGTGAATGCATAATTTTTGTTTTGAGATAGTGGAAGCTTTGTGCACTAGGGTTTATATTTGTGAGTCTAGCTACTTGCATTGAGTTGGTGGAACCCTTGGTTGGCTGTTTTGAGTTTGATGGTTGAGTTGCTTCCATAGAGGTTTTTTGATCAAGTTATTGCTTTACTTGATTCATGATATTGGGCTTACTCCATTGAGTTGATTTGAGCAAGTTATTCTTTGCATTTGGTGATATTGTGTTGGTGGTTGTTTTGTTCAAATATATTTGGAGGGAAAAGCATTTCTACTTGTTTCCTTTTCTTGTGATGATTGGTTGAATGCTTCAAGGTTGATGTTGAGTTGAATGGTGTTGGTTGACTAAACCTTGTTTGATGATCATTGTTTTTGAAACCCTAATTGATGGTGAAAAGAACATGAGTATCATTGTTATGTGTTTCTTTGCATAGTTGGAAATTGTTAGGGTTTCATGTTCTTGAAAGAAAACATTCTATCCTATCCATTTCAGATATTGAGTTGAGTTTTTAGATTTGAGATTGAGATTGAGATGAGTTGATTTGAGTTGATTTTTGATATTGGGACTTGAGTATAGAACATATTGAGTCTCTAACAATTCTCTTTATGCTTCTATGAGTTTGACAAATCACATTGGGTCTCTAACAATTCACTTTGTGATTTCCTACTAAGAAAGTTTTTCTTTGTGAGCTTGCTGAGTTTTTGGACGAGGTTCCGGTGGGGACTTGTGAGCAGTTTTTGGACAGGTTTCAATGGGGACTTGTGAGCAGTTTTGGATAGGTTTCGGTGGGGACTTGTGAGCAGTTTTGGACAGGTTCCAGTGGGGACTTGTGATCATATTTGGATAGGTCCTAGCAGAGGACTTGTGAGCTGAGTTTGATAGTTCTATCGGAGAACTTGAGGACAGAGGTGCATTGGTTCTATGAGAAGAACCTGAGGACAGTTGGCAAGTCTTTAAGAAGGCTTGTATGTAGAGGATTGATTTGGTCAAGAGTTGGACAGATCTGACAAAAAAAGGAAGACTTGTACTAGACCAACTGATTGTGTTTGGTACAGGTTGCTGAGTTGCTATGGACGTGATCATAGAAGGCAGAGGTCTCTTAGGCTAAGCATTGAGGACATGAGGTCTTCAGTGGAAAGGAGTTCCACATGCTGGCAAGACGTAGAGGCAGTTGATCTTACGAGGGATCATTTCCAGAGCAGAGGGGAAGGTATCTCCTTTGAGTAGAGACTCATAAATTCTGATTGGGGGAAGGTATCTCCTTTGGGACGAGGCTCATAAACATTGTAATTAGGAAGGATTCCCAAAGAACTTTGAGATAACTTTTAGAGAAAAGTTTTGTGGACGTAGCTGAGGCATTCTGGGTGAACCACGTTAAAATTGGTGTCACTTTGTGGATGATATTGTGCATTACTTTGATATTGCTTTGGGTATATTGCTATATTTTTTTGAAGTATAAAGGAAAAAGTAAAAAGAGGTCTTATACTATTCACCCCCCCCTCTCAGTATAAGCTTGTGTTCTTCATTTTTTTTAGGCAAGCTATGGATCAAAATGTACCCTTTTTTAATGGTCCAAACTATGCTACATGGAAAATCAAAATTGAAGATTTGCTCTAGAGTAATGGAATCCTCAAATATGTGAATGAGTACCCATATGATATATATTCTAAGGAGAGGAAGTAAATTTTATGGAATAATAAGGATGAAGCACTTGGTGTTATTGTTGAATTTCATAGTAGTTTCTAGAAATGAATAAAATAAACATATTACCTAGTATTGCTAAAAAATAAATACATAGAAAACAACACACATAATTTAAAAAAAAATTCATAGACACCAAATAATAGCAATAAATAAAATATAATACTCTCCAAATAATAAATAAATGGTTGGTATTATGAGATCCGTATACTTGATTACAAGCTACTTTTATGCCAACATTAAGGAACCAATTTTTAGGATAAATAATAAAAGATTACAAAAAAACCTTTTCAAGGTTTGAAAGGGCCTAGTGGGGTTATACATACAATACAATACAATGTCATCTATGACCTCAAGTGAATATTAACCACCACATATCTCAACATCCCCATTAAGCTGAATAGGGGACACACAGAAAGATCTTTACTTGTATCCCCCTTAAGGGACACTATCTCACATAAAGTAGGTCTAACATGTGCACAAAAGCAACCTCATTTGTGACCTTGGTTAGGATATCTTATTTCTACTTTATTGATGGTACAAAAAATAAATCAAACATCCAAAAATCATAAATCCATATCATATAGTGCATCCAAATATAAATATGCTTGGTCCACTAATGAAACACTATATTATGGATACGATTGATGGTGCTATGATTATCACACCTAAGAGTGATTGGGTAGGAGTGAGGAATGACTACCTTCTCCAAAATCATAAGCATACATTGAATGTTCTTTGCTGCATCATTGGTAGCACAATATTCAACTTCCATAGAAGATTGAGAAATATTAGACTATCATATAGAAGACAAAGAAATAGGATTGAAACCCAAATAGAAGACAAAATCTATGGTGGAGTGTTGCTCATACAAACCATCAACCTAGTTTGCATATTAAAATTAAATATGAACCAATTTAATAATGAATATCCATTTAATATATACCTTTGATGTATTTTAGGATCCTCTTGATCATAGTTTAGTGACTCTATTGAGGTACCTTCTTGTACCTAGAATAATAGTTGATAGAAAAATAAAAATATAATTATGTGTAAGGTAGAGGAGATCTCCTATAAGAGAATTAATTAAAGTGGCATCCACCAATAAAGTCATGCAATAAACTTGAAGTTTCAATCCTAAAATATAACGAGTCCAAGAAGACTTATAGTCCTCCATACTAAAGCACTAAAGAAGATCTTTAACATAGTTGAATTATGAAATGGTGATCATAGAAGTAGTCTGATCAATATAAATATCCAATAAATGGTGCAATATCCCCAAGTATATCATATCAAAGAAAGCATGAAGCTATGACTTCATATCTTAAATCAAGGAAAGAGAGTTTCTTGTAATGAGAAGATCATCTACATAGAGTATAATCACCAAATTATCCCCCTCCTAATGTTTAATGTAGACATGTCTTTGACCTCAAATAATTGAAACATATATTGAGGAAGAAATAGTGGATCTTCTCATACCAAGCATGTGGTGTTTGCTTTAGTACATATAAGGACTTAATCGATTGACATACCAGATGAGTGGAACCCTCAAGTTCAAAACTAGGTGGTTGCTATATATAGATCACATCTTGAATTTTATAATGAAGAAAGACACTCTTTAAATCTATTATATGTACCTTCCAACCATAGAAAGCAACTATAAAGATAATAATCTAGATAAAATCCATCCTAGAAACTAGGGAATATGTCTCTAAGTAGTCAATATTGGAATTCACATCTATTTTCAAAAATAAATAAAAGCAATTCATCCTCTCAAATCTTATATAAAAAGCATAAAATGATGAAAGAAATAAAACTCGTGGGTCCCTTGAAGAACTATAAATAATCACTATATTATTTGTGCATAAGGATCACAATATTCTAATACAATGGATGGAATGGTGGGGGTATTTATACTAATACCAAAACCATAATTGCATAAATAGGTTAACCTATGTTGACATAACAAGAAGAATTTAGGTTAGTTACAAGATATAAGATTGGTTTAGCTATAACAAGGTTAACCATGACCCATAGGGATTTCATAATTAACTAACATACAATAAACTAAATATATTTGTATAATAATTTCCCATAGACATACAAAAAATAGCATCATATAATGTCATCCTTGGTCATAAGTTATAATACACTTTGAACACTCTCTTATAATCTAAATTGAGGGGCCATGGAGAGAAGACATTAGTGAAAAAATTATAACACCTTTTCCCTTTAATGGATTCTCTATTTGGCATTCATAGTTTAATAAAGTCTTAACCAAACCCCCTCATCATCTAGAAATATGCTTACGCAAATATTCCCCTACACAAGAATCTCTTTAGGTTGGACCATAGTTAGTATTGCCAATATTAGAAACTCCTATATGTATATAAAGGGAACCTCCTCTATTATTCCATATTATGAAGACAAGGAAAGAATACCCATTGTTAAAAAGCTACTCCAATATTGTATACTTGCATAATATAGGACTTGAACGCAAAAATTTCCCTTTTATAACATACTTCATCTTATTTGGAAACTTTGAGATGCCCTTATGAAAAGTAATTTTTCTCATCAAAAGAGGCTTTGCACGAAGTTGTTTATGAGAAGATCCACTACAAAATTGCAAGATCACATGGACAAAGAATATAAAAAAAAAGAGATCATAAAGGGTTGTATATTCATTCATAATATGAATCATTAGCCTAACCATGAATCATTGACTAGAACATATTTTGAATCCTCTTTTTGTATGCCTCCAAAAGACTCAATAGTTGCTATAAATATTATAAATCTGATTCTATTCTATAAATATGGACCAAACATTTTAATATCATAATGTATTATAAACTTGTACATTTGAAATAGGGAAATAGACTTTAAGGACTATCATGTGCAATTTATCCCTTAACACTTTAATAGGTACTTGAAATAATATAACCAATACAAATATATTAAAAAATTATGTGATTTAAAA
This sequence comes from Wollemia nobilis, assembly GCA_028583015.1. Classification (NCBI taxonomy): domain Eukaryota; kingdom Viridiplantae; phylum Streptophyta; class Pinopsida; order Araucariales; family Araucariaceae; genus Wollemia; species Wollemia nobilis. Next base: position 98,562 of record JAQPPZ010000480.1, read on the forward strand.
AAAAGGATTGAAATGCTTTCGTATGCAAAAGTTATGGCCTCAAATTTTTTTACCCTAATAGATCTAAAAAAAATTAAAGATTCAACATTCCTAAACTTAAAATTGTAGCGTCCAATCACAAATTTCCATATGGAATCCATTTATTCATTGATTATCATCAATTATTTTATCACTTGATCAACAATAGACTATTGAGAATGTAATGGGTGTGATATTTTTAGTATTATAATTAGATGTTGGTATTTATATTAAAAATATAATAATGCATGGCATGGGACATGGTTATGTGGGCCACCATATCTAATTAAGAATCATGTCATCCATCCATATAACCTTCCCATGTAAAAAAAACTAATGGGAATCAAATCTAGGTGGACTAGGTGCTAAGTTCATTGCATTATTCAAGCCACCAATTCTTGTGTTGGGGCTCAAAATACTCTCTTCTATTGAAGAAAAAAGGTTCCTTTCAACCCATAGACTAAGTGCATAAAAAATATAATTGTCCAATGGGATTTGGACACACAACTAGTTTTTCCCAATATGTTTTTGTTGATCAGTATATCTACAACTATGTGTAGATACGGAAAATTAATCCACTTTCATGGGAAATATTCCTTGAGCCCTATGGGGGACCCCTTAGAATTTCCTAGGGTAAGGGTAAGGCTCCTTGCCCTCTTTTTAGCCTTTTTTTCCCTCTTTATGTGAAATTGTGTTTGGTACTTGATGGGGCGTGACTTTGCATTGCAAAATCGCGGTCAGCCCTAATAGGGTATGATTTCACCTTTTTTAGGATTTGACACATTGAAACCCTATTTTTTAGGCTTGACATGTTTTACATCGGCCCTCCTTAGTTTTCCTGCTCTTTTCACCTTCAAATACACTATATAAGGAGGGTTTGAATTCACTTTTTCACACATGCTCACATAATCGACATTCTAAGGATTGATGATTTATTGCTTGCTAACATTTGATTTCTCACAAAGTGTTTTACTCGATCTACATACTTCTTCTTCTTCTTTTGCAAGCAACTTAGAAGTGTTAATTTTGGTTGATTGTTTGTTGTATTGGATTGTTGTTGTTCTGTCTTGATGGATTATTGTTGAAGCCCTCAGGAGAGATCGACTACCTAGAAGGTCTTAAACCTTTTTGCTTTCTTCCTCACTCTCTGCCAAGTGAAAATATTTTGTTGCATATTTGGTTTCATTCGTTGCATCATAGTTTCATTATTTTACTTCAAATATGAGATGTTTTGTCTCTCTTCTATGAAATCACGCTCAGTCTTCTATGGGGTGTGATTTCACCTTGCGTTATCGTGGTCACCTATTACAGGGTATGATTTCACCTAAGCCAAATCTGGGTGTAATATGTTCTAGTTTTCATCATTGCATTCTAGACTGCATTTAGAGCATAGTGGTATATTCTATTTCTGTGATTTCATCATTATTTTCTTCTATATTGTATTATGTTTATTTTTCTTCAAAGATCAATTTCTGCTTTTAATTATTAAAGGTCAGCTAAAAGGACCTAGGGAGCTTGATTGTTGCACCTCCAAGTATTGTTATACAGTGGCCTAAGTAGACCCCCTAACGCCAATCATATTTTTCAAGTGTTTATCAAGTTATCTTGCAGGAACATGAATTACTGATAGAATTGGATAAAAGGGATAAAAGCAAGGATAAATCACTGGATAAGATAAGTATTTTGATTAGTTTTTAGGCTATTTTTTGAATGCTTTATATTTTTGTTGTAAATCCTAAATCTAATTTTATTAAAATACATCTAATTAATTTCTAGGCATTTGAAAGATAAATATCATATAGTGTGCATTTAGGGATAATTTTTTTTATGCATTATTTCTTGAGCCCTTGATTAAAGGTCATATGTTTAGAACCCTAGGTTAGAAAGCATTTAAAATAAAGAATCATTCTAGGGTTAGCTATTGTATTCTTACATTCTGTATTTCTACATTATCCTTTATATTTTATAGCATAGATCTAGAAATACCAAATCTAGGTGTTTGTCTCGAATATCATACATCAAATATTCTTGAAAACTAGAGGACTTGGAGCAAGTCCTTAAACCATTCTTGGTGAACCCTTCCCCCATAGCATCAAGTATAAAGAACAACATAACGACTTCTCTCTTCCAGATTTAGCCTTTTGGGAATTGTAGATGGTAGGGCATTTTTTTCCCTCTACATATTTGGTGAACCTGATGTGAACACCTCATTTATGTTGTGAGAAAATCATAACGTACCCCAAAATTAGGGACCCTTTTTGAAAATTGGGTATTTTTAGAATATTTGTTTGTCTTGTTCGAAAGTGTTATTAGCATATTTGTATATCGTTTTATTTTCATAATTTTTTGGGTCTTAGTGTTAGTTAGGATGTTTTAATTTACCTTTTATTTAAGTTAATTGTTAAAATAGTTTATACTTAAAATGTTTGTTTTGTTAAAATGTTTTAAAATGGATATTTAGTCTTTATAATTTTTGAAGTTTTTTAAATTCATTTTGTTTTTTATAGTTTTATATGTTAGTTTCGAAATGAGGTTTGTTTTAAATATTTTAAATTAAAATTTTGAGAAACTTAATTTAAAATATTTAAAATTGAATAGTTTATATATTTTCTTTGGAAGTTTTGAATAAAATATTTGTTTAATATGGCAGGTTTCAATATTTCAAAGTTAATTTAGGAGAACGCCAAAATAATATGAGTAGTTTGTAGTGTTGACATCGGTAGATAGTACACGGTAATAGACGTCATACAAAGTGTCAAAAATTAAACTAAATTTCAATGCTAACAAAATGGTATCAACATTACCGCCATACTCGATAATTTAACAAGATGACACAAGGGTCTTGGCCTTCGAACGTTTTACATGAAAATATATAAATCTAAATGATTCGTTGATTATGAAGATAGATATTTAATCTCATAAGGTATAATATAGTGACAAAAACTTAGTAAAGTTGATATTTAAAGTTGATTCATTGGGCATTGTTGAGAAGATATACACAATTATGAAAACTAGGCATGGACAATAGTATTTTCATATACCTTTAAAATAATGAACAAGTTTTATACCATAGATGATTTGTGTGAAAATAATTTGATGCTGGATAGCCATGCAATCATCATAGTGGGTAATTTTAAATGGAGTTCATAGAGGGATTTGTGTGAAAATGATTTGATAGTTAAAAATTACTATGATGCCATAGTGGAAAATAATGTTGAATTATATGGAGTGTTATGGCTTCAATTGGAGCATTGGTGGATAAAATTGATAGTCTTCAAATGTTGGCATCAAAGTTATCGGGAAGAAGAAATTTGCTTTTCTATGTAGAAAGGAGATATGTTTGGTAACCATGATGATAGATATTTTATTAAAATACATCCTCAACAAATTCATGGGATGTGGTGTTGATGCTACATAATACAAATGAATGTTATGAATGTGCTCTTTCATTAATTTAAAAGGATAATGAGTCATTTATTTTTCTTTGGATGCAACAATGTTCACAAATATTAAAATAATTTATCTCCCATATGCAGCCATATTCACAAACAAGAAAATTGCAAAGATTTTTAATATTAAAGATAATAATAAAATGGGAACACGCAGGATTGATGCTCGAGGGATAACAATACAACACTATGTTGATTGGCTAGAATATAATGTGGATGAATTCGAGAGTGTGTGTAATATGATTCCATGTTGTATTAGATAGTGCAAGTCCATGAGGTATATGGGCCCATGTGGTGGCAACCAAAATTGATATAGTAGAGATGCAGCACGAGAATGGTGAACATAGCTAAAGAATGGGATGTCGATGCAGTGTTCATGCATAGTAGAAGAGATATTAAAGTAGAACTAAATTCCAACATGAGAATATTCTAGTGGTAATAAATAGTTCCCTTTTAGATGTAACTGTGGAGATAGTTGTAATGACTATGATAGATCGTGAATTATTTAAAGCAATGTGTAAAGCTTTAGAGATAGTGATGAAAAGATACATCACAATAATGATGATATTGAAATGATTTCCAGTGATAAGAAAATATACATCAGTGTAATGAGTAAAATATTTCACAATCTAAAAGTATAGTCGGGTTGGAGTAGCACAGTGGGTAGAATTACTTATAGCACGGAGAATGTAATTGTTTGGAATAGTGCAGATGAGTTAATAATGAATAGAATGCATCATAGTGGAATGCACAACAAAGTAGTGAAGGTATTATCATTGGGGATAACATATGATACATGAATCTGTGTTCTTAATGGTATTACTAGGGCATTTGTATGTGTCGTTTGACCACATGAATATAAACTGATTTGCACCTAAAGGGAGTGAAGCAGCATTTCATGAACACGATGGAATAATTTTATGTTTTGGATGTTGGATATGGATATGGAGACTGTTGAGACATAATGTATGGTGTATAATTGAGTTGTCATTGTTACTAAAGCATTGGTATCATATGATTTAATTTGGAATAATCGAGTAAAGAATAATATTGTGCATAGTACGTAGAAGTCTGAAATTTTACATTAAAATAATACATATGATATCAAGTGTCGAAGAATCTCTATATAATTAAATATTAATATACCAACATCACATCTACAAAAAATTAAAGGAAATATAACACCCAAATTTTATGGGTTGTTTTACACGAAGTAGTTGAAAGAATAGTTGAAAATTATTACGGAACAAAATGAAAAACTAAAAGAATGAATTAAACAATGGGTTATAAAATGGTAAGAACTAAATTCTTCCATATATAAATGAGATATTAAAAATAAAAATGTGGTTCAGATATTTTTGCAGAGAAGAGATAGAGTAAAAGGAGTAAAGAAGCCATAAGGAAGTGCAAAAGTAGGTTACATTGGAGCACACAGTGAAGCACATAAATTTTTGAAAAGAAATTATTGTAAGATTTTAAAAGATATATCAATACCATTTTGATTAAAATATGCATGATTATGGTATTTTAAATGATTAAATGGTGTGATGTGTTTTATTTATTCAAGGATCCACAGGAGATAGCACTCAGTTTATAGCTAGATTGTGTCAATACTGGTCAGTTTAAACAAAGTTTAAGTTCAGAATGTTTCTATTTTATTTTCTGTAACATGTCATCTGGATGTTTATTTTATATTTTTTTAAATAAAGGGGTAAAAATTTATTGATAAAAATTTTGGATTACAGAGTACAATTGAGCTTCCAACCAGGACTCAAATAAACAACCAAACATGCTAAAACCACTAGACTATAATGAAACCCAGAAGAGACAATAAGAACAAACCACATTAAGTCTGTACATCCTTTTGGATCAACTCCCATAGGCATTGAGAGTCCCCAGATGGGAGACTCTCCCAATTATCTGTTAGTCTTACAATGGCACTGAGAGGGGGGGTGAATCAGTGTAGCTATTTAAAACTTAAATGTGCAACTCTTAAATCTGAAGCAATGAAAACTTAAAACCAAATCAAGCAAATATCACATGAGAGCATCACATAACACAAGATGTAACGAGGTTCACCGGTTTTGGCTACTCCTCAAAAATAGACTGCTTGGACACCCATCCAAATCCAGCCTTTGCAAAGCACCAACTTTACAATCAATTTACCAGCACCCACTGGAAGGAGCACCAACCCCTAATTTATCTACACCAATAGAAAGGAGCACCAACCCCTAATTTACCAGCATCGACTAGAAGGAGCACCAACCCCTAATTTATTTGCACCAATAGAAAGGAGCACCAACCCTTGATTCCAAGCACCAACTCAAAATTCTATTTTGAATTTTTTGACATAAAAATTCCTTTGCTTTTACAAGACCTTGACTGGTCTATTGCTTTCTCAACATTGCCCACTCTTTACACAGCACACACACCCTGCTCACTCACCTCCTGCGCACTCTCCTTTAGCAGCACTTTTTCACTATGAGCGGCAACTTTATTTCTCCATGCAACTGCCCTTTTATAATCAAATAGTCTAATAGTAACTCCAGTTGTAACTCCATCCTTTATTTCTCATGTGCCACTTGTCAGTTGTAACTATTCTATTAATATTATCTTCTACCACTTTTCAACTATAACTCCTTCTATATGTAACTCCTTTTGTATTTATAGTGTGGGCATTATGTTACATGCAAGTATATCTCTACCATGACTGTTCATCTTCTTGGTCATGACTGTTAGTATCTTTTTCTATGAATGCATGCATTTTTTGATTCTATTTATGTGACTATTCGATTTCTCCTTTTTTGACAGTTCTTAAAATAAATTGCATGATTTCTATCTATAACTGCACCTGTAACTATCACACTGACTCCAATTAACTATCTGTAATCGTGCTGTTGCGACCTGTATGAAATCGTGACATTTCTGTCTCTTTGTACTCTTCTTGCCTTCTACTTGCGAAAACATGACGTGTCGCGATATCATGACATTTTCAGCCTCCTTGTCCACTTCTTCGCTTCCACCCGTGAAAACCATACATGTCATGAAATCATGACACTTTTTGCTTCCTTGCACTTCTCTACCTTTCATCCATAAAAATGGAACATGTCGCGAAATCATGACACATTCGCTGCCTTGTGCCTTTTCTGTCTTTGGCCAGCAAAAACACAACGTGTCGTGAAATCATGACACTTTTCGCTTCCTTGCACTTCTCTACCTTCTGCCCATGAAAATGAAACATGTCATGAAATTGCGACACTTTCGCTGCCTTGTGCCTTTTCTATCTTTGGCCAATGAAAACACAACATGTCGCAAAATCGTGACACATTCACTGCCTTGTGCCTTTTCTGTCTTTGGCTCGTGAAAACACAACATGTCACGAAATCGTGACACATTCACTGCCTTTTGCATTTTTTGTATTTGGCCCATGAAAACAAAACATGTCACAAAATCACGACACTTTTCCTCCTTGGTGCTTTCTCTTCGAACCTATCACAAAATCATGACACTTTTTCTCCTTGGAGCTTTCTCTTCGAACCTATCATGAAATCATGACACTTTCTCTCCTTGGCACTTTCTCTTTGAACCTGTCGTGAAATCGTGACACTTTCTCTCCTTGGTGCTTTCTCTTCAATCCTGTCGTGAAATCGCGACACTTTCTCTCCTTGGTGCTTTCTCTTCGAACCTGTCACGAAATCGTGACACTTTCTCTCCTTGGCGCTTTCTCCTCGAACCTGTCACAAAATCGTGACAGTTCTTCCTGCATGCGCTTCTTCTTCAAACATGTCATGAAATCACGATAGTTTTCTTTTCCTGCGCCTTCTCTCCAAACATGTCACAAAATCATGATAGTTTTCTTACTTGCCTTCTTTGCTTCCATCATATCATGAAATTGTGACAGTTTTTCAACTTTGCTTCTTTGCCAAGGCCCCAAATTTTCTAGATGATGTAAGAAGGACCCAAATTCCAAGACACTTGAAGGAAGGGGGCCTTGGCCGGAGGTCTACCCAAACTACTCCAAAACTCCACTAGGGACAACACATGAAAACATGGATGGTTCTAGGCACTCCACCAATGGTGCCAAATGTCTCTAGCAAAGGAGCATTGGAAAAATAAATGAGAAGAGTCATCCTCATTATTACTACAAAGGACACAAAAATATGGACCCTAAAATACCCTCTTTCTCACATTATTCTAAGTGAGGCATTTATTACAAGCTACCAACCAGAGAAAGAAGTTACATTTTGGCCAGGAAAACTTTTTCCACACCTTTTTCCACTAAGTGATAGGAAGACTCCCATAATTTTGCTTATCAAGAACCTGATAACCATAGGCTACCGAGTAGGTTCCCTTAGGATCAGGTTTCAAGGCCAAAATATCTTTACCCCTCAATTAATAACAAGGCCTCCTCATAAGAATAAGAGCAAGCACCTCTTTGTCCTTGGCCAGTCCCCCCTGGGGCCATTCTTGTGAATCTTTCCATCTATACATCTCCATATTTCCAAAAGACTAGATTTTTTTAAAGTCCTCCAAATGAGACCAGCATTCTTTCAAGAAAAAAATGCTTAGGGAACGTAACCTAGGATATCGATTCAAGATAGGAGGGTGGCCATACCAAGAATCCTCCCAAAAAATAGCATTTGATCCCTGATTGCAAATCCAGAACAAACCCTGCTTGATTAAATTAGCTCCTCTTTTCAGAGTGTCCCAGATAACTGAACCTTTCCCAACCAAGATGACTCTAGAGATATCAGCCTCATAAATATCTCTCAAGTATTTACAAGATAATATTTTAGCCCAAATTTGATCTTGAGAGGTACACCATCTCCAATAAAGTTTTGCAGCCAAAGCTTGCCCAAAAAGAGTTTTCTGTCACAACCTAAGGCCTCCCTCTTGCATCGACCTACATATAGAATCCCACCTAACCAAACTCCATTTATATTGATCAAGTTTTCTAGACCATAAAAACTATCTTGACAAATCATCCATATCCTTGATGAAGTGAGAGGGAGCTATTTGTACAAAACATCTATAAATGGGTAAAGCTTGAACAACAGATTTTAAAAGCAACACTCTACCTACAGTGGATAGCCATCTGAAAGTCCATTTATTCACCTTCCTTATAAACTTATCAAGCATATACTACCAAGAAGATCTAGGTAGAGGATGAGATGAAATTGGAATACCAAGATAAATGGAGGGAGTCCCAACTTGGAATCTTAAAATACAAGCAATCCTATATTGAATAAGAGGATGGGTATTGAATAATAAAATAGAAGACTTGTCATCATTAATCAACTGTCTAGAAGCACCAAGATAAATTTCAAGAGACTATCTAATATTTCCAGCTTCCCTGATAGTGGCAACTCCCAACAAAGTAGTATCATCAATAAATTGAATGTGGGAAAGAGGTGGCAAACTACTATCCCACTTCCACCCTTGAATGAGACCCTACATGACTTGAGACTTGAGAAATATTCCCAACCCTTTTGCCATAATGATAAACAAATAAGGAGATAAAGGATCTCCTTGCCTCAATCTCCTTGAGGCCTCAAATAGCTCTAATGGATCGTTATTAACAAGAACAGAGAATGAGGAAGAAGAAACACAACTCATCACCCATCTAATCCATTCCTCCTCAAATCCAAAAGCAACAAGAACTTTCTGAAGAAAGGACCATCTGACCCGATCATAGGCTTTGGCCATGTCCAACTTAATGAACATAGTTTTCTCCTTAGAATTTTCCATCGAGTGAATAGCTTTTGTAGTAATAACAACCCCATACAAGATTTTTTGGCCAACAACAAACCCTCCTTGCTCCTCAGAGATGATTTTGCTCAACCATATCTTTAGGCTCTCAGCAATAATTTTTGTGATGATCTTATACACAACATTGTAGAGAGCAATAGGCCTGAACATATCCAAGGAATTTGCTCCCTCTTTTTTGGGTATAAGCACCACAAAGGTAGCATTTAGGGCCCTTAGAATATTTTTGTTCTTTTGGGACTCATGGAACACCTCCAAAAGATCAAATTTGATTAAATCTCAAAACTTCTAATAAAACTCAATTGGGAATCCATCTAGGCCTGGGGCTTTTTCTTTTTTCATCTTGAATACAACATTTTCCAACTCCTAAAGGGAAATTGGACCAATCAAGTGCTCATTCATCTCTCTAGAAACAATCATTGGAATACATTTTAGAATAAGCTTTTCATTATCATCATCTGATAGGGAGTCCTCCTTGAAGAGAGGAAAAATACCTCTTAGTCTCTTTTGAAATATCCCTAAAAGAAGAGAGTAGGGCACCCTGATAATTCACAAGAGAGGTAATTAGGTTACCATTACAACGAGCCTTAACTAAGTTATAAAATAAGGTTGTGTTCCTATCCCCTTCCTAAAGCCAATCTACTCGAGATTTTTATTTCCAAAAAAAATCTTCCCTCAGTTCCCATTCAGCAAGGTCTTTTCCAACCTCAGATTCCTCAACAAGAAGCTCCTTTGTGAATCCCTGATCTCTAATATTATTTGAAGCTTCTTCCATCCTCCTAAGAGCTACCAGCTTAGCCAAGGAAAGGTTCCCAAAATTCAGTCTATTCCATCTCTTCAATTTATGTTTTACAAATTGTAGTCGCTTCATAAAGGAATACATAGTGGTGCCATGAGGAGGTTTTCCAGTGGTCCACCAACCTCACATGAAATCATGAAGCTTAGGATCACAAAGCCACATAAGTGAAAACTTAAATGAGGGATTATTTTTTAACCCTAACTCCAAATCAAAGAATTTTATAGGCCAATTATCAGATCCCCTACCCTCCAGAATCACAGAACTAGCACTTTTGTTATTACCCATCCAATAACTAGACATCAAAAACCTATCCAATATCTCTGATATGGAATCTTCCCCACACCTTCTATTGTGCCAAGTAAAGATCTCATTATTTTTCTTGATGTCAACCAAGTTTAGGGCTTGGATATGAGCACTAAATATAGAATAAAAAGTCTTGATACGGTCCACCCCACCATGTTTCTCCTCCAGACAAGTGATAGAGTTGAAGTCTCTAACCAAAATCCATGGGTACAAGGGAACAAAAATTCTCACAAAGTAAATGTGCTCCCACAAATTCAATTTACCATTGTAATCAATAGGAGCATACACATTTGTAAGTAGGATGGTTTCACCAGATTCATTATCATGCCCAACCATCGAAATAGACCATCTGCTGGAAATCCAAGTAAGAGGGGATATCTTAACCGGATTCCATAAACAAGCAATGCCACCAACATATCCACATGCACCAATACACTGGCATTACCCCCTTCTCCACAACTTGGGAGTAATATTGAACATACTATCAATAGCCAATTTAGTCTCCTAAATAAACACCACATCCGGATAATGCACACAAACAAAATCACGAACAACTTTTTATATGGGGATGTTGTTCAACCCCTTACATTCCATGAGAGGATAATCATTTTTGGGGGTTATAAAAATGGAATTCCAATGTTCTCACCAAGCCTGACTCCATAAAATTCTCCCCCATTAACTTAATTTTATCCTCGTACTTCTTCTGACCCACCTTCATATTATTATCCGAAAAAACTTATTATTATTATTTTTTGTTGCAATCCCAACACCGTAGGAGTTTTGTAGTCCAAGGATAACTGCATCAATTCCTGAGTAGGAGAGGGCATAACTAAATCTGTACCACTTTCCAAAATAGTTTCCCTTATAGGGCTAGACCCAACCATGTCCCCTATACTCAGATCCAAAGCCCTTTGTTCTTCATTTAAACCCCCTAGATCTAATTTCTTAAGTTCCCTCTCAAGAAGAGACATCTGATGTGGCCTTGTTATATTTGCATCAGGTAGCGATGTTTCAGGTATCTCCATGCACTGATCAAGATCATCTAATATTTCAAAATGGTTGAGTAGAGCATCTAGTTGGCTATCCTTAAGGTCTTTATTTGCCCTTCGTCCTCTATTTTGAGATTTTATCGAAACAAAACCTTCCTTATCCCATTCCCCTTCCTTTATCGGGGCTTTTCCTTTATCTAAACTTTGTCCAGACTGATAGGGCTTGGGATTTGAATCCATAGGTGGGACAAACTTAGGGTATTTTATTTTCAGGTGGCCATATTCACGGCAAATCCGACAATGAAATGGAAGAGCTTCATAGTCAATTTTTTGAACCCATGTAATTGATCCAAATTGTATTTCAATGGAATCTATAATAGGATTATTTAAGTCAATTTCAACACAAATATGAGCAATAGAGATTACCTTTTTATCCATTATCTGTTGTGATGGTACAACCGGCTTCCCAATCAGAAGGGCAATCTTATGCAATATATCAATTCTCTAGAATTCCAATGGGAACCATGGAAGCCTCACCCATACTGGAACACATGATGACCACTCCTCTGATGTGTTGAAACGCACATGCCAAGGTTTAAGAAAGAGTCCCACTTGGTTATAGAAATAAATACCCCCTTCAAATGCTTTGTTACGATCTACAGTAAAAGAGAAAACCACCATAAAATAGTTGTTCGCACTCAACATCAACTCGACATCGACTTAAGGATTCCAAGTCTTCCTGACCCAAGCCTCCACAAAGGGGAGAGAAATTTGGATGCCAAAAAATTTGCCAATAAGGGCATGTTTGGTTATATACTCCACATCTTCCACCATCGAGTCTGGTTGAACCACTAGAACTGGCCTGGCTTCACATCATTCCAAACATCCATTGTTATTTAACAAGCGGTTCCTGACATGCACTGGAAAATCCTATTCCTTCCAGCCATTTTTAGATGAAAAAAAATCATGAGCATGCACTCTCTATGTCGAACCCGATGCCATAACGATATTCCTCCAATTTCTCATACCTCCTTCGGAAGCTGCTGCCATCCCCGCGGAGCAATTTTTCTTCATCAAACCCTAGCAGAGTAGTTTTTCCTCATCAAACCCTAGCCGTTTGCATCTTGTATTAATTGTAGCTTTATTTTATCTTATTTATATTAATATTTTTCATTTTATTTTAAAATTTCAAAATTTGGATCATAAACCGTAATTCAATATTATAAAGTTTTAAAACTTTATAATTAGGGTTCATGTTTATTCACCATTCAAATATTATGTAAATTTATATTTGGAGGAATAAACATTAAATTTAATTGAAATGTTTCATCAACCCTAATTCAATATTATAAGGTTTTAAACTTTATAATTAGGGTTCATGTTTATTTACCATTTTAAATTTTATGTAAGTTTTTATTTGTGGAAATAAACATTAATTTTAATTAAAATGTTCAAAATGATTTATGCAAGTTTTAATCTAAAGTTTTGAGCATTATTTAATTAAAAGGTTGTTTTGAGGTTTTAATTAAATTTGCATTGCATGAAGTTGAATTTAAAGCAAATTTAATTATTAATATCAATATTAGGAAAGTGAATTTCATTAAGGATTGCATCTAATGATTTTAAATCAAAATACCTAAAAACTAGGCCCCTTGTTAACAGTTGCTTGCAAATCACTAAGGTATTCTAAGCACTTATTTGACACATTTTCATAACATACAAGCACATTAAGTGAAAGGAACCTTGGAGAAATTTCTATTTATTTGCAAGAGAGGGTTTTCATTTTAAAATCCTAATTGTGATGGTGATTTTGCAATTGGGCAAAATTTCCACTCAACACTTTCTTTTTACAACTTTTTAAAGCGATGTCATTAAATTTATTTGTGTGGTTGAATAACCTTAATAACATCTTTAAAATTATTCTTTTTTCTATTGTTAGCATTCTCTTCTATCCTTTCACTTTTCTAATGACTCCTAATCATTAGAAGTCAGTGAAAGCATCTTGAATCCGGTTGTATTCCTCCGAAAGATGATCATATTGATAGAGAGGATCCTAACATAGATCCAGAAGAACAAGATAACATGGATATTGAGATGATTTTTGATCCTTATGAGGGACCTAATGGTAGCTTTGTATTTTCATCATATTAGCACATTTGGGGCTTTATAAAAGCTAATAGAGATAGGATATTGGGAGGCATGGAGTGAGAAGCTCACCTCGAAAGAGATGAGACTCCTCCACCTCCTCTAATAAGCTTCCCTATGCTTAACCAGGGAAACCCTATGCCTAAATCAATGCATATTGATAATTTGAACTTAGTTGTTGATACTAATACAACCAACAACATTGGAAGGAATTTGCAAGCTCCTCTAATTAGTAGTGTTACTCAAAAGTGGTTTAAATTTCTTCCTTAATATTCTAATATCAACACTTTTGCTTTAGTTATCCATTTTTATAAAATGTCACATATAATAGTAGTATCCATGCATCCAATTTGAATCAGGCATTGGTCCCTCAAAATACATATGTTTCATATTTAGGAAATATGGGAACAATGCATAACAATAATCCAAAAGTGTAGACTTTAATGTGAAGCAGATGGTTTAAAAAGTTGAGATGATTCAACCTTCAAGTTTTACTTATAGTTATAAGAAAATGTGTAATCAGCCATTGGATCCTATTGTTGCTGCTAGAACTTATCCTAAGCATTTTTCTATACCATTTTCACCTATTTATAAGGGTATATAAGATCCAATTGAGCATTTTAGAAGATTTAGAACAACTTGCCATGATATCATTTATGATGATATGTTGTTACTTAAGATATTACTTAAGAGTCTTGGTGGCATGGTATTAGAATGGTACTATCAATTGCCTAATTATTCCTTAAATATTTTTGAAGAGACAACATAATTATTTGTTCAGTAATTTGGTGATTACATTGAGAAAGAAGTGACAATGAAAAATGTCTATAATTTAAAACAAAATAAATAAGAAAGATTTTTAGAATTTTTGGCTCATTGGAGAAGTTTAGTTGGACATTTGAGATATACTTTACCTCCTAAAGAAATGCTTGAGAAATTTATTGGTAGTTTAAAATAACAATTATCTTATGCATTATAGACTACTACTATTTCATATTTTGATCAAGCAATTGATTTATCAAGAAAAGTAGAAAAAACTCTCATCAGGAGAGGCCAACTCAAGGTTAAGGAAAAAAACCTACTAAGTCTCAAAAAAATAATAAGCATGTAGGGGGTGATAATGGAATGGATAGTAGGCCTATTAAATGTTACTAACAACCTACAAAAGATAGTACTTCAAAAACCTCCATAAAGAAACTTTATAAGGCTTAACATGTCTATGGAAGCAGTTTTGAAAAAACTTTTAGAAGCTGAGACAATTGAGTTACCTCCTATTAGACAACCAGATACTATAGCTCATTGGTATAAGGCAGGTCAACATTATGCATATCATAGAGTGGAAGGACATTGGAAAAATTCTTGCAAGAAGTTGAAACATGTAGTTCAATATTTGATTGATGCAAGATGTATTGACTTAAGTAATTCTAAAGTATTGAATAATCAAGTACATGTGCAACAAAATGTGACTACCAATCAAGATATGGGAATATTTAAAAATCCATTACCAAAACATAAATAATAGATAGCAAATCAGGTGGCTCATCAAAATGAGCCACCTCCCTATGGTAATATGGTTGGCATGGTTGGGATAACTACAATAAGGTAAGCTCAAAATCAACATCCTTAGCAAGGACATAATTTTTTATTACAACCCAGTTCAGTAGTGAAGAATAATCAAGGAAAATTTGTAAATTTGGGGATTCCACCTATTGTATTTAGAACCCAGCCTAAGGTTTCATTTGATCTCCAAAAGCAGTTGGCTAGTACTCTAATAAAGAATCCAATCTTAGAGCTCTTGCAAACTTCTCCTAATCATAGAGATGCTTTGATGGAATTTTTAAGGCAACAATCATTTCCCTCATATATTTTACCCAATGCTATAGTTGATGTCATAGGTTCTCTTGGGATACATCATATCTCATATTCTGTTGATGATAAACCTTCCTCAAATTTACAAGAAGATTCTTCACTTTACATCATCACACTTATTTGGGATACTTTTATCAAAATAATTTTGATTCATAATGGTTCTTCCTTCAATTTGTGTACATATAATTTCTTTCAAAACATTTGATTAAAATAGGAAGACTTAACAAAATCTGATATCATTATAAAAGCTTTCAATAATGAGTCCCAAGAGGCCTATGGTGTCATATCTCTTCCTCTCAAGGTTGGGCCTAAAATATTGGATACTTTGTTCTATGTGGTATATTTTCTACATATTTTAATATTCTCCTCGGATGTCCTTGGATTGATGTAATGAAGGTCATCCCTTCTACTCTTCATGAGTATCTCAAGTTTAAGTTTAAGAATCAAGTTATCGCCATTCCAGGTGATCCTCGATAATTTGATTTTTTTTCAAATGTAGAGTGAGCTCAATATGAGTTCAGCCTATGTCCCTCAATATCTTTAATGGTTTCTTCGTGTTCCTCATCTCGAATATAAAAAAAAATTCAAAAGTTAAAAATGAGCGAGGAACATATCTCAATTTTTTCATCTCAGGATCATGATAATCAATTTCTTTAAGAATCTCTTCTAGATCTAGCCAAGCTACCACTATAACCAAGAACCATGGGCTTGCCTCATAAGAAATGTGATGTTGTACACATTGGCACATGTACCTTTGTCTTTGTAGGAACTACCTTCAAGGAAAATATATGCAGTAGCAACCCCTCTCTCATTGAGCATTATTTTGCTCATTGTTACCTTTCTAATGACTACCCACTTCCTAAATAGATCCTATCTAGTATGGGATATGTAGGTAAAGGCTTGGGGCCACAACAGAAGGGTATTCAAGAGCCTTTGGATGTTGAGATCTAGACTATGAGATGTGGCATAGGTTTTATACCTAGTAAAGACCAACCTTTACCATTTGACAATGATGATCATCTTATGACTTATGTTGAATATATGGATTATCAAAAGTCAAGAATGGATGATGAGGATGATGGTCCCCCTTTTTTTCTAATATCTTGTTTTGTAATATAAATTATTATATATGTTCTAGAAGTAAATATTCTATTTTAAAATATGACCCTACTTTGCTATCCTATAATGAACTTGCAAAGTTAGGAATTGATCCTCCTTATTTTAAAAAGAATGGTTGTGTTTGAGAGTGCATTGATTATCGTGCTATGGCTTACATTGAAAGAGCTATGAAGGAGATTGTAATTCTAATTATTGAGAAGGCTTACCTTTTAGAAAATTATTTGATAAAGTAGTTCATGGTATGTTTGTTTCTTATTTTAAGAAAGGCAGCACACTTAGATTTTGTGTTGACTTTCATCTTGCTTACTTAAGTTAATCAATCTCAAAGAAATAATAATAAGAATAATAAAATATTATAATATGCATTAATCAACCAATTATCATTTAGCTATGCATTCACATTTTTTGTTGCATCCATCTAATTTTCCATATTGCATTATCTATGTGATATTTAATTCAACTTGCATTCTTGAGTGTCATATTTTTCATGACTGCCTATTCATGACTACATGATCATATAGATTTTGAGGATCTTGCAACAATGGCATATGATTATACCTAGTTAATTCATAGCTCACATTCATTGCACTCTCTCTAGGGTTTTGATGCCTAGTAAGATGCCCACCTAGGGCTTTCTTCTTTAGTCTTCTTTCTTACTTTTTTTTGCTTCTTCAAGTATTTTCCTTTGTCTTGGAAATAGTGAGAGTATCTCTTAGATCAAGGATGATAGTTCGTTAATATTTCCTTATCACTTTTTTGTTACCTTCTTTTTTATGTCTTCCTTTGCTTTCGACAAGGAGATTCGTACGTTCTGTTTCTTCCTTTGTCCTTCTTAATTTGTCTTCTCAGCACAATTACACACACTCACTGTCTTTTTTTATTCTCTAAACCCCTATCGAGGGTGGCAATCTTCTAATATATATTTTATCCTTATATTACATCCTACATGGGATAGCTTTACATCCAATCAGGTATCTTCTCAGATATGATCTTCTATTAGGTTATACTTCTTGTTGACTTAGTGGGCTCAACATCCCATTACAGGATAAGATCCTTAGCCATTTTCAGTAGGCCTTGGCATACATCCTAGTAGGTAATTGCCCTACAGTATTCAATTAACAAGCAACCACCCATACTGGTCTATACTCCAACACCTTATCCCTTTTTGCGAGCACTACACCCATAGTGGGTTTAGCTCCCTCTTCTTCTAGTACGATTCATAGTATTTAGTCACATTGGTCCCTTGCGACCTACACTGATTTCAATACTATGTTTCACCCATCCTTCTCTATTTTATATGGTTGTGTACGACCAAAAAGGTGTGCACCCAAAATGTTGTAATTGCATAAACAAAGTAAAATTGATATTCAAACACATAAATGGATAAAACACATGGAAATTACAAGAAATGCCTCTATTATTCCATTAAGAAGTCAAAATGTCAGATTACAAGTACATCCCTCTTAGGGATAATCATGTTGATACGATATTACAATAATATTTGTGCAATTGTTTCCCCCTCAGGGGTGAGATGTGATATTTCAAATGCCTTCTTAGGGTGACACGAACTGCCTTAGGGTGGAGTTGACCCTCTTCTTCACATTGAGGAAGGATTCGAATGTTAAGCTCCTTTGAATGTAGATCCCTACGGTCAAGAAACAACAGAGAATGATCAAAAACATAGGCAACCTCTCACGATGAGGCCCTTAAAAGGAAAGATGCATAAAGATGCCATTGAAAACATGAAATCAAGAAAGCATGTAAAAGATGTTTAAACTATGCTAAACTAACAAAGATTCATGGAAATACATAAGAAGAGCATAACTATAAGATTTGCATGGTTCAATTAAAGGAAATGAAGCTTTAAAAGTCATAAAGAACCCATTGATGTCTACTATTATGATGAATACAAATTACTACTAACCCTAAATCTATCGGTCAAAAATCTCTACAACTACAATTAAACCATGCAAATGACTAATCTAATCTAATTAGATGGGCAAAAATGAAAATAGTAAGGTGGTGATACCTCTGTTGCAAACCGTAGCACTGGTGCACGGTCTGCACTGTAAACCATGGCTGAAAGCCATGGTTAGCACTCAAGTAAGTTTACCCTCAAAATCAAGGGCAGTGGGCTTGACCTCCTTGTCCAATTGATGTTCAAGGGTCACCTTCGGTGTCCTTCTGACAAGTTTGGTGGTTGATTCACTTGAGGGGCCTCCGTTTGCCCGGATTTGCGTTTCTTGGCTCTTCTAGGCTCCTAGGACCTCCATGGCAAATTGTCATATTGGTCGAATAGCAAAGTGGCCTTCTCCAATGCATGAATTCAGTATGCAATTCGATAGGGCTTCACTGCTATTCAAAATCATCTATATCTTCTACCCAAATTGAAGGGGTATTTATAGGATGCCCTAGGGCTAGGGGTGGCTTCATGGAGAAGCCAAGATCAAGAAGAGGTGGTTAGGATAGTTGGAATGGAAGCCTCTAGAATCTTCATCCATTAACCACCTTCTTCTAGAACAAATGGTCGTTCAAACCGATTTGGCTCGGATGAAGGCCAACTGAACTTCAGTTAAGACCATAGGTTACAGCTACGGTCTAGACTATAAACCGTAGGTGTCAGCCATGGTTCAGCCTGTAGACCGTAGGTCTGGGCTATGGTTCAGACTGATTAGGCCAAGGAGCCCAAATTGAGTGGTTAGAACCACTGCTCTATCTTGGAGTCTATCCAAGATCTTCCATATGGTCTTGTAGCATGTCCATATGAGTAGTCACCATCGACATGACGCATTTTAGGTGTCTACAGATGCCCCTTTTGAGATGCGTTGTGAGATCGAACAACGCTGAGCAAAAATATACCTCCTAAAATGATGTCGAAGGTTCTATGATGATCATTAGTCAGATCAACATTAGATGCCTCTTGTCCAACAAAAGGATGTGCATCCTAGAATCATTGCTTCCAACTGGGTGAAAGGCTTACATTTGAAAAGCTTGTGCCCTTCTCATCTCATTCGAGTAGCATTTGATGCATTCAATAGGTATCTTATGACCCATAGATCTGAAAGGAGAAGAGATACAAACAAATTATCATATTTGCTATTTACCCCAAGAAAAGGGGTAAGCTTATGATAGTTGTTGACAATGATTCGCAAGGATGAACGCAATTTTGACAAGATCAAGGGATCTACGATCTTCGAGATCTTCTATTGATTTTGATTATGATTTGATATTATGACTACCCCCTCAAGCGATGAGTCGATGAGGGTAATGACAATGATTAAAGTGACGATGTCGCTTGACCACCATGGATGATCTGAACAAATTTAGATTTGAGCATATTAATGCCTTGGCTAGGCCTAGTTCAACTTCTGATTCCAACTATTAATAGTAATTGCACATTCCTATCCCATGGAGCAGTCGGGCTACAATAGTCATCTTAGGGAATCAAAATGATACAAATCCAATTAGATTTGTGTTGAATCAAGTTATCGATGATTTGCTGAAAATATGTCATAGGAGACATGACATGAAATGCCTCATTCCCATGGAGCAGTCCAACCTCGAAGGCCTTCTTAGGGATTGAAAAGAAGCATGTCAAGTCAATGATGATAATTTTGCCCCAAATGTCCTTATGGTAATTTACTCATCTTGTCGGATTGCATGGATCGCAAGTCGCTACAACCGCCAAGTGTATAGGGTAAAGTACTGAATACGAGGTGCATTTGATTTTTAATTATTTGATTTGTTTGTTAATTTTGATTTATTGATCGATCCTGGTGCTTTGAACATCACCAAATTTGCAACATTGATTGCTCTTTTTGAAAATTTGATCCAATGGGAGTCATTAATTTACCTTTTTAGACCTTCCCATGGTGGGTTTTTAGTGCATTTAATGCTAGTTGCAAACCATGGCTATGGTCTATAGTTGTACTTTTCAACTTTTGGGAACCGTAGCTAGGGCCTACGGTCGAAAAACCCTAATTTTGGGACCACAAGTGTTAGCTACGGTCCGCTAAAATTATGCAAACCTTTAAATAGTCATTCCTCATTTAAATTTTTTCATTATTTTATTGAAAGCGACGCATTGAGAGAGCTCAAGAGATAGGACATACTTAAACCGATCTAAAATCTACCCAAACTTTTATACCACACTTGATACCCTGATGGATGTTGATCCACTCATCTAGTAGAGGTCGCAGAGCGGGCAAGGTAATTCAAAATTGATTCCTCGCATTCAATACCAATAAAATGAACCACATTAAGAAATGAAAATTAACCTCATTAAATAGTTTGTAATGAACCTCACTAGATTATATTTAGCTAGGGTTTAATTTTTTAGTGAGAAAGGCTAGGAAGGTACCCAAAATGGGTATTCTTCCTAGACCAGTAGCATTATGGTTCCCAATTGTCATATTGGGGACCGTAATTATCAGCTACGGTTCACATTCAAACTACAATGATCATATTTTGACCGCATGCGGACCGTAGGGTTGACCCACGGTTCACGAACTTTAGAAAAAATTATCAAATTTTTAATTTTTCTAAGGTTTAATAGGCAATTAATGTCATTTAATGCAATTTTGACTTGCCTAATTGATATTTTTGATTTTTATGAATGCCTTGCGACATGTTTTTATCTTTTTATCAAATTTTTAGATGTTTTTGATGTTTTTCTTTAAAATTTTATTTAGCTTATACTACTTTTATTTTAGAGGTTGACCTCTAGGGCTCGTGAGCCCGATCTACTTAAGATTCTCCATAGACAGCTCACTGATGGTGAGCGTGCATGGTTTAGAGCCATCGGATTCGGCTATGTACTAGATCTACCCACTATTAGGGTAGATCAGACCTACTTGACTACATTGGCCCGACGTTGGAATGCGTGGACCAACACCTTTCACCTACCTACAAGTGAAATGACTATGACCTTAGAGGATGTTTATCAGATCTTTAGGATCCCTATCGATGGTGAGGCCATCACCTCTTCCTCTTCTCAGAGAAAGGGGCCTATATTTGATGCTATCTTCGATGACCGAAGTGGGGAGGCTCAGGAGAAGATCGATCATGGAGGTGTCCACATTGGATACTAGTAGGGTGAGCACATTTTCTCAGTTTGTGTGGTGATCTTCATGATCCTCATGGTAGATAGTGCTTCTAGACTCCTCGAGTGTGAGGATTCCCTAGAACCTCCTAGCTAATGTCTGGAGAGTGATCTAGAGTTCCACTACTCAGCTATTGTGCCTAGCTTGGGGGAGCACGCTACTATGTTAGCTCTATAGGGAGTTATACCAGATTATGAGCCAGAGCCACTAAGGGATTAGTTATAGCCTATTGTTATAGATCTGGGGTTGGTAGCATATCCAGATCGAGCATCCCATGGACCTACCTCTCCATATCATGACCATTGATGATGCACATCAGTGCTACACCATGTTGGCCATGAGAGGAGGAGGGGTTCCAGAGTAGGACCCATGCTGGAGACACAAATTATTACATTACATAATTTGCAGCTCTCGGGCCAGATGACATTGAGTGGTGTCCCTATAGGGAGTGCCCAGATTGGACTGAGGTAGGTGAGTGGCTATGATAGGCTCATCGAGATAGGTGGCTACTCGATCGTAAGGTCGATATTAGAGAGTATCAATTCTTCTCTCACATCCTACGATAGTTTGGCTTGGTGTAGGACATTCTGGAGATTCCATTTGTGTATAGGTCTCATGCTAGAGACACATCTACCATGGATCCAGCCTACAGCTCTAGGAGATGAGGTTGATGACTTCTAAGAGTCTAGGGATGACACACCTAGGACCACCCTAACATATGACACATGGTGGTCCCTCCTACAGTGGTAGGGTTGAGGGCCTCTAGGTAGGTAGATGACCAAGTAGAGGTAGGGGCCGATCCTGATGGGCATAGGGTGCGCCAGAGGACCGAGGGTGGATGGGGCACAGAGGCCACCATAGAGGAGGCTCCATAGGTAGAGGTGGAGGAGGAGGAGGGGTTAGAGGAGGGTGAGGTACCTCCTGATAGTGATGTAGGGGAGCTCCTCACTCAAGTTGCTAACTTATAGAGTCAAGTTGGTAGGTTTTAGACCTAGTATCTGCAGTGGGATACTACTATCACCCTTCTAGAGGTGAAGCTAGCTCATAGGGATAGATAGCTGGTAGAGGCTCAGGCATAGATTACAGCCCTCATAGCTTAGGCTACAATAGTAGAGTCATAGGTCGATGAGCTTACTAGTGCACAAGATGTGGCACTAGCACAAGAGGTGAGGCCATTGTAGAGAGAGAGCTACTCAGGGCATAGAGGGGGATCCTTCATCCTCCCATACTATTATGGGACCTCCAACTACACCATCAGCTACACTACCAGGAGGTGGTGATCCCATGGTAGAGGTTAGGTGGCTCACTTCCCTCATAGAGGAGGGAAATGACCTTTGTGATGTGAGGGCAGCTCGCATCTCCCAGCTAGAGGGCTTCATCAGACTAAGGGGCTTGGAGGTACCAGAGGATAGACATACTATAGGGTCCTAGAGGACCAGGTCCTAGACTTTAGGATAGTCCATAGTGAGCTCTAGCCAGAGGACTCATAGGATAGAGAGGACACATAGGTCCTCTAGCACACATGGAGGTAGCTCTCATAGGAGTCATAGGGAGACAGGTGTGACCTCTAGTCATAGGTCTAGCTGTCTAGACATACCAGTATCCCATGTGCTAGGCCTCTTCAGGTTAGGTGGTACACAGGCCCTATAGGGACAAAAGACAGGACTACAGAGCAGGCTCCAGGGCACAAGGTTGAGGGAAGCTGTGAGAGCTCCAGTTTAGGGGAGCAGGCTAGAGCTAGGGCTCTACTAGATTCTAGGCTACATTTTGCATATGTACCATTTTTGGTGTAAGGTCTAGGACCTACACGATTGTAGCCTACGAGCATTTTGTATAGTCCTAATGTACTCTTGAGACACATATATATATGATCTGATCATTTATAGCTCATTATATGTACTTGTTTATATATTTTTATTTTTATATTTATATGATGCACATGGATGCAATGCTTATGTGTTATGTTTATTTGATGCTATATGATGTGATGTATGGATGACATGCACTAGATAGCTATTTACTTTATGATGATGGTATGCAGTGATCTAGATGCTTAGATGTGTGATTTGATGATAGATGCTTATTGATGCAATGTTTGCTTTAAATGCATATTTGATTTTGCTTTCTTTGCATGCATTTAATTTATGCCTGTGTTTCGATATGCTGATGCAATGGATGTAATGCATTATTTACATGGTAATGATTTTATGTAAATGAACCTGTATGCCTTAATCACTTAAAACATAAGGAATGAATGTGATACGTGTTTATCAATCTAATGGATGACACCATAGAATGTATAACAATCATGAATGTAATTGTAAATCCTCATTACAAGAATTTACTCAATTAAACACCCATATATGAGATGCAATGATATGAAATGGTATGAAATGGGTGATATCATATGTCACTTGATATTTCTTTTGCATTTTGAGATATGCATGATATAGTCAGTGGTCATCTAAATATCATTTTTGATATCCATCCGGTATCTATCCTATATCCTGGAAACTTTGTGTTTACTTGTAATGATGTATCCTGAATTTGATACTTTGCAATTTCATGATTGACATGATTTATTTTTGGATGATTTGTGATATTTGGTATGTTGTTGCTATTAGAGAATTGTTTTTGAGGTTTTCCATGAGACTCAAACACCCTAGTAGACTTCTCAAATGTCACATACTAACTGTACAAGGCTTCTGTTGGATGAGGCTTTTGCCATGAAAGACCCAACTATTCATTATCCCTGTGTGTGCATGTGAGTATTTTTAGATAGATCATAGGCATACCCCAGATGTCAGTCGGGACTCTTTCAACCCATATGTGAGATCGGGTTCCTCATATGTTCGTATCATCCTTGTTTCAAATTTGATTGGACTATAATGCTAGACAACCCTAGGCACCTAGAGCTAGCTCATCTTGCAAATTGATCAGGACTACCCCTCTAAATGCAAGTGGGACTCTTTCAACCCATTGTTGCGATTAGGGATCACCCAACAGAACTACTACTCTGGGAGCAGGTGGGACTCTTTCAACCCATTGCTGCAATCGGGGTTCACTCTATGGCTTTCGAATGGTGAACAATCCAGGGATTCAAGTTCTCACCCCATTTTTTGATACTTGCTCATATGTAGTGATAAAAATCATTATTTTTCACGTTTTACTTTGAGTGATAAAAATCACTATTTATTCCCATTTTTCTTGAGCAAGGGATTTGTATAGTGCTTTTGATTCACTATATTACTTTAAGATTTGAGCTTTGAATTGTAAACTTTGAACTTTGAACTTTGAATTTTGATCTGAGATTTAAACTGTGTATCTATGTATGAGTAGGGGAAATTCTTGTCCTTTTGCCAAGGTTCACCACTCTAGACCGAACTATTTGCAAGACAAGCGGGTAATAAAACCCATCTCTCTAGAGAACCTAGGACCACTTTCACAGCTTTCATCCTCCCTTATCTTAGCAGGATTTTATATGTTTTGCTTAGTGATGGGATCCTGATATGTCAAGCACTATCCCAACTACTAACCTCATCTACAAAAGCAAAGCAAGCTTTCTATGACACCTGAGAAACCCACTAGGTATGGCTGAGTGACCGAAAAACTTTTGGATACTTAAGTATTTTATAGCAACAAACGTTGTGTATGTATGCAATGGATTATGATAAATGCAGAGGTGCATGATTTAGACACAAACGTGGTGTCATTTGTAAGACTGACAAACATGATCCATTCTATTATAGAATGCAATGGATGACGAATGCCTATATGCAATGTAATGCAGTGAATGCATGTGTGAATGCAAATGAATATGCAAAATGCAAAAGCAAATGTTTTTGGATTTTATGCTTTACCAATTTTTTTTGTTTTTGTTGATTTTATAATTTTTATGAGTTTTGAGCCTCATATCTGACCAAATGGTGAGTACATGCCTTTGGAGCTTTTAATTGACCAAGCGATTCTTAAGAACCCTTGGAACTTTTTAGGATGACCGAGCGGTTTTAAGCAAACCCTTAGAGCTTTTTGGGTTTGACCAAAGGGCTTATAGATGCCTTTGGAGATTTTTTCTTGACCAAACTACTTATGAGCATGTTTGGAGCCTTTTAGGATGATCGAGCGGTTGTAAGCACACCCTCAAAGCCTTTTGGGTTGACCAAGCAATTTTTTAGAAATCCTTGGTGCCTTTCTAGGATTGACCGAGAATTTTTAAGCAAACCCTTAAAGCCTTTGAATGACATGACCAAGTAGTTTTGAGAACCCTTGGAGCTTTTTGGGATTGACCAAAGGGCTTACTGATGCCTTTGGAGCTTTTACTTGACCAAGCGATTCTTAAGAACCCTTGGAGCCTTTTACTATGCTCTCAAGCATAGAATGCCTTAAGATGGATGATGTTGAGAGGTTCAGGCTCTTCAACACCTCCTAGCGATGTTAGGTGATAAGTACCTAGACCAATATTTTTAGATATGATATAGGGCCCTAGCCAATTAGCCATAAATTTATCCCTCAGATCGGGTGGCAAATTAGAGTTATGTTGGTTCTCTTTGAGCACAAGATCCCCAACTTCAAAGTCTCTCTGATGGAATTTGATATTGTAAGCTCATTTTAGTCACTCCTGATAAACGTGAAGATGCTCCAGGGCATTTACGTGATGTTCATCAAGTAGCATCAGTTGATCCAGGTGAGCTTGTCATGCGGTGTCATCATCGATGAACTCTTTCAATGTGATGCACAATGTTGGTATTTCCAACTCTAAGGGCATAATGGCCTCAGTGCCATATACTAGTGAAAATGGTGTTGCCCTAGTGGGCATCCGAATGCTAGTCCTATAAGCCCATAACGCAAGGGGCAGCTGGATGTGCCAATCCTTGTGGTTTTCTTGCACCATATTTTTCAAGATGGCTACCATAGTCTTGTTTGAGGCCTCAGCTTGCCCATTTTCCTGTGGATAGTATGGAGTTGCAAAACTATGCTTGATTCTATACTTAGACATCAAGGCTCTCATAGTTTTGTTCTTGAATGATGTTCCATTATCCGAGATTATTTTGGATGGAATCCCAAAATGACTTATGATATGCTCCAGTATAAACTCTGCTATACGAGCTCCAGTTGTCATTGTTAAGGGTATTGCTTCCACCCACTTTGTGAAGTACTCAGTAGCCATGATAATAAATGTATGTCGACCCGATGATGGAGGAGAGATCTTACCTATAAGATCTAATCCCCACTGAGAAAATGGCCAAGCCACTTGGATGGGCTGTAAGGCCTACGATGGCAAGTGCGTAAGATTAGCATGATGCTGACATTTGATGCATTTCTTGACATACGCATTGCAATCCTTCTCTAGAGTGGGCCAATAATAACCCATGCGAAGGATGCACTTGATGATGGCCATGCCGCTGAAATGGCCACCACATGTACCATCATGAGCTTGTGAGATCACCCAAGATGACTCTTGGGGCTCTAGACAATGAAGGAGAACTCCATCGTAGCTTCTACGATACAAAATATCTCCTAGTAAGATATATTTTGTCACTTTCTATTTAAATGTGCATTTTGCGACATGCGACAATCCCTCAAGGATCATACTAAGTTTTAGGAAGTCTTTAATTTGTGACATCCAATTTTGATAAATCTCAACTTCAACTGCTAAGACGACTTGCTCCCCCTACGTATTTACTTTTGCAAATGCAGACTCGAGAAAAACCTTGTGGTGAATGGTAGTACCACTCCCCATAGGACTCTGAGAGGTTAATGACCCCTAAGGTGCCTTCTTAAGAAAGTCTTTAGCTTTGCAGAACCATTCAGCTTTTGGTTCTACACTGATCATGTTGACCGATTCTTTGTTATCATAGGTTGCACGCTCTACTTCCAGATGCAAGAGCTTCTTGACATGGATGGTAGTGAAATCCATAGATGGATTCTGAGGGATTAAAGATCCCAAATATGCCATGGTGTCTGCAAACCTATTTGATGACCGAGGGATTGCCTCGATGTCATACCATTCAAATTTAGCCAAATATGTGGCAACTAGATCTTTATAGGCTTTCAGTATGGGACATCGACACTGAAAGAGCCCCTTAACTTGATTTACTATGAGCAAGGAGTCACCAAAGATGTTCAATCTCTTAATATTCATGGTGATGACTGTGTGGAGGCCCAGTAGTAGGGCTTCATACTCAGCATTGTTGTTGGTGCACGAAAAATCCAACTTAAATGACAAGGGCATTGGAGCTCCTTGTGGCATGAAAAACACTATTTTGGCACCACCTCCTTGCTCGCATTTTGAACCATCAAAGAACAGAGTCATATCAACATTGTTCTCTAGTTCTTCGGGTTTGGGAGCTTCGGATACGACAAATACTACATCATCCAAAAGCTCAATGGTCAGAGGTCTGCTATTTGAAAGTGGTGCCTCAGCTAACTGATCAGCTATGACTTGTCCCTTAATGGACTTCTGGCTTATGAATTCTAGATCGAATTCTATCAATAGCATGATCCACTTTGTAGTACACGTATTATGATATATTTTACTCATCATATACTACAAAGGGTTTTGTTTTGATATAACATACATCGTATGACTTAGCATGTAATGCCACAATTTCTTGGTAGTGAACACCACTGCTAAACACAACTTTTCAACATATGCATATCCTAGCTCATAACTCACCAAGGTTTAGCTAATGTAATATATGGCTTGTTCCTTTCCTTGCACATTCTTTTGGGCTAACATGGTCCCCAATGCAAAGTCGGTTGCGATATATATAGTAGAAAAGGCACATCTGGCCTTGGTGGAGCTAGTACTAGTGGCATTGCTAGGTATTGCTTAATCTCAGTGAAGGCTGCCTTGCAGTCCTCATCCCAGTTGAATGGGACTCCCTTATGTAGTAGTCGATTCATGGGTCGATATTTATCCGATAGTTGAGTGATAAATCACTTTATCGAGGCTACTTTGCCTTGAAGGCTCCTTAATTCCTTAATATTGGAGGGAGGGTGCATCTCTAAGATGGCCTTGACCTTCATTGGGTCTACTTCGATGCCTCATTTAGAGATGATGAATCCTAAGAGTTTACCAGAAGTGACGCCAAATACGCACTTCTTAGGATTCAACCTGACATTATGCTCTATCAGGCGATCGAAGACTTTCCTCAGGACCTCTGCATGCTCTTCACATAGTAATGACTTAGCTAGTAAGTCATCAATGTAATCTTCTAGAATTTTATGCATGTAGTCATGAAAGATGTATGTCATGGCCCGCTGGTATGTGGCACCAACATTTTTAAGACCGAATGGCATCACTTTGTAGCAAAATGTCCCCCATGGCATTGTAAACATGGTTTTGTGTTGGTCTTCGGGTTTAATCCGAATTTGGTTGTAACCAAAAAAATCATCCATTAGGGAGAGCATCTCATGACCTATAGTGGCATCTACAAGAGCATCAATATTGGGCAATGGAAATGAATCCTTGGGTGTTGCCTTGTTAAGGTCTCTGAAATCCATACAAATATGGATTCTTCCATCAGGTTTTCCTATGGGTACCATATTGGACACCCATTCTGGATAGTCGATGGAAATGACAAATTCTACATCCAACAACTTTTGTAGCTCATATTTCACCATTAAGGCTACTGTTGGATGCATCTTTCTAAGATTTTGCTTGACCGACTTCTTCGTCAGATCTAGCGAAAGGTTATGAGTAACCAATTTTGGGTCTAGACCTGGCATATCCTTGTACGTCCAAGAAAAAATATTTGGTCTCACTTTCAATAGAGGGATGATGTTGTCACGCTCATCTGGAGTGAGACTTTCTCCAAATTTAACCTTCTTTGGATTAGTGGGATCATTGTCGATATCCACGTCGAAGGTTTCCTCTACTGACATATGCGACCCCTCCTCAAGCTGGTGAGGTGTAGGGATCAAATGGATGTCATCAACTGGATTTATATGTTCTACATTAGAAGCATTCTCAGCATGATAAACATCATAAGCACAGCCTAGCACAAAATGAAATGGTTGCAACATTTCTTCATTAGGGAAGAAATCCTTAGGCTCTACAGGTGAATCAACGTGATCCCAGTCGATAGCATCTACATTAAGATACAATGGTCTGGATGGATCTGCTGGATTGTGGAGTGGGGTGGTCAAATCAATGGAGACCATATTGATGGAATGGAATTGATCTCCAGGACCACACGGAAACAACTCTACATCATCGATGTAGTTCTCATACCCGAGATTTGGCTCTAATGGCATAGGCACGAATGGGTCCTCTCTATGAAAACTATGGATGACTGGATCCTCCCTATGCACTACCTATAGTATAGGATCATTTGGCTCAAGGAGCTCCATGTATGTGCATAAGAGGAAACAACAAGTGATAAATCACGTTGAAATTCGATGCTATTCCCCTGAGATGAGGCTCGAGATTAATCTCTCTGCATAAGTCCTCAGCTATGTAAGGAACATGATGGTGACGCAGGTAATGAGGGCCTAAATAGGCTCTCTCTATTTCATCCTCTTCATCACTATCATAATAGAATCCTTCATTCACCCCCATAGGCAGGGGACGATCTGGAAGATGTGGCCCCATGAATCTCAATGTTTGGTCACTATCATATGTATCCAGAAAAATCAGATAATTATATCGTATATATGATGTCTCTAAGTACACATGCTCTACTTCTTCCTTAGAATGATCTATAGTGGGAAGAATCTCCTTGATAACTTATATCGATTCAATAGGCAATAAATGATGTGCATACTAGGGCCTCACATAGGCACCTTCGACTTCATCCCTAGATTCATCATCATTTGAGGATTCCTTACCTACATCATAGTCTAGTCCACTCATATCGGAGGTGGACTCCACTCCATCTTCATTACAAATATCTCCTAGCTCGAGATCACTTACAATAATGGGGTTACACCCTTGCACATCTATGTCATCGATTGCATCATGGGTTTGGTGTCCCAGGTTATCTCTAGGGTTCAATTCTATCTCAATCTACTCAAGGAGCCCTTCATGATGATCTTCGAGTGGCTCAATGGTGATGACAGATATCATTGGGTGATTCCTCCAAAAACTAGAAGGATCAAGATGATATGGATTAAAATCCACATCATCCGCCAGACTAAGGTACAGATGATCCAAGGATACTGTAAGAAAATCATCCTGCCCTCATATCTGTAACCCTAAACCAAACCTATCAGTGACTAACTGATAACATGGTTCCAATGGAGTCCTACATCCTTATTCAAAGAGACCAAGGTCGTATCCATGCCAATGATATAACTCAAAAATACGCATGGCATACTCTGGGTTGGATAGATAATGAACATTTACTATGAAAGGTTCATCATCATCTTCATCCATGGGCGTTCACATTGGAAGTTGGTCCAGCCCTGCATAGATAAAGTTAGTCTGATTGGGTGGCTCACCCAATGGTACGACTGATCCAACCAGATAGTGATGGGTGGGTGGTCGGCCCATCTCCTATGCAGTTTCTAAAATTGGCCCGAAGGTCACATTCTGCACTATATACTCACCTAGTCCGATGTTGGTGAGATGGATAGTCACCCATGGTGTGGATGACCCTACTGAAGATGTAGGTGAGGTAGGTTGAGGTGCCTCCTCGACTTTATCTTGGGGTTCCTCAACTTCCATAGGAGTGGGAACCTCCTCGATGACTGGCTTGAGCTCACGCTCCTCTTTCTCACCCATTTTTACCTTCAACTTCCTTTCATCCCGATGCATGACTTATGTCGATGATTTCAGGGAAGTGGTAGTGGTATGCTCCGATCTATGTGACATAGATGGCATTGGTTGAGCATGTACTATTGGTTTACCTCCTAGCTTCTTTATCGATGATGATGATCGAACATCCAGGTGCATTGATGGGAGTATGAAACCCCCAGGAAAATCTGCTAGGTTCATAAACTTAAAAGGTTCTTCATCCGATGATACTACGTGAACCCATCCCTCATGAATGTACTTCACACACTGATGCAATATCGAGGGAACGCAATGCATTTCATGAATCCAAGGCCTACCGAGTAGTATGTTGTACTGCATGGCCCCTTCTATCACATGACACATCACAGAGATGGTCTTCAGGCCTACCTACATGGGTAGGATAATTGTGCCAATAGTCGAACATAGTGCATCGTTAAATGCTCTCAATGTAAATGTAGTGGGCACAATGTGTGATTTAGGCAACTTCAAATGACTCAATGCCTTGGTCGTTATTATGTTGATCGATGAGCCGGTATCGATCAAGACCCTTTTAAATGGCATGTGATTAACACATGTGATTATATGCAATGGTGGGTCAGCCATGGTTGTAGAAACCATCCTTATCTCATGATCATAAAATTGGATCATCGGTTCCTGACACTATTGTACATGTCCCACGAAATTAGTAAATGTATGTGCATCCTGGGACTGTACTTCAATGGACCTCAAAATGTCCATAAGAGTCTCCCTGTGCCTAGGGGACTACTGTATTAGCTCATATATCGACAACTTCATAGGAGTTATCTACAGGTTTTGGACCAACCTGCTCCTTATGGTCACCATCGGTCTTGTTGGTGGGCCTAGAATATTTTGTGTCGGCCATTGATTCGGCGTGGCTTGTATTTGAATGGGAGCATGAGGTTGATTCGATTGTTCATATCTCCCATGCCTAGTGACAATGTTCACCATGCCTACGAACCCCTGGGTAGGTGGTTCGACTCACACCTGGTTGACCTGGCCAACGTTGTTGCGAGGTGCCTCATGATTTGGAAAGGGATTTTTATAAATCCCCATATTTTGATTATCGAGTGCCTACGGGTTGTGCGG
Source organism: Wollemia nobilis (assembly GCA_028583015.1). NCBI lineage: Eukaryota > Viridiplantae > Streptophyta > Pinopsida > Araucariales > Araucariaceae > Wollemia > Wollemia nobilis. Next base: position 130,967 of record JAQPPZ010000480.1, read on the forward strand.
CACTACAAGCTCACCTTTGTCAATCATATTTTGCACCATGTGTTTGAAAGTCTAGCATACCTCAATGTCATGGCCTTTCATTCGATGAAAAATGCAAAATAGATCTTCTTGGTACCCCTTTGGTTTGGGTTGATTGGGGTCTATCAGCTTGACCTCGGGCAATCTAATTGCCTTGGCCTCACAGTTGATGGAAAATCGACGTCAATGATTCCGTCAATGGTGTGAACTGGCGAGGTGGGCGTTGATCTTTGTTCTTGCCCTTATAATTGTTGTTGCACTTATCATACTGCACAGGAGGAGGTTGGGCCTGATAATTCTATTTTTGTTGCCCCTTGTCCTCCCTTTGGAGATTCAACACCACTTGATTCACATGGGCCTGCTTGCCCTATTGTTTTGTGGCACTCTTCTTTTGTCCCTCTCTCCTGTTCTTGAGCTTCAAGTTGCCTTCCTACAACTTGATGTCCTCGATCACTTTGGCTTGCGCCAAAGCCTCCTCGAATGTAGGATACTACTGTAGCTATAGCAGTAATGAGATGTGCTTGGCACAACTCTTTGTAAACATTCATGTTAACTCTATGGCAGGAATAGGGAATGGCAACTTCGCCATTAGTCTCCTCCATCTCTTTCTATACTGCTCAATTGGCTCATCATCGCGCTGAGCTAGCACAGCTAGATCAAAAATATTGGCATATTTCTTGATGCCAAAGGAATAGCATTCAAGAAAGGCATCAACTAATTGCTCAAAACTAGTTATGCTATGTTTCTTTAGCTGATTGAACCACTCTCGGGTGGACCAAAAAGTGTCATGATGAAAGTATGCAACAACAATGCATCATTGCTTGCTATCTAAAAACAAGCATCCAGAAAGCTCATGATATGTTCCTATGCATCTTCATCACCCTTAAACTTGTCTAACCTGGGCATATCAAAATGCTCAGGGTAAGCCGGAGTAGGCACCGAAGGATCCAAAGGCTCATTATGAATTTTCCTTAATGTCAGCTTTTGAATAGTCATGCCTTGTCTCTCGATGGCTTTGACCTTCTCGGCTAAGGCCTTATAGGCCTCCGAAGATAGAAAGTCCTCCTCCCTAAGTTGACATGGAGGTGGCTTAGGAGGTATTATCTTCCTCGTACGATATGGAGGGCATTGCTCTTCCTCCTCCTCAGCTCGAGAGCTCTCAGGATATTCTTGCTCGTATCCATCTCCCTCTTCTTCTTCATGTTGCCTCTACCTCTGATCATCGAGCGGTGGTGGCCGCTCCCTCTGTTTGGCACTAGCATGAGTACGAGCATCTCTATGCTCTTGATGCATATCGGCTTGTGACAAAGCCTTCCTATATACATGCTCTCTATGCTCATCATGAGGATATAGGCCAGCCCTAGCTAGCCTATCCTCCTACTCCATGCGCTCCTTCTGGGCAAGGATACACTCTTCATGCATGCATTGCTCATATAGCCTCTATCTAAGGAGCCTCTATGCTTGAATATTTTCATCTTCAATGCATTGCCTCTCTAGGTGAGCATCCTCCAATTGATCTTGGAGGAGTTGGCATTTTTGCTTCGATACCAATCGATGTGATCTATCAATCTGATCGATCATGGGAGGCCTCTGGTATCCCTGCTCTATACGAGTGACCTTATGGGTTCTGTACCCATCGAACTGATGTGTTGTACCTTTGCCTCTATTTGTGAAGATGGCATTGGCATCCTGTTGTGTCCTATACTGTGAACCACCATGTGTAGATAGTGGGTGTGTGACATGAGGGTGCTTAGAAGCCTCTCCATGCTCTCTAGTAGTCCTGATGATGCTCTCGCTATGCTCACTTGGGGCACGAGTGGGTGGAGCCGAAGGCTTGTAGCCTAACTACTCTAAAACACTACCTAGACCCTCTAGCTATCTAGACCACCACCACTCATGCGGTGGTGTGCCATTAGCTCCCACCTTTGATATATCAATGGTGATCTTGCATGGTGGACCATGCATGGGAGTATGGGTAGACCTATGCTCGAAAGTGAGCCTATCTACCTACCCTTGAATGGGTGGATCTCTAGTCCTTCTATACTCAGAAGGTGGAGGCATGGATCCTCCTATGGACTTAGTATGTAGGGGCACCAACCTGGTTCCCTGCACAACATACTCTTTGGTCGATCCCGTGGATGCGTGTGCAATGCGGTCTCGATAATGGCTTTCGAGTGGAGCACCCTCATGCTGAGAGGCTCCCTATTCTATCCTATGCCTAGAGGAGTGTACTGAAGCTCCTCTATCTAGGGTATGCTCTATGGGGTCCCCTCATGTCGAGTTATCTCCTCTAATGCTTGTCGAATGACATTCGGTTCGCTCATGTGGGTGAGGACTTGACACGTGCTGTTGTGAATTGGTTAGGGGTTGGTCATTGGCATCAGGTTTAGACCTTTGTCGACCACCCCGTGTATCCACCATTGTGTACCTAGTATCTAGATGTATCTTTTATTATTAAGCAAACAAGGTATACAATGATGATTATCTCGTATTAAATTTTGAAAGTGAGCCCTAAACTGTTTGATGTTGTTTCAATGATTTGTTGTATCAGTGTAGAAACTCTTATCATGTTTTGCAAAACTTGTTGGATTTTATTCTCAGTTTAATGGCTTTCACCTGTATACTCATAGCTCGACAACTTGGCTATGAACTCCAAGTCACGTAATCCAACCTATAATGTGTGGTAATGAAGCCCACACATGGTCAGGGAGCACAGGTCCTCCCAGATCCTCACCCATTTTCCCCTAGTCAACGTTATACCCTCCGAAGAGAATACATGCAAATTTTCTAGGGTACGAAAGGTTCTTGGATCCGGTATTGGTCTAATAACAAAGGTGAAAGCAATGCAGAAATATAACATACCGATATGATGCAAACAAAAATAGATACAGATGCTAAGTCCTACGAATGCGAAGAGCAATGCATGAAGGAAATGACGTAGAAACGAGATGTGAGCAAACAAAAGCGGGGCCTCCTTTATTGATATTGCTTTTAATATGATTACAATACATCCCCCCTCTAGGGCTCAGAACATTTGATACAATTTGTTACATTAATGGATGCCCGAAAGAAGCCATGCTTCCAAGATCGGACGGTACGCTTCCAGCGTCTTTCGCGTGCCCACATTCGAAGTGGGCGGGCTAAAAGTTGTCACCGCTTGTGTCCATGTGTTCATCATTCCTTGCTGCCCCTCTAGTATTCTTGGTGGTGAGATCCTGCACACAGAAAGACAACAAATCGTTAATAGCATATGCGTATCTAGAAAAACATGCAATCCCCAAGGCCTCCAGCGGGCGCTTGTGGGATATCAGTGATAAGATTGATAAATCGATTACAGAATGATATATAAATATAAAGGACAACTTCTAGAATTGGTATCACCTAATTTTGCATCGAAGCGGCGTCAGACGGCCCCGTTATGCTCGTTTGCCCATCGGGGGCCTCTCCAAAGTGAGCGCTCCAATGTCCCACCTATGCTTATCCAAATCACCTGAAACTCATGAGTTAGGCATTATATGTAATTCTAAGACTACCCAGATGCTCGGAATTTGCATATCCTACCCAGATTCTCCTGTATGTGACAGGGGCGCCCTACGAGCTAGTTAATACATAAAATAATAAAATGACAGTCAAATCATGTCAGAATGAGTTCAAACTTTAACAGAGGCATTAGGATATCATCTGGGACATATTGCAAAAATAATAGTAAGGAAATCATGCACATATTTCTAATCACTCCGGGGTGGGACGTTGGGGACTGCAACAAAACTTGCAAAAAGTGACCTTGCAAATGTCCCATCCAGAGGCCTCCAAAACTCCTACAAACTTGTGGTTAGACTAAAAACAGCATTTTGAGATGACCCAGAAGGTCAGATTTGGCAGATTCTGCCCAGGTTATCCTGTATCCGAAGGCGCTCCCTGTAGGTTAGTAGACGCATAAAATGACAAAAACCAGGTCAAATCATGTCAGAAAGCAATGAAATTTGGACAACAGCATAAGTACATTAGATATAAAAGAATGCAAAAATAATAGTAAAAAAACCATGCATATATTTCTAATCACTCCGGGGTGGGGCGATTAGGACTGCAGCAGTTTGGGGGGCGCCCGGGGTGGGACGCCCACCGTTTAGGGCCTAGTTTTGACACCAATCCAAGTGGGATGGGTCCAAAACTTCCTAGGGGGTTGTGTCGATGAGTTTGGGGTGGGATTGTGGCCGATTGCTTGGGTTTTTGGATCTGGATTGCGTTCCTAGTGTTCACTCGATAACCTCTCTTCCAAAAGAGAGATTAGGGATGTAGGAAGCACAAAGAGGAATGGGGGTATAGTTTGGCAGCACTTCGTTGCTCCAAATGCTCCAGCTCTGTTCTCCTTTTGGGGTGAGGAGGCTCACATTTTTATAGACCTAAGGGTCTCCTTTGAATGCGCATGCGAGGGTGCCACTTGGCTCATTATGCCTTTTTGGGGGAGAGAAGATTCCTCCCTGATTTAGGGCCTCCTTGATTGAGGCCTCCATGATCAGGGCAGGCTTGACTGAAGTCTCTCTGATTTGAAACCGTCCCTCGCAATTGCATGCCTTGAAGGTGGAGTTAGGTGGTGGATTTGGGCTGCCATTTGTCAAGGTTTGACTTTTTTCCAGTCAAACCTGCTAATCGTCCCACCCTGGAGCGATTGCTGCTAATCGTCCCGGGGTGGGACGAATAGGATTCTAATCATCCCAGGGTGGGACGAATAGGGAGCAAAGTGCTTAAAAGGTGCAAAACTGACCTCCGACCTTCCAAAACTGATTTGGGAGTGGTTAGGACCACTTTTTAACCTCTGGAGGCTGCCCTAGGGGGTATGTATGCCAATTCGGTCAGTGCTTGTAGTCACATAATCGGATTGGTGTTGTTTTGGTGTCTACAGATGCCCCTTTTTGGGATGCGTTGTGTGTGGCACAGTGCTGAGAAAAAATAGATGACCAAAGCACTTAATGATTAGGGTTTCTCAGTAACCTAACCAAATTTTGATGCCCCAAGTATGGAAAGGGCACGCATTCTTGAATCCTTGCTTCTGACGAGCTAAGGAGCTTAACTCAAGTGTAACCTTTTTCAGTGAGGTGTACTTGATCTTGGACATTGTTCAGTCATGAATAGGCAAAGGGCACAACCTTTTGTCCGAGGAACCTTTTCTTCATGCTTCCAGAATGCCAAGTGTTTGTTTAGCTTGTGATTATTGCTTGTTTGCTGCCCCAAGCGGGAGCGTGATTGTCTTTGTCAATGATTCTTTGAATGCATGCCATTTCCTTGATTGGGTGTGTATTTGTTGATTGGTGACTAAGTGTGACTACCCCCTCAAGCGACGAATCGATGAGGGAATGACCAAAAATGAGAAAAGCGATGAGTCGCTTGACCCAAGATGACATTTGTAAGGGTGCCTTCAGTTGTTTTCGTTGAACGCTTATTGCAGTTTTCCAACCATCGGACCTATTTTTGGTGGGTTTTGACCCTTTTTTTGACGCCTATTGGGGTAGAAATTATCGAAAATCCTCCTTCCCGTGGAGTGGTCCGGCTATGCTAGCCTTCTTAGGGAGTAGGATAGTGAGTATTTGTGACCCCGACGATGGTTTTTCATGCCATGAATGTCAGGTGCAAAGGCACCTTTGTTCGGCAGATTTATTGTTGTTTTTGGTGCATTTTTTGGATGCAAATTTTGTTGCTTTATTTCTTGCTCTGTAATCGTCCCAGGGTGGGATGAATACCAATTTTGTAATCGTCCTAGGGTGGGATGAGCGCTAACTAGAGCGCTCATCCCAAGGTGGAATGATTATAGGCCTAACAACCTATATAAGGACCAAAACTAGGTTTTGGGCTCATTTGCAATATTTTTTTCTTGGCGATTTGGAGCAATGAGGAGGAGTGCGAGTGTGCGTAGCGGAGCGCTACTAAAATTTCATGGACATCATGAGTGTGAGAACCGGATCTTCGAGTGGAGGAGCCGAGGTGAGACCGGTATGATGTTCCTTCTCTTTATTCGTGTGTGCTTTATATGAAGTTTAAAACTCACATATAAAATGTTTGTTCGCTTTATTTTGTTTTTTAAGGTTTTAAAACCTATTTTTTTTTTGTTTTTTATTCTATATCAAGTTGAAAACCTAATAAATAAAGGAAACTTTATAGTTAAAACCCAAATTTTTTTTATTTTTTTTTTGTTCATATTAAGGTTGAAACCCTAATATGTTTTATTTTTTTTTGTTTTCACATTAAGGTAGAAACCCTAATATGATTTTTTTGTTTTTTTTGTTGATTGTACAGTTTTATTTTAATATTTTTGTAAATTTATTTTAATGATCTTACTTTCTTTACATTTGTTTAATACTTCTATATACAATTGTAAATTGTAGTCTGTACTTCTACTGTACAATTTTATTTTAATGTTTTTGTTTATATTAAGTATGTACTTAATATATTTTTTTCATTTTATTTTGTTGTTTCAGGTTGTGAAGAGTCGGTACCGCCAGCCGACTATTTTCTCTCGATGCCCGAGGATGCCTTGACAGTTGTGGATTGGGAGTGGCTTGATGCCCTTGGGCTCAAGCACGTGACGCATCTGGAGCCTGTGGTGGGGGATCGGGCATATTTGACTACCCTGATCAATCTATGGGATCCTCGCACCAACACTTTTCATCTCCCAACAGGGGAGATGACTGTTACTCTAGAGGATGTGTATCGGATTCTACGGATTTCGATAGATGGACTGCCTATCTGGATGACCCACCGTGACCAGCGGACAATGGTATTGACATGATGTTTTGGTCCGATGGTGGAGAGGGGGGTGGAGAGGGTTGTGGAGAGGGTAGAGGCTGACTGCTAGATAGGTGGTATTCTGGTGTGATGGTGGCTGGAGAAGGGCGTATTAGGGGTGAGGCATGCTTTGATCATGACCCTCATCTCCAATATGCTACTTCCTGACTCCTCAGGTGTGAGGTTCCCTTGGAACCTGCTTGAGTTGGTTTTCACATTGGTGGAGTGTCCTACATCAGCTCCACTTATTATGAGATGGGGTCAGACGTTATTGGCATAGTTGTACGATGAGTTGTACGAGGTCCACTATCGAAAGTGGAAGGGGATCGGGTGCAGCTATCTCTTGCAGTGTTGGGGGTGGTAGCACATAGTTGTGGAGCGGCCGTAGGGTTTGCCTTGGACCACCCGAGGTGAGATGGTGGATCAAGAAATTGGATATGTCAATTTATGGTGGAGGTCAGAGGAGCATGGATAGAGTCGATGGTGGGTAGGTGACGTAGGTCACTATACTGATGCCTTCTCTCGTCTAGTGCTAGGGCAGGTGTTTTGGTGGCCGTATCGAGACTGTCCAGCCTGGCCTGAGGCTGGAGAGTGGCTCCAGCATGTGCATAGGGGTAGATGGTTGATTGGGTGGCATGGGATAGAGCAAGAGTACTTCCCATATGTTCGGGTGACATGGTAGTTTGGGGTGCACCAGGGATTGCCTGGTGATCCCTTGATCTATCGACATCATGGTGATGAGAGGACTCTAGTCTGGCCTACCATTGAGCCATTGGGTGAGGGGTCCGATGTAGTTATTGATGTACCCGATGTGGACGATGTCGGGGTGACTGCAGAGTATGATCGATGGTGGATTATGCGGTGATGGTGGAGTGAGGGGCCTCTAGGAGGCATGGATACTACAGCAGTAGGAGGTGGGGGTGTAGAGGCATCGATGGAGGGTTGGGGGGCTCCGCTTGATGATGTTGACATGGTGGAGGTTGATGACTTCATCGATGATGGAGATGATTTGGGGGTTTCGAAGCAGCCGAATGTATAGGATGTCCCGGAGTAGTGGGTGCCAGAGTAGTAGGCCATCCCGGAGGTGCCCATGCCTCAGGCTATCTCAGGGGATGTGGAGGTTGGGCTTCATGTTGAGATAGCATGATTGGAGGGTCTCCTATGGAGATGGGAGGAGGAGCATAGAGATGCTTTGGTGGAGGTAACGTAGGAGAGGGATCTCCTACGGACTCAGTTGGCATAGTGGGATAGTGCATTGGTTATGTATCGCCGATGAGATATGGAGTGGGGTCGATACCGGATAGAGTTAGAGATAGAGGTTGTCCGCCTTGGTGGACAGTTGCCTATGCTTGATGGAGGTGGTTCATCACATCGTACGAGAGGTAGTGAGACTGAGTAGTCTGCATCATCTCATCGTAGGCGGCTAGGTGAGGGTAGTGTTGGTGGGCAGGGTGCGAGGGTTGGTAGCAACCACCCTGAGAGGTCCCATAGGACCCATACTACTAGGGGTAGTTCCAGTCGCACCGATCCTACGTGATCATGGTGGTCGACTCCCTAGGCTTTGGGGATTTTGAGTTTTTGGTTTTTTTGTGAGGTCAGAGGACCTTCTTATTGTAGCCTGAGGGCATTTTGACTTGATATATATACATGACTCTTTTTTGGTTTGATTATATACTTGTCATGGTTTATTGTTCTTTATGCACATTTATTTATGTTGATGTATGCATATGCTATTATGACTATGGATGATTTTAACTATATGATATAGATGTATGCATATGGAATGGATGGAATGATTTGTTGGTATACAGGTGGTGGCACCATAGACTATACAGATTTACTGGCTTTCTGTACTATGTGATTGCTTTATGAAATAACTTTTGCATTTGTAATTTTTGTTTTGTATTTTTTGATGGTGATGTAAGTAATGAAATGTACAACAATTGTTTTAGAATGTAGTTAAGGTTTTTCTGAGACTCGGATGCTTTAACTAACTAGTCAAGACTGTACATTATCTTACAAGACTTTCGAACAAGGTACGAATCAGACTTGAGTTTGACCAAGTTATTTCACATCCCTGTGTGTGCGATTGAGTTCGTTGATGTGGTATTCATAAGGATACCGCCAGTGCCAGGTAGGCTGTCCACCAAACCTGTACTGAGGATCACCTAATTAGCTCCACTAACTCCTTTGTTGCATTTAGTAAGATTAATCTACGGTGCAATCTAGGATACCATAAGCTAGCTCATCCACATGCAAACATTGATCTGTACATATGCCCAATAGCTAATGCGATAGATATATCATCATGCGGGAGGTTTGCCACCAGTGACCAGCAGGCTATCCACCAAACCGGGACTGAGGATCACCTCATGACCTTTCGAATGCTGAGAGTTCCAGGGATTCAAGTTTGACTCCCTTATTTTCTTCAATTTTATTGGGATACTTGCTCTCATATATAGTGATAAAAATCACTATTTATTTTTTTTTTTTGAGCAAGGGATTTGAATTTTGAGTGATGGGGATCACTATTTCTTGTGCTTTTTGATGTGTGCACTTTGAGGGTTTTGATGTCAAACTTTGGAGTTTGTACTTTGACTTTTGCAATTTTTTGATGTTTGCAACTTTTTGAGAATTTGGGATTTTTGATAGTGGTAAAAACCACTATTTATTTTGGGGAATTGGGTAGGGAAGATGCTTGTCCTTTTGCCAACTCTCAGCATTCTTGGGGTCATTCGCATAGGGGGATGAGCGAGATAACATTTTCACTTATGGTATCCTAGACCACTATGCAGGTTTCATCTTTCGTTCACACAACTTGGGAATTTTTATGTGTTTTAAGCTTGTGTTGGGATGCTATGTAACAAGGCGTGATCCAAGTAAAACTCTACCTTGTAAAAATCGGTCTGACTTTGTACAACATTTGGCTAGAAATCTAAAGACAACTGAATGACAAAAACCCTAAAGACATTAGAAGACAACTGACTATGATATGGCAAAAATGTGAATGGCGTTATTCTTGTTGGATCATTTACAAAATGGACAAATGTGGAAAATGATGGAATTGCCGAGTAATTACAGTCTATGGTGCATTTGACATGTATGACCAACAAATATGCAATGTATGTATGCTTTTTTTTTTTTAAGATTATGCATGAAAGTGAGATGCAATTTTTTTGTTATTTTTGATTATCTATTGTTTTTGAATATTCGTTATGGTGGTTTAACCCGAATGGGTGTGGACCAAGTGATTCTTATGGATCCTTGGAGGTTTTGACCAAAGGGATTATAGATACCTTTGGGGCATTTTGGGTGACCAAGCGATTGCGAGAACCCTTGGAGCTTTTGGTTTGACCAAAGGGATTATAGATACCTTTGGGGCATTTTAGGTTGACCAAGCGATTGAGGGAACCCTTGGAGCTTTTGGTTTGACCAAAGGGATTATAGATACCTTTGGGGCATTTTAGGTTGACCAAGCGATTGTGAGAACCCTTGGAGCTTTTGGTTTGACCAAAGGGATTATAGATACCTTTGGGGCATTTTGGTTGACCAAGCGATTGTGAGAACCCTTGGAGCTTTTGGTTTGACCAAAGGGATTATAGATACCTTTGGGGCATTTTTAGGTTGACCAAGCGATTGCGAGAACCCTTGGAGCTTTTGGTTTGACCAAAGGGATTATAGATACCTTTGGGGATTTTTGGTTGACCAAGCGATTGTGGGAACCCTTGGAGCTTTTGGTTTGACCAAAGGGATTATAGATACCTTTGGGGCATTTTAGGTTGACCAAGCGATTGTGAGAACCCTTGGAGCTTTTGGTTTGACCAAAGGGATTATAGATACCTTTGGGGCATTTGGTTGACCAAGCGATTATGAGAACCCTTGGAGCTTTTGGTTTGACCAAAGGGATTATAGATACCTTTGGGGCATTTTAGGTTGACCAAGCAATTGTGAGAACCCTTGGAGCTTTTGGTTTGACCAAAGGGATTATAGATACCTTTGGGGTATTTGGTTGACCAAGCGATTACGGGAACCCTTGGAGCTTTTGGTTTGACCAAAGGGATTATAGATACCTTTGGGGTATTTGGTTGACCAAGCGATTGCGGGAACCCTTGGAGCTTTTGGTTTGACCAAAGGGATTATAGATACCTTTGGGGCATTTTAGGTTGACCAAGCGATTGCGAGAACCCTTGGAGCTTTTGGTTTGACCAAAGGGATTATAGATACCTTTGGGGCATTTTAGGTTGACCAAGCGATTGTGGGAACCCTTGGAGCTTTTGGTTTGACCAAAGGGATTATAGATACCTTTGGGGCATTTTTAGGTTGACCAAGCGATTGTGGGAACCCTTGGAGCTTTTGGTTTGACCAAAGGGATTATAGATACCTTTGGGGCATTTTGGGTGACCAAGCGATTATGAGAACCCTTGGAGCTTTTGGTTTGACCAAAGGGATTATAGATACCTTTGGGGCATTTTGGTTGACCAAGCGATTATGAGAACCCTTGGAGCTTTTGGTTTGACCAAAGGGATTATAGATACCTTTGGGGCATTTGGTTGACCAAGCGATTGCGAGAACCCTTGGGGCTTTTGGAGTGGGCCATGGCTCTCTAAATGTTGAATGGCCTCAAATGACTGATGTTCAAGGGTTCTAGTTCCTTGATTCCTTCAAGAGAGGCGAGCCGGTATGTTCCAGGTCCTATTTTACTATCGATTACATAAGGACCTAACCAATTTTCCATGAACTTGTCCCTTAAATGGGGTGGCAAGTTAGAATTTTGTTGGTTCTCTTTTAAGACCAGGTCACCGACCTGAAAGTCCCTCAGGTGAACTTTCATGTTGTATGCTTTCTTAAGTCGCTCTTGATAGATACGTAAATGCTCGAGAGCATTGATGCGTCATTCATCGAGTAACGTAAGCTGGTCTAATCGGGCCTGTCATGCAGTGTCATCATCGATGAACTCTTGCATTGATATGCGCAAGGAGGGTATTTCCAACTCGAGAGGCATGATTGCCTCGGAGCCATACACTAGCAAAAATGGAGTTGCCCCAGTGGGCGTCCGAATGCTAGTGCGATAAGCCCATAGGGCAAGTGGTATTTGGATGTGCCAATCCTTATGACTATCTATGACCATATTTTTAAGGATGGCAACTAGCATTTTGTTTGACGCCTCTGCTTGCCCATTTGCCTACGGATAATAAGGTGTCAAAAAACTATGCTGAATTTTGTACTTTGTTGTCAAAGCATGCACATCTTTGTTCTTAAATGACGTCCCATTATCCGAGATGATCTTGGATGGAATACCAAAATGACATATGATGTTATGTAAAATGAACTCCGCAATGCGGGGCCCAGTCGTAGAGGTAAGCGGAATTGCTTCCACCCACTTAGTGAAGTACTCTGTGGCCATTATGATAAACGTGTGATGACCTGACGATGTAGGGGAGATCTTTTCGATGAGATCTAAGCCCCACTACAAAAATGGCCAAGCCGATTGGATCGGCTGCAAGGCCTGAGAAGGTACGTGTGTCAAGTTAGCATGGTGTTGACACTTCATGCACTTCCGCACATATGCGCAACAATCTCGCTCTAAAGATGGCCAATAATAGCCCATGCGAAGAATGCGCTTTGTGATGGCCATACCATTGAAGTGGCCACCGCATGTACCATCATGCGCTTGGGTGATCGCCCAAGTGGACTCCTATTGGTCCAAGCAATGGAGGAGGATTCCTTCATAGCTTCGACGGTATAAAATGTCTCCTAGCAAGACATGTTTTGTCGCTTTCTGTTTGAATGATCTTTTCATGGTGTGCGACAATCCAAGTGGGAGGCTACCTAACTTGAGATAGTCTCTTATGGGTGTGTACCAATCCTGCTGATCAGAAACCTCGATGGTATGAATGGTCGATCCCTCTTGAAGTTCATCCCTAGCAAAAGTTGAGTGGGAAAGAACTTGTAAAAATAGTATTGTGTTGCTATTAAGAGGGGTTGGAGAGAACAAAGACCCCCCTAGTTGGCATGATTCAGACTATCATGGATTCGAGAGAACCTATCCTGAGATGGTTCAATCTGGATCAGGTGGATTCCTGGCGTTATGTCAGAGCTTGCATGCTCCATCATGGATTGCGATAACATTTTGACTTGAATGGTTGTCATCTCACCAGAAATGTCTTGCGGGATTAGTGACCCCAAGGAGGCCATAGTGTCCGCAAAATGATTCGATGATCGAGGGAGTGCCTCGATGTCGTACCATTCAAGATTTGCCAAGAATTTATCCACAAGGGCTTTGTAGGCCTGCAGAACTGGGCATTTGCATTGGAATACCCCTTTCACTTGGTTGACAATTAACAGTGAATCACCAAAGATATTCAAGCATTTGATGTTCATGGTGATGGTTGTCTGAAGACCTATGAGCAAGGCTTCATATTCAACATTGTTATTGGTGCACGAGAAATCAAGTTTAAATGATAAAGGCATTGGAGCCCCTTGCGGTGTGAAAAACATGATTCCCATGCCACCCCCTTGCTCACATTTAGAACCATCAAAAAATAAGGTTATGTCGGCTTGTGACTCAGGCTCATCGAAATCTGGCGATTCTGAGACATGGAAGACCCCATCATCGAGCAGCTCTATGGTCAGAGGCTGATCATCTTCGAGAGGAGCCTCTGCTAGTTGATCGGCGATGACTTGACCTTTGATGGACTTTTGTCCAATGAATTCGATGTCAAACTCCATCAACAACATGATCCATTTTGTCGTGCGACTACTATGATAAGTATGACTCATCATGTACCATAATGGATTCTCCTTAGACACAACATACGTCGTATTGCTCAGCATGTAATGGCATAGCTTTTTGGTGGCAAATACCACCGCCAAGCATAGCTTCTCAACGTATGCATAGTTAAGTTCATAACTGACCAGGGTGCGGCTAAGATAATAATTAGCCTGTTCTTTATGTAATTCATTTTTCTGGGCTAGCATGGCGCCCAGTGCCACCTCGATAGCTGAGATGTATAAATAGAATGACACTCCTGGTCTAGGTGGTGCCAATACTGGCGGTGAAGCCAAGTATTGTTTGATGTCATCGAAGGCTGACTGGCACTCGTCATCCCAATGAAATGCTACCCCCTTGTGTAATAATTTATTCATGGGTCGGCACTTGTCAGATAACTACGCTATGAAGCGCTTGATCGACGTGACCTTACCCTGCAAGCTTCTGAGCTGCTTGATGGTGGTTGGGGGAAGCATTTCAAGGATTGCCTTGACTTTATTTGGATCTACCTCGATGCCTCATTTTGAGACTATGAAACCCAAGAGTTTTCCAGATGTGACGCCAAATACGCACTTCTTGGGGTTTAGCCTAACCTTGTGTTCGATGAGGCGATCAAGGATCTTGCGTAAGTCATCGAGATGATTTTGGCGCAAAAGAGATTTGGCCAACAAATCATCCATATAATCTTCCAAAGTTTTATGCATGTGATCATGGAAGATGTATGTCATAGCGCGTTGGTAGGTGGCGCCAGCATTTTTAAGGCCAAAGGGCATGACCTTATAACAAAATGTCCCCCAAGGCATCGTGAACGCCATTTTTAGTTGATCATCGGGATTGATACGAATCTGGTTGTATCCCGAGAAACCATCCATGAGGGAAAGCATTTCATGGCCTGCTGTAGCATCTACCAATGCATCGATGCTAGGCAAGGGGAAATCATCCTTGGGACTCGCTTTGTTTAAATCTTGAAAATCGGTGCATATGCGAATCCTCCCATCAGGATTTTTGATGGGTACCATGTTGGACAGCCATGGTGGGTAATCTACGTAGATGACAAACTGTGCATCCAACAGCTTTTGTAGCTCATCTTTGACCATTAAGGCCACTGTTGGGTGCATCTTACGTAGCTTTTGCTTGACTGGCTTGACTGTCGGATCAAGTGTTAGATTATGCGTGACTAGCTATGGGTCTAGCCCCGACATGTCTTTGTAGGACCATGCAAAAACCTCCTTCTTCTCTTTGAGAAGGGCAATGTAATCGGCTTGCTCTTCGGGGGATAAACTTACCCCCAACTTGATGATTTGCAGATTCATTGGATCAGAACCGATGTCTACGTCAATCGTCTCTTCGACTGACATGTGGGATCCGTCCTCCAACTGGTGTGGAGTTGGGATCAGGTGGATATCATTTGCTGAATTTAGATCTACATTGGGAATGTCAGGTTCCTCTTCAGCATGGAAGATATCCTGAGTCTATCCTGGGGTGAAATGAAACATCTCACCGCAAGGCCAGTACTCTGATGGGGATGGTGGTGAGTCAGCGTGATCCCAGTCTATGGCATCTAGGTCTAGATACAATGGTCATGTTGGATCGGCTGGATTGTGGATGGGGGTGGTTAAATCAATGGAGATCATGTTGATGGAATGAATTTGGTCTCCATTGCCGCGTGGGTGTTGATTCGGACATCCTTGGTGATCCTTGTACCCCGAGATCTGGCTCTGTGGGTACTGGCACAAAAGGATCGGCCCTATGTGCGGATAGAAGGATAGGGTCTACCCTTGGCACTGATGGCCCTATAGGGTCTCTAGGTGGGAGGTGCTCCCTGTATGCCCGAAGTGGTGGATGAAGCACTTGGTTTAACTGTACTTGGTTTAAATGCCACCTATGCCTTGGTCCCATATTTAGATGTTCAAACATATCATCGATGTCTATGGGGTATTCCTGTTGCCTCATATGGTTGAGATATGCCATCTCAGTCTCATCCTCATAGTCGCTATCAAAGATCCATAGGCCTTCATTGGCTCCGACAACTATGTGCCCCTCTGGCTGGTATAGCCTCCCACTAGGCATTTCTTGATCACTATCCTCACTCTCTACGAAAACCGAAAATCTGGCATGCGGGTAGTCGATGTTGAAGAAGATATTTGGATCTTCTTCCTTCGGTGGATCACTTGGCCTTATGGCCGGCATGGGAGGCTCATTTTGTTTGAGCAAGTTGATTTGGTCCCTTCTGGGTTGTTCCGCTCTCTATGGGAGGGCTGGATTCTCTAGAGGTAGCAATTGCCCGATTGGAACATTAAAGGGGAACATTGCCATGAAGTTCTCCTGATAGTCGTCAATGGGTGTCACCTGTGAGTGATTGCTATCGGACTCAAAAGGGTCCCAAGGTGCTACCTCATAATCTGACTCATCTTCAGAAGACCCCCCTTGATCTTGTTCATATCCCTTTTGGAGGTTACTTCTTGAACTTTCCCCTTCCTCGATCAAAGGGGAGGGGTTGTTGAGGTCAACAAGGTTTGTTGTTAACAATGGGAGATAATCCCCCAATGTGTATGTTGTGTTGGGATTGGCATATGGATCTTGTGCCAACCCATCCCTGTTGCCTAGACCTAGGCCTTGCATGGTTTCTACCAAGATGTCGAGGGGCAAAGGGTGGTTGAACCCTACTCCTGATTTATCATATTGCATCTGGTATCTCGGTTGACAAAGAGTGTGCATTCCTTGTTCGTATCTGCCCAATCCATATCCATGCCAATTACATTGGTCTAGGTATTTCAAGGTGAAGTCTGGGTTGGACAGATAGTCAACATTCTCAGAAAATGGCTCTTCATCCTCTTCCTCTTGTAGGTAGGGTTCAATGCCGTTCTCGAGGCCCCCATATACAAAATTGGTCTGATTTGGCGGGTAGCCTAAAGGGATGATAGTGTCGATGGGGAGGCGAGGTCTCCCCATGTCTTGCATGGATTCGAGCATGGGTGTTGCCACAATGTTCTACACTAGGTACTCCCCCAGGCCCGTATTGGCCATCTCAATGGTAATCATCGGTGGTTGAGGGGGAGGGAATGGGAGTTCTCCCTGAGTCCACTCCATGTTGGGTGAACCAGGTGTCTCGACTTCCATTCGGCTGGGCACCTCTTCGGTAGAGATGGTTGAGACTAATGGTGGTACCTCCTCTAGGGGCTTCTTCCCATTGTCCTTCGGTGTGGCCACCATAGGTGGCATCATTGGTGAAGGAACAGATGATGAAGATGGGCCAGGTTGGTGAGTTGAGGGACTCAACAATGAGGATGTAGGCGGAATCGGACCCTGTGTGGATGGATTCAATTGAAAGTCCAAATGTGTCGATGGGAGGGTCGATTGTGGCATCAGATGCACCGCATTGCAAAACTTAAAGGGCTCTAAGTCCGTTGGGACTACATGTACTTGCCCTTCGTATGTGTATTTGAGGCATTGATGGGCTATCGAAGGGACACACTTCATGTCCCTGATCCAAGGCCGGCCTAGCAAGATATTGTAGGCCATCTCACCCTCAAGGATGTGACACAACGTAGGAATGGTCTTTTGTCCTACTTGGATGGGCAGGACAATTGTGCCAACCATCGAGCATAACGCGTCGTTGAATGCTCGAAGAGTGTAAGTGGATGCCACAATGTGGGATGCTTGGCAGCTTAAGGTGTTTTAATGCCGTTGTCATGATTATGTTGTTGGATGAGCCAGTGTCCAACAACACCCTCTTGAATGGAATCCCGTTGACCCATGCAATGACGTGCAGGGGTGGATCCACCATATCACCAGTCACCGATTTTAGTTCATCTTCCCTGAAGGTTATGACTGGTTCTATGCATTGTCTCACATGTCCCATGAAATTGTTGAAAGAATTGGCTTCGTGGGGTTGTAGCTCAATGGCTTTGAGTATCTCCATTAGAGCCTCCCGATGGGGCGGTGATTGTTGGATGAGCTCATAAATGGAGAGCCTAGCCGACGTGGTCCTTAAACTTTGAGTAAGTTTAGTCCGAATCATGGCCACTGGTCTAGGTGGGGGAGGTTGCGTAGGGTGTTGTGGAGGTTGTGACATTGACGGAACATCTCCTATAGCTACAGTGGGTGCAACCGTGTTTGGGTATCTTTTGTTCCGTGTCACGATGCTTATCATCCCTACGTATCCTTGCATGGGGTAGTTTTGTGTTACCTCATTCACTTGTAAAGTCTTTGCCTACGCATCATGGGCAGGCAGGGGGTCTTTGAAGACCTCCATCTATTGGTTGCTCAATGCTACGAGACTATCTACCATGAGCATTTTGTTGTCTATCAAGTCCTGCACTAAGTGTTTGAATTTCCAACAAGTGGAGATTTCATGTCCTTTCTATCGATGAAATCTACAATATAAGTCTTCCCTATAGCCCTTGGGTTTTGGCATGTTGGGGTCTATGGGTCGACTTTTTAGCAAGTTTATCAGGTTTGCCATGAACAAGCGGTCAAACAAGGAGTCTCTAGACTCCGTGAATTGTGTGAATTGTCGCCTAGGGCGACGCTGCTGATTTTGCTCTTGTTTATGATTTTCCTTTTCATAGTTATCAAGAGGAACTACATGATAATTAGCCTTTGGGGGCTATGTCATTTGTGCAGGCTTTGGTATAGTTATGGCAACCTGATTGACCACGATGGGTTTCGGTTGCATGGGCCCAATTTTAGCATTTTTGGGCCACTCTTTCTTGCATGGCTTGGCAATCTCACCATCTTGTATTTTGATCTCCTCAATTATCCTGGCTTGCACCAGGGCTTCTTCGAGGGTGGCATATTGCTGCAGCTGCAATAGCATGGAGATCGACCTTAAGCAACTCTTTGAAAACATTTGAGTCATGTCGGCCATGGGAGGGAGGTAAGGTAGCTTTGAAAGCAATGTCCTCCATCGATTCCCATAAGCAGCCATGGTCTCATCATCATACTACTTAAGGCCAGCTAGGTCACTTAAGGATGCCTTCTTCTTGGTGTTGAAGGCAAAACGTTCAAGGAACGCATCCACTAGCTGGTCTAGATTATTGATGCTATGCTTCGACAGCTGGGTAAACCAATCCGAGGCAGGGCCTACGAACGTGGTTATAAACGTTCTCAGAAGCAATGCATCATTGTCCTGAATGCCAAAGCATTGACTCAGGAACCTTGTTACGTGCTCTTGGGCATCCTCATCCCCTCTAAAAATTGCCAATTGAGGCACTTTGAAGTGGTCGGGGTATGGGGGTGCCGAAACTGAAGGATGCACAGGGTGACTACGGAGTTGGCGTAAGGTGGGCTTTTGGGGCCCTGAAGTCTTAGTCTCCATAGACTCTAAGCGCTCTAGCAGTGCTTTGTATGCATCGAGAGGATTTGATTTCCTCTTCTTTGGTTTGTTCCCATTGTGAATTGTGAGGAACTTGAGGCCTATGGAGGGGTAGCCGGATAGCGCCCCCTGCCTTGGTAGGGCATTTCAGCCCGCTCTTCTTCTCGCTCAAATTCCTCATAGGCCTCTTGAGGAGTTTTTGGGCATGACCTATAAACATGGATGGGTGCCCGAGGAAGGCGCCCATCATTGGTTCTAGGAGTGGCCTCCCGCTCAGGTCTAGGAGGTCTTGGAGGCAATGCTTGATAAGGTCATGGAGACCTGTCTCGTACTAAGGGGTTGTGCCTCTCATAAATTTTTGTCCTATGCATGTGAGGGGTTGGAATCCTCTCATGCATAGTGTTCTGGAACAACTCATCTATCTAGCGCTGAATGCGCTCTTTGTTAAGATGATACAGTTGTTCTAACTGCTATTGATCTTGCCTAAGCTGCGTGATTTGCGCTTGGCGGGTGGCATGTTTGGCAAATGCCAAGTCGATTTGTTCCATCGTCCTAGGTCTAGGAGGCCTAGATGCCTCCCCTACATATCTATCTCGGTCATGGTGATCCGAGATCTCTATGGGTCACTTTCCTCTATCGAGGTTAGCAACATTCACCCGAGGCTCTGGCCTCAATAGGTGATCTTGATAATCAGTAGGTGCGGAGGTGCATTGCTCCCATGCGGTGTATTGCTCTTGAGGAATATACTAGTTTTCCTCATGCTCCCTTTCATACATGTGAAAGGGACGGGCAGAGTTGGCTCGCCCTATCTGAAGAGCCTTGCGCTCTAGATTTGGCCTATTAGTTCTAACAGTAATGAGGGGTGGAGGGGGAATGATATAATCATGTGGGCCCTCCTTATGAACCCTATGCTGCTCTAGCGCTTCATCGCGTAGTGGCCACTCATAATGAGTGTCTAAGGGGGCCTTCCCATGTGTGTACTCCTCTTGAGAGGGTCTGTGTTGAATGGGAGTGCCCCTCAAAGGGGTGCCTCTATAGTCCTGTTCTGTAGTGGTATAGTGTGGACTATGTTGTGGGTCAGGCTGCCAAGGTGGTATAACCAAGTCCTTGGGGCTATAACGGAGGTGACTTGTGCCTCCTTGCATACTTTCTATAGCTTCTGCCCGTGATTGGGCTTGGCTACGGGTATACACCATGGTGGTGGTTTTTCTAAAAAGATATGTATATTTTTATCTCCTTTACAATTTTTATGCTATACCAAACAAAAGGGGACCACACAAACAAAGAAATGATTATCTTGTTTACAGATTAAATGTGTGTCCTAGATCTGGTTCAGTGTGTTTGATTTTTGTTATGTAAATCTTGTAAAGAAAACTTTGTTATACATGCATAATGAGGGCTCTTGTATCTCCAAAATGGTCGCCCCTTCAATATACCATTGCCAGGCCGTTATACCGAACCTCTCAATATACCCGCCCTTACGTGAGGGAAACTATTGGTACGCGAGAGCAGAACAGTAAGTGGAACATAGGCGGTACGGAAGGGGGATCGCTCTATTTTTGACACCTACCTTAGAAGACTTATCCTCATGCACGGGGAATCACCCCCGCTACACTTGGTCAGCTTTCATCAGGATTTACGTCTAGCAACAATCGCGATCGGGGTATATGTATGCAAAATCCAAGCCAAGGTGGTGATGAAACCCACCGTTGGTCTTGATCAAGTGTTGGGGTATTAAGACCAACTCCTTGATGTTAATTTTATTAGGTGGTGTGTGTGGTTCCTTTTAATTGTGTAAAGAAAGAAAACATACAACAAAAGATGATTTTCACTAATGCAATGCTTTAAAGTACGTTTTATCTTTCAGAGACAATTAGTAGCAAAAAGGAAATCACAAAACCTAACTAGAACTGAAACCTATAATGAGGACTTGCCATTTGTGCAAGTATCATGCAAGCAAACCAGAGAAAAATGCATTCCTAATCAAGTTCCTTCCATTTAATTTACTCTATGTTTTTATTATTTTTTTTTCTTTATTGCAAGAAAGGAAAACAAACTACTTAACCTTTCTATGCAAGTGTCTAAAAATAAAGCAAAGAAAACAGAAAATTGCAGAAACAGAAAGTAGAAAAACATAGAGGATGTTCAGAAGGCCTACCTCTTCTCTGTCTAAACCAGATGCCTCTGAGTTTCTGCTCAGAAAATGCACAGAGCTCTAATCATCCTGGGGTGGGATGAATAGCAGGTCTGCATTCGTCACAGGGTGGGACGAATACGTATTCATCCCAGGGTGGCACGAGTAGCAGTCCAGTGCCCGAATGAGTAACACCTGCAAAGAAAAACCATAAAATTTGGATCAAAAACTTGATCCTAACAGTAGGGGATAGGGTCCCACCATGATCACCACTAAAAGCAATGCAGAAATATGGCGTACCGATATGATGCAAACAAAAATAGATATAGATGCTAAGTCCTACGAATGCGATGAGCAATGCATGAAGGAAATGACGCAGAAACGAGATGTGAGCAAACAAAGTGGGGCCTCCTTTATTGATATTGCTTTTAATATGATTACAATACATCCCCCCTCTAGGGCTCAGAACATTTGATACAATTTGTTACATTAATGGATGCCCGAAAGAAGTCGCGCTTCCAAGATCGGACGGTACGCTTCCAACGTCTTTCGCGTGCCCACATTCGAAGTGGGTGGGCTAAAAGTTGTCGCCACTTGTGTCCATGTGTTCATCATTCCTTTCTTCCCCTCTAGTATTCCTGGTGGTGAGATCCTATGCATAGAAAGACAACAAATCATTAATAGCATATGCGTATCTAGAAAAACATGCAATCCCCAAGGCCTCCAACGGGCGCTTGTGGGATATCAGTGATAAGATTGATAAATAGATTACAGAATGATATATAAATGTAAAGGACAACTTCTAGAATTGGTATCACCTAATTTTGCATCGAAGCGGCATCGGACGGCCCCGTTATGCTCGTTTGCCCGTCGGGGGCCTCTCCAAAGTGAGCGCTCCAATGTCCCACCTATGCTTATCCAAATCACCTAAAACTCATGAGTTAGGCATTATATGTAATTCTAAGACTACCCAGATGCTCGAAATTTGCATATCCTACCCATATTCTCCTATATGTGACAGGGGCGCCCTACGAGCTAGTTAATACATAAAATAATAAAACGATAGTCAAATCATGTCAGAATGAGTTCAAAATTTAATAGAGGCATTAGGATATCATCTGGGACATATTGCAAAAATAATAGTAAGGAAATCATGCACATATTTCTAATCGCTCCAGGGTGGGACGCTGGGGACTATCGCAAAACTTGCAAAAAGTGACCTTGCAAATGTCCTACCCAGAGGCCTCCAAAACTCCTACAAACTTGTGGTTAGACTAAAAACAACATTTTGAGATGACCCAGAAGGTCATATTTGGAATATTCTACCTAGGTTATCCTGTATCCGAAGGCGCTCCCTGTAGGTTAGTAGACGCATAAAATGACAGAAACCAGGTCAAATCATGTCAAAAAGCAATGAAATTTGGACAACAACATAAGTACATTAGATATAAAAGAATGCAAAAATAATAGTAACAAAACCATGCACAGATTTCTAATCACTCCGGGGTGGGGCGATTAGGACTACAACAGTTTGGGGGCGCCCGGGGGTGGGACGCCCACCGTTTAGGGCCTAGTTTTGACACCAATCCAAGTGGGATGGGTCCAAAACTTCCTAGGGGGTTGTGTCGATGAGTTTGGGGTGGGATTGTGGCTGATTTCTTGGGTTTTTGGATCTGGATTGCGTTCCTAGTGTTCACCCGATAACCTCTCTTCCAGAAGAGAGAGATTAGGGATGTAGGAAGCACAAAGAGGAATGGGGGTATAGTTTGGCAGCACTTCGTTGCTCCAAATGCTCCAGCTCTATTCTCTTTTTGGGGTGAGGAGGCTCACCTTTTTATAGACCTAAGGGTCTCCTTTGAATGCGCATGCGAGGGCGCCACTTGGCTCATTATGCCTTTTTGGGGGAGAGAAGATTCCTCCCTGATTTAGGGCCTCCTTGATTGAGGCCTCCATGATCAGGGCAGGCTTGATTGAAGCCTCTCTGATTTGAAACCTTCCCTCGCAATCCCATGCCTTGAAGGTGGAGTTAGGTGGCGGATTTGGGCTGCCATTTGTCAAGGTTTGACTTTTTGCCAGTCAAACCTGCTAATCGTCCCACCCTGGAGCGATTGTTGCTAATCATCCCGGGGTGGGACGAATAGGATTCTAATCATCCCAGGGTGGGACGAATAGGGAGAAAAGTGCTTAAAAGGTGCAAAACTGACCTCTGACCTTCCAAAACTGATTTGGGAGTGGTTAGGACCATTGTTTAACCTCTGGAGGCTGCCCTAGGGGGTATGTATGCCAATTCGGTCAGTGCTTGTAGTCACATAATCGGATTGGTGTTGTTTTGGTGTCTATAAAAGGTTCGTAGGATTTGGGCCAACGGATGGAAATGACGCCCATCATCACTGAACCCTACTAGTGGTTGTATGTCAAGCCCAACTCACTAGCATTTAAGTGCCAAGAGTTGTGTGTGGTTCATTTTATTATACATAAAATAAATGCATCATATTGCACACATGCTCATTTTCTATATGCTATGCAAATGAAAGAACATTTTAAATTTATAAAATGCAAGCTATTCTAGATGCTCTTTGAGACAATGCACATTATGATAGTAACGACCACTACTTGAGCCTCAACATGCAAACCAAACACACAAATTCTATCAAGCACATTGGATTCTAGGGCAGATTGCAATAAGAGATCCATTGTTCCTAATAGTGCCTTTCTACAAATACAAATTGAAACAAACTAGGACATGATTGATTTCCTTTGTCTTAGTTTTATTTTCCTAAATGCATTTCAAAATAAGCATTATGTAAAAAAACAAAGAAGAAAAATAGAAGAGAGTGGAAAATAGGGCCTACCTCAGGTCTTGAGTTGATCTGCACTCTAATTTCTATTTTCTGTGTAGTCAAGTGTAAACCATAGGTTTGGTCTACGATCTGTACTATAAACCATGTGTTGAACCCATGGTTCAATTATTGGCCCGCAACTGATAGCTGTGGTATGTACCTACAAGTCACAAAAACCAAGAACACATAATCAGATGCTATTTTTATGGAGTCCCACCGTGATCGTCTACTGTACGACCAAAAAGGCGTGCACCCAAAATGTTGTAATTGCATAAACAAAGTAAATTTATATTCAAACACATAAATGGATGAAACACATAGAAATTACAAGAAATGCCTCCATTATTCCATTAAAATCAATGAGTGTTTGATTACAAGTAAGTCCCTCTTAGGGATACTCTATTTGATATGCAATTACAATTATTTCAATCCCCCTCAGGGGTGAAATGCACTATCAAGCCTTTAAGGTGACATGAACTGCTCTAGGGTGGAGTGAACCCTCTTCTTTGTGTTGAGGAAGGAAATGAATGGTTGTAGCTCCTTAGAAACCTATTTCCTACGATCAAGAAACAACACAAGAATATCAAAAGCATAGGAAGTCTCTCATGATGAGGCCCTTTAAAGACAAATTGAATGAAAATAGCATAATAAAATCATATCAAGAAAATGCATCTACTATGCTAAACATATGCAAATGATATCAAGATTGATGTAAATACGTAAATGAAGAGCACAAATATCAATCTATGGAATCAATTACTTGAAATGAAGCATTATAACACTAAAAGAAGTAATTAATATCTAAACTACCATGATGAAAATAAGTTAGTAAAAACACTAATCTATCGATCAGAAGTTTCTAAAATTGTAACTAAACCATGCAAATGACTAATCTAATCTAACTAGATGGGAAAAAATGAAAACAGTGAGGTGGTGATACCTCTGTTGCAAACCACAACACTGATGTGCGGTTTGCATTATAAACCGTGGCTAAAATATGTGGTTAGCACTCAAGTGAGTTTACCCTCAAAATCAAGGGTAGTGGGCTTGACCTCCTTGTCCAATTGATGTTCAAGGGTTGCCTTTGGTGTCCTTCTGACAGGTTTAGCAGTTGAATCATTGAATAGGGCCTCTGTTTTCCCAAATTAGCATTTCTTTGATCTCTAGCTCTTTAGGGCATCCATGGCACAATTGTCATGATGGTTGAGTTGGCAAAGTGGTAGCAACAAATCTCTCTCTTAGTGCACTTAAGTGAGTTCACTATTCGATAGGGCTTCGCTGCTCTAATCTCCAATGCTTACTTCATATTTTTGCCCTAATTTGAAGGGATACTAATAGGACTACCCAAGGGTCAGGGGTGGCTTCATGGAGAAGCCAAGATCAAGAAGGGGTGGTTAGGACAGTTGGAGTGGAATCTTCCATCCTTTAACCACCTTCTTCTAGAACAAATGGTCGTTCAACCCTATTTGGCTCAAATGAAGGCCAACTAAACTTCATTTTAAGACCACAGGTTACAACTATGGTCTAGACTATAAATTATAGGTCTCAACCATGGTTCAGCCTATAGATCGTAGGTCTGGGCTACGGTTCATACTGATTAGGCCAAGGAGCCCAAATTGAGTGGTTAGAACCACTGCTCTATCTTGGAGTCTGTTCAAGATCTTCCATATGGTCTTGTAGTATGTCCATATGAGTAGTCGTCATCGACATGACACGTTTTAGGTGTCTACAAAGTTGACCTTTAGATTGTCTTATTTATCTTCTTCTTTATCTTCCTCTTCATCTTCTCTCTCTTCTTCTTCGTATTGTTGGTCTTCTTTATTTGTCTTTATCTCATGTTTTCTTTCTTCCATCCATTTCATCCATGCATTTCATATAGCCTTGCATTAAGATATATTGCATGCATAAAACATCAAATTAAAGAACATCTAAATAAAAATTGAAACACATGCACACATTCACAAAATATAAAAAGAAGCAACTATGTATTATTCAATGAAAAGGAGAGATACATTAGTGTCTGGTTGGTGTACCATAGTCTAATATTGGTACACTCAACCAATCCCTATGGGTGTATGCCACAATAAAAATTGGTATGTCATCCTAATCCCTAGCTCTAGCTCTAAGAGCCTATCTTCTCTGCTCTACTCAAAGGAGGAGGCAGTTTAGGCATTCACATACCCATGGATAGTGATGTCGAAAATGTTCGTTATCAAGATTATGACCTGCTAGATTATCTGAGAGATGAAGTATCACTATTTTCTCCATTGGTACTACCTGGTAGTACATGATCTCATAAAATATAACCTACTAAATATCCACTTCTAGCATATCCCTACCCTCTATAGTTTTTCTTGTAGAAGCTAGATCTCGTCGTTATCCTAGCTACTCCCAACGACAACCATCCCCTATGCCCAAGCTCTCTAGCACTTTGTGTCTAGTTGAATCACCTCTCCTTGAAGATTATTAGCATCTTCTTGAGTCGCATCTCTCTCCCTCTTTATGGCATTCAATGAGCCTCATAGTCCTTCGATCCTCTTGGACCTATCCTCTTGGAGTAGGTCCACCTACCTCTACAGAGTCACCACATGTACCTATAGCACATCTACCTCCTCCCTCAGATCCCCTCATCCTAAAGCCTAACCCTAGCTAGCTACCATTTATGTGAAAGCCTCACCCAATCCTCTACATAATGGTACCCTAGACTTTATGGGGGCAACTCTAAATACCCCTATCTCCCTAGTCCCTATAGCACTTGTATCCTCCATCACCAACTCAATATTGACCCGATATTGCCTCTATCTTGAAGTTGTTGGTCCCTACTGATCCCTCTCTATGGTCCTACAAGATACCTCTCAAAATACTCACTACATACCCAGGCCCATCACCTAGTGCCCCTGTATCAAAACTGGCAGGGAGATCCTATAGGGCACAACTCTTTTATACCACTGCCAATAGCCCAAGGCCACTCTTGCATCATCCAACCTAGAATACTTGTAAGGAGGATCATCTAAATCCACCTAAACCTGCCTGGTCAGGTCAGGTATGCCACCTACCCCTACTAGGTCTCGGTAGACTCTTTAGTACCAATGATCCACCAAGTCTAGAATGCCTTGCAATATCTTGAACTACCTCAAGTTTTAGTCAAACTAGAAGATCTTTGGATCCCCCTTCTCTATCATTAGCTACCTGATCCTCTTGATCCTTGCTATATCTATATTATCCTTAGCCCATATTGTTTGTAGACACCAGGGCCACCATACTATCTTGGCCTCCCTCAGCTCATCTACTATTTGCCTCGCTAGTGGTAGATTCCTAACGTAGGTCCTCATGACCTACTCTAAGGATATGGACCATCTATATACTGTTGGTCACTCTTAAATAGGTAATGGTCCTACTAGTGTATCTAGTATTTGCACCACTATGTGCTCCCAACTCCATACCTAGAGTAAATTTTTACACACTATACATGTATGTCTCTTGTACATGATGTACAATATATTATACAAGCGAGATATCACATATGGACCCCATGTGAACCTAATTTTTTGGTCTCACATGTTTGCCACTACACCTAACGTCACCCATGGCAAATTTTTCTTACTAGTATGGCACATTAGCATGCTCGCAACCACCCCATAAAGCATGGTCATCAATGGGTTTACCCTATACTGCCTCACCAAGTCATCTACCACTATTGTGCTCTCATGCACCTGGTGGACCCAACCTATTGAAAATCACTACAATATCATTGGTCTCCCTCATGATCTATAACCTATTTTCCCTCTTATAGGAATGTGTAAGATGCATCACACATCCTCTAGTGTAACAATCATCTTTTCTATGGGTAACCAGAAGGTAGATGACTTCGGGTACCATCTCTCTGCTAGTGCTATTAACAGAGCTCTATCTGCCTCTACCCAAGGTAGTCTATCTAGGTTTTCTAGTCCCACCACCTCTAGTGTGTCCTTATCTGCCTGTTCAAGTGCCTCTATCTCCACCTTTAAGGAGCTGGCTCTCCACTTGTGACTCTCGAGTACCCTAAGCTGTAATAAAAACAAAGTAAAATTTTTCCATCAATAAATTTAAAAAAAAATACTTAATTAATTACATTAAATTAAATAACAAATATTAATCATTGCATAGTTAAATTTTCCATCTCCAAAGTTGCTTTCTTGCATCCTTTATTCCTTTTTATTTCTCTCTTTTCTTCTTTTTTTCCTTTTTCTTCCCTTTTTGGTAAAATTGCACCTAGTTTTTCAAGAGCACAATTTCATCAAAACGAAATCGCACCCCGCATGTATGATTTCACAAAATTGTATGTGGTTATTTTCATCGGGCCCCATTTTTTCTACTACTATGTATGGAAAAATCATGGCCGAGCCGCGATATCGTACCCAGGTCGTACATGGAAAAACCGCCCAAAAATTACAAAAAAAAATCAAATTGCAAGTGGTTTTCGATCCTACTTGTGCTCGCTCCACTTTCGTGCTAACTTCACCCCTCACGATCGATGAAATATGTATCAGTAGTGCCATCTCACCCATTTCTCCAAAGATCCTTTTTTGCTTTCTTGCACGGTTAAAATAAATTAGGGTTTTGCCCCCTTTTCACTTTTAACCTTGTTTTTGTATGCTTTTTTTTATTTTTTTATTTTTGCTTCATCTTCTTCTGAGTCTGCCTTTTCAAGTTTTTATGAGGAATGTGTCTCTCCTAAAACTCGAGGGGGCACCCTAGCCTTAGAGGTATTAAATTCCCTAATACCTTGATTTACATGCAAAACATGAAAGTGTTCATAATAACACCATATTTGCACCATCCCTTTCTTCTAAACCAGCCATCCCATTTTTTGCTGCTTGTCTTTTGTTTGTGAGTATTTACACCTTTTCTTTGACAAATTATTAGGCCATAAATGCATCAAAGAGGGGAAAAAATGTAGATACGGAAAATTGATCCACTTTAGTGGGCAATCTTCCTTGAGCCCTCTAGGGGACCCCTTAGACTTGCCTAGGTCAAGGGTAAGGCTTCTTCCCTTTTTTTTTTCTTCTTCCCTTTTTATGCGAAATTGTGCTTGATCCTTGATGGGGTGCAACTTCACATTGTGAAAACGTGGTCAGCCCTAATGGAGCACAATTTTCCATTTTTAGGGTTTGACACATTGAAACCCTAATTTTTTATGCTTGGCATGTTTTATGTTGGCCCTCCTTGGTTTTCATACTCTTTTTGCTTTCAAATTTGTTATATAAGGAGGGTTTGAATTCACTTTTTCACACATGCTCACATAATCAACATTATAAGGATTGATGATTTATTGCTCGCTAACATTTGATTTCTTGCAAAGTGTTTTACTCGGTTTACATTTGTAGAATGGTCTAAAGAGCATATATCTACCACTATTGCAATATAATGATCAAATTGAAATAAAAGAACATATGTATAACCAAATTTACAAGAAAGTAAGCCTACTTTGTATTAATAATGGTGAAATAGGTTACATATACATCCCTCTTAGGGATACCAAATGATACATGTTTACAATGGTGTTAAAGCCCCTAAACAGGGGTGATATATTCTAAGGGCTCCTTAGATCTCCACCAACTTTGTGTGAGGGCTTACTAGGATGCCTCCTTCTCCATTTTCAAGAGGAATTGATCTTTGAAAGTGCTTTGAAGCCTCTCATGATGAGGTTATTATCCAAGAAATGCAAGAAATAAGGAAAATACTTGAAATAAGCATAAAGTGTGTAAAGATGCTTACGAAATTGACAAATAGGCATAAAACATGGTTTGAAATGTATAAATATAACTAATATAGCATGTAATATGAAGGATTAAGCATAAAAGAAGCTAATCTATGAATACTTGTAAAAGGAAAGTATGCATGCTATAAATGATGGCAAAGCTACCTAATATGTTGCTAATTAACCATAGAAATTATTGAAACAAGACTAATCTATGCTAGATTAACCTACTTGCATAATAATAAAATGAATTCTACAACTAAAATTGAGGGATAGAGGCATCAAACCCTAGACACGAGTGCTCAAAGCAACTGACTCTATTAGCCATGGTTAACAATCGTAGCTAAGCCTGTAGGCCATGGTTGACAACCGTAGCCACAAGAAAATATTTCTTTCTTATTAAACTAGGGTTGGGAATGCTCAAATCCTCTGTGTAATTGATGGTCAAGGGTCACCTTCGTATCCAAACATAGATTGACTATAGAAATTACTTGAATTTGCATCAAATAGGTATGGAATGGCAAGGTTTGCTTCTCAATCCTTTGGAAGCTCTATTTTAGCAAATCTAGGTGTCAAACTAAAATTAGGAAGCATCTCCATACTCTCCACAGGTTGCAATTGGCTCTCTCCAATTCAGTAGGACTTCACTACAAAAAAATTGGGATCCTTTGACCTCTTTGAGGGGTCTATAAATAGACTCCCCAATCCCAATATTGGCTTCTCAAGGAAGCCAAGATCAAGAAATGCCAGGCTGGGGTAGTTGGATGGAACCTTCTAGAGGATTCACAATCCATAACCACTTGAATTGGTTGTAAATACCATTGGAACAACCAATTTGTCTCAGCTTAGGAATCCAAGTCATTTATAGGGCTAGCCATGACTGCTCAGCATGGCTAGGATCCTAACCATGGTTGTCAACTACGGTTGAGATCTTAGCTACTAATTTCATTAGCGTCTAAGGTTGAATAGGCCTAGGATGCCTAAAATGAATGGTTAGAACCACTACTTAGCCTTGGGAGGGTCTAAGGTCATTCATATGGTCTAAAAAGGTGCCAATATGAGTAGTCTCCTAAACATGATGTGTTTTATATATCTATAGATACACCTTTTGGGATGCATAGTGGGAAAACACGATGCTGAGCAAAAATAGATCACCTAAAACCATGTTGTAGTTTTATTGATGATCATTGATCTGATCAACATTAGATGCCCCAATCCTGCAAAGGATGCACATATTAGAATCATTGCTTCCAACGGGATGGAAGGCTTAATTTTGTAAAGCTTTCACATGTCCATCTGCAATTGAGTAGACTCAGTGCTACAATTGGTTTGTGAAGAAGCAAAATTTATGGCACACCTTAAGGGGTTGTTAGTGAGATATAATCTATGGTTTAGGCAAACATTGCAAAAGGGGAAGAATAAAGCATAACATGTAAACTAGTGAAATGAAGCTTAAATAGTGATAATGAAAGGGGTTGAATCCTTCTTTATATTCATAAACAAATCATTTCAAAGGGTTACAAATGCACTCCCATTTAGGGTTGCTCAAAATGATACATCTCAACATTACAAACTCAAGGATCTAATCCTTCCAAAAGGACTTAATGGCATGCACTATTGTCCATTTCGCATTCCCACTCTTGAGATCTATCCTTGGGCTTGTTATTATTGCCTTTATAGCTCCTACCTCCTATATAGGATAACCGCACCTACACACAAGGGATTGAAAATGGGTTAATAGCATATGCGTTTGTAGATTTAAAGCTAGGAAACATAGAAAGCATGCATATAGAAATCACAAAACCTATTTCTAATAAACCAAAATGCTTCAAAATGATTTCTAACTATAGAATTGAGTAAATAACATGATTTTGTAAATATCTAAGCATAAATTAAAGGAAAATTATTAGCTAAAATAGTGACCATCCCTGGGTGAGCCAAATAGACCTGCAATCACAAAACTTCTAATTACCCTATCAAAACTGCTCCAAATCTCACCAAATTTGAACCATAGGTTAATCTAGGTATTTCTAGAAGGTCTATGGTGGAATTGAATAAAAATTACCTACTATTTTCTAACCATCCCTAATAACTACAACTAGCTACTACTAACCGTCCCCAGGTGGGATAGTTACAAATATGCTTAGATTTTACCACCAATCCTTATGATATCTAGTCCAAAACTAGTCTAAAGGTTATTTCAATAGATGGGGCTAAATTTCTCTTCAATTTGGCCAGTTTGAAATGGTTATATCAGTTTCTATTTCTTCTAAAAATACATTCAAATGAAGAGGGTTTCAAGGTCAAATAAGGGCTTTGGTTTGCAAAAGATCAGGATGGAATTGGGTAGCACTTCATTACTAGAATGCTTCAAATCTCCTCTTCTAAAATGGGTGAATGCACCTCTTTTTATAGCTTAAATAGGGCATCCAAGACAAAGGGGTAAGTCTTGGCATGAGATGCAGGTGCTACCATTTGTCAAAATCTTTGCCCTCATTGGTTAGAAGAGGTTCTCCATTTGGGGCCTCTAATTGGGAGTTCCTAGCCTCTATGACAGGCTCCCAATAAATTTTGGTTGATTGGGAAGAGAATATGGTAGTAATTTATTTTCATTTATCTACCTCTTTGACTTTTGGGATGTATGGTTAGGGACCATCCCACCCAGGTATGGTTTTGGATGGTCATCCTTGGGTGGGATGGTCACCATCTATGATTGTCCCTTGGTGGGACGGTCATAAGGATATGCCCCAAAACCACCCAAAATTGCTAGGAACCTTCCCAAATGTGCTCTAGAGCCTTAAATTTCCCTAGAGGGCTGCCCAATGGGGCCATATGATGTTGATAAGAGTGGCACATGTGATGCACTGGTAATATTATCTTATTTACATTATTTAGGTGTCTACAAATGCCCCTTTTTGAGATGTGTTATGTACAACAAAGGGCTGAGAAAAAATAGATCACTAAATTGCTAAATGACTAAGGTTATTCATTAACCTAATAAAATTTATATGCCTCCATTGTGGAAAGAGCATACATTCTTGGAATCCCTACTTTTGACATAGTCAAAGGATTCATTTTGGGTATACCTTTCAACCATGTTGTAGTAACAGTCTTATGGGGCTTAGAGTATACTAGGTCTTGGTGCCTTGTGTTCTTGTAAACCTTTACATGGGTGGATTCCCGAAGATTCAAGGAGGTCAAGCCTATTTTTTTGTTTCTTATGCTAATTATTTGCCCTAGTATGGGCTTGAAAATTTTATCTTTTGCAAATATTCTCTTGAATGCATGGAAATTACACTTTTAAGTGTTTTAATGTTGATTTGATTTTTGAATTTGTTATTATGACTACCCCCTAAAGCTATGATTTGGTGACTGCATTACCAATGATAAATTTATGAGTCACTTGACTCATATGACTAAATTGGGGCAACTCTCTGTTTTACCCATGGTACTATATACCTGTTTGAAGGGGATTTTTGACTGTTTTGATGAACATTTCTGGAGGCAAAGGGCTAAAAATTTCATTCCCGTGGAGTGGTCCAGCCATGGAGGCATTATTGGGGAGTAAAATAAAGACTTTTTATGGATCCAAAAATATTATAGGTTCAATCTTGATCCCTGCAAAATTTTAGACCATTTTGCCTTATTTTTGGTGGGTTTTGGACCCAATTTTTGATATTTTTGGGTTGTTTTTGTGCAATTTTTTGGTGAAAATCCTAGGGAGGGATGAGTACACTATTTATGAATGTCTTGGGGTGGGATAGCCAGCCAACTATGTGATCGCCCCACCTAGGGGCGGTTGGCCTGTTTTGGAGCTATATAAGCCCAAAATGGCGCATATGAGCTCATTTGTGCTCTTTGATTGGATAAATTGGAGATAAGAGAGGTAGGAGAGTGATTTTATGAAGATTAGTGCTGTAAAAATATCAACCCAACAACATGAGCCAACCAACAGATGCAACAGGTGGTGGAGCCGATGCAAAACGAGTATGGAACACATGTCCTTCTCTTCACTATTTTATTGTGAAATTGTGATTTCTGGTGAAATATTCATACTACACACTCCCTAATGGTTAAGAAACCCTAGGAATAGTGAAATGTATAAAATTGAACTTTTATTTGTGTTTTATTTGCTAAACATTAGGCTTTAATGCTAGAATTTTAATGTTTTTTAGTCATTTTTAGGGCTAATTTAGGGGTCAAAATGATACTATTTTAGCCATTTTTGGGGATCATCCCCGTAGGGGATGGTCACTAGTGGCCATGCCTTAAAGGGATGATTAAAAAATTATGGGCCGTCCTTGGGTGGGACGACCAAAAATTGGGCCAAAAAGGGCCCTTTTTTAAGCATTGTTTTGGTATTTTTAGAGCATTTTAATGTATTTTTAGTGCATTTTTATGCATTTATTGATAAGTTAATTTTTTTTACCACATATTTAAGAGTCAGTATAGAGTTTTGACACTCTTTTAGGTCACTAGAGACCTATTTATTACTATATACTGGTTATGGATTGACACCATTGGTCTAAAGCATGTTACGCGGTTATATCCCATAGTGAGTGACCGCGCCTATCTGACTACATTGATAGATTTGTGGGATCCTCATACTAATACTTTCCATATAGTTATGGAGGAGATGAAAGTTATGTTAGATAATGTATATCGGATACTACGTATTTTGATAGAGGAGCATCCCATAGTATCTACTCCTACAGAGAGATGAGAGGTCGTCATACGAAGGTACTTTGGGGCGTGTTGGGAGGATGTAGTGATTGATATTCTCAGTGGAGGGATACTAGTGGTTTCATGGTTTCATGATAGTGTGCTTAGGGTTAAGCACACTTTATTGATGGCCTTTATCGATAACATGCTATTTCCTGACTCTTCAGGTGTCAGGTTCCCATGGAACCTTATAGAGCTGGTGTTCACTCTTATAGAGTGTACAAAGTATGAGCTGATAGTGATGGCTTGGGGTCCTACTTTTTTAGCACAAATATATGAGCTATATGAGATCCACTTTCATAAGTGGAAGGTATTGAGCTATAGTTTTTTGCTATAGGTTTGGGGTTGGCAACATATTTCTATGGAGCGACCATGGGGACTACCATGGACTACTTGAGTAGAGCTACCAGATAGGGAGATTGGTTATGGGGTGCTATGGTAGAGATCACATGACTTAGGCCATAGCCATTGACATTCTAGAGAGGTTGAGAATTATGTAGAGGATTTTTCATGGCTCAGAGTGGTAGAAATTGAGTGGATACCCTATAGGGATTGCCCTACATGGAGGGAGGCTGAGACAGAGCTATGTCGAGTTCAGTGAGGTAGGTGGTTGATAGGGTGACATGGGATAGAGTGAGAGTACTTCCCTTATGATCATGTGCTATGATAGTTCAGGCTATGCCAGGGGTTTCCTAGGGAGTTGATGATCTATCATCATTATGGGGATGATAGGACTCTAGCATGGCCTATTATGGAGGCTCTAGAGGAGGATTCATATCTTGTGGTGGTAGTTTCTAATTTGGATGACACAGGTACTATAGAGGAATACGATTCTTGGTGGGTCATGCAATTTTGGTGAGGGTAGGAACCACTAAGAGGGGATGAAGTTGCGAGAGTAGTGAATGCTACTAGGGGTGCTCTAAATGAGGAGGATTAGGATGAGTCTCTAGATGATGAGGAGGCAGACACAGGAAAAAAATTTGTGTAAGTGTGTGATAGTGGATAGGGTGGAGTTGATTGATGTATAAGATGCACTAGAATTTTATGGAGAGGACCTTGGAGATCAAGGTTTGTAGGTACAGTTAGCATCATGAGATGCTATGATTACAGAGATGTAGGGTGATCTTAGTAGGGTACAACAAGATTTATAAGAGGAGAGAGCTCTATCGTAGGCACAGGTGCAGAGTGCATAAATGGATATGGAGAGATAGGCAGCATTGATAGCTACTCTTTAGGTACATGTTGGTATACATAGCCCTAGTCATGGGGAGTCTAGCAGTGAGGAGATAGCTACGATGCGGGAGGAGATGGCACATCTCCAGGGTTTAGTGGCTACCTATCAAACTCGATGCTAGGAGGATCAGACCTATATGAATATGATGGAGGATGAGATAGTGCACCTTAAGGAGATCATACCAGATCGGTCATTGGCTATTGGATCACAACGTAGCCAGAGCAGCGATACAGGACAGTTGTCTACATAGATGAGAGATTTGAGTTCTGCATGAAATATAGACACATCTGGAGGGAGCAGGTCTAGGGGTAGTAAGTATGGAGGTAGCAGGTCTAGAAGTTCATGACAGACTCCTACTGAGGGCAAAGGAGAGAGCCACAACATCAGTCCTATGTGACCATGGCTAGTAGACTCTAATGGCTCATTTTGGTCTTTTTAGTTTTGTGAAGTCTGAGGACTCACATTTATTGTAGTCTACGGGCAGCTTATGGACTATGATGTAGCTTTTGTATTTTACATATGGATATATATATATATATATATATATGAATTTTATTTTATCATTATGCCATATTTTTTTGCTTTATGATATGTATGCTTATTCTATGTTTTATGTTGCTTTTGATAAATGTCTAACATGGATGCATGTATTTATCGTATGATGTAAGTGGATGGTATATAGATGTGTAAGTGTTCTCTATATGCTTTTGTAAATTAAAGTATGTGCATAAAATAGTCAGTGGCCATCTAAATATCATTGTTAATATTTATCCAATATAGATCCTATTTCATGAAAATTACTTAATATACAATAGTTCAAAAAGAAAAACAATGTGTATGATTTGATATAATGATTGATATGATGGATTTATGATGACTATTGGACGCATTATATGCTAGCACCATAGAATTTACAAAATGTATCTTTGTTATTTTCATGTTATTATAACACTTTATTTAATGGATTTTTGAACTTTGACAAACATGTGACAACATCATGTAAAATGAAATGGATAATGTAATATGATATGATATTATTTGATAGTTTTGAAGAGACTCAAACACTCTAGTTACCTAATAAAAACTCATATAATAACTATGCAATATCCTTTGAAAAAGTATGCACCTACTAAGATAACCAAGATAATAAACATCCCTATGTGTGCATGTGAATTCATTACCATGATAACACATAATATTGCCCAAGTGCAAATGGGATTCACTCAGCCCATCGGTACTAGAGATCATTCTGCGAGTCTCATTATCCTAAGTTTTTTACTTAGTTGGATTAGACTACTAGGTAATATAGGTTACAACAAGCTAGCTCATCTACATTCAAATATTGGTTTGTACCTAAGCAAGTTTTCTTAAGTGACATACATATCGTCGTGCGAGAGGCTATCGACATTACCAAGTAGGCTATTTACCAAACCTGGAATGAGGATCACCTTATGGTTCTCTAATGCTAAGAATTATAGGGATTCAAGTTCAAGACTCCCTTATTTTATTTTAACTTTGACTTTCTCAAGGGATTTTCTCATTTTTATTTGGTGAGCAAGGGATTTTAGTAGTGGTGAGAACCACTGTTTCTTTTTGTTTTTCTGAAGTGATAATAATCACTGTTTGTTTTTGCATATTTTTGAAGTGATAATAATCATGATTTTTTGTTGGAGTATTTTGAGTGGATAATAATCACTATTGATTTTTCTCTTTGGGGTACTTGCACCAGTGTAGGTCAAGGGATTTGGATAAGGAGTAACTTGTCCTTTTGTCTATTCTCAACATCTTTGAACCATTCACACAAGGGAATGAGTGAGATAATCTTTTTCGCTTAAAAGTAACCTATACCACTTTATAGTTTTCATATTTCCTTGCGCTAGAATTGGATTTATTAATGTGAAAATGTGTTCGGATGTTTGATGTATATCAAGCATTATCTAAGTAGGATTCTACCTTCTAAAAATCATGATAGCTTTCTACAAAATCTGAGAAGATTACTAGATATGGCTGAGTGACTGAAAACTTTAACTATGTTTTATTAACAATGGCTAAGTGACAGGAAACAGTCATATAATATGGAATTTAAATGTAAATGGTATATGTAATGTAAACAGGTGGTAATATTGGCATGTAATAACAATAATTTTAATATATGCCTAGTGTACAAACCTAGTGCTAGACATATATGATCAATTTAGACCGATGTATAATGCAGTGATGATTATGTCTAAAGTAATTTATATGAAGTGCAATGAGGTAATAGTTTTGTATTTTGGTGATTTTAATAATATTTTTGTATTTTTGATATATATGTATATATAGGTTGACCAATGGGCTTAATGAATGCCATTGGGGCTTTTGGGTGACCAAAGGGCTTATAGACGCCTTTGGAGCATTTCGGGATGACCTAGACAATTGTAGATCGCCTATGAATGTTTTATTTTCACCTAGACGGTCATAGACCACCTAGGGGTATTTTATGGGGACCAAGGGCTTATATATGACTTTAAGACATTAGGGATTGACCTAGATGATCATAGATAGTCTAGGAATATTTTTTTTTGACCTAGATGGTCATCGATCGCCTAGGGGTATTTTAGGTGACCTAGATGGTCATAGACACTAAGGAAATACCATAGACTACCTAGGGGTATTTTATGGTGACCAAAGAGATTATATATGCCTTTGGGGCTTTTTGGATTGACCTAGATGATCGTAGATAGTCTAGGAATGTTTTCTTTTGACCTAGATGGTCATTGACCACCTAGGGGCATTTTGGGTGACCTAGACTGTCATAGACACTAATAAAGTGTCATAGACTTCCTAGGAGCATTTTATGGTGCTCTAAGCATGAAACAGCCATAAATAACTAATATTCATTGGTTTAGGCTCTTCACTTCCTTCGATGGATGCTAAGCGATAAGTTCTAGGTCTAATCTGACTTGTAATGATAAATGGACCTAACCAGTTTGCTACAAATTTGTCTCGCAAGTTGGATGGAAAATTTGAGTTTTGTTGGTTCTCCTTTAGAACTAAATAACCAACCTAAAAGTATCTTTGGTGTACTTTCAATTTATAAGCTCTCCTAAGGCATTCTTGGTAAATGTGTAGATTCTCGAGGGCATTGACACATCGTTCATCAAGCAACATTAATTGATCTAAATGAGCTTGCCTAGCGGAATCATCATCAATGAATTCCTGCATGGAGATGCATAGCAACAGAATATCTAACTCTAGAGGCATGATGGCTTCAACACCATACACTAGTGAAAATGAAGTTGCCCCAGTGGGCGTCCGAATGCTAGTGCGGTAGGCCCAAAGGGTAAGAGGTAATTGATTATGCCAATCTTTATGATTTTCCTTAATGGTTTTCTTCAAGATGGCTACTATTGTCTTATTTGATGCCTCTGCTTGCCCATTGGCCTATGGATAATAGGGCGTGGAAAAATTGTGCTTTATGTTATACTTTGTTGTTAATGCATCCTTATTTTTAAAGGGTGTTCCATTGTCTGATATAATTTTGGATGGAATACCAAAACAACATATGATATTATGTAGCATGAACTCTATGATGCGAGGTCTAGTCGTAGTGGTAAGGGGAATTACTTCCACCCATTTTGTAAAATACTCAGTTGTCGTTATGATAAACATGTGACAACCTAAGGAGGCAGGTGATATTTTTCTAATTAAATCAAACCCCCATTGTGCAAACGACCAAACCGATTGAATCGGTTGTAAGGCCTATGAAGGTATGTGTGTCAAATTTGCATTATATTAACACTTCATGCACGTCTTTACATAAGCATAGCAATATTACTCCAAAGTTGGCCAGTAATAACCCATGTGAAGAATGTGCTTAGTGATGGCCATACCGCTAAAATGACCACTACATGTACCGTAGTGGGCTTTGGCAATGGCCCAAGTTGACTCCTGTGAGTCTACACAATGAATGAGGATACCCTCATAGCTTTGACGATATGTTATGTCTCCTAATAAGATATATTTTTCTACTTTTTGCTTAAATGCTTGCTTTGCGGTATGCAACAATCCAGGTAGAATATTACCCAATTTTAAGTAATATTTGATCTATATGGCCCAATATTGCTTTGAATAAGCCTCAATATTATGAATGACGCAACCATTTTGAAATTCATCTCATGAAAATGCTGATTGAGAATGAACTTGAAGATATAGCGTTATGATAGTATCAAAAGAATTTTGAGGGAACAAAGTTCCCCATTGGGCATTATTCAAATAATTGTATAGTTGAGAGAATTTTTTATGTGAAGGATCAATCTGAATCATGTGAACATTTGGTGTGGCATTATGCTCATCATGCTTAGTTAGAGATTGTGCTAGCATTTTTACTTGAATAGTCATGATATCATCTAAAGGGTTTTGTGGGATTAGCGACCCTAAGGAAGCCATCGTATCCGTAAAATGATTAGATGAACGAGGGACTGCCTCTATATCATACCATTCAAATTTTTCTAGAATTTTTTCCACTAGGGCTTTGTAGGCTTGTAATATGGGAAACCTACAATAGAATATCCCTTTAACCTGGTTAACTATGAGCAAGGAATCACTAAAAATGTTTAACTTTGTAATTTTCATGGCGATTGTCATCTAAAGTCCAATGATGAGGGCTTTATACTTGGCATTGTTGTTGGTATATGGGAAATCAAGTTTAAACAAAAGAGGTATTGGAGCCCCTTGCGATGTAAAAAACATGATACCTATGCCACCCCCTTGCTCACATTTAGAAGCATCGAAGAATAGAGTGATGTTTTCCTGTGACTCAGGATCTACAAAATCAGGCGATTATGAGATATGAAATACTCTTTCATCGAGAAGATCTACATTCATAGGTTGGTCATCCTAAATATAAGCCCCTGCTAGTTGATCGGCTATGACCTATCCTTTGATTAATTTTTGGCTAATGAACTCTAGGTCAAATTCTATCAACAACATTATCCATTTTGCCATGAGAATGTTGTGATATGTTCGACTCATCATATATCGTAATGTATTTTCTTTAGATATGACATACGTGGTATGATTGAGCATGTAATGGTGTATATTTTTAGTGGTAAAGACCACTGCTAAGAATAGCTTCTTAACATATGCATACTTGATTTTATAGTTGACTAGTGTGCAGCTGATATAATATGTTGTCTGTTCTTTATGGAATTCATTCTTTTGGGACAACATGGTGCCCAAAGCCAACTCAATAGCTGAGATGTATAAATAGAACAACATTACTAGTCATGGAGGAGACAATACAGGTGGTGAAGCCAAGTATTTCTTAATATCATCAAAGGCATTTTGACATTCTTCATCCCAATGAAATGATACCCCCTTGTGTAGCAACCTATTCATGGGTCGACACTTATCCGATAATTGCACTATGAAGAATTTTATGGATGTGATATTTCCTTGCAATCTATGTAGTTTCTTAATGGTTGTGGCGGGATGCATTTCTAATATTGCCTTGACCTTGTTTGGATCTATCTCTATGCCTCGCTTTGAGACTATAAATCCTAAAAGTTTACCAGATGTTACACCGAAGACACACTTCTTGGGATTAAGCCTAACATTGTGCTCAATGAGGTGATCTAGAACCTTACATTATACATCGACATGCTCATGGCACAATAGATATTTTTCCAATAAGTCATCCACGTAATATTCCAAAATCTTATGCATGTAGTCATGGAAGTTATACGTCATGGCTCGTTGATAGGTGGTGCCAACATTATTAAGGCCAAAAGGCATGACATTATAACAAAATATCCCCTAAGGCATTGTAAATACAATTTTGATTTGGTCTTCTGGATTAATACAAATTTTATTATATCCAAAAAAATCATCCATGAGGGATAACATTTCATGTCCTGTTGTAGTGTCTACCAACACATCAATTTTTGGTAAGAGAAATTCATCCTTAGGACACACTTTGTTGAGATATCTAAATTCAATGCAAATGTGAATCCTCCCATCAGGATTTTATGGGAACCATGTTCAAAACCCATGGTGGATAGTCTATTGAGATGATGAAATCAATGTCCAACAACTTTTGTAATTCATATTTCACCATTAAGGCTACTATTGGGTGCATCTTGTGCAACTTTTGCTTGACTGGTTTTATCTTTGGGTCCAATTTAAGATAATGTGTGACTAGATTTGGGTCCAATCATGTCATTTATTTCTAAGAACAAGCAAAATCATTCATACTTTATTTCAATGCTTTTGTGAAATCATCTTTTTCAACTAGGGATAGACCTTCCCCTAGTTTGATAATGCGAGGATTATCGGTATCTGTACCTATATCCTTATAAATTTTTGGCTCAATTGACATATGAGACCCATATTCCAATTGATGTAGAGTGGGAATCAAGTGAATGTCATCAGATGGGTTTGCTTCATCCATAGGAAATTCAGGATCAACCTTGGCTTGAAAAACATTCTGAGTAGTTCTTAGAGAAAATTAAAACGGTTGTCCCAGAATGTTTCAAACTTCTAATGATTGCCCGGGTTGGCCTTATATTCATTCCATATTAGGACTATATCTCCAACCTTGAACTTCCTAAATATTTATTTTTTGTTAAACCACCCCTTAGTCTCTATTAAATGCTTTTGAAATTTCTCATAGATTTTATCTCTTGGCTCCTCCAACTGCAATAGTTGCATTAGCCTTGATTCTATTGGATTTTCATCTAGTAAATAAGTTTGGCCAACCAATTTATTGGTTTCTCCTTTTCAGGACTTTAAAAGTTTTGATTTTTGTTTTGTCGAGCCTTTTCATCGGATCTTCCCATTTAATTTATCTTCATCAGAAAATCCTGATTGCCTTCATAGCTTTCCCATTTCTTCTCTTATATTGTATTAAGCTTCCCTCTTTTCCTTTTTCATGTCAACCTTTATCATAGGATTCCTCCATATCTACTTACTCTACTAATGATTCAACTAATTCTTCTATTGTTGTAGAGAAGCTTTCACCCTAGCAGCCTTTATTTTGAATGTGGGGAAGTATATGTTGTAAAACTTACATTATCACAAAATGATCACAAATATCCCTCTTCTTATCCCACTTGTTGGCTTCTCCTTGACATCTTCCACCATAAAAGTTATCCTTGAGTGTTTGGTGGAGAGACAATGTATGAGTTTCCAGAGGTCGCTTACCCAAAATAGTGTAGACAATGATGAGCTCTATTGATTCTATCATAGATGATGTTTTAGTTGATCCTCCTCCTATAATAGAGTCTTTCAAATATTACCAAAAAGGCTCATTTTATTTTTTTAGGATCAAGGTCCATCTTAGATATCATCAAAAAGGCTACATATTGCTCATTGTAGTCTATCTTCTTATCAAGCAGTCAGTTTGCCCACGTAGAGGGAGATTTTTCACTCCTATCTCTACCTTTTACAGCTATCTATTTGGTTATTTTTGACAAGGCATATTTTTAGGCTGGCATGGATTGTGCTCCCCTAGTTTTAGGTTCAACCTCTACATCTTCTTCTAGGGTGTAATCTATTTGGGTTGTAGTGATTTATTACTACAAGTACAAACACCAAGGTCTCCCCATCCTCAAATTTGATGTTCAACCTTATATCATTGAAAACCACAACCAATTATATTCACTCTTATGGTTAACATTATGTTCAACCTTATATCATTGAAAACCACAACCAAGGAAGAAATAGTGAATCTTCTCACACCAGATGTGCAATACTTGTTTAAGTTCATATAAGGACCTAGTCAACTAGCAAACCAAGGAAGTGGGATCCCCAAGCTAAAACTAGGTAGTTATTACATGTATATCTTCTTGAGAATCACACTATGGATAAATGCACTCTTAATATCCAATTTGTATATCTTCCAACCATAATAAGTAGCCATAGAAAGAATCATCTAGATAGAATCCATCTTAGCAATTGGGCCAAATATCTCTAAATAGTCAACCATATCCTATTGAGAGAATCCCTTTGTAATAATACATACCTTATGTTTTTTCACTTGACCATCTAAATTTTTATTGGTCCTATAGATCCATTTTCACCCAATCATACTTTTCCCTTTTGAAAGAGGAACAAGCTCCCAAGTTTGATTCTTCATCAAGGACTCATACTCCACAAGTATGTCATCTTCCTACTTTGGTCATCCCTTAGTCTAAGACTATATGAGGGGATTTCTAGAATACTCAACTTAGATAGTAATGCTAAAAAAGAGACCTTCCAAAATCACTTGATAGAAAAAGGATTGAGCATCCTACAAAATTTTATGAATCCGCTTTATTATTTGATGAACTATGGAATAACTAGGCACACCTATGGTAAAATAACATTAGAAGCCATATCTAAATAATATAAATCAAAATCACCAACAACCTCATCATCCAATGTTGTACCACAAGGAATTAGTAATATCATAATTCCCTAAACCTAATACTAAAGATGTTAAAGATGGTGTTACCTCAGAAGAGGTCAAATAAATAGGCATATGGGCTTCACTCAAAGATGAAGAAGAATCCCCAATAGGATTAAAGCCTATAAGGATATCTAAATAATTTGTTGAATCTATCAAAGAAATAATAGGATCTTTTACCAAAATCTCGGATGGCAAACTAGATGGATCCCCTAGAAGAACCTCTCAAAAAATCACATTTCTCTAAATGAGAATTTTACATATTTGAGGATAATAGAGATGCTATGCATTAGAGGTACTTGAATAACCCAAAAAAATCATTTGTGACTCATTTATACCTCATTTTTATAAATATATTTGGGTATGTGGGCCTATGAAAAAGACCTAAATATGTAGAACCCAAACACATCAAGCTTATCTCTTTTCAACCTCTCAAGAGGTGTTATACCTTGGACTACTCTAGTGGAAAATCTATTTATGATGTACACTACATAAATGATAACATCACGCCAAAATTTATGCTCCATCCCATTAAAATTAATCATATAATGAGTCATCTCCATGGTTACCATATTATTCTTCTTAGATATCCCATTTTTCTTTGGTGTATAGTGACCAATCGTTTATAATGTTATACCATGAAGAGTCAAAAAATCATGAAATACATCACTTGTGCATTCACTTCTCCTATATAACATGAGATACTTGATCTTCCTCTATCTAGTTATCTA
Organism: Wollemia nobilis; assembly: GCA_028583015.1. Classification (NCBI taxonomy): domain Eukaryota; kingdom Viridiplantae; phylum Streptophyta; class Pinopsida; order Araucariales; family Araucariaceae; genus Wollemia; species Wollemia nobilis. Next base: position 175,677 of record JAQPPZ010000480.1, read on the forward strand.
CTAGTATTTTGAATATCTTGAATTTATCAAAGGACCCATCCTTGGTACAAATAACATATAACCACACATATCATGAGAGATAATAAGTAAAGAGAAATTCTTATTTTTAAAAATAGAGGGTGTACCCATGGGTCCAACTATACCACTATGTATAATCTCCAATGGATGAGTAACACATATCGTTGTCCCTTTTGAAAAGGTCTTCTTGTGATGCATCCCTAGAATAAATACCTTGCATGCACCACTCAAAGAGAAAATATGAAAAACACTACTGGCCATCTAATAATAATTCATACATCCCAATTATCCATAGCTAATATTTCCAATCCTATGGTGCCATAGTTGATGCTTATTATCTACTTGAGTGACCATGGCCACAAAAATTTTCTTTCAAGAGGAAGGAACAAAAGGATTTAGTCTTTCCCCTAGTTTATACATTTGATTTGACTTATCATAATAGATAGAAATAAGTGTCTTGGATCCATTGTCTATGCCCTTGGTTACCCTAAAATTAGCCCAAAATTTTACCTTTTTATTCTCATGTTTAATGTGATAGATAGATAAAATATTGGGTCCAACACTAGGAACATAAAGAACTTCATCAAAAGAAGAACATATAATACTATCCTCCCCATATCCTTCCACTTGTAGAGAAGTGTCACCTCCAATGACAATATGTTTTCCTGAATGCAATGTGTTGTAACCTAGAGAAGTTGTTTGTGCTTTGTCATGTTCCTTGTTGCCCTTGAATTTTCAATCCATTCATTAGAAGAAGTGGATGTCCAATATGTTAAATGTACATATACATGAGCCTGTGAGGTTTCACTATCATAACTATCCTCACCCCATTCATAGAAGATAATAACATACAAATCCCCCTTTTTGCTACTTTCTCAAGCTTCTTGATGCCAATATGGAAAAAATATGCTTTGTGTCCTTCCTTTTTACAGAATTCACATGTTAGATTTTTGAAGGGCTTCTTGGACTTCTTTTCATTCTAGTTCAACTTCTTATTATTTTGAGCTTTGACTAATTTTTTGTATGGGCTTTATTAATGAAATAATGACCCTTATACCTCTATATTTTAGAATGTGTAGACACCTAAAACATGTCATGTCGAAGGTGACTACTCATATGGACATGCTACAAGACCATATGGAAGATCTTGGGCAGACTCCAAGATAGAGCAGTGGTTCTAACCACTCAATTTGGGCTCCTTGGCCTAATCAGTCTGAACCGTAGCTGAGACCTATGATCTACAGTCTGAACTGTAGCTGATACTTGCGGTCTACAATCTGAACCATAGTTGTCACCTGTAGTGTAAACTGAAGTTCAGTTGGCCTTCATTTGAGCCAAATCGGTTGGAATGACCTTTTATTCTAAAAGAAGCTGGTTAAAGGATGGAAGCTTCTAATCCAACTATCCTAACCACCCCTTCTTGATCTTGGCTTCTCCATGAAGCCACCCCTAGCCCTTGGGTAGTCCTATAAGTACCCCTTCAAATTAGGGCAATGATATAGTGCATTTTGATAGCAAAGCATTGTCAAAATAATGAGATAGAGAGTTGGATATTAGAGCAGCAAAGCCTTATAGAATTGTGGATTCAATTGAGTGCATTAAGAGAGAGATTTGTTGATATCACTTTGCCAACCCAAGCATCATGATAAATTGTGCCATGGATGCCCTAAGGAGCTAGAACGCAAAGAAACATGAATTCAATAAAATGAAGGCCCTATCAAGCAATTCAACCGACAAACTTTTTAGAGGATACTGAGGTGACCCTTGATCATCAATTTAACAAGGATGATCAAGCCTACAACCCTATAATTGGAGGGTAAAACCATTTGGTTGCTCACCACGGCTTTTAGCCACGGTTTACAGTGTAGACCGCTCATCCGAGCTGTGATTTGCAACAGTTATAATATCCCCTTACTTTTCTTTTTGCAGTGTGCTTAGCTAGTTTATATTAATCATTCTAATGGTTTATTTGGTAGTTTAGAGACTCTGATTGATCGTATTAAATATTTCATTAGGTTTAATTCATTTTAGCAAGTAGGACATAATTAGTTTATTTTCATGTTCTAATGCTTTATTTCATACAACTGATCCTTCAGATTGATAGATGTACTTATTTTTTACATGTTTCCATAAATATTTATGAGAATTGCATATGTCTAGCATAGTTTATCTACTTTCTTTATTTCATTAGTATTATGGCATTTGCATGTATAAATACTTTAAAGGGCCTCATCACGAGAGGTTGTCTATTTTTTTAATGTTCTTGTGTTGTTTCTTGATCATAGAAAATAGATTCAAAGGAGCTTCAATCATCTAATTCCTTCCTCAACACGAAGAAGAGGGTCAACTCCACCCTAGAGCAGTTCATGTCACCCCGAATGGCCTGAAACTCACATTTGACCTTGAGAGGGATTTCATATGCTTTCCCTACTGTAATAAGAGTATCAAATTGGTATCCCTAAGAGGGACGTATTTGTAATTGGAATTGGCTTCATAAATGGAAATAAAGTGTTCTCATTCTTTATCATTTGTTGTCAATTTTGCAATGCATGCTTTTGTATCTTTTATTTCAATTATGCAGTAGGAAGCATAGGTGTGAGGCCGTTTTGGTGGTCACAGCATGATGATGAATAAAATAATTGAATGCCTCATCAATTGGTGGTGAAGGAGAAGCTGAAAAGTAGACATGAAGCATATTAAACATAATAACAACTACATCACATGTTTTCAAAACATTGTTAAAGATAATGTTGAATAGTTCAATATTTGTATCCTTGTCTATAGCTTGTTTTTATTCTCCTATAACCTTTGGAATCCTTATAATAGTCTTCATATCATCTTATAAATTATTTAAATGACTAACATTATCAAAATGGTCCATAATAAAAGTAGCTTTTTACCTCTAACCTATTGATTTATATAGAATCAATATGATCATAAATCATAAAATTTGTCAAGCAACTATTTAGGATTTATGGTTTCTACTAACATGAGTTTCATAGACCTTATCAACATGAAGAGCTATAACACCAAAAGCCTCATCCTTATTATCCTTGTACAACTACTTCTTCTCTTCAAATTCAATCTCTTGAGGTTTCTCATTCATATATTTGAGTAACCCCTTAATTTTGAGGAAAGCATTAATCTTGATTTTCTAAGTGACATAGTTTGGAGCATTCAACAAGAGCACAAGATAATCCATAGCTTTCCTTTCAAACTACAAAATCTACCATAAATTATGACTAGAACAACAATGCAAATGTAGATATATTGAAAAATAAAGGAATCAAAATGCTTTTGTATGCAAAAGTTATGGCCCCAAAAAATTATCTAAAAATTACACAAAATGCCTTCAAACCCTTTGAATTTTGTTATAAATGTACATAATATTGAATGGGGAGGTTGTCATGTGATGCTACATGAGTGGATAATGGGATTCCAAGTGTGTGTTGATTGGATAGTATATCAATAAATGAGGTGATATCGCTTGTCACAATCCAAAATAGGAAGCTTCCAACTAGGTATTGACTATGCAAGCTAGTAGGTAGCATACTAGAAAACCCAACTACACCACTTTTTATGATTTGGTTTGGTTGATTGGATAGTATATCAGTGAATGAGGTGACATCGCTTGTCACAATATAAAATAGGAAGCTTCCAACTAGGTATTGACTATGCAAGCTAGTAGGTAGCATACTAGCAAACCCAAATACACCACTTTTTATGCTTTGGTTTGATTTATAACTTATGAATACCATTGCACCACTTGTCTTATGGTTCACTCTAATTTTATGATTTGCCATGTTTTTTGTTGACTATGTGATTGTAGAGTCACTATGTTTGATTATTTAGCAAAATATGATTTATTGAACCTATATTTATACCTACCATGTGGCAATCATTTTCACACATCAGCTATTGACACGTTGGCTTCTTCTATGTTAGAATTCATTGTGTTGTTATTTGCTACACCATCATGCACCATTTAACAAATACCATGTTTTTTTATTAGATGTAAGAAGGGGTTTTGAAAGGCTTCTCAAACCTTAAAAATATTTACAAAAAGGACATCAATACAAAGTCCTACCACAAATTAGACATATACCAAGACCAAAAGGTTCCCATATATAACAATACCAAACGAAGGAAAAAGGCATGGCCCAACTAAACTAACAAACTAAAAAGGTACAGAGAAACCACAAGAATCTAGAGGGTCAACATTAATCATGAAACTCAACTTCCTCATTCGATAGGTCCACCTCCACTTCTTAGTTGGTTTGATTGTTCTAGAAGTACCTCATAATCCAAGTGACCTCATCAATATACATCATAGAAATTTTAACAAATCTTTTAAGAGATCTAAGAAGATACTTAAGAGTATTCATTGCATTGTTTGGGGTCTTGAGGGGATCTTGGGTCCTCAATATTTTTTTTTATCTTTCTCTACATATGCTCCAACTTGGGTCCTTAACTTATTTCTTTTTGAGGGAGAAGAAGAAGACTGCCCTAAACTCTTTGAGTCTCGAATTACCTGCATGGATTTATTTTTTTAACCACATTAGATTTTAGATGTTTCGAAGGTCTAGTAATTTCCTTTTTGCCTTTAGGAGTCCTCTGGTTATCAAATTTCACCATAGGATCCTTGTTTGGTTTTCCCTCTTGCTTATTACGGAATTATCTATCCTACACAAGTGTAGGCCAAGAAGGGGCTAGGGAAGGGGTTCTATACTCCTTGCTCTCAGATTTCTTAGGTGTTTTGACATCTTTGTCTACTTCCAATGGGTTCCAATCTCAATACCAATACTATCCACTTCCACCCTATTCCTTTTTATGAGAACATGGTCAAATATCAACTTCATCAAGCCTTGATGGAGTGGAATAGTCATGTTTCCTTTCCACACCTACAAAGTTGTTCTTTCCAGATATTTTTAAAGGAATTTTGACACGTTCATCACCTTTTCCTATGAATATGGTTTAAAAATGCAATATGAAAACTCCTCAAATTGCATAGTTGTTTTCAAGGGTGAAATAATCCATAATCGCTAGAACCACTTTATTTCATAGATCCTTGAGAGAATCCTATAAAAATCATTCTATTTTTTTTTTGGATGTTCTTATTTACCCTTAAAGAGGTTTATCTCCTCGGCTAGGGAATGTTTCTCCCTATTAATACACTTTCCAATGATATGAAGGACAAAAATCTCAAAAATAAGAGGGATTGATATGGTGAATTCCATGCCCTTCACTATGACTTTTCCCTCATTCCAAAAAAAATGTAATCTACGTGGAGAGATTTGTTGAAAATATGAGCAAGTTTTTGTTGTCATTGATGTCAAGAGTCAGTTTCAGTGAGCAGCACAAAAAGGAGGTCAAACGTCAGTTTTCGTAAGTAGTGTGAGAGGAATATTGCTTCTAGGCCTAAGGAAAAATAATATTATAATATTAAAGGTCTAAATTAAAGACCTAAAGTAATTAAATTAATTATAATAATTTTATTATAAATTAATTTATAATTTAATTTAATTAACTAACCCTAAGGTTAGGGTTACAAGGGCAAGTGATTTAATTTAATGGTGTTGACTTTAATTATTATTCTCATCCATTGATGTGCTAAAGGAGATAGCACAATGGTATAAATACCATGTGCCTTGGTAAATCCAAACTTACCTTCGATCGAATCATTTGTGAGTGCATGCAAAATTTTTGTGATCCACATGAGAAAAGAAGAGGATAATTTTTTGCGTACGTTGCAACCATCAAAGGAATAAGAGGAGAGAGGCTTAGAGCCTCATCACCAGTAGTGGTGGTTGGACTAGCATCAAACGGTTATGTTTTTATGGAGCTAACGAGCAGGAGGTCCTGCGATCAAACCCCGATAGCAGCATTTTGTTGGTGATTCACATTTTAGATTTGGCACCAAGGCATATGCAATAAAGCGCACGAGGTGCTTCTTCTTACTAAGGTGACCACCTAGCTCACATGGCAAGTGGGCCACGGCTAGGGCATTGTGGAAGCACAAGCGGGAGTTCAAATCCCACCAAGGGCAAGAGGTATTTAATTTTTCCTGAAATTAAATTTGCTCCTAAGGTTTAATGTTGCATGATTATTTTTTCTAGGAGGGAGTTATAAGGTTTTTTAAAGTTAAACATTTTATTGTGATTTTGATAAATTGAATTGAGATAGGAGTTATAAGGTTTGAAAAGGAAATTATATTTTTAATAAGCTATGATGTATTGATTATGTTGAGGAAACACATAAGGTGTTTAAAGAAGATTATTGTGGTTATTTTCTTTAAACAAATTGTTGGTTTATATTTTGAAGTGTGGAGATTATAAGGTGTAATTGAGAGTTGATGTTTTGTATGGTGAAATATTTTGAGGGATTATTTGAATGAGAGTTTTGAAGAGGTTTTTGCTATCTAACCTTTGATATTGGCAAAGAGGGTGACTATGATTGGGACAGGTTTTGAGGTCAATTCTTCATCAACCAAAAGGTATGGGCACATCTTCCTTGTGAGTGATTGTTGGATGTTGTGAATGCTAAGTTGGAGTGAAAATGTTTGTTTGATAAGCATTTTTTAGTAAGCTTTCATATGTATGATTGGTGAATATTGTGAGAACACTTGAGTGAGAACTTAAGAACTATCTTGAACTAGGGTTTATGAAATATCATGAGTATAATTGTTATGTGAGATTGTTTGATAAGCATTGTTGGAAATATTAGAGTAAGCTTTCATGTGCATGATTGGTGAATGTTTGTGAGAACATTTGAGTGAGAAATTGAGAACTATCTTAAACTAGGGTTTGAGAAAGACCATGGGTATTATTGTTATGTGAATTTAGAATCATATTGAGTCAAGGATTGAGATTTATAGTGTGAATTTTTGGAAGCATTGTGAAACACTTATTTAGGATTTGTAAGTAAGTCGTGTTTCATTTAATGGTTGGTTGAGTGGATTTGATTGAGCATAGTTGATTGAAATTTTTTGAGTAATATTTCAAGTTTTGTAAAACAAATTGTTCTTTATTCTTAATTGATTTATATAGAGTTTGGAAGTGATTGAGTTTTGTGTGAAAGTGAAACATATTGAGTCTCTAACCATTCTCCATACGTTTATATGGTTAAAAAAGATATTTTGAAAGTGATTAAGTATATTTGTGAGTGTGAAAACATATTGAGTCCCTAACCACTCTCTATATGTTTTTGTGAAATCGAAACAATAGTTTGTGTGAAACTTGTTTGTGAAGAGGTTTTTTGTGATAGATTGAGTTGATTTGAATAAGCTTTTGTGAAAGCTTGTGAGTTGATTTGAGCAAGTTCTAGAGTGGACTTAAGGATAAAGTTGAGAAAGCTTTTGTGAAATCTTAAGGATAGATTTGTGTGAGCTTTTGTGGAATCTTACAATAAAATTTGAGGCAAGTCTTAGTGAGGACTTGTTGAGAATATTTGAGGTAAGTCTTGGTGAAGACTTGTTGAGAAGATTGGATAAGTTCTTGAGAGGACTTGTTGAGAAGATTTGAGGTAAGTCTTGGTGAAGACTTGTTGAGTAGATTGAGCAAGTTCTAGTGAGAACTTGTTGAGCATATTTGAGGCAATTCTGAGAGAAGACTTATGGATAGATTAGTGTGAGCTTTAGTGGAAGCTTACAATGCATATTTGAAGATAGAGATTAAGAGTAGATTGGATAAGTCCTAAAGAGGAATTTTTGGATAGGTTTAAGGCAAGTCTTTGAGAAGAATTGAAGAGCTGAGTTTATTGATTTATTTGGTCAAACCTTGAGTTAAGGTTTGGTACAAATATAACAGAGTTGATTTATGATTGGATCAAGCTTTGTGTTAAGGCTTGAGGATAGATTTGAGTATAGATTTTGGTGCAGATTTAAAGAAAGTTTTATGCCAGAACAAATACAGATATTGAGTAGATTTGTGCCAGACTGAAGGACTATGTTTAGTGTAGATCAGAGATAGAGATTGAGAATATTTGTGCTAGACTAAAGGACTGTGTTTAGTACATATTTGAGATAGAGCTGAGAGCAAGCTTTGGAGGTGACAGAGCAGAGGACAATAGTCTCTAGTGGATAGAGATCCATTAGCTAGGGTAATGAGGACATAGATCTTCTAAGTGAGGACATAGTCTTTACTGGAGAGAGATCCACAATCTAGTGTAGTGGATGCAGTAGTCTTCTAGAGGATCACCAACCAGAGCAAAGGAGAAGGAGTCAAACTAGTTGAGGGTATTGATGTCTCCCGTGGAGAGAGATACAAAAACTTGATTAGGATATTGGTGTCTCCTTTGGACAGAGGTCCATAAATATTGTAATAGAGAAGGATTCCCAAGATATTTGATGAGAAAATTTTAGTGAAATATTTTCTTCGTGGAGTATCCTACATTGGGTGAACCATGTTAAATTGGTGTATTTATTGTGTGTGATGATTTGTGCATTACTTTGGTTATTGTTGTTGATATTGCCATTGATAATATTGGATATTATTGTTTGGGAAAGGAAAGTAAAAGGGGCCTTATACTATTCACCCCCCCTCTCAAAATAAGCTTGTGTTCTTCAATATTTGAATTATGACCATTGATTTTTTATAAGAAATTAAGCATCCCTCATTTATCAAAAATCTCCATGACTTCATTGTCAAGGGTAAGGAAAACAAGCTCTACCCTTTCAATATCCTTGATATTCAGCAAAATTCTTCTCGTTCAAGTGATATTAAAGCTAAAAATCAACCAAATTTCCTTGAGCAAAGATGGGCTTTTGAGCAAACAAGACAGGAGAGCAACAGTGAAAATTCTAACCACCCCTTCCTTAATCCAGCTTTCAAAAAGAGGCCAAAAACTAGAATTTTTCCCGATCAACAATAGGAATGCACCCCAAATCGAGCATCCATCCCAAGAAAATTTCTAAAATCGATTCAAGGGATACTAAGACCTATCATGCAAGGAACACCCCTAATTTGGAAGGATGGAAGTACTAATAAGAAGTGATAAAAGAGGATTTAGAAATAGCATAATAACAAAGAATGGTGGGATTAAAAGTATCAGAGGTTGAAGACATGATGAGATTTACAAGTACTTGGAGAACACATGACTTTATTATAAATTGCCACCTTAATTCAGGAAAAATGTAATCAAAATATAAGAGAACAATAAACATGACAAAGGGAGAAAAACTACTCATGGCCTAGAAAGGCTCAACATGGGAGGTAAGGGGGCACACTATTCTAATAGGATCATCTCTAAGAAGATTCCATGGGTGGGCCAAAGGTCCAAATCGACAAAGGATTCAAAAACCATTAGGAGGTGATTGAACACGACATACAAGAGAAAATATTCCACCTAGGCCAAAACTCAAAGTCAAATGGTGGTAATGTTACCTTTGCCCAACTGGCCCTACTATTGAAAAGGATGAAATGGGGACCCACCTGACAAGACTAAAGCCCGTTCCACAAAATAAGAATTAGAACACTAGCCCTTTTCCTGCAAAAATAATTTGAACTAAAAACAAAGGTGATTGTAGTCCATCAAAAAAATTTCTTCTACTTCCACACCAATTAACAAAAAGGTAACTGGACTAGATATGCATATTCTTCCTAATCCTAAGAAAGGGGAACAACAATAAGTCTTCCATTTCTAAAACACAGTCCCTCCAATTCCACAAGGGCCTAAAGATATTATGAAGCTTTAAAAATATTATTAGCTTCATTCTAAGCTATTTGAGTGAGAACCTAGGGGAATATTACCTGTCATGTTACATTAGATAATGTATAGAATGTCATAACATAAGATGCCATGTCAACATCAAGTACAATGTAGAATATAACATCAATAGATGCCACATTAGCATTGTTAAGAAAAAATGTTGACATCATCAAGTGCCATGTCATCAATTTTTGCCTTGTCATATTCACTTACATAAATCACCTGTAATGTTAATGCCATTGGTCCTCATAAAAAAGGAGAGCATGTGAGGTTCAGACCTCGGGCCTCCAAGGCCCAATATACCAAGGTAGTCTCCTCTAGTCACCTTGGCATGGTCATTGTTTAAAATATATAGCGCCCATAATAAGGTTAATCTCATTGCAATATTCAAATTCCTTAAACTATTATTACCTCATGTATGCATGTGACACATGCAAATGTCACAATAATACATGCATGTCCAACCCAATCCATTGAGCAAGCCAAATTACAGAATATTTCTCTAGAATATTCCATAATTTTAAATTTAATTTTTTAAGAAATGGAAGAAAATTATGCATATTTTCAATACAAAAACATAGATGAATAGAGGTGAAACAAAGAAATATGTTGAACTAAAACCCTCTAAAATTTTATGTAGAATCCAAAAACATTAATAGTTCATTCATATCTATCACAATTTGCCCTACATAACATTTTTGTCAAACACAACCAATCATGACATCATCTCACACTAATGCAACAAAAAAGTTGCTAGACCATGTTAGCAACTTTTTCAAGTAGCTTGGAGGTCTTTGCCATTCATGGAAGCCTACCCATAACTTCTTTGGTATGAGGGATTTTTAACCTCTGCTTTTGTTCTCTTGTAGTAGCCAAATAGTCTATCCTCTCATTAATTTTGCTATTGGACACAAAATATTGAAAGAGAAAAGGAAATGGATTTTTTGAAAAAAATCATAAAATACAAATGATGTTTTCAAAAGAAAAATCAAGAAACTCCCTCCTAAAACTAGGGCATCCATTTGATCAAAAACAAAAAACTAAATGAAATGATTGAGTACCAAGATAAAAACAAAATAACATGTTAGTGAATATTTATTTTGGATAAAATTTATTAAATCTAGTTAGATCCTTGCAATCCAAGTCCATCTAGGTTTATATATATATATATATATATATATATATATATATATATATATATATATATATATATATATATTGTTGTTAGTTGATACAAATTCTTTTGGCTACTCCAAATATTACCTAGTATTACAAATTTGTAATACTAGGTAATATTTGGAGTAGCCAAAAGAATTTGTATCAACTAACAACAATATATATATATATATATATATACTTAGAAGACATTGTAGAAGATAATTTGTTGAGGATAAGCAATAAAGTAAAGGAGATTTACATCTAGTCTGATACTATGTTGCATTTTATAGCAGTTTCCAAAAATCAATGGAATCAACTCATTACCTAGTATTGTTAAAAAAATAATACACATAAAGCAATGCACACGATATAATATAATGGGATGTTTGTGGACACCATATAATCTCACTATAACAAAATAGAATACACTCCAGCTAATAATAAAACGGTTGGTATGATGAGGTATTTATATCCAATTACGATTTACCTTTAGGTTAAGCTTGAGTAACCAACCTTTAGGTTTAAATCATAAAATATTACAGAAATACCTTTACAAGGTTTACAAGGGCCTATACATTTTATACATACAATAAAATAACAAGTTGGTTGTGGCTTCAATTCAAGCTTAACCATCATATATTTCAATAATTTTGACCTATTTAAAAAGCATTAGAAAGTCTAAAGGAAGAACAAAAGTTTGAACAAGGAATCTAATTACAAAGAGGATTCATAGCAACTACATAAAAAATAATCTGGAGGGTCTTAAAATATAAAATAAAATAGCTTATAAAATAATAAGTTTATATTTTTACATATTCACAAAGAAAATGCATCTCTATATATGTTGACACATTATAAAAGGACAAAACACAAAAATAACAAATTATATGTATGTAATTTTTATTCATATGCATTTTGTAACTCATTCAAGGTGAACCACCATAATTCCATACGATAAACTTCCATATTCAATACAATGGTTTTCCAACCCATTAAATATTGTATAAAAATATATGTATCCTTGACTAAAAAGCATGAGTAATGAATCTAAAGTTATAGACTCGCATATTTTCTAAAAGGTTGCTTGCATTTGTTTTCTAGCAATAAAGTCATTATCTTGTTTTTTATATATTTATATTTTCTAATTTGTTATACTATGTTATTTTCAAAATAAATGTTTATTAATTTTTCTTAACCTTATTAGATTAGTGGTATTAGAGTGATTTATCTTTTAAATATATATCCACAAATATTAAATCAATATATTAAAATCTCTATCGCATATGAGATCCTTCTAGTTATCTCCCTTACCATTTTAAATAGTTTTAGATGACAAATAAAATAGATAACGTTGATATAATTAAACCTTTCAAGTAGATGTTGAATGAAACATTTGTGAAAGAAAGGAACATAATCATAGATTAGTTTATTCAAATTCTTCGATGGCTACCAACTATAAATTCTACAACCTCTTCAACAACAACCTCTCACCACCCTAGCTCCATTCAACACTAACACACCTTTCAAAATGTAGTTGAATTTTACTATTCTTTTTTAAAGGGAAAACTAATATTAGTGATAGAAAATTTGGTGGATCAAATGTCTTCATATTTTTCTATAAATAAATTTATTAAAACTGAAGAACTCACTTTTCCACTCCTAAGAGCTTCATTACCTATTCAAACTTTATAGGAAACATATTATAAAAAGGTAAAAGGATGATAATGAAGATTAAGAAGGATTCATATAAAATGATTTAATGAAGGTTATAAAATATTATTATTATCCTATGAAAGCCTATGATAACCAATACATACAAAGGAAATTATTATTTTTTATTTATTACATAGGAGGAGAGTTTTTTTTAAGGAGAACGTTTACAAATTACATTCCTATTCCACTTCATTATTAATATTTTTAGGAAAATATTAATTATATCAAAAACAAAAACTATATAAGTTAAAAGAATTTGAAATAAAATAATTAAAAACAAAGATAATAGTAAAAAAAATTGAATCAAACTGAATTGATGTTTTTTTCTCTTAAGGAATCTCTATAAAAGACCAAGTCAATGAAAACCTAACCCCACTGGATAAAACAAAATTAACGAGACTCTAACTACCAAAAAAATCGAACTAAGACAACCCACTGGAAAGTACTCAACAACTATCAACAGCTACTACTCTTACCAACTAACCTATCTCTTTCGGATAATAAATTGAAATAAATTTTACATTAAACAACAACTTCTATACAAAGAAAACTAATAATAATAGATTGAAATGGATGGACATCAAGAAAACGTTCATACTAAGCCATCGCTCAAGTCAAAGACATCAGATAAGTTGAACCTATCGAAATGAATATTTAAATTGACAATTGTTTCGTAGGTAGCTACGAAAATTAAATCTCTATCTCTTCAGTATTGTGATCATTGCTATCAACAATGAAATTCGTTGCACCTTCACCTACTTGCACAAAGTTTTTATTTTTATAAACTATTGTTTGATGAATAGAAATAAAGTTAATTGATTGTCTAATAAATCGAATTAATTAAGGAAGACAAATATTTGATCACTATCAATTCACTGTTTAAAGAATCGAATCAATCAATAGAGACAAACATTTGATCACTACCAATCGAATCAATCAACAAAAACAAACATTTAACTATTACCAATCGAACTTTTCCAATAAAATTTTATAAAAATCTTTAAAAATATAAAACATGAGACAAAAAAGAATAAGCCAGTAGACATGCAATTCAAACTCCGTACTTGATTACATTTACTTCCTATAGTTTATCCTTCCCCATTTAAATTTGTCCTCTTTATTCTATTTTAACATCTAGGTCAGCCACCTTACTTTGAGTAAACGTTTAACCTAGAAGAGATGTTGACGACTTTGCATCCCTTCAGGGAATGATAGTCCCGGTAACCAACGTGCTCATTCAATTTTCTTTTAAGCCGTACGAAACACTCTACTTAAACTAATGACAACGCCTGCAACTTGAGCCTCCCAAAGTAACGACTCCCTAAATACACACAGAAAATATATTATTTATTTACCCACAATATCAAATCTTATTCTCATATCTCAATTATTTAGCTACGGGGTATTCGATATCAATATATAAATTTAAAAAAAAAAAATCATAAAAATTTCTTTACTACCCTACCACACCATCCCATCCCTCTGTTTTGAAACCAAGGACAAGACAGTTGGGAGCACAATTTTTGTTTTTATTTTTGTTAATTTTTTTTTAGTAATATAAGAGTTGGTTACGGTTACTATTTTTAGTAATTGGTAAGCGCAGGGTTCAAACAGTTTAATTTTCTTGTTCTTGTTGATTCCACGTGAGATGGGGACCATCGGTGGCTTATGGTTTGTATCATCATCGTCGGTGTTCTTGTTGACCAAGCGTGAGATGGGGACCATTGGTGGCTTATGGTTTGTATCATCATTGTCGGTGTTCTTGTTGACCAGGCGTGAGATGGGGACCGTCGGTCACTCGAGGTTTGTACCGTCGTCGATCTGTTCGTCATCAATCTGTCGTACACTCAAAAGATTCAGAGCAGACTACTACCTTTGCAAAGAGTTGGTTTCCCTAAGGCTTAAACTTAGGTCTTCTTAAACTTTTATTTCAAGTGAAGAGATTTTGAAAGTGTTTGAGATTGAGATTATCGATTGCAAGCTGACAAACACTAAACAAAAACTGGTCAGTCTACTACCTACCTTCGCTTATAAAAAGTAGGCTGGTGTAAATAGAGGCTAAGAAATTATATAACTTCTCCTCGAACGTGGTTGAGACCTTATCTTCAAGATGTGAAATCTCCATCACTACGTATGATAGACTTATCCACATGTTTCGTTACCCTGCCCCCCATAAATTCACTTGGCTACGGACAGATAATACACCACAACTGTCTGTCACGATTTTATGGACCCAACGTGATTATTGCCAGGCAAAACATACGTAACTTTCTCTTTTATTAAGAGAAATCGAACAAGTTGGGGAACAAGATCTTGCAAGGAGAGCACAATATCAAATAAAAGGCTTGGAGGCCAAGGAATCTCCCAGGCAGGTTAAATTTTGGAGAATTGCTCCGTGTTGGCCACCAAACAGACATCCCCATCATCCCTTCCCCGCAATAACTTGTTATCCCTGACACTATAACGAGAGTTATTTACTTAGAAGAGAATAATGGCCCCCACCTCCGAATATTCTACGACGAGCCCGGCATACAAGGATGTGGATGTCTATGGCAAAAAAAAAAAAGCATGGATGCGTGCTATCATGGGGCATCATCATGAGTTGCGCATGAGGTGGGCTTACACTCGACCGTTCGTTTCAAGCATTCTTTTTTCCCCTCTTAAGTATTTTTCTCATGTTGTTGTTCATGTTCATTCACATTTTCACGGCGTCGGGTTCGGCCTTCAGAAGCCCGCTCTGAACACAGAAGAGCGAAAACCCGGCGGCAAGGGCTTCGAAATCGGCCGGATTTTTCCCCGGGGACTCTGTAAATCGACAAAGAATCCGGGTCCGAGAGGCTGCCACCGCAGAAATTTGAGAGAAAGAAGGTATGTCATTTTGCAAAAGATTTTCCTCGAGAAAGTCCTTGAATTGGCAAGCAATCGTGCCATAACGAGTAAATTACAGGTGACATTGACTAGTTATTTATCCTTGCGGAGCAGATCTAGGCATCCGGATCTGAAATGCGCAAGTTTGTAAAATTTGGCAAATTTTTTTTTTTGGAGGATAAATTAAATCATTTTTAGTTTTCGTTCTCGTGCAGATGCTGTAACGTAGACGGGAAGTTAGTTACTGAGATTTGGAGAGCATTTTTCGATTCGGCCAAACTGGCGAAGTTAGATATGACGCGAAGGTGCTCTCATTGTGGACACAATGGCCACAACTCCAGAACGTGTCCCGAAAGAGGCGTCAAGCTCTTCGGAGTCAGGCTTACTACCGATGGACTGATAAGGAAGAGTGTAAGTATGGGAAATCTTTCGCATTACACGGTTTCCTCGGCTTCTCCGTGTAATCAGCCGGCGACTCCTGAGCAGTCTGAGTCTGGAGCTGCGGACGACGGATATGTTTCTGACGGAATGGTTCAGACCTCCAAATCTCGTGAAAGGAAAAAAGGTTAGGTTTCGTCCTCGCCGCAGTGGATCTTCATCGTCGTAGGCTTAGTAATGTGTAGGCGTTTGTGAAGAAATAAATTATTTTAACCAAGCATTTCTGTTACATTTCAAGAAACAAAGAATTTACATTTTTAATGGCGTTTAAAGAACTTGTGTTGCATTAAAAGTCCCGGGGAATTTCATGTTCTTTTTATGCTGTTTGAAAGGTGTTCCTTGGACGGAAGACGAGCATAAAATGTTCCTCCTGGGGCTCCAGAAGCTCGGTAAGGGCGACTGGAGAGGCATTTCAAGGAACTTCGTGACCTCCAGGACTCCTACTCAGGTTGCGAGCCACGCTCAAAAATATTTTCTAAGGCAGAGCAATTTGAACAAAAGGAAGCGCCGGTCGAGTCTCTTTGATATATCGGCTGATACTGTAAGTTCTCCAACTTGCATTCGGATCTTTACTCGGAATTTTTCGACATCTTGTGCTTCTTCTGCTTGCAGCCTCTACGAATTTTTGTTATATTGTAGTCTTGAAATTCATTACAGGCAATATTTTTGGGAAAATTTGAAGTAGTTTTATTGTATAGCGCATTTTTCTTAAATTTTAGGTAATGCAAGTTAATGAAAGGCTTTTCTTTTATTCTTTATCCGTCGGAAGCGGGGATTTCCTTGTTTGTCCCGCTTCTTTCGAATAAAATTCAGAGCATCGTACAACGCTTGAATTTCCGCCATGAAAACGTTTCTTCACTCTTCCGTATTCGAGCAGAATACTATATTCTCGATTCTCAGAAACTCACGAGTTTCATCAATACACTTGAAAGTGAGCCAATCGGAAACATCCGAGTCCGGAACTTTTCAAGGCAAGCTGCATTCAGCTGTCTTTCGGTCAATTTCTCAAATCTTTTCAGAATCATATTCCCCGGAACCGACCTTAACAAAACTTCCTTGAAATTTCGCCGAGTAATACGTTCTCGCTACGTCAACTACATAGGTCATCCATCCGTGGAAATTCCACACCGTCAATGGAAAATGCATAATTAAAAAAAAAAACCTTCTTATAATAAAGATAGAAAGACTTAGAATATGTGCCTAAGAATATGCCAAGCATGTATCTGTATTTGTCTGCGGCAAATAACACTAGAGGTACATATCAATTCTTAGCTAAATTTAGCTGTAGAGAAGCACTTTCTGTAAAGATTTTTGTCATATTTATTTTTATCGTTGTCTAACAGCCGTTAAAACACAATGTTTCTGCAGGTCGGAGATTGCCATCAAAGAATCCCAGAGCTTCCACCGTCCATTCACGAGCTCAGTCTGACGCAGAGTTCTCCTCTGACACCTGGAAACTTCTTCGAAGGAGCATCTCCACATTTAGCGATGTCGGCGGGAGCTTTCCCTGTCACTTCATTTGCAGCATCGCTAGTTAATTCCCCTTGTCTATCTTTAGGAATGTCTAGGATAGAGAAACCCAGCTTCGACAAAATAGAGGAAGCGGCCAAATATTCCATTCTGAAGATGGCGGATCGCAGAGAATCTCGAGTATTAGAGTACTCTAACCGTAGCAGCCACTACTCGTTCCCCCTACCATTGTGGCCGGAATCACCTACAAGTAAGCCAAATTTAGAGGCATCGCCAAAAATAGAGGCAAAAGAAAAAGAATATATAGAGAATAGCGCATTGAGTCTTAGCATAGCACCTCCCTGTGTGGAAGCGGATACTCCAAGTCCTCCGCCGCATACTCTCAAGCTTGACCAATCCCGTCCCTCCACATTTCATTCCAACAACATGGAGTCCACTAGCAACGCCATAAGTGTCGTATGATTATGGTTTATTAGAATTACTATCATAGATAACTGTGTAGGTCCTTTATTTTTTTTTTCAAGAAGGATATATATATATATTTTATGTGCCCGTGGGTAATAAGGAATTGTGGCCATTGCACTACAGCTTGTTTAGCTTATAATATAAGTTGTTCCAATGGTCTTCGAGAGCCTTCTCTATTATTATTGTAGTGGTTATCTTTTTTTAATAATCGTCCATCATTATTTACCATCTGTATAACGTGAGTGGTACGGCGCACTTTTTTTTTTTTCCGTCACATGTAGAAAGTAAGTTAAGCATCACCAAACTCAAGGTTTAGGGTTGACCCAAGTGATGAGTCGAGTATTAAAACATGGGGTGTTCTTTTTAGGGTTGACGTGGGGTAGGAGTCTATTGTTAACCAAAAACAATATATATTTGATGTGGGGTAGAGGAGTCTATTGGATGCCCACGAATATTTCTAGAAAACGTTTTATACAAGCAAAATATTTTCTCAGGGAAACCAAATTTATAAGACGGCGATATTTAATATTTGGTTTGATGTTAGAAAGTGACAAGGAAAATATAAACCAAATTTATAAGACGGCGATATTTAATGTTTGGTTTGATGTTAGATAGTGACATGATTATGACGAATGATTTTGCAATTTTTTTTTTTGGTTTCAATGTCGTTAGAAAAATAGTTCGCAAGGAAAATTACAAATTAGCAATAAAAACCACCATGTTTTCACAATAATTTCTTGATATCATTCTTAATTAGAAATAAATTCTTATTTAAATTTGTGCAAGATAAAGCATCAACATTGTTACTGGTTAAATTATCTTCTATATGTTTTTTTTTTTCTTTATAGATATGTTAACATGACTAAGATATTGTCTCATAACAATTATTGAACATGAAAAATAATGTTATGTTTTATTCAATCCTTATATCCATATTCCTAATATTTAGGAATCCCTCTTAATTGTAATATATTTAGATCCCTTTTTAATGATAGTTTTGATTCTTGTAAGAAATATTGTGGACTTTACATAGTTAACAATTGAAGTTCCATATGATTACAACTAAAAACTATGTTGAAATGAGGACTTGTTCTTGCTTCTAAATTAGATTTTGTGCCTTCAATTCAAGTTTCAATAAGGTTAGATGGGATTGCCAATGGCTTCTCTCAACCTCTGAATTTGGGTTGGCTCCTCGTTATTCTCATGTAGATCACTAATCTAAACTAAAATGCATGAAAATAAAATGTAGAAAAGGGAAATATATGAAAATAAAATTGTAAAAAGTTTAGAGTGCGAAAAATGAAAGCAAATATGGCTTTTACACCATAGCAAGAATAGTGTGTGATTAATCAACACATGCGAAGTTGAATAATATCAATCTCCACCTATTTGTTTAATTTTAAAATTTATAAATGAATGGCAAGATGGGCTAGAGGGGTCATGCCACAACTATTGCACACTTAACAAACTAGAAGGGTAGTGTCACTAATGGAATGCATAAGGACATGTCAATTTTATACAACCTAATGATTACAAAGCACAATATGGGTTTCATAGAGTGTAGCTCTAATTTCTCATGGTTAAAAGATGAATACAATGAGGACCCTAGGTCCCTATTTAGCAAAAGTTTACCCGAGTTACTTGGGGTGAAAAACAATTACTCCTAGTAAAAATA
Organism: Wollemia nobilis; assembly: GCA_028583015.1. Taxonomy (NCBI): domain Eukaryota; kingdom Viridiplantae; phylum Streptophyta; class Pinopsida; order Araucariales; family Araucariaceae; genus Wollemia; species Wollemia nobilis. Next base: position 195,187 of record JAQPPZ010000480.1, read on the forward strand.
AAATTTTGAGGGTAACTCTAACAAAATGTTGTACCTCCAAATGTTACATGTCTTTAACAGGCTTAAAGGATCTAAAAATGACTTGGTGCACCAAGACATATCAAAAAGTCACTTTTTGAAATATTTGCCTCGTGATCCATATTGATTTTCATTTCTATAACTATTCGAGCGATTGGCAATTGAGTGAATCACTCACTTGAGCCAATTGGTCTCTTTAAGCAAGTGAACCACTCTTTCAAGCCAACGATAAAATTTTGCAAATGAATCGATCTTATTCATACTTAGCCAAATTTTGAGATTTTGGGGTATTTTCTATTGTTCGACCTTTGTTGCTACATTTTTCCTCTAGAATTACAAAATTTACAAAGGTAGTGTCAAGGTACTATAGTAATCGAGGAAATTTTTGCCCTCATTATTTCAAAAAGAGCCATCTCCACTAGAGTTTCCATGGTTTCCTTTGAAAGCACAATCAAAATTAGTTTTGATAAATCCAACTTCTAGAGATTTCTATTTTACCATAGGTCAAAGTAAATCTTATGTTAACTCCATTATCATATATTACCCTTTGATTCAAATCCTATAACCAAGAGGCTAGTACCTCCTTTTCCACACTTGAGACTTCTCATGACGAACACCATGTTTTTAAACATTCTACAAGAGAGGTAATAATACAATTTCAAACTTGGGCATGATTATAAGATTTATATTTAAAATTCTATTCCTCCTTTTAATCCATAAATTATAAAAAATAATGGAAGAACAACCCTCCATAGAACACATAATATTTTAGTTTTACAATAATTAATTCAATATTTCATCAATTGTTTTCATATAGATGGAGAAAAAAGTATCCCAAATTAGTGTAAGCAAAGATATGATGAAGTAAGTAGTCTAATGTTTCTAGATCTATCTTACACAAGGTGCACCTAAAAGGTTCATTTGATACTCTTCTTTGTAGACTCTCACTTGTAAGAATCATTCTTTGAACTTCTAACCAAATAAATTTTAAGGCCTTAGTGACCAAACGTTCTTCTAAGGGAAATATTTGGGATTAGAAAATTCTAATTACTCTAAAGCCTTATATCCCAACATGACCAAGTATCCACTATATTTTGATAGATTTCAATTAAACACATCCTTCAACATAAATGATAAATAAAAATATTGAAGCATTCTTTGAATTCCATCCACTATTTATTTGAGGTTCTCTCCTTCAATTGGGTTAATAGAAATCCATGATCTAGGGTTGTTGCTCACATCAGTATAATTTTAAACTTTTGAATCTTTACAAGTTAAATATGCGCAAGCCAATGGTTGTCATTTCAGATCAAATATAGGACAAGGCTTCAACCAAGCATTAGATCAAAAATTTGTTGGAATATATTACATTATTTGGTACATGTTAATGTACCACCATGGATACATCTTTAGATTAGGAGTTTGTCTTAGATTAGGGTTTGAGCATTTACTTTATACAATGTAATAAATGTACAAGTATTATTAGAATGTGCATGGTGTTCACATGTACATAAGTCTTTAAGAATAGGAAGATGAAGTGTCATAGGAATATGGAAGGCCAAGAGTCATGTCTCATTCTATATAGGCCTTCTTATAGAGAGAATGTAGAGAATGTAATAGAGAGAATATAGGTAGCATTGAGTAGTTTAGTAGTAGCTATAATGTAGAGCATGTATGCAATATGGAGAGTTTATGACCTCCATTTTTATCAATGTAATATTTTTGTGAGCTTTCATTAATGGTTGTTTTATGAGTAGTTATAGAAGTTTCTCATACTTTTTACATGCTTAGGATATTTCCATTATCATATACTTAACATTGCATATTCATTTTAGATCTTGTGGTTGCATTTTCTTAATATATAACATCAAACGCTAAAAATGGTATCAGAGCACAAGGTAGATTGATAGGAAATAGATAGAGCCACAAGAGAGATTGAGAGGAGGAAGAAAATCTCATTTTCAAAAAATTTGAAATTGCTTTTTGGCTAGAGTCTTTCCATAGAGTTGCAAAAAAACTTGTGAAGACTAGGACTTAGTATTGATTCCACTAGATTGACAAATCAACTAGTGAAGTTCATTATATTTAGATTTAAAGAATTTCCATTATCATCTTCTAATATTGTGTTGCATAGAAGAGTTGATTCAAAGAAAGTTGATAAGCTTCCTACAATAGCCAGGAAGAATATCTTCTTTGAAATTGATCCAAAATTTGAAGCAACAAGTTGAAGATTGAAGAATTTGGAGGCCTAGGAAAAAGGTCCCATTGCATAATTTGCATAATAGAAGATTGAAGACTCCATATTGAAGAAAAGGAGAGACTCAAGAGAAGAAGTCCTTATTGAAGATTGAATATTGAGAAGAGAGAAAGAGGCCAAAGGAGCCTTATTGAAGATTGAAGATTGAGGAGACTTAAGAAGAAGGTTCCCATAGAAGATTGAAGAAGTCGAAGAGACCCAAAGGAGATCCCATGGAATAAATTTTATATGTAGAAGATTGAAGATAAATAAGGAATAGGAAAGATCCTATTGCAGATTAGATAAACTACAAAATTTGAAGATCCAAGAGAAGAGGTTTCAAGAAAAGTTAAAAGAAGAAAGAAGAAGAAGAAGGTTAGAAAAGCCCTATTGAAGAAGTGGCCATTGGAGAAGATCTGAAGAAGTGAGGAGAAGTTCCTAATAAGAAATATTTGGGATAATTATCACCATATGACAACAAGCCCAAAAGGAAGAAGGATTTGGCAAGAAGCTTTCCAAATTTTAGAAGGGATCCTTGAAGATCTCAAGAGATTCAAATTCTTGAGAAAGAGGCCAACTAAATAGGCCAAATTTGAAGTCAAAATTTGACAAGAGCTAAGGAAGAGATATAAGGTAGAAGAGATCACTAATTTAAGAAATTTGAAGACTGTCATTAAAGGCTTGAAGGCTAATTTGCAAAGGAGAAGAAATCAAAGTTTTTAAGAGTAGCAAATCAAGAGATTTGAACAACAATATTGGGCAGTGTTAGAAGAAGAAAAGATAACTACAATTTAGAGAAACTCAAAGCAGATTTGCAAGAAGGATTAGACAATATTTTAGCTACAAAAATACACACTCTTCAACAACATAGTTAAATATGAAATAGACAACATTCGAAGCTAAAAATTGGAGGAGTTTCCAAGTAGATTTGAGAGATTCTAGGACAAAAAAATGAAAAAGAAATTGGTTGTGTTATAAGCTAAAAATGTACAAAGTTTAGGGCAGAATTTGGGTAATATTAATAGCTGAAAATTTTAAATTTCGAGAAAGTAAATTTGAAGGATTATTTGAGCCACATAATCAGTTTTTCAGATAGCAATTTAAAGGCTAAAAGTGGAAAAGCTGGGTAGCATTTAGAGCTGCAAAAATTGATAAATTTAAGGCAACATTTGAGTAGAAATGAGAGTTACAAATTTCACAAAATCAGGGCAGCAAATAGGTGAGTCGAATCACCAAGAAATCTAGCTACAAAAGGAGACCAAAAAGGTATGCAATATTGGTGCAATAAAAGTTCCTTATTTGAAAGTTTATATTAGCTTATTATTAAGTCTTTAAAAGCACCACATTCAAGGTTTTAAAGTTGCAAAAGGAAAGGTCTCAAGTTTATGTCTTCAAGGTTGAAGAAGACAACATTGCAAGGGATTAAAACCTACACAAAAGAAAGGAGAAGTTAGATATAATACAAAGAAAAAGTAAATATCAACTTCTTACTATCTATTGGAAAACAAACAAGCCAATGTTATATAGCAAATATTGAATATAATAAACTATCCAAAAGGAAAAAGTTTTGGCATAAATTAAAAGCTTGGAGTCACCAAAGGAGATACCACCAAGCATAAAGCCAAGAAAGTTTGAAAGAAAGTGTAGCAAAGTGAAAGCAAACCAACCATAAAGAGGGGAGCTCAAACATTGTTGAAGAGAAGGTTGAAGATGCCAAAAAGGAGTTTTTCTCAAGGAAGAATCATCAATTTTAAGGAGGAGCCACCAAGGTTAAGTGGAAACGTCACTACAAAGGAGTGTTTTGGAGAGCATACATCATTTGGAGGATCCAAATAGTGTTTGTATTTGCACCATTGAAGAGTCACTTAAAGGAAAACAAAAGTGAAGCCGAGTGCCCTAGCATTGGAAGGTGAATGGACCAGTAGCCAAGCATAGAAAAACCATCACGTTCGGATAGGCCAAGCCACCATTGAAACCACCAAGCCAATGAAGCCACTGGATGCAAGAAAGAGCGTTAGGTTTGAGCACCATTGGAGAGAATATGAAGAGATGCATCAGTTGAAAGAAAGAGACTAAAAACAATGCATTGCACCTAGGAGTTAGTGAAGTATGTAATAGTTAAAAGAACCTAAAGGGTGCAATAGACATTTGGAGCATTAGGGCAAAGAGAAATTGTATTTTGAATGAGCACCACTAATATTGAGCAAGTGAAGAAGTTGTTTGTCACTTGTCATCTCATAACGTCATTAGGTAACATCATTCTAAGCAAGTGAAGAAGCTATTTATTGTAGGCAAAAATCGACTACATCTCTAGTTAGCTCAAAAATTGCAAATTTGACTAAGTATGGAGAAAATAAACATAAATCCACTAATTTTCTCATTTTTTTTGAAAAACTCAAAAGCACGAGAAATGACTAAAAATGGAGAAAGAGATGCAACACGCGATTCTCCAACTCCTTTGATATCCGCGTGCAAACAAGAAAGCTCGAGAAAATAGGAAAGCACCAAAAAAGGGTAAAATCGAAGAAGATTGAATGAGTGAGCTTCCTTGTTGCCTTTGTAAACTATGCGCAAACACAAAAGCATGAGAAAATAGGAAAGCACCAGAAATGACCCAAAATGGGAAAATATTGAAGGGTTGTGGTTTTGTTCTTCCTTTGTAAGTTGTGTGATTTCTTTCTTCCTTTGGTGTTCACGTGCAAATCTAAAAAGTGCTAAAAAATAGGAACTCATGAGAAAAGGCAAAAATTAGAGGAAAGCATCCACACGAGATTTATTGTAGCCTTTGTAATATACACACAAACCAAAAAGCATCAAAAAAGTGTGTGAAAAGGGAATCTCTAAGAAGAGCATTTTGTGGAGAAAGCTGACCAAGATATTGAAAGACATAAAGGCATGATTCTATGTCTTCTTCATTATTGGCATGTAAATCAGAAATACGTTGAGCTCAAAAGGTTGAAGAAATGTGTGCAAAGTTTTGATTTCATGTGATTTTCTATTTTCGTGATCAAGAATAAGGAAGACTAATCTATAGTCGTTAGATTGGCAGATCAACGGTAATTGTTAATCTTCCTTTGTATTTAGATTTTTGGTGAGATTTTGTGCACTTACTTATTACAGAAATCAGGAAAAATATGAACCAGATGCAATAAAAGCTAAATCACCACTTATAGTCTAGAACCTTCCAAAATATTCTAATGAATCGGATTCAGTTGCAAATCGATGAATGGAATAGGATCGCAAGAACCCGATGTAGAAGATGACTATGAGCTGAAGTTGGTTGTAATAGATCAAGAATACATAGATGACTAGCACCATGGATGGAAAGTTGCTCAAAAAATCAATAAACATCAAACTCCTAGTAATTCTTAGAATGATTATCATTTTAAATCTAAAATAAAGGGAATGACCTCCTTTCAAAAGGTCAGCTCTAAAGTGTTTTCTTGGACTACTGTGTATATATTTTGTAGTCTTTGAATGAATTATTACAAGGGATTTTTACCTCAAACTTGCACTTGTATTGATTGGTTGGATATAATTTTGTAAAATTGTCTCCGTTGTTACTGCTATGGTTAGTCTATTTTGTTAATTTGGATAGATACCTTAGAGTAAATTGAGATCATTTGTTCTTACATTCATTCTTATGAGAATTCTATTTCAATTAGTAAAGGCATTATTCTATTCTGTTAATTTGGATAATTAATGCTTTAGATGTTTGGAATAATTCTTTAAGTGTGCAAAAGGCCACTAATACAAAAATTGTAGAGTTTTGAATGTTGTTAGTCCTAAATATTATTTCTAAAGTTTAATTCACTAGAAGTTACTTTGTGGATGTCTATACTATTAGCTTCACCCATCCACCATACATTCACACATTCCTAACCCTATCATTCATATCCTTATGCTTTCACTATTTTGAGCTAAATAGATTCAACACCTATTAAGTTGACAAGGTATACCAGTCTTTTTTGGAGGTTGAATCAAAGTAATTTGGTTCTTCCAATGTTTATTTTGGGTTATGATTAGTGGGTGCTCGCCTTAAAATATTTCAATATAATGATCACATTTTTAGCGTTAGCTCAATGAAAAACCAAACTACAACAGTATTTGGTACGCCCGACAGGATATATTCCATTGTATATGTATTTTGTATTTTAGTTGGAGGAATCAATATCCAGTGAATTATCTTGACCTCATAAGTGAAGAAAATAAATTCACTTGATAAATCCTTGAGATCAAAACCCAGCAATATCTTAATCCTAATATTTACACTTTCATGTTTACTAGAAATGCTGCTAAGAGAGGTAATCAACTTGTCAATTTATATGAGTTGTTCCCAAAATCCAGGCATTCCAGATATCCATCTTCTAAAAATTCCTTAAAAAAATTTCAAACATCATACTCTACCTCAAACTCTTCTAGTAATAAAACCCCACATACCCGAATAGATATGTATCCTGATTAGGATGCGATTTAGCATAACTACCCTGATTGGAATATTGCAACCCCATTATCCTTTCAAGTTATGCATGATATTCCTTAAGCTGCAATAAAAGCCATACCCACCTATGATGGTACTGGAAGAATGACATATGAACATTGCTAAGATGTGTTGTCCATGGCAATTGTCCATAATATCAAGCATGAAGATGTTATTGTAAAATTGTTGGTCCTTTTCCTTAGGGGTAAAATACTACATTGGTTTAGGATCGTAGAAAATGGCTCCATAAAAATTTGAGCTGATCTAGTTGGTCCCTTTGTAGAAGAGTTCAATGAGTCCGTAGACCTATTTTTGCTTCTAAATTAGTTCACAATTATCCAAAAGCATCCATAAGAGTCAATATCTTATTTCAACCTTAGATTTAGCAAAACTTTGAAAAGAATCCCCAATGTATTTAGACCATCTTCTCCCCTATATTACAAATATTATATTAGATATTTAGGACCAAACTTTGGTTTAAAAACCCAAAAATCAAGAATAACCACATTCCCTCATGTTTATCAAATAGCGGTTCATGCCGAAGATATCCTAATTTCAGTAGGAAGATTACCTCCCAAACATGTTACTCCACACACTCTTGAAATCACACAACACTCTTCAACCACATCTTTTCCCACCATGAACCCCCCATCATTGGTGACTAATTTCCATTTAGTAAATACAATGGTTCCACCTAAGTTACCTACTACCATACCCTTCTTGCCATTACCATATCAAACATCTCAAGAATCTCCATTGCTCCTTGATATTCAAAATTATTTAAAGACTATTAGCAACAAGGTCAATGCCATGGAGAAAAGAGAGATTAAAAGATCTCAGCAAAGGAGGTTTCCTTACATCAACAAATATCAAAATCCTAGTTCAAGTAACAACGTAGGGCCAAGAGTTAATTCTAATAATGAAGAAAATGATTCCAATCCTAAAACCAGTATGGTAAATATCTCGTGTTTGGTCTGCAATGATCCTCATGATCATGATTCTTGCTACATGTATCAACACCATATCTAACAAGCCATAGAGAAGGTTGAGAGGAACTAGAAGGGAAGAGCTATTATGTTTTGGCAGTGTGAGCAAGTGTTGAGTAAGCCCAACTTCTCCAAACTAGAGTCTGTTTTAGTATTAACTAGATCTGGGAAGAAACCGTTATAGGTTGATCCATAGAAAATAGGTTCATTTCAAGTTCCCTCTTGGAACAAGAAGGACCAGTCCCCACTAAACAAGTATAGATTCCCTATTCCTTAGGCAACTAGGAAAGTATATTTAGCTCCTAAGGGATAAGAGAAAGATAAAAATGAACCAAAGTAGAGTGAGAAGGATAAAGAGCAGTCAAAATCCAAAGAAGAGGCAAGAGAAAAGTTATAGTTCCCTTCTACCACCAAGATATAGAGGATCAAGGTCACTCAGTAGTAGGATAATATTCAGAGATATAGATAAGAAATAGAAGAGAAGTCCATTAGAGAAGCCTAAATTTATTATTTTTGAAGAGCTCAAAATGACTCCTTTAAGAGCAAGTCTCTATGATACACTTTTTCTTCCCGATCAAATTGATTTATTGAAAGCTTCTCTTAAAAAAAATTCTTAAGGGAGAGAAACTACCATTGTGCTTAGTTAGGCTCATGATCAGGAAGTAATGTCTCCTGCTATCCTAAAAAATCAGCCTCCTTTGATCTATATTTCTCTTAGTATGGAAGGATGGGTAGTCCATAATTGTATTATTGACTATGGAGCCTCCACCATAGTTATGCCTAAGGTTGTTTGTGAGGATATGGGCATGGAAAATACCCGCTCTTGCCAAGGAGTTTTACAACTAGATGGTACCTTGATAAAAACTATAGAAGTTGTGAAATATGTATTGATGAGATTGCATAGAGCCCCTAAGATCACTATTGTGCAATAAATTGTGGTGGTTGACCTTGAGCTCTATTTTGGCCTATGTCTTTCTAGAGAATTTACTGCTAAATTAGGAAAATATATGTATTTAGACTACTTTGGCATGATGATCCCTCACAAAGAAAAGAGGATAAGCCTAACTCCTAAAAATCTTATAACCTACCATATTGAGAAAATAGAAGAAGATATGTACAATCACTCGATCATGGAAGAGATAGAATTGGTAGAACTCCTTGAATATTTAGAGGTTGATAATCAGCTACCGTTCCAAAATGCCCATGATCTTCTAGAAATAAGGATGGGTACATATAACATATTATTTGAATCAGAAAAAAGACCATTGCTATCTCCAACCAATCATTGAGAGAATCCAAAATATGGAAAATGCATTTTGATGGAGCAAGATGTAGGAATGGAGCTGGGGTAGGCATAGTTTTAAAATATCCATCATAGGGAGTTCAAATTTTTTCTTTTAGACTCACTTGGTCTTGCACAAACAATACCAAAAAGTATGAAGCTCTTTGCCTAGGATTGATGCAAGTAGATAAGATGGGCATAAAAATGTTGGACATTTATGGTGACTCAGAGCTAATTGTCAATCAAGTCATAGGGAAGGATAGTGGTAAGCATCATTATCTAAATGCTTATAAAAATAGTGTCTGGAACTTGATGGAGTCCTTTGATATTTTGAACTTACATGTTGTCCCTAGACATCAAAATTATTTGGTTGATGCCCTAGCTATCAAGGGAGCCAATTTCTCTCCTTTTGCAGATTATGGATCTCCTAAGAATAGGAGAGTCAAGCTCATTTTTAGACTAGCGATGCTAGATAAGTAGATACATTGGAAGGTGTTTGAGAATGATGAACATATTATTGATTTTCTCATTAAGGAGGCTGACTATGTTCTTTCACAGGGAGATTCAACCCAAGAAATGGACCACCAAGAAGTTATATAGCTAAAAAACAACCATATACCGAAAGGTCTGATCACTCTAGAGAGATTTTTTGATAACGAGGACAACAAGAGGCTAAAGCAAATGAAAGTGTATGACAAGATCTATAGAGAATTTAAAGTAGAAAATGGAGAAAAGTTGAAGTTTAGTATCTAGTGCACCGCAAGTGATGAGAAAGGATTCAAATATTTATGTCATAGATACCAAGATATAATATCTTGGAATTATGATGACTTAATGGTTTATGATAAAAACATAATTCAGCACACTATTGTGTTAGTGCATGATGCCAAGCCATTCAAACAGAAACAAAGACCAATGAACCCTAAAATAGAAGTGATCATGAGACAGGAACTACTTAAGCTATTGAAAGATAAAATAATCTACCCTATCAAGCACTCCTAGGTTGCCAATTTGGTCTCAGTAAGGAAGAATAATGGTGATATTCACCTTTGTGTAGATTTTAGGAATCTAAACCAAGCATCTCTAAAATATCACTACCATTTACCACAAATCGATCATATTTTACAGATGTTAGCAGGGGCAAAGAGATTTTCCTTACTAGATAGCTTATCTGGATATAATTAGATTTGGGTCAAATATGAATATCAAAATAAGACTGCATTTACTACAAAGTGTAGACACCTAAAACATGTCATGTTTAGGAGACTACTCATATGGGCACCTTTGTATACCATATGAATGATCTTGGACCTTTCCAAGACTAAGTAGTGATTCTAATCACTCATTTTAGGCAGTCTAAGCCTATCCAACCTTAGATAATGAAAGCATCAGCAACTAAGATCCCAATTACTGATAATCAGAGCAACTAAGCACTAGCCGCACCTGTTAACAATGGTTAAGAGCAGCCTACCTCTAGCCGCATTGAGTGAGAGCGGCTAGCCTTGTAATAAACTTGACCTTCTTGAGCTAAGAAAAATCAATTGCAACAACCCAAATTGCAATGATTTTGAAGCGGTTTTGGGGCTACGAACCTTCTAGAGGGTTCCTCCCAACTTCTCAGGCCAACTAATTCTTGATCTTGGCTTCCTTGAGAAGCCAATATTAGGATTTGTGGAAGTCTATTTATAGACCCCCAAAGAGGCATAATGATCCTGAATTGAATACAATGAAGCTCTACCAAATTGGAGAACAAACTTGTACCCTTTGAAGAGTGCCAAGATGCTATCCAATTGGAGAATGATATTTGTTGCTATATCAATGGAGTTTCCAATAGCTTGAGGAATAAGCTTACCATTCCACATCAATCCATTATGAATTTAAGATATTTCAACCACAAATCTATGTTTAGACACACCGGTGACCCTTGATCATCAATTAAATGGAGGAATTGTGCATCATCAAGCCTAATTTCAAGAGCAAAACACTTTTCCCATGGCTACTATTTTTAGCAGTGACTCGTAAGATTAGCTACTGTATTCAACAATGGCTAGCAGAACCAGCCACTATGAGCTATAGTAGCCAGGGTTTAACATACAAACTTCTTCAATTTAGCCATAGATTTACATTTCTTAGCATGTATTCATCTTTATCTAGTCTAGATTAGTCATATTTACTATATTTATACAGTGCATTATCAGTTGCATAGGCATATTTGCTTTCATTTGTGCACTTCATGCTTTCCTTTACATGCTTTCATATATTAGGTCCTTTTATGCTTAATTTATAATATTACATGCATATTTAGGTTCCTTTATATGTTTCAAGCTTTGCTTCATGCTTATTTATCAATATTTTAGGTAAATTTATGCATCTTTATACATGTTCATGCATTCTTTACATCTTTGCTCTATTTCATGCACTTTCTTGGAAATCAGCCTCATCATGAGAGGTTTCATGTGCTACTAATACACTTTGTTGTTTCCTTACATGTAGATAACAAATCTCTCAGAGACAGACTTTTTCTATTGACATTTGAGAAGGAGACATCCTAGTGAGCCCTCAAGAAAATTGGTGTTAAAGTGAAGACCATTCAAGTGCATCTTTCCTCGTTGAGGGGCCTCAATTATTGTAACAATTGTATCAACTTGAGTTACTCCCTAAGAGGGAGAGATTGTAATCGAGTTTCATAATTTTTTATAAAAGATCACCCTCATTTCTTGAATATATTTTATTTGTGCAAATGATTACTTGATTTCCTTTATCAAATTATTAAATGCTTGCAGTAGTGTAGATGCATGGTTTTTACCTTTATACAAGTGGTGATCACAACAAAACTGGCCGTATTTTTGTACTGCTAAATTGGGTTTTTATGTTTTCCCTATTGCAGGCTCAGCCACTCTGAGTGACAATGGCTAGCAGCCCTAGACACGAACGACATTAGTGGCTAGCATCTCAACTACTTTGATCGACAATGGCCAACAGAAACCACAGATAAAATATTGGAAATATGAGCAAGATTTGTTGTCATTGATGTCAAAAGTCAGTTTTAGTGAGCAGTGCAAGAGGAAGGATTTCAAGAGTCAGTTTCAGAAATAAGAAGGTGATCAGATAAGGTCTACAGGAGAAGTTAGAAGGCCCAAGAAAAATAATATTATAATATTAAAGGTCTAATGGAAAGACCTAAAGTAATTAAATTAATTATAATAATTTCATTATAAATTAATTTGTAATTTAATTTAATTAACCCTATGGTTATTAAATTAATTATAAGTTAATTATAATTAATTTTATTATTAATTAAATTATAATCTAATTTAATTAACCCTAAAGTTAGGGTTGCAAGGCAAAAATAAATGCGTCGACGTCATGAATAAATCCCTCCACCGACGTCTAATATTGTGGTGGCATAATGGTATAAATACCATATGCCTTGGTGGCAAAGAACTTACCTTCATTCGAATTACTCTAAGCCTACGATTTATGTGATTTTCGTGTGAGGAAGAAGACAAAAGTTTTTTTTGTCTTGTGTGCGCCAACGAAGGAATAAGGTTGGTGAGGCTCTAAGCCTCATATCCATCCGACGGGTTGGCCTAGTGGCAAGCGGTTGTGACTTAGGGCTTTGGCAAGTGGGAGGACCCACGATCGAATCTCGATGGTAGTTTTGGTGAGAGTTTTGTTTGGGTGCCAAAGGAAGCAATGCACTCTTTTTGGTTTAGGCGCCAAAAGGGAAGGATATAGAGCACGTGGTGCTCTTTGCTTCCAAGGTGAGCGCCTAGCTCACGCGATGGTTGGAGCCGCGGCTAGGGCATTGGTGGAAGCGCAGCGTGGGTTCGATTCCCACCAAGGGCAAAAGGTATTTAAATTTTTCAAATTTAATTTTTGTCCTAAGGTTGTTTGGCATAAGATTTTAGGGAGATATAAGGTTTGTGAAAGTTGATTTTTATATTGTGATTTTTGGTGATTAGAGTGTTGAATGGAGTGATAAGGCTTTAGATGGTTTTGAATGTTATTTCAAAATAAAGTCTTATTTTGTTTAATATTTGAAAGGAGTAATAAGGTTAATTGAGTTCTCATGTTTTGTATGGTGAAAATAATTTGTGAGGAAATTATTGATTAAAATTCTGAGAAGGTTTTTGCTACCTAACCCTTAAAATTGGCAAAGAGAGTAATTGTGATTGAGACAAGTTTTTAAGGGCAATTCTTCATCAAACAAAAAGGTATGGGCACATCTTCCTTGTGAGTGATTGTTGGATGTTGTGAATGCTAAGTTGGAGTGAAAAGGGTTGTTTGATAAGCATTGTTGAGTTTGATTGTTAAAGGTTTTTCTGAGTGAAAGTTGATGACAAAAACCTTGTTTGATAAGCATTGTTGGAAATATTGAAGTAAAGCTTTCATATGCTTGAACTAGGGTTTGTGCAAGATCATGAGTATCATTGTTATGTGAAGTTGAGAACTATCTTGAACTAGGGTTTGTGCAAGATCATGAGTATCATTGTTATGTGAAGTTGAGAACTATCTTGAACTAGGGTTTGTGCAAGATCATGAGTATCATTGTTATGTGAGATTGTTTGATAAGCATTGTTGGAAATAATTGAGTGAGTGTTCATATGCTTGGACTAGGGTTTGTAAGCAAGGAGTGTTTCATTGAGTGATTGATTGAGTGGAGTTGTATAAGCCTAGTCAAGTGGAAGTGTTGAAGTGATAGTTCAAGTTCTATGAAACAAATTGTTCTATATTATAAATTGATTTGAGAAAGAGATTGAAAGTGATTGAGCATTGTTGTGAGTGTGAAGCATATTGAGTCTCTAACAATTCTCTATATGTTTATATGAGATTGAACAAGATTCTATGTGAAGCTTGTTTATGTGATTGAAGAGGATTTTGTGTTAGATTGAGTTGAGTTGAGTAAGCTTTTGTGGAAGCTTACAATACAGATTTGAGGTAAGTCTTGGTGAGGACTTGTTGAGCAGATTTGAGGTAAGTCTTGGTGAAGAATTGTTGAGCAGATTGGACAAGTTCTAGAGAGGACTTATGGATAGATTAGTGTGAGATTTTGTGGAAGCTTACAAGGCAGATTTGAGATAAGTCTTTGAGAAGACTTGAGAGCAGAGTTGATTGATTGATTTGTTCAAACCTTGGGTTAAGGTTTGGGGTAGATCTAGAAGAGTTGATTTGTGATTGAGTCAAGATTTGTGTTAAGGCTTGAGGATAGATTTGTGCTAGACCAAAGGACTATGTTTAGTGCAAATTTAAAGATAGATATTGAGCAAATTTATGCTAGATCAAAGGACTATGTTTAGTGCAGATTCAAGGATAGATATTGAGCAGATTTGTGCTAGATCGAAGGACTATGTTTAGTGCAGATCAGAGATAGATATTGAGCAGATTTGTGCTAGATCGAAGGACTATGTTTAGTGCAGATCAGAGGATAGATATTGAGCAGATTTGTGCTAGACCAAAGGACTATGTTTAGTGTAGATTAGAGATAGATATTGAGTAGATTTGTGCTAGATCGAAGGACTATGTTTAGTGCAGATTTGAGATAGAGCTGAGAGTAAGCTTTGGAGGTGATAGAGTATAGAGGAAAATAGTCTCCAGTGGATAGAGGTCCATTAGCCAGGGTAGTGAGGATAGGTCTTCTAAGTGAGGGTAGGAGTCTTCAGTGGATAGAGATCCATAAGCTAGTGTAGTGGAGGTAGCAGTTCTTCTAGAAGATCACCAACTAGAGCAGAGGAGGAGTTCTCCTATGGATAGAGATCCATAAACTTGATTAGGGGATTGGTGTCTCCTTTGGATAGAGGTCCATAAACATTGTAATAGGGAAAGGATTCCCAAGAGATTTGTTGAGAAAATTTTAGTGAAATATTTTCTCCATGGAGTAGCCCACATTGGGTGAACCATGTTAAATTGGTGTCTCTATTGTGTGTGGTGATTTATGCATTGCTTTGATTACTACTATTGATATTGCTATTGATACATTGCATAATATTGATTGGGAAAGAAAAGTAAAAAGTGGTCTTATACTATTCACCCCCCTCTCAATATAAGCTTGTGTTCTTCAATTGGTATCAGAGTGGGTTCCTTCGAAAGAGTTTAACAACTTGAAGGAAAAGCTTACAAGAACACAGATGGATTCTTAGAGTGGATCCTTAGGAAATTCAGCACCATTGTTCGATGGGAACAATTATACACTATGGAGCACAAGGATGAAGTTTCATCTAATGGCACTTGGAAATGAAGTGTGGGAAGCAGTTGAAAATGGATACACACCACCAGAAACTCCACCTACAGATAAATATGGTAAGATTCTACATCATTATAATTCAAGAGCAATGAATGCAATTCAAAAGGGCTTGCATGAAACAAAGTTTATAAAGATTATGCATTGCAAATCAGCAAAGGAAATTTGGGATAAGTTGCAAGGCATATATGAAGGAGATAAAAAGGTCAAAAGGGCCAAGTTGCAAAATTTCAAAAGAGCATTTGAAGATCTAAAAATGAAGGATGAGGAAAATATTTCTGCATATCTACTTCATGTGGATGAAGTTGTTAGCTCCATGCAAGGACTTGGGCTTGAAGTTTTAGAACCTGATGTGTGTGATAAGATTCTAAGGTCACTTCCAAAAAGGTTTAGTGAAAATATTTCAGCTATAGAAGAGTCAAAAGATATTGATCTTTTGACAAGAGATGAATTACATGGCATTCTCACAACATTTGAGATAAGAATAAAAGAGGAACCTATTCCCTAGAAAGAAGCAACATTTAAAGCCACTAAGAAGACTAAGGGTAAGAAGTCAGATTCAAGCAATGAGCTATCTAGTGATGAAGAAGCCAATTATGGTAGAAGGAACAAGGACTCAAGAAAGTATAAAGGTACAAAATTAGTTAGATGTTTTAAATGTGGAAAATATGGTCACTATGCATCTGATTGTCCAGAAGCTAGAAATAGCAGTGGTGATGAGAAACAAGATCATAAGAATAGGGATACAAGAAGGCACAAGTACCAAAATAAAAATAGGGATGGACAAGGTACACAAGGAAAGAAGTTTTTCCAAAGGCATAAGAAGAGTTTCTATGCAGATAAGGTAAGTAAGTGCTCAAGTGATAGTGATGATAGTTCCTCAGATAATGATAGAGATGAAGTTCTATTTTTGGAAAAAGAAAAAGAAGTGGTTAGGAAAAGGACACCAATAATCCTCAAATATTTTAGATGTGGTAACTTTGGTCATCTTGAGGATAGTTGTACAAGGAATGGATTCAATTTTAGTGATGATGAATATGAAGATACATTTGAAGGACCAGAAGAGAATCTTCTTATGGCACTAGAAGAAGAAGGAGGTGATCCTATAGAAGACAAGTCAGAAAAGAATGAAGATGTTTTCAAAGGTAAACAAATAGAGGAAGAATCAGAGAAGGGAGAAGTTGATCTTGAGGGAGAGCTTATTCATGCCCTTGATGCATTAAAGAAGGTAAGAAAGCAAAACTCCCAACTTAAGCTTCAATTTCAAGAATGTGATGAAGAGAGAGGAAAGCTTATAGAGGATCTAAATAAGTCAATGGCTAAGACAAGGAAATTCAAAGATAAGTTAGAAGCAAAGGTCTTAGAATGTGAAAGGTTAGAGCAAGAAGTAGCTTCACTAAGGAAGGAAGTAAAAGAGTCTAAAGATAAGTTACACAAGTTTGGGAGAAGCTCAAAAAATTTGGATAAGATTATCAAGATACAAAAATCATCAACAAACAAAATAGGTCTTGGTTTTGAACAGGTACAAAAGAAACAAAGAGAGGAGTCAATCTCAAGTTCTGAAGAAGAAGAAACTTCAGAAGAAGAGAGTGTAAGAGAAAGTGAAACTTTTGAGGAAGATTTGGATAACAGAAAGTTCAACAAAGAAAGGAACAATGCACAAATGAGGAACAGATGGAACAGAAACCAGCATAGGGTAAAAGAAACTAAAAGACCAATGAGGTCAAGGCAAGGTAGTTTCAATGGATGATGCTTCTCATATCATAGGTTTGGGCACAAGGCTACATAGTGCAGGACACATGGAAAATAGGAATATGGAAGCTTCAACAACAGACAACTTTTTCAAGGGTATTGCTACTCTTGTAATCAGTTTGGTCACAAGGCAGTGAATTGCAGGGTTCATGACAAGAATAGATATGGCTTCACCAGGAGAAATCCCAAGATATTTACACCTCCAAGGAATAACAACATTAAGTGTTATAAGTGCAATAATGATGGACATACAACAAAGTGGTGTAGAGCAAAAATTCCAAAGACAAGCAGGAACAAAAATAGTCAGAGGAATCAGAAGGATCAGATGAGGAGGAAAGTGGACAAAGGAAAATATCAGTGCATGCTGGGAGTAGAAATACTCCCACCCCAGAATTAACCACCTCAAGAGGAGGTGGGGGAGGGGCTAAGCTAAGAGTCTCATTCTTAGCCCCGAGCCCCAAAGGTGACCCTTTGCCATTGATGACAAAAGGGGAGAGATTTGAGTTAGGGGAGAGCATTCAGTCAGGGGGAGCAGTTTCTCAAGGGGAGCAGAACAGAAAAAGGTAAAAGGAATGGTAAAAGGAAAATGGGTTGCCATCAATGACAAAGGGGGAGATTGTTGGAAATATGAGCAAGATTTGTTGTCATTGATGTCAAAAGTCAGTTTCAATGAGCGATGCAAGAGGAAGGATTTCAAGAGTCAGTTTCAAAAATAAGAAGGTGATCAGATAAGGTCTACAGGAGAAGTTAGAAGGCCCAAGAAAAATAATATTATAATATTTTATTATAATATTAAAGGTCTAATGGAAAGACCTAAAGTAATTAAATTAATTATAAATTAATTATAATAATTTCATTATAAATTAATTTGTAATTTAATTTAATTAACCCTATGGTTATTAAATTAATTATAAGTTAATTATAATAATTTTATTATTAATTAAATTATAATCTAATTTAATTAACCCTAAAGTTAGGGTTGCAAGGCAAAAAGAAATGCATCGACATCATGAATAAATCCCTCCATCGACATCTAATATTGTGGTGGCATAATGGTATAAATACCATATGCCTTGGTGGCAAAGAACTTACCTTCGTTTGAATTACTCTAAGCCTACGATTTATGTGATTTTGTGTGAGGAAGAAGACAAAATTTTTTTGTCTTGTGTGCACCAACGAAGGAATAAGGTTGGTGAGGCTCTAAGCCTCATATCCATCCGATGGGTTGGCCTGGTGGCAAGCGGTTGTGACTTAGGGCTTTGGCAAGTGGGAGGACCCACGATCGAATCTCGATGGTAGTTTTGGTGAAGGTTTTGTTTGGGTGCCAAAGGAAGCAACACACTCTTTTTGGTTTAGGCGCCAAAGGGAAGCATATAGAGCACGTGGTGCTCTTTGCTTCCAAGGTGAGCGCCTAGCTCATGCGGTGGTTGGAGCCACGGCTAGGGCGCTAGTGGAAGCGCAACGTGGGTTCAATTCCCACCAAGGGAAAAAGGTATTTAAATTTTTCAAATTTAATTTTTGTCCTAAGGTTGTTTGGCATAAGATTTTAGGGAGATATAAGGTTTGTGAAAGTTGATTTTTATATTGTGATTTTTTGGTGATTAGAGTGTTGAATGGAGTGATAAGGCTTTAGATGGTTTTGAATGTTATTTCAAAATAAAGTCTTATTTTGTTTAATATTTGAAAGGAGTAATAAGGTTAATTGAGTTCTCATGTTTTGTATGGTGAAAATAATTTGTGAGGAAATTATTGATTAAAATTATGAGAAGGTTTTTGCTACCTAACCCTTAAAATTGGCAAAGAGAGTAATTGTGATTGAGACAGGTTTTTAAGGGTAATTCTTCATCAAAAAAAAAGGTATGGGCACATCTTCCTTGTGAGTGATTGTTGGATGTTGTGAATGCTAAGTTGGAGTGAAAAGGGTTGTTTGATAAGCATTGTTGAGTTTGATTGTTAAAGGTTTTTCTGAGTGAAAGTTGATGATAAAAACCTTGTTTGATAAGCATTGTTGGAAATATTGGAGTAAAGCTTTCATATGCTTGAACTAGGGTTTGTGCAAGATCATGAGTATCATTGTTATGTGAAGTTGAGAACTATCTTGAACTAGGGTTTGTAAATATAAACTATTGAATTTTTTGCAAGATCATGAGTATCATTGTTATGTGAGATTGTTTGATAAGCATTATTGGAAATAATTGAGTGAGTGTTCATATGCTTGGACTAGGGTTTGTAAGCAAGGAGTGTTTCATTGAGTGATTGATTGAGTGGAGTTGTATAAGCCTAGTCAAGTGGAAGTGTTGAAGTGATAGTTCAAGTTCTATGAAACAAATTGTTCTATATTCTAATTTGATTTGAGAAAGAGATTGAAAGTGATTGAGCATTGTTGTGAGTGTGAAGCATATTGAGTCTCTAACAATTCTCTATATGTTTCTATGAGATTGAACAAGATTCTGTGTGAAGCTTGTTTATGTGATTGAAGAGGATTTTGTGTTAAATTGAGTTGAGTTGAGTAAGCTTTTGTGGAAGCTTACAATACAGATTTGAGGTAAGTCTTAGTGAGGACTTGTTGAGTAGATTTGAGGTAAGTCTTGGTGAAGACTTGTTGAGCAGATTGGACAAGTTCTAGAGAGGACTTGTGGATAGATTAGTGTGAGATTTTGTGGAAGCTTACAAGGCATATTTGAGAAAAGTCTTTGAGAAGACTTGAGAGCAGAGTTGATTGATTGATTTGTTCAAACCTTGGGTTAAGGTTTGGGGTAGATCTAGTAGAGTTGATTTGTGATTGAGTCAAGCTTTGTGTTAAGGCTTGAGGACATATTTGAAGATTTGTACTAGATCGAAGGACTATGTTTAGTGCAGATTTAAAGATAGAGATTGAGCAGATTTGTGCTAGATCGAAGGACTATGTTTAGTGCAGATTTGAGGATAGATATTGAGCAAATTTATTCTAGATCGAAGGACTGTGTTTAGTGTAGATTAGAGATAGATATTGAGTAGATTTGTGCTAGATTAAAGGACTATGTTTAGTGCATATCAGAGATAGATATTGAGAAGATTTGTGCTAGACCGAAGGACTATGTTTAGTGTAGATTAGAGGATAGAGATTGAGCAGATTTGTGCTAGATCGAAGGACTATGTTTAGTGTAGATTTGAGATAGAGTTGAGAGCAAGATTTGGAGGTGATAGAGTATAGAGGATGATAGTCTCTAGTGGATAGAGGTCCATTAGCTAGGGTAGTGAGGATAGGTCTTCTGAGTGAGGGCAAGAGTCTTCAATGGATAGAGATCCATAAGCTAGTGCAGTGGAGGCAATAGTTCTTCTAGAAGATCACCAACCAGAGCAAAGGAGAAGGAGTTCTCCTATGGATAGAGATCCATGAACTTGATTAGGGGATTGGTGTCTCCTTTGGACAGAGGTCCATAAACATTGTAATAGGGAAAGGATTCCCAAGAGATTTGTTGAGAAAATTTTAGTGAAATATTTTCTCCGTGGAGTAGCCCACATTGGGTGAACCACGTTAAATTGGTGTCTCTATTGTGTGTGGTGATTTGTGCATTGCTTTGATTACTACTGTTGATATTGCTATTGATACATTGCATAATATTGATTGGGAAAGAAAAGTAAAAAGTGGTCTTATACTGTTCACCCCCTCTCAGTATAAGCTTGTGTTATTAAAAAAATAGTTAGTAGCTTGTTTCTCCATCATATGAGGATTCCATGGTAAGTGGTCTTCTCTGCATTTTCTATATTCTATATGTATTTTGTTTGTCTGAGTGCAAATTACAGATTAATTAGCAAACATAGCAAAATTTTAAGGGTAAATTTGTGAAAATTCCATGTTTTTTGCTAGCCACTTTTAGGAACAACAGCCTATGTTGTTAGCCACCCTAAAATCCCATGGCTAGGTTTTTTGACTGCTACTCTATATAGCAACTGAGTCTATTGCCTACTATACATAATAGTATCCCCTATTTAGACTGTGTGTTAGGGTTTGCTTATTTGGAGCTTGATCAAAGGCCAATCTCATGTTAATTTTGTATTAGATATTTTAAATTTTAAAGAGCATTTAGTCTCACATTTTGCTGAAAATGAAATGTTATTTTTTAGGCATGTAGAGAAAAATCATGAATGCTTCTTGAATCATTTTTCCTTAATGTAAAGTTAAAAGAAACACACACACACACCACAATCCAAATTAAACATCAATGGTGTTGGGATTTCACATCCAACCCATTAATAAAGACCAACGGTGGAAGTTATTACCACTCGGTTGGTTTGTTTGACATTGTATCATCAGGAATCATCCATGGCCAAGGTTGATTCAAGAACTATTCTATCCATGGAAAATTGCATGTATTCCTCCTAGGAGGGGTGTATCACTAACCACAGTGTGCTAGGTGAGAATCGATAGTACCTATGCTCCTTACCTGGGGATGGATTTTATCTCCATATATCGAGGGATAGATATCCTGGATGTCATTACAGGGTTTGTCTTTGTGAGTATATAGGTGAAAATATTTAACAATCTAAGAGAGTACATCAATAATTGCAAAACACAATAAGAGTTAGATTGTATACTCAACAAATAGAAATGCACCAAATAGTTTTAGGGATCACAAAGAAAACTTAAATGTGATAATCATACTATTTTACCTTAAAAATTACATATGATATAAGTCACAAGCTATGGTTAATACACGAGGTCACCACCCTCGACCTATGACCAAGGTGGAAACCGATGCTCAAACCAACACACAAAATAATGAAGTTGAACCTCCCATATAGAATGCTCCTAAATGAAATTCAAATAGCATTAGATGTGATAACTCAAATCATGGGGGTTCTCATCTAAACACCCCAATTAGAGGATAAAATACAAGATCCTCGCATGATAGAAATGAGGATAATTCAATACCCCCACCATCACAAGATAGACATATACAAAATCCACCCAATGAGGGGTAATATGAAAGGATTGTGTTAGATAACATACCCGTAAAGACTCCAAATCATACAAAACCTAGAAGGCTTGTGATAGATCTCAATACTATTGGGGTAAATGGTATACCTCCTAACCAACCTTGGAGAACTAGTCAACTCAACGAACTAGATAAAGTGCTAGGAATATTAGGGTGTAGGACCTCTACTTATCACTCTTGTTATAAGAGTAATCATAGTAAGGATAGAGAGAGGCATACCTATGCCCAAGGTGAATGTTCAAAACCCATAGAATACACGTCCCATCCATGCATGTGGGCACAAAACAAAGGCCTCAACACAACACCAATGCAGTATTTATTAATAAAGGCAAGAGTGTAGCAAACCAATACATTGGATCTCATACCCATAAGGCTCCTTGCACAAAATTATAAAACTAAAGACCCTACATAGCCGATCATGTACATCGGGCATGTAGGCTTTGTTCAGGACAAAGACATCAAATACTCCAAGATCAATTAGAGGATTTATGCACAGAACGTGAGTGGCTCAAACAAGATGGCACAACAAAAAATGTTTCTTCAACAACATTTATATGAGCACCACCTATAGGAGCAACACATCCTTGATTAGAAGGAGTGTGAAGAGAGAAAGGATAGGTTAGCTGGGGCTAACCTACCTCCCATTAGTGAATATATGGAGCAACATAACAATAGACATGCTATATTGCATTCAAAATTGCATCCTATGCAAGTCGAGAATCACACTCATCATACTTCCCAACACACTCCAAGGCAAAAATAACATCAAATGCTAGACAAGCTTGGGCATAGTCAATATGAGGAATTAGAAAGAGATGTCTAGGATCAACATTATTCTAAACCCTCTTCTATGGATGTGGATGATGAGAACAATCATCCATCTTGATATAAAAGAAATTTACCTCTGCTTGCACCACAAAGGTCACTTAGAGAAGAGGAAATTGTATCCTCTCAAGTGTACAAAATCCTTGCTGAGAAAATCAAATATATTGAGAAACAGGGGATGGCCTATCAAAAGCATACCCTAAACAAGATTCATAATTAGCCTCTGTGTCCATCAATCCCCAGTATAGTGTATCCTAAACCTTTTTAGATGCCAAAGTTAGACAAATTTTGAGGAGATGATGATGCACAAGAACATGTGACCAGTTTCATAAATTCGTGCTTTCGGATTCAAAACAATGATGCCTTATTGCTAAGGACTTTTATGATAACCCATTTAGGCCCAACCCTAGAATGGTACAATTAGTTGAAGAGGTATAGCATCACCAAATTTGAACAACTGGGGAATGCCTTTCTTGAACACTTCTTATTTGACATCAAGAAGAAGATCAATTTGTTTGATCCGATTGCTTTAAAGCAATATAATGATGAGCCAGTCATAGACTATGGCAATAGATGGATATAATTAATGGCTAAACTTCCATTCTCCATCCCAACTATAGAATTAACATGAATGTTTACTAAGAGCTGCGCGAAGCACATTTTGCTATTGCTACAACTACAATAGTATCAAACATTCGAAGAGGCTTTGGTGCAAGCCAAATTCATTGCGGATATAAAGTTGAAAGAACTTGAAACTCTAGACTAAGAAAGAATGGAACAATACGAACATGAGGAACAAAAATCCTTAGGCCAAGCTTGTGCATGCTAATCAAGTCATTTTGAACCTTCCAAAGGGAAACAAAAGCCAACAACCACAAAATTATGAAGCACAACCACCCCCTACATAGTACAATCAGTGCAATAAAAAGCAGGGTAAATATAAGAAACATCGTCCACATCACCAATTTACACCATTTTCTAAGAATTTAATATCGATCTTCAATAAATTATGTGAGGCTAAGGTGCTACAATTTCTTGAAGTGCAGCTGTTGGATCCTAACTGTCCTAAACCCAAAGGGTTTAGAGAAGATCATTATTTCATGTACTATAGACAAAAGGGGTATGACATAAAAGTATGCCATGGTTTTAAACATGTGTTGTAGAATATGATTGATAAGGATCAACTACAGATAGAAAAACCCTTGGCATCAAATAATCAAAATATGGGAATCTTTAAAGACCCCTTGCTGAATCACAAGCCACCAAGGAACAATACCAAAAAAATTCAACCAAGTGTGGATTGATCCACCTACTCAAGGATTTTTTTGTATGGTGAATGTGGTCACTAGAAATAGGAGGTATAACCAACCAGAACCTCCTACAATGCCCATTCAAATCCAAGTTTCACCTCAATAAAAGCTAGTGCAGAACCTATTGCCAAGCCCACCAATAAGACCAGTGGTAACAATTAGGAATAGACTCATGTAGAGTCTATAGATAGCCTTGAAACAATTATCGATATATGAGATCATAAAACAATCTCCTAGGCACAGGGAGATACTTATGGAAATATTAATAGCAATTGAAGTTCAACCCTAGGATATCGAAGCTTTCACTAACTTCATGGGGCATGTGCAAGTGCCAGGAACCTATGATCTGATTTTTTTGGTAGGTTTAAAATTTCATTAAAAAGGGGTTTTGAAAGGGCCCCAAAACCTTTGACATCAGGTTACCGAACCAAATACAAGTCCACAGAATAGGTCGAACGATAGGCCAAAGGAAAAGCCCAAGGATAGGCCAAAGGAAATGCCAAAGGATAGCCTATAAATTTTTTCCCAATAAAAAAATTAAAAATTTCGCCCAGCGAGAAATTTGAAAAAACTTGTCCAGTAGGAAAATTGAAAATCCCGTCCAGTGGGAAATTTGAAAAATATCGCCTAGTTATAAAATTAAAAAACCTACCTAAAGAAGAAAAAATGAAATTCCTACCTATGTATGAAGAGTACAAATTGAAAAATCCCATGCAAGGGAAAACCAGAAACTGGTATCCAGCCAAGGAAAAATTGAAAAACAAAACTGCCAAGCATGATAACCATATCGAACAGTTGTATGGAGTAGAGGAAGCATCAATATGGATCATCCTATCCATGGAAGGTCAATATAAATGTAGGTATGCTAAAAAATTAGACTAGAACAACATCCCACATAGGCCTAGAAAATAGAGCAACAAAACTGAGGATTTCCATAGGCCATGAAATCCCCTTGCATGCGAGCTTAGACAACAAGGAAACTAGAGGAAACAGAGGAAGTAGTAGATATAGTAGAAATATCCCAGGGATGCAAGCTGAAGGAGTCATAGATAAACATGCTACAAATTATAAGCATAGGGACCTTCCCAAACCAAAAAAATATAGCAATAAACCCAAGACAACCTCCAAATCCATCACCAAACAACTTCAAGAAACCAGAAAAGGAATACTAGTGGGAATTCAAAAACTAGCAAAATAGAGACCTTCCCAAGCCAAAAAAATGTTGAGAACCCACCAAGTAGACCAAATATAGGTACTCAAAGAGTAGATCCACAAAAATGAAACACGTGGCCCCCATAGGCCAAAAACATACTGTGAAAACCTGCTCAAGAATTGCTCCCAAAGCCATGATGCACTACAATCAAAGAACTACTAAAAATTGGCTCTAAGAAGAAACCTACAATAGATCTAGGTCAGATTTAAGACTAGTAGAGAAAAGGCATCCCAAAAGCACCATAGAAAACTGAGGGAGGGACCCAAGGACATCTCAGAACATAGGCACAAGAAGGAAACCCTCAAAATGGTTAGGAAAAGGATAGACAAACGTAAAAGTGACCTCCCACTCCAAGGAGATATTCTACAACCATAGACAACCAAGATAGAAGGATCCAGGAAGTTCCAAGGAACTGGGACCATGAAGGAAACCTGCAAAAAATTGGGACAAACCAAAGAGCAAAAGGGAAAAATCCCTAAAGCACAAAAAATAAATATAGGGACAGACCCAAGGATGTCCCAAAGAGCAAAAGGGAAAAGGAATCCTTGAAGAACAAAAAAGGGTACTGATATGGACCCAGGGATGTCACAATCCAGAAGCATAGGAAGGAAACCCTTAAATCGGTGAGGAAAGGGGCAGATAAGCGAAAAAAAAACTTCCACCCCAAGGAGATCGTCTGTAGCCATAGTCAACTAAGAGGAGGATCCAAAAAGTTCTAAAGTACTAGGATAGAGCTAGGGGAGGGGGAAGTCAGAAAGTGGATCAGGACATCCCATGGGATGTCCCCTACTTCCCCTCATCTTCATCTCTTGTGATTTTATTTTATGATCATGAAATCAAAGTGGTTTCCACTGCTATAGCAGACCTGCTGCTACATATCATTGCATGTGTGAACCACACTGCATTCAAGAGGATTTTGATTGACATAGGATCATTAATAAATATAATAACCACAAAGGCTTTAGGACACCTGAAATTACCTAATTCACATATTATACTTTCAAATTTTATGCTTGAGCTTTCAACAATGCATTATGCTCGACAGTAGGCATAATAGTCCTTCCTATTTAGTTTAGGATAAAAACCATATCGATTATGTGCCATGTTATAGAGGGTGCTATGCAATACAACATCATCCTAGGACATTCTTGGATAAGGGACATGCGTTGAGTCCCCTCAATTTTACACTAATGCATCAAGTATGTGCACGAGGAACAAGTACACGTGGTCCTATAGAATGAAGAACCATTTAAATATGTTAATTAGGTTGACTTGCTAGGAGACTTCATCCTCCCATCTACTCACTTGGATATTAGACCTACATATCCTATCATACATCCAATGGGTAAGTCAAAGTTAGTGTGCATCGATCTTTCTACGTTAGCACTGCAACCAAACCCTAGTACAATGACTACTGTAGCACCCTAAAATTGGCACAGTGAAATCTTAAAAATTACATTCACTTTAGTAAATAATTTAAATTCAAATTTTAACTTCCTAAACCGCCTGTTAACCGTCGGTTAATCCGTTTCCCCCTTTCCCATGCCATTTTTAGAGGTTTTTTTGACCGTTTGACGATATCGTCGCCGATCAGACGATATCACCCCAGATCTGATGATTTCTTCTGGACTAGGACGTCCAGACGATCTTGTCCCAAAAATAATTTTGCACAATTAGCTTCTGTTCCAACGGGTCTCTAATCCGGGCAGAAGCATGTCTGCACCGTTACGAACCCTCCCTCGTTGGAGATCTCCCAAATAGGGATGATCTCCAACCTCCTAACCTCCATCCTAAGCCTATTTAATCCTAAGCCCTCCCCTTAGTACCCCCCTGGCTGATAATTCTTGTAAACCGAATTCATACGCATTAAGACATCTCAAATTCATATTTGCATTAGCTCTATACCAATTTTTTTGTCGATACCTTAGTGTTTTTTAGCCGGAGCAAGCTTACATCGTCGTCGATGATCCTGTTCAGATCGAAGGCGATCTTGTCGAATCAGAGACGATTTCATACCAATGCGAGATGATTTCAACTGCAGTCAACATTGAGGCAATTAGTGCCTAAAGTTTGCATTTCTTCATCTTTCAATCTGTTGTTTTATTTTGCAATTAGCTAGTTTATTTGATATTTTATGCCATCTTGCATTTTGGAGTTCATCCATCTAGATTAAATGCATAATTAAGCCATAATTGTGATTAAATTAGCATAATTCATTCATGTTTCTATTTTTAAGTTTCAGTTTGATAGTGCTACTATCATTTTACACTATTTCCCTTTGTTAGAATAGTGTTATTTTCTATGTTTTGCACCTATTTCTCTGTTTGCAGGTCTCTGACAAATTCGTCTGACAAATTCGTCAGATCTCAGACGATCTTGTCTGATCTCAGATGATTCTGTCAAATTCCAGACGATCTTGACTGCTTCAAGAATCAGAATCTTCATCAGACATCCGGATCAGGTATTTTCCTTTAACATTCCTCAATTTCTCTATTTTTCTGTCCTATTCTATTTTTCTATATTCATTTAATCTGCATCTTCATATAGAATAGCTTAGATGCATTTTGGCCAAACCTAGGATTTGAATGCTTAAGGCTAAAATGAACACATAAAACACATTCCCAACCTAGGCATGGAAACTACCATTGAATGTTTCCTGGTGAACCCACCATCCATCGAAAAATCACCAATATACACCTCCCTTGAGATGCGGGACCTTCGCAAGGCCTCTCAGTCCGAGGTACCACGACATCCTTTTCACATCCCCCTTCCGAGCACGGATCCTATAGCCTGAAGGTAAGGATGTGAAAATTTTTGAGCGATACATTTTTGTGAACCCGACGTGAATGCATTTAAAACCTTTTGAAAACAAAAACAAAAATATATATATGTATACAAGAAAAACAAAAACAAAATTATCATTTCAAGTTTGTATGTTTTTAGATTCAATTCTAAATAGTAGATGCTAAATATTACTTTTAGAAGTACTAAAGAAACCATGATTTTTTACTCAAATCAATATGAGCCCATCAGTAATGTTGGAAGAATTCAGCTAAATACATTTGTTGATTATGACCAACCTTATCCCTATTCAACACCACCTCCATCACACTTTTCTCATTTTTCATCCTTACCCCAACAGGACAATCCCTTTGTCAATCCTCTTCATAATGATATTATCTATTCTCCCATATATCCATATTATGTCTATCAACCCACATATAATCCTCCTCCACCATTTCAATACTCTCCTTTCAATACAACACATCCATGTCAACAAGAAAATACTTATTCTTCCAATTCTACCATGCACTCACCTCCTACATCGCAATCTTCCTATCATCATTCTACCCATAATAAAGAAAGTAGAGGTGAGAAACCATTAGGTCCTTTTATGACAAAATTCCTAAGGCATTTATCAAAAACCTCTCGAAAACCTTCATCACGTAAATTTACTAAGCTCAATCAACCAACGGATATAATTCTCAAGTATTTACTTGACACAAATAGGATTGAACTCCCTTCCATAAGACAACCTGATACCACAGCAGATTGGTTTAAACCTGAGCTACATTGTGAATATCATAGAGTATATGGACATATGACACAAAATTGTAAAGATTTAAGATATGCAATTCAAGATTTGATTGATGATGGTCTTTTTAATATAAAGGAATTACAATCTACAACTGATTATAAATCTCCATTAAACAATCAAACTCCTCCACAACAAATACCAATGAACAATCAAGACATGGGGATCTCCCAAGAACCCTTATTCAATTATCAACAAAAAGAAACCAATCAAATATTGCATGTTAATGTGTCCCATCATGATGATATTATTAATATTGTAAAAAAACTACAAATGAGCAACCTCAAGTTCAATCAACTCAATCTGATATTCAAGATATGGATTCCTCATTTGACCAACCTTCAAAACTATCTTTGGCTCTAGAGAATGATCCAAAATGGAATGTAAGCATAGAAAGCTCATCTTTAGAATCAAAATATCAATCTGAAATCCACTTTGATAGCCAACAACAAGTGATTAATACTCAAGCAAAGATATCCCTTTTAGAAGTATTACAAATTTCTCATAAGGAAACTTTGTTCAAAATACCTAGCCAACAATTTGTTCCTCATCATATTTTCTCTAAGAACATAATTAATGGTGTAAACCCTCTTGAGGTTAACCATATTTCATTCTATGATGAGGAGATTCCTTCCTCTACTCCACAAGAAGACTATTATCTTTACATTACAGGATCTAGTAAAGAAACACATGTTAAAACTATCATGACAGATAATGACTCCTCTCTTAATTTATGCACTTATCAATTATTCCAAAAACTCAAAATAAAGGAAGAAGATATTAATAAATCAAATGTTATTATAAAATCTTTTAACAATGAAATTCAAGAAGCTCAAGGTACTATAATTTTTCCCCTTAATATTGGACCCAATATTCTGGATACTTTGTTTTATGTAGAATATTGCCCTTCACCTTATAACTTACTTCTCAGAAGTCCTTGGATTCATACGATGAGGGTTGTCCCTTCCACTCTTCACCAATGTTTGAAGTTTGAACTTGCAAATAAAATTGTTACCATACAGGGTGACCCAACACCATTTGAAGAATATTTAATGGTTGAAACATCAACTTCTATACATTTTCTATTATCACAATTATCTTCTATCCATCACTTTTCTTCATCCATATATGATCATCCTTGTTTACCAAATAACATCCATGCATATCTTTCACATCTGCATCTGCTCCTTCCATCTTATCAAGATTTGGAATATAGTGATAAGAATCAAGAACTTTCTTATCCTTCTTACATTTTATTTTGTAATATGATCAATTTTACACATATAAAAGTCAAATCTTTTGCTACATTATTCTACATTATAACAAAGCTTTTGTTATTGCTACCTTTTATTCATCACCTTTTGTTCTTACCTTCACCTCAACCAAATTATCCTTCAAAACCTCCTTTGATTTTGAAGCAACCTTAGACATGCTATACTTAAATAACCTTGTATAGTGTATATAGATCATCTTGTATATACCACCAATTTCAGTTCATAAATTAAAATCAAAATACAAAAAAAATCAAAATCCTCAAAATCTTCAAAAAAATACTAATGCAACTAAGGACCTTAAAGGTAAATTTGAGCCCAACTGGCTTGGACCATACATTATCACTGCTAAATTTGAATCGGGAGCATACAAATTATCTACCTTAGATGGTAAAGAACTTAAAGAACCCATGAAAATTTTGCATCTTAAACGTCACTATGTATAAATTTGGTCATGTCATCCTTGTATATATTTGTTTAAAATATTTCAAAATCACTATCTTGTATTTCTTTCAATTTATAAATTCAAAAACACCAAAAACATTCATAATCATCAAAATCTTCAAAACTGCTTGTTGTATTTATTTATGGCACTTGTTAATTCTTTCAAAAATGATAAAAATCAAAACAACAATATTCTTGACTCTTTCGAAACCAAAACAAAATAAAGAAGAAAGAGAGAGTCAACATTCTCAAAACTTCTAAAAAATAAATTATATATATTGTAGTTATATGTTTCAAATTATTTTGGATAAATTAGCATTTATTTGGAATCCCTCACTTGCACACTCAAAAAAAAAAAAAAAAAATCTTTATTTTATCTGACATGATTACTAATCTCTCTTATATCAAAGTCCACAAAATTCAATTAAATAAATTTTGAGCACAGAGAATTGATCTTGTTATTTACTTAAACCAAGCACATCTTT
Source organism: Wollemia nobilis (assembly GCA_028583015.1). Lineage (NCBI taxonomy): Eukaryota > Viridiplantae > Streptophyta > Pinopsida > Araucariales > Araucariaceae > Wollemia > Wollemia nobilis. Next base: position 226,304 of record JAQPPZ010000480.1, read on the forward strand.
TCACAATAAAATGATTATATTTGTAATTTCCATGTTTTACTACATAGTAGAAGTGGTTTCTTGAGTGAAAAGTTTCCCCTGCTATCCTATCATGCACATGGTCTAGAATCTTTGAGAATTGGCAAAAGGACAAGCTCACCCCTACTCAAAATAAAAATCCCTTGCTCTATAGCTAATCCGAGCAAGTATCCCTAGTATAGAACAAAAGGCAAAGTTCAAAAGAAAAAAAAAAAAGAAACAAGTTATTTCAGCATTATCTCAATTATCAAGAAAAAATACAAAAGAAACAGAAAAGAAAAGCAAAAGAAAGCAAAAGCAAAAGCAATAAAATCCCTTTCCCTACCCTTTGAAAAGAAAAGAAGGGTTGATGAGCTTGAATCCTTGGAATTCTCAATTATTCAAAAAGCGTGAGGTAAGCCCCATAACAGGTGGTTTGTGCCCAACCCGCTTGGCCTTGGGTAACTCCTAGCGTGGTGATATGTCTGTCACATTAGCGACCTTCTTTTGTACAGACCTATGTCTGCTTATGGATTAACTAGCTCTTGATAATCCAACTTACATAGTAGTCTAGTATGGTTATATGCATCTACATCATGGTTAATGAACACTTAGTTGGTTTATTCAAATCACTTGTATCATATTATCTTGCTCAAAACTGGTAAATGAACATAGCAATTGCACACACATTTTATATTTGAGAGATTTTGTGTATCATTATGATAAATCAAGATTGGAAATGAATTTACATATGCACATGGGATTCCTTCTAAATCTAACTTTTGTCTTCAAAATACTTTGAAATATTTTTTGCAACTTGTTTGGAATAAGTCATTTTCTTCTTCAAGTACAGTTGTTTAGACAACTATATGCATAATAGAAAAATCAAAATTTCTTTCAAAACCATCCAATAAAAACATACATATATATAACTTCTTATCGACTTTCGCGACGATGGTATAGTTCCAAAACCAAAATTGGAATTTTATGCCTAGCGCAAGTCCTCATCTTCATATTTTCTATTTATTAAAAATCAACCATGCAATAAAACTATCTCTTTTTGGATTTCGTGATGATGGTATAAGTCTATACCTACATATTCTATGCCTAGCGCAAACCATTGTAACAATTTTTATTCCCCATTTATTTAAAAATCATGAAAAACGATATGACTTAAATCATTCTGTTATACAATTATGTTTTTAAAAAAAATACATACACATTTTCATTATTTTATGTCATTATGTCAACCTTCAAATTTGCAATGATGGTATAATTCCTAATGAATTATCCAAAAAATTTATCACACTTAGGACTTTATGCCTAGCACAAATCATTTTAACATTATTTCATGCATACTATTTTTATGAAAATCTGAAAACAAACCATCATCATCATCATTTGCACCATTGCACCAAAGTCTTAAGACAGTCTCTTAAGCACTCTTTTACTTTTAACAATATTTCTATACTGGGATTAGCTTGACGATCGAGTGAGCGACGACTCCATGAAATGGTCTATAATAGCGACAATGTCCTTTGAAATTATTGTTAGAAGTATCTCTTTTATTTTTTATCACATTACATCACAAACAACCAGTTTGTTACATCAGATTATTTCATTTAAAATCTTACAGCATGACATCAAAATTATAAAAATGACATAATTACATGAATCCTCAATCCAATCATCAAATTAATCAATCAAACATAAAAGCATCATAAACATACACATAACACAAGTCATATGATCAAAAATATCTCATCTATATATATCAACAATATGTACATCATCTCAAAAATGGATTGGTATGCCACAATATATATCTTGGCCTACTCAATCCCCTCAATCAAATGTCCTCTATGCAGTGTCTCGAGAACCCCTCGAGCTCTCAGCCTCATCTCCTCCCCCACCCTAAGGTGGACGAGGTGGCCCCATCGCAGTATGTGTAGTACTGTGAGTCCTAGTCGTCGATCGGGATGAAGTCCTCGATGACCCGATCCTGATTGGATCTACGATATTAGCTGGCAGTGGTAGTCTATCCTCCTCTGGCACTAGCTGATAGTATAATGTTTGATAGAAAGTAATTTGGGCAATAGCTTGTGTCAGCTCCCTAGTGCTCGCCCCTCTGCCCCGTGCTTTGAGGCATGCAATCTCGTCTTTGAGCTGTGTCACCTTAGCTCGATGTCGTGCAGCCTCATCCTATAGGGTCTGCACCTGTGCTTAGAGACGAATTGTCTTCACTTGGAGAGTCACTGTCTCGTTGATCTCCCCAGTGTTGACACCATTTCCCTTATCAAGCGATGGTGGCCTCTCTCTCTATGGAGAAGGGGGTCTCGCCTCCCTCCTATCCTGCTGCAATGGCCTCTCCTACACCTGTGGCCTCCTTAGCTCTCTCCCATCGTGACCCTGGGCTGCCTCCATAGCTGCCTGGCACCACCTCCCTATCCGATGCACAACTACGTGTATCGGACCCTGAGCCCTCGTCATCTAAGGAGGGCAAATGCCTGCGTACCAGGCATCGTAGCCGTCGGCTACCCCTGCATCGTCCCCATCCACTGGCTAAATGGGGGCATCGTCTGAGTCTTGACTCTAGAAGCGCTGCATGTCTGGAGCCCCGCTCACTGTGGTGTTATCCCAGAAAATCTGAGAAAACTTTTAATCCTTGAGAGATGGGATTCCCTGTTGTAGACCAAACTGTCACAAAAATTGGTCATAGCGATGGAGCTCCACCTCTCCCCTCTCCATCCACAACCAACAAACTCGCCTAATGCGAGCCAGATCCTGTCCATCCTCGACCCACCTTGGGTGCTCTCGCCATGGCCTTTAGGTGATCTGGTCCAGGACAAGGTCATCCAATAGTCTCTGAGACATCGGTAGGTCAATCCACCGTTGTGGCCCTCTTTGAAGCCACCAGTAGAAAACTCGGGGCCTCTCCCTGTCAATCCCTGTCAAAGGAAGCCCTATCGGCCTCCGCACTGCAATGTGCTCCCAGCACCAAACTTGTAGGAGTGATTTCATAACTAGACATCGACCGCCCTTGTACATGACCCCATGTAGGATCCTATACAACCGGCATAGAACAAAGCTACCCCAAGCAAATTTGTAACCATGGTCTCGCATATCGCAGATCACATCTGCTAGCATCCATGGTACCCTGCACCCGCTCTGGTGGCACAACAAAAGTCCACCAACCACTTTGGCTAAAACTTGTGTGAGTCTAGATGCCCCAGGAATCTGACGTAGCGCCTCGATGTTAACTTTTCCCTTCTCCAGGGTGAAGCTCGGGTCACCACACAATCGCCCCATAGCATGGCCCTGATTGGCCGCAGGAGTGATCAACCGTCCTTGTATGGGGATCCTTAGAATCCTCCATATATCCTCTAGTGTGGGAGTCATCTCCCCTGTTGATAGCCAAAAATAGGAAGAACCTGGATACCACCTCTCTGCTAGGGCTGTTAGTAGCCCCATGTCTGTAGACACTTGTGGCATTTCTGCCACATGCTGTAAGCCAGCCTATGCCAGCTGATCCCGCTCTACCTGTGTAAGAATGGCCAAGTCATCTCTCAAACTTTCATATTTCCATTCCTTGCTCTTTAGCAAACCTCTCTGCAACATAAACAACAACAACAACAAAATAATAACAATCATTAATAAACAATTCAAATGAATTAATAATGCAAGTTAAAATAAGTTCAAATTAATAATGCCTTTAGGTGATCTGGTCTGGGATAAGCATGTCTGCATCATTAGGGACCCTCCCTCATTGGAGATCTCCCAAATAGGGATGATCTCCAACCTCCTAACCTCCCTCCTAAGCCTATTTAATCCTAAGCCCTCCCCTTAGCACCCCCCTGGCTAATAATTCCTGTAACCCGACTTCATATGCATTAAGACATCTCAAATTCATATTTGCATTAGCTCTATACCAATTTTGTTGTAGGTACCTTAGTGTTTTTCAGTCGGAGCAAGCTTACATCGTCGTCGACGATCCTGTTCAGATCGGAGGTGATCCTGTCGAATCAAAGATGATTTCATACCAATGTGAGATGATTTTGACTGTAGTCAATATTGAGGCAATCAGTGCCTAAAGTTTGCATTTCTTCATCTTTCAATCTGTTGTTTTATTCTGCAATTAGCTAGTTTATTTGATATTTTATGCTATCTTGCATTTTGGAGTTCACCCATCTAGATTAAATGCATAATTAAGCCATAATTGTGATTAAATTAGCATAATTCATTCATGTTTCTATTTTTAAGTTTTAGTTTAATAGTGCTACTGTCATTTTACACTATTTCCCTCTGTTAGAATAGTGTTATTTTCTATGTTTTTGCACCTATTTCTTTGTTTGCAGGTCTCTAAAAAATTCGTCTGATGAATTTGTCAGATCTCAGACGATCTTGTCTGATCTCAGACAATTCTGTCGAATTCCAGATGATCCTGACTGCTTCAAGAATTAGAATCTTCATCAGACATCCAGATTAGGTATTTTCCTTTAACATTCCTCAATTTCTCTGTTTTTCTATCCTATTCTATTTTTCTATATTCACATATAGAATAGCTTAGACGCATTTTGGCCAAACCTAGGATTTGAGTGCTTAAGGCTAAAATGAACACATAAAACACATTCCCAACCTAGGCATGGAAACTGCCATTGAATGTTTCCTGGTGAACCCACCATCCGTTGAAAAATCACCAATATACACCTCCCTTGAGAGGCGGGACCTTCGCAAGGCCTCTCAGTCCGAGGTATCATGACATCCTTTTCATATCCCCCTTTCGGGCACGGATCTTATAGCCTGAAGGTAAGGGTGTGAAAAATTTGGAGCGATACAACTACTTCTGAAAAGCCTACAACATCATCAAAGCTACAAAATGATCAGAAGCTAAAAGTAGTTTTAGGTGAAAAGAAACCTAAGGTAATCCCCAACATCACAATTGTCAATATTCCAAATTCTATGGAGGAGGAAAACTCACAAAATGTAGTTGATAAGGTACCTCATCCTACCTCACCTGTGTCATCAATCACATCATCTGCACTACAGGTGATGATTCACTTGGTCAACCACAGGTTAGCTGAATACCTGGTGCAAAACATAACTTTTACATTGATCATAGAATCTACATAGGATATGGGCAGGCCTCAAGCTCATCACTTTCCTATTGGGATGGCAGTACTATTGGGGGTGCCACCTAATCAAACAAATTTTGTCTATGGGAGTTTGGATCAACTCACAGATCGCTTACCCATTGAAGAAGAAGATGATAAACCTTTTATCGTAAATGTTAATTATCTATCAAATTTAAAGTATACCTTTAGGTATTTTGATCGTTACCATTGGTATGGTTACAGACTGAGTTTATTTGAGCAAGGCCATCAAACTCTATATCAACCTCAATACCAATTATCAACTGATAAGTTTAGTCTATGTTATCACATTACAGGTCAGGATGAGTTATTAGCTATATCTCTAGATCGCCTGAAGCTTAGCCTTAGGGATGACATTGATAGGAATCCCTATCATCCAAATCCTTTGCACTCATGGAGGGGTAATTGTCCTATGACCATGGTTACTATAGAGCCTCCCTTGATATATCATGAAAAAATTTCTATGGAGGCTACCCCATAAATCATCCTAGGGATCAACTAGGTTATCAAAGGTAATTAGTATATCGATGAAAGTGGCATTGGACCTCATAGCCCTAGTTTAAATGAAGAGTCTGATTCAAAATACACTTCTTAAGAAGATGAATCAAGGCATAACTTTGAAGAATATGATGGTAAGTATTTATCAGATGATGAGGAATATGAAGATGAAATAGAGATGGCCTACCTAGGACCTCAACATCTACGACATCTTAGGGAGCCTATGGACATGGAAAAAATTTATCGTGCAGTATTCCCAGGTCCTCCCATCCAAATAAGACTAGTGAATTTAGAAGAGATATATCATATAACTTTTCCTAGTCCTTCAAACTTAAGGCAATTGCTTCCCCTTGAGGATCAAATTGTTGTGTCTATTCTCAAAGTAGACACAGTGATCCCCATACTACCTGATCCACATTTAGAGCATGGAAGAGAACCCATAGGTAGTGAGTTTTATCCATGTGGTCTTGGATATTTTTGATCTTAGCTTTCTTGACACCTTTATCTCCTTCATAAATGCCATGCAGTATTTCCCACATTTCTTTTGCTATTTTACAATCCATAACCTTCATAGATTCTGATCTATGCAACCATTTTATAATTGCATTCATAGATCTTGAATTTACATGCATTAGAATCTTACCTTCCTTATTTGTAGGAGGATTGACTGTTGAATCATATCCAAGTTCCACTGCATCCCAAACTTCATTGCCAAGTGCCATCAAGTGAAACCTAATCAGCATACACCAATACAAGAAGTCACTTCCATAAAATACTGGTACTATATTATTGATGGACCCATCCCTTTGATCCTTTTGATCTATTGTGTTCTTGACCACTTTTCCTTCAAGTTGTCAAACTCTTTTGAAGGAACTTGCTCTGATACCAATTGAAGAACATAAGCTTATACTTAGAGGGGGGTGAACAGTATAAGAGTACTTTTTACTTTTTCTCTCAAACCAATATATGCAATGTAAATATAACAATATCAATAGTAGTAATCAAAGCAATGTACACAACACCACACAAAATAGAGACACACCAATTTATGTGGTTCACCCAAAGATGACTACTTCCACAAATAAATTATTTCACTAAAATTTTCTCAATCAATCTCTTGGGAATCCTTCTCAATTACAATTTTTATGGACCTCTGTCCAAAGGATATGTTGATCCCCTAAATGTGGTTTGTGGATATCTATCCATAGGAGAACTCTTTCTCCTCTACTCTGGCTGTTGATCCTCTATGATACTACCTCTGCTACATTGACTGGTGGATCTCTCTCCACTTGAAGACTCTTATCCTCACTCAGAAGACATGCCCTCAATGTCCAAGTTGATGGATATCTATCCATTGGAGACTCTGTCCTCACTACTCTGTCACCTCCAAAGCTTAGTCTCAATGCTATACTAAAAACAATCCAGTTAGTCTAGCACAAGTCCACTCAAATATGCACTAAACAGAGTCCAATCGGTCTATCCCAAATCTGCTCAATAGGTCCACTCAGAACCTACACAACTCTATTCAACATGTCCATTTAGAACCTGCTCAAATCTGCTCAACAGGTCCACACAGAACCTGCTCAAATCTGCTCAACAGGTCCACATAGAACCTACACAACTCTACTCAATAGGTCCACACATAACCTACTTAAATATTCTCAATAGGTCCACACATAATCTATCCAAATCTGCTCAACAGGTCCACACAAAACCTGTCCAAATCTGCTCATCAGGTCCACATAGAACCTGCTCAACTCTGCTCAACAAGCTCACACAAAACTTATCAAAATATGCTTACCAAGCTCACACAAAGCTTGCCCAAATCTAGTCAATCACTTTCTCAACTCAATCTCATAGAAGCATAAAGAGAATTGTTAGAGACTCAATATGTTCTATACTCAAAACTCAATCTCTTTCTCAACTCAATCTCGTAGAAGCATAAAGAGAATTTTTAAAGACTCAATATGTTCTATACTCAAAACTCAATGACTACTCAACTCAGAATTTAGAGTAGTTTGTTTTATGGAACTTGAACAACCACTTCATACATCCACTTGACTAGGCCCAACCAAATCTACTCAACCAATCACTCAAGAAACAACTCTTGCTCACAAATCCTAGTCCAAGCATGTATCATCCAACTCAAAATATTTCCAACAATGCTCAACAACAAATCTCACATAACAATGATACTCATGATATTTTCAAACCCTAGTTCAACTCACTTCAACAACAATGCTCATAAATCAATCTTCTCATAACAATGATACTCACATTCTTTCCTAACTCAAGTTCAAGTTATTTGCACAATCCAATGGCTTCAACAACAATGCTAATAAAAAAAGGTTTTAATCTCAACACTTACTTTTAGAAAACCTTGAAGAATTAACTCAAACACGTCACTCAACCAATGATCTCAATAACAATGCTAATAAAACAAGGTTTTAATCTCAACTCTTAAATCAGAAAACCTTGAAGCAATAACTCAACCACTTTTGAAAAGGAAACCCTAATCAAGTCCTTTTCACTAAAAACTTACTTTTCAACAGAGCCAATCAATCAACTCAACCAAAGAAGAATTTGCCCATACCTTTTGAATGTCAAGGAGTTGATCTCACAAATCTGCCACACTCACAAATTTTTCTTTTCCAATCTCAATAAGGGTTAGAAGACTTCAATAAAAATCACAATACAAAAATAATAACTCAATAACACCTTATTACTCCAACTTAATTTTAACATCCACCAAAGTCCTTTTAGAAGAAACCCTTATAAAAATTTATAGCCAACAAATCTCAATTAAGCCTTTATTATAACACCTTATACCTCCTAAAACATAACTCTCAAAACAATAATTTCCATATTATAGAACTCAAGCAATCATCAATATTTCACCTTCAAAAATCAATCACCACAACCTTTATTTAATAAAATTTATTAAAAATTAATAAAATTTAAAAAACAACCTTATCACTCCAACCTTAGGGCATAAACCATAAAATTTTAATTAAAAAATCGTACCTTCCTCAAGGGGTTTCGATCCCAAAACTTGCCCTCACCATGAGTGCCTTAGCCACAGCTAAGGTTACCACATGAGCTACACGCTCATTCAAAAAGGGGGAAGCACCAAGTGCTTCCTCTTTGTGCTTCTCCTTGCCCACGTTTAACAAAACGCGCGCCTTGGGCGCTTCCAAAACACTGCCACCAAAAACACTTTATGAGAATCAAATGCACGACCTCCGTGCTCTCAATGCCTTCATGCTCTACAAGCTACCACTAGGCCACACCGCCTAATGTGAATTGGGGGGTGGTCTCACACTGTCTTATCCTCTGCACCTTTTCCAAATGTTTTAAACCACACGAGCTTGTTTTCGCATATACCAACAAAATTTCATTCAAGCAAGGATGAATTAATGCACAACTTTGGGCATGTATTTATATTGCCCTCCTTTTTTTTGGAATTTCAGCGCTTGATTTGGATGCATTATGTCGGTGCTCTAAGGCTTTGAAAGCCTTAGTAAAACCCAACCTTTGGGTTTTTAATTATTAAAAACTTTGTGCTCGAATATATTTTATTTCTCTAAAACCCAACCTTAGGGTTTTAATCAAATGAACTTTATCCTTTAAAATCTAATTATATTATAATTAAAAATTATAATATTTAATTAGATTTTTACCACTTTGGTAAATATTATAATAACAATTATAATATTTTTAACCTTCCAATGCTTCGTATGAATTGCTTCCATGGAGAAGTAAAAAAAATTTTTTGACCCAATATTTTTGGGTGTAAAATAAAATATTTTAACTCATTATAAACTTGCATTAAAATTTGCACTCGAACTGAAGAAGAAATCTTACTGACATCTTGAAATCAATGATAACTTTGGCTTAGGGACTCAAAATGTCCAACAATATCCCTCTTTGTCATTGATGGCAACCCATATTATTTTTATTGAAACATGACCTTTCTTTTTCCTTCTACTCCCCCTGGGACATTGCTCTCCTTGGCTCAATGCTCTCTCAAATATCAAATCTCTCCCCAATACATAAATCTCTCCCTCTTTGACATCAATGGAAAATGGTCACCTTTGGGGCTCAGGGCTAAGAATAAGCCTCTTAGCTTAGCCCCTCCCCCACATCCTCATGAGGTTATTAAATCTGGGGTGGGAATATTTCTACTCCTCAAAAACATTGTTCTTTACCTTTATTCTTTTTCCTTATTTTTTGAGTTTCTTGAATCCTTTGACTATTTCTATCCAAGTCATCATCCCTGTTCCTATCATCCTTCTTGTTCCTATTCCTATTCTTCTTCACATCTAGGTTCCTGTTCCTATTCATGTTTTCATCCATGTTCCTGTTCCCATTCCTATTCCTGGTCATGTTCCTATTCATGTTCCTGTTCCTATTCATGTTCATGTTCATGTTCCTATTCTTGTTCATACATATTTCTGGAATGTCTATTGTACACCACTTTGTTGTTTGACCATCATTATTGCACTTATAAGACTTAATGATATTATTCCTTGGAGGTGCAAATATCTTAGGATTTCTCCTAGTGAAGTCATATCCTCTTCTTTCATGAACCCTACAATTCATTGCCTTGTGACCAAAATGATTACATGAGTAGCAATACCCATGGAAAAACTATCCATTCCCATATTCCTATATTTCATGTGTCCTACATTGTGAAGCCATGTGCCCAAACCTGTGACATGAAAAACATCTTCCATTGAAGCTTCCTTGTTTTGACCTCATTGGTCTCCTATTCTAATTGTTTTTCCATCTGTATCTTCTCTATGCATTGTTCCTATATTTTTTGAACTCTCTATTGTCCAATTATTCCTTTAATGTTTGAATTTCTTTTATATTGTCTTCTTCTAAAGTATATTCAAGTGAAGTTCCCTCTTTAGAACTTGAAGTTGACTCTACTTCATGTTTCTTTTGAGTTTTTTCAAAACCAAGACCTGTTTTGTTTGTTGACCTTTTTTGAACCTTGACTATCTTATCCATAATATTTGAGCTATTCTTGAATCCTTTCATCTTGATCTTAGAGTTATCTAAATATTATTTTAGTAGTGCCACTTCTTGTGCTAACTTGTCACATTCCAAGATCTTTGCTTCTAACTTATCTTTGAACCTTTTTGCCTTAGCCTTTGATTTTTATAAATCCTCTATGAGCAATCTTCTCTCTTCATCACATTCTTGAAACTGAATTTCAAGTTTAGAGTGTTTCTTTCTTACCTTCTTTACCATGTCAAGGGCATAAATAAGTTCTCCCTTGAGATCATAACCATTCTCTGTTGAATAATCCTCTATTTTTTTACCTTTGCCCACATCATTACTTACTTTTGGTTTGTCTTCTATAGGATCACTTACTTCTTCTTCTAAATCCATTAGAATATTTTCATCTGGTCCTTCAAGTACATTCTCATATTCATCATCACTAAAACTATAACCAACCCTTGTGAAATCATCTTCAAGATGTCCAAATTTACCACATCTAAAACACTTGAGAATAACTGGAGTCTTTTTCTTAACTAGTTCTTTTTCTTCAACCATAAATATGACTTCATATCTATCATTATCTGAAGAAATAACATCACTATAATTTGAGTAATTACTTGCATTGTCCGCATAGTAGCTCCTCTTTTATATTTGGAAGAACTTACTTCCTTGTCTGCTTTGTCCATTTTGCTTTTCTTTTGGTGCCTATGTATTTTTGATTCCTTTTACCTGTGATCCTATTTTTCTTCACCATTGTTGTTCCTTGGCTCTTTACAATCTATTGCATTTCTATACTTTCCACAATTGAAACACTTAACATATATTATATCTATGGGTCTTCTGGAACCTTTATCTCTTCTAACATAATTTGCTTCTTCATCATTGGATGACTCATTGCTTGATTCCAACTTCTTACCCTTTATCTTGTTGTTCGCTTTGAAAGCAACGTATTTCAGAGGGATAGGATATTTTGTTATTATATCAAAAGTTGTAAGCATGCCAAGTAAAGAATTTCTTGTCAGACTATCACTATCAATTGAAGTTTCTATAGAAAATAATTTTTCACTGTACCTTTTTGGAAGAGTTCTTAAGATCTTATCACAAGCATCTGATTAATCAACCTTCATTCCAAGACCTCTCATATCATGTACAAGTTCATCAATCTTACTGAGATAGTCATGAATATTTTCATCATCCTACATTCTTGGATTTTCAAATTCTCCTTTGAGATTTTTGATCTTAGCTTTCCTGACACCTTTATCTCCTTCATAAATGCCATGCAGTAGTTCCCACATTTCTTTTGCTATTTTAGAATCCATAACCTTCATAGATTCTGATCTACACAACCCTTTTATAATTGCATTCATATCTCTTGAATTTGTATGCATTAGAAGATCACCTTCATTATCTGTAGCTGAATCATATCCAAGTTCCACTACATCCCAAATTTCATTGCCAAGTACCATCAAGTGAAACCTCATCAGCATACACCAATACAAGAAGTCACTTCCATAAATTAATGGTACTGTATTATTAATGGACCTATCCCTTTGATCCTTTTGATCCATTGTGTTCTTGATCGCTTTTCCTTCAAGCTATCAAATTCTTCTAAAGAAACCCACTCTGATACCAATTGAAGAACACAAGCTTATACTCAGAGGAGGGATGAACAGTATAAGAGCACTATTTAATTTTTCTCTCAAACCAATATATGCAATGTAAAGATAACAATATCAATAGTAGTAATCAAAGCAATGTACACAAAACCACACACAATATAGACACAACAATTTACGTGGTTCACCCAAATATGGATACTTCCACGAAGAAAATATTTCACTAAAATTTTCTCAATCAATATCTTGGGAATCCTTTCTAATTACAATGTTTATGGACCTTTCTCCAAAGGAGATGTTGATCCCCTAAATCTGGTTTGTGGATATCTATCCATAGGAGAACTCTTTCTCCTCTACTCTGGTTGGTGATCCTCTAGAAGACTCTACCTCCACTGCACTGACTGGTGGATCTCTCTCCACTTGAAGACTCTTATCCTCACTTAGAAGACATGTCCTCAATATTTTGGCTGATGGATCTCTATCCACTAGAGACTATGTCCTCACTACTCTGTCCCCTCCAAAGATCTATCTCAATGCTACACTAAAAATAGGTCTAGAACAACTCTACTCAATCTCTTGGACTAAACATAGTCCAGTCGGTCTAGCACAAGTCCACTCAAATCTGAACTAAACACAATCTAGTTGGTCTAGCATAAATTTACTCAATAGGTCCACTCAGAACCTACACAACTCTGCTCAACAAGTCCACTCAGAACCTGCTCAAATCTGCTCAATAGGTCCATACAAAACCTGCTCAAATCTGCTCAATAGGTCCACATAGAACCTGCACAAATCTGCTCAATAAGTCCACACAGAACCTAATTAAATCTACTCAACAGGTCCACACAAAACCTATCCAAATTTACTTACCAAGTCCACACAGAACCTACTCAACTTTGCTAAACAAGCTCACACAGAACTTGTCCAAATCTGCTTAACAAGCTCAAATAGAACTTGTCCAAATCTGCTCAATCACTTTTTCAACTCAATATCATAGAAGCATAAAGAGAATTTTTAGAGACTCAATATGCTCTATACTCAAAACTCAATCTCTTTCTCAAATCAATATCATAGAAGCATAAAGAGAATTTTTAGAGACTCAATATGTTCTATACTCAAAACTCAATCACAACTCAACTCAAAATTTAGAATAGTTTGTTTTATGGAATTTGAACAACCACTTCATACATCCACTTGACTAGGCCCAACCAACTCTACTCAACCAATCACTCAAGAAACAACTCTTGCTCACAAATCCTAGTCCAAGCATGTATCATCCAACTCAAAATATTTCCAACAATGCTCAACAAAAAATCTCACATAACAATGATACTCATGATATTTTCAAACCCTAGTTCAACTCACTTCAACAACAATGCTCATAAATCAATCTTCTCATAACAATGATACTCATGTTCTTTTCTAACTCAAGTTCAAGTTCTTTACACAATCCAATGACTTCAACAAAAATGCTAATAAAACAAGGTTTTAATCTCAACACTTAATTTCACAAAACCTTGAAGCATTAACTCAAACACTTCACTCAACCAATGATCTCAACAACAATGCTAATAAAACAAGGTTTTAATCTCAACTCTTAAATCAGAAAACCTTGAAGCAATAACTCAACCACTTTCAAAAAGGAAACCCTAATCAAGTCCTTTTCACTCCAAACTTAATTTTCAATAGAGCCAATCAATCAACTCAACCAAAGAAGAATTTACCCATACCTTTTGAATGTCAAGGAGTTGACCTCACAAATCTGCCACACTCATAAATTTTTCTTTTCCAATCTCAATAAGGGTTAGAAGACTGCAATAAAAATCACAATACAAAAATAATAACTCAATAACACCTTGTTACTCCAACTTAATTTTAACATCCACCAAAGTCCTTTTAGAAGAAACCCTTATAAAAAATAATAGCCAACAAATCTCAATTATTCCTTTATTATAACTCCTCATGCCTCCTAAAACATAACTCTTGAAACAACAATTTCCATATTATAGAACTCAAACAATCATCAATACTTCACCTTCAAAAATAAATCATCACAACCTTTATTTAATAAAATTTATTAAAAATTAATAAACTTTAAAAAATAACCTTATCACTCCAACCTTAGGGCATAAACCATAAAATTTTAATTAAAAAATTGTACCTGCCTCAAGGGGTTTCAAGCCCATGACTTGCCCTCACCGTGAGCGCCTTAGTTGTGGCTAAGGTTGCCACACAAGCTACATGCTCGTTCAAAAATAGGGAAGAACCACGTGATTCCTCTTTGTGCTTCTCCTTGCCCACGTTTAATAAAATGTACACCTTGGGTGCTTCCACAACACTGCCACCAAAAACACTTCGTGAGAAACGAACGCACAACCTCCATGCTCTCAACGCCTTCACACTCTCTAAGCTACCACTAGGCCACACTGCCCAATGCGAATTGGGGGGTGGTCTCACATCGTCTTATCCTCTTCATCCTTTTCCAAATGTTTTAAACCACAAGAGCTCATTTTTGCATATACCAACAAAATTTCATTTGAGCAAGGATGAATTAATGCACAACTTTGGGTATGTATTTATATTGCTCTCCTCATTTGTTTTGGAATGTCAGTACTTGATTTGGATGCATTACGTCGGTGCTCTAAGGATTCAAAAGCCTTAGTAAAACCCAACCTTTGGGCTTTTAAATATTAAAAACTTTGCGCTCGAATATATTTTATTTCTCTAAAACCCAACCTTAGGGTTTTAATCAAATGAACTTTATCCTTTAAAATCTAATTATATTATAATTAAAAATTATAATATTTAATTATATTTTTACCACTTTGATAAATATTATAATAAAAATTATAATATTTTTAACCTTCCAATGCTTTGTATGAATTGCTTCCATGGAGGAGTAAAAACCTTTTTCTGACCCAATATTTTTGGGTGTAAAATAAAATATTTTAACCCATTGGAAACTTCCATTAAACTTTGCACTCGAACTGAAGAATAACTCTCACTGGCATCTTGACATCAATGACAACTTTGGCTTAGGGACTCAAAATGTCCAACACAACACCCAAGGATTCATTTTCGTTGCCTAATATCGTTGCTCTTGTAGATGCAATTGTAGGTCACGAAAAGCTCTCTCTAATGGATGATTTTTTTGGTTACAACCAGATTTGGATTAAACCTGAAGATCAGCACAAAACCACTTTCACCACTCCATGGGAAAATTTTTGCTATAAAGTTATGCGATTCGGCGTAAAAAATGATGGTGCCACATATCAGTGGGCTATGACATACATTTTTCATGACTATATGGATAAAATATTAGAAGATTATATTTATGGATTGCTAACCAAATCATTGCTATGTGAAGAGAATGCTAAGGTCCTAAGGAAAGTCTTTGATCACTTGATTGAGCACAATATTAGGTTGAATCCCAAGAAATGCATATTTGGTGTAACTTTAGGTAAACTCTTGGATTCATCATTTCTAAATTAGGAATCAAAGTAGAACTAGTCAAGGTCAAGGCTATATTAGAAATGTGCCCCCCCCCACAAAAATCAAGAAATTAATAAGCCTACTAGCAAGGTAGAATCCATAAAGTGGTTCATAGTCTAGTAATCGGATAAATGTCAACCCATGAATCGATTGCTACACAAGGGGGTCCCATTTAAATTGGATGTAGACTGTCAAAAAGCCTTCACAAAAATCATAAAATACCTAGCATCACTACTAGAATTAGATCCACCTAGAGCATATGTGCTATTTTTGTTGTATATATCTACCATAGAATTTGCACTGGGAACCATTCTAGCCTAGAAGAATGTGCAAGATAAAGAGCAGGCGATATACTACATCGGTCAAACCCTAGTTAGTTATGAGCTACGATATGCATACGTAGAAAATTTGTGCTTAGAAGTGGTCTTTGCAGCTAAGAAGTTGCACCACTATATGCTGAGTCATATGATGTATGTAATATCAAAACAAAATCCTTTGTAGTACATGATGAGCAAGACATATCATAACACACGTACTCCAAAGTGGATCATGCTATTGACATAATTTGACCTAGAATTCATCAGTCAAAATTCAATCAAGGGATAAGTCATAGTTGATCAACTAGAAGAGGCTCCTCTTTAGGATCATAGGCCTCTCATCATAGAGCTTCCTGATGATGAAGTCTTTGCATTATTAGAGTCACCCAAACCTGAAGAACCAAATAATAAAGCCGATATGTCTTTGTTCTTTGATGTTTAAAAATGCAAGAAAGGGGGTGGCGTAGGGATTGTGTTTTTCACACCACAAGATGCTTCAATACCCTTGTCATTTAAAATCAACTTCCCTTGCACCAATAACAACATTGAATACGAGGTCCTAATCTTAGGTCTCCAAATAGTGCTCACCATGAAGATCAAAAAGCTAAATATCTTTGGTGCCTCCCTTCTCATAGTAAATCAAGTTAAGGGAATTTATCAGTATAGGTGTCCCATATTAAAAGCATACAAGGAACTTGGGGATACTTACCTAGACCAACTAGAGTGGTATGACATCAAGACAATCTCTTGAACATCCAACAAATTTGTAGATACTATGGCATCTTTGGGATCCTTAATCCCTCAAAATCCATCTGCTAACTTCACTACCATCTAGGTGAAAATGCTATCACAATATTTGATATGACATAAGGCCTAAAAAAATCATGAATCAATCCATATGATTCATATAGAACCAAACCATGAGTGGTTCTATAGAGTTAGAGACTTTCTGAAGAAGGCACCTTGGGGATATTTGCTTTCGCAGGATCCTACGGAGAATGGTTTCACTATTCTCCATAAGGTTGTTTCCCAATATGTATTTGTGTAAGTCAAATTGCAATGGGAACACATCATTCAGTCAGTCGAAGTTATTTCTTATCAAGATTGGTTATCATAATTACATGATTTTCTTAATCTTGGAGTAATATTGCAGGGATTATCACATGCTGCAAAAAGAGCATTTAAACAAAAAGTGACTAGATATGTATTGTTAGGAGATATCTTGTATTGTCATAGCTACAATGGAATTCTCCTTCATTACCTTGAGCTCCAAGAATAAGCTTGGGAAATTTCACAAGCGCATGATGGTACATGCAGTGGCCATTTTAGTGGCATGGCCATTGTCAAGTGCATATTTGAAATGGATTACTATTGGTCCACTATGGAGAAGGATTTTACAACGTATGTCAGGAAGTGCATTAAATGTCAGTACCATGCTAATCTTATACACCTACCATAATAGGCCTTATAGCCCATCCAAGCATCTTGGCCATTTTCTTAGTGGGGTTTAGATCTAATTGGTAAGATATCTCCCCTATCTTTGGGTTGACACACATCTGTCGTAATGGCCAATGAGTATTTCACCAAATGGTTGGAGGAAATCCCTTTAACTACAATGATAGGAGCACGTATTGTAAAGTTCATACTCCATAATATAATATAGTTTTGAGATACCATCCAAAGTAATATCGAATAATGGAACTTCATTCAAAAATAAAATTGTAAGGGCTTTAAAATCCAAGTATAATATTCAACACAGGTTTGCAACTCCATATTATCTGCAAGCAAACAAAAAATTAGAGGCCTTAAGGAAAATAGTGGTAGCAATATTAAAGAAGAATGTTCAAGAGAATCACAAATATTGGTACATTCAACTACCTCTCACATTATGGGCTTACAAGACTAGTATATGAACCCCCATTGGGGCAACACCATTCTCACTAGTATATGGCAATTAGGCCATCATGCACTTGGAATTAGAAATTCCAACATTGCACGTCACATTGAAAGAGTTCATTGATGATGACACTGCATAATAATCTCATCTAGATTAATTGATGCTCCTTGATGAACGTCGTGTGAATGCTCTTGAACATATCTAAGTTTACTAAGATTGTCTAAAATGAGCTTAAAATAATAAAGTCCATCTGAGAGACTTTAAATTTGGGGATCTTGTGCTAAAAGAGAACCAACATAACTCAAACCTACCACCGCATTTGCGAGACAAATTTATGGCCAATTGGTTAGGTCCATTTATCATTTCAAAGAAGATAGGACTTGGTACTTATCACCTAGCATTGATAGAAGGTGTTGAAGAGCCTAAACCTCTCAACATTCTTCATATAAAGGTATTTCACACATAAAATCAAAAATCCAAAAATATTTAAAAAGCACTCAAAATTTAAAAATAATTAAAACACCAAAAATCCAAACAAATAAAAAGCAATAAATCAAAAACATTGCAAAACATTAAAAACACAAAAATATTTACATTTTGCATTTAAAATTTTGCATATGAATTCATTTACTTGCATTGCATTAGGTATTTTCATCCATTACACTTGCATTAGGATAGGTTGTCATTACAATCTTACAAACGACACCACATTTGTATTCTAATAATGCATCCTTACATTTTTCATCATCCGTCACCCCTGTGAGTAATTGTGTTTTTCAACACAACCCCTCTAGTTACTATGAGGTATATACTAGGGTTTTTTGGTCATTTAGCCATACCTAGTTATCTTCTCAAATTTTGTATAAAATTATCTTTGCTTTTGGAGATGAGGTCTAGTTTTGATAGCACCTTGCATATATCAAAATCCCATCACAATTTAAATATTAACAATCGCAGTTTTAACAAGGAAATATGAAAACTACAAAGTGGTCCTAATCACCTTAAGTGAAAGGTTTTTACTTGCTCATATTGTGATGTGCATGGTCTAGGATAAGCTTCCACCTATCCAAAGAAATACCTTGCTTTCATACAAAATAAGAAAAATTCTAAAAATAAAAGCAAATCCCTTGCTCCAAAAGAAAAAAAAAATGTAAAATAAACAATGATTTTCATCACTAAGCATGAGCAAGTATCCCAATAAATCAAAAGAAAAGAAGGGGGTGAAGAGCTTGAATCCCTGGAATGGTCAGTATTCAAAACCATTGAGTGATCCCCATTACAACAATGGGCTGAGTGAATACCACATGGCAATGGGGTAGTTCTAAGCAATTTACAAATGAGCTAGCTTTAGGTGGCTTGCATTACCTAGTAGTCTAGTCCAACTACATCTAAACTTAGGATTATGGTAAAAAATTTGTGATCCTCATTACAACAATGGGCTGAATGAATCCCACCTGGAAATTAGGTAGTCTTATGCTTCATATAATATATTCATTTGCACACACATATATAATGAATATCTTGGTCTTCACAACAAAAGCTTCTATCTTTCATAAGTCTTGTGTAGTCATTATACATCTTTTTATTAGTCAACTAGGGTGTTTGAGTCTCATGGAAAACCTCAAAAATCCCCTATAGCAACAAATTATCTTATCAATCAATCACAACTTTTCCTTATGAGGTTTTGTTTATTAAGGGGTGTCCATGAAATAGGTTAGATACCGAATGGATATCATAAATGATATTTAGATGACCACTGGCTATTTTATGTATATATTTTAATTTACAAAAGTTTATAAGGAAAAACCATACATCTCACAATCATATCATCTCACATATGGATGCTAAAATTATTAATTCTTATGATGAGAGTTACCATTTTCATTCATGATTTTCATACATTCTGTGGTGTCATCCAATTGTTTGTTAAACACATGTTAGATTTATTCCTTATGTTTTAAGATATTAAAGCATACAGGTTTATTTGCATTAGATCATTATCATATAATTAATGCATTACATCACATATCATTTGCCATATCACATCACATAGATTAAATGCATAAAAAATTGAAACAATTTAAACATGCTTTTAACATTCACCATTACATCCATATATGCATACATAGTAGTGTGTGTATACATCTAGATCACAGGAGCTAAGTATACATCTATCACCTAGCTAGTGCATGTTATTAGTACATCGCATCCATATAGCATAATCAAAACATTATATAAGCACTGCATACATATGAATAACAAGAACATAAAGCAATAAAATGATACACATAACGAGCCATAAATATATCATATATAAATATGTGTTTCAAAATGTACATAGAGGGATAAAAATGCTCATAGGCTACAATAGTGTAGGTCCTCAGAACTTACACTCAAAAATGATATAAAGACATCATGTCATATAATGTAGGGCCTACACCCCTTGAGTCACCTCCACCCTCAGCTCTATCTTTATGAGTCTACCTAGATCTAGTGCCCATTGATCTCTATGATCATACACTTGACATGTAATTGGGATGCACTAATGACTGCCCAAAATCGCTCTGCCTACTATGGTGGAAACCCCCTACTATAGATCACTCTAGAGGAGTACCACCTAGTATCCTAACATAACCCTACAAAGAGATAATGTATGCAACATCCACAACCATATAAGAAGTTCTTTGCTCTAAGAGTCCCCTCAGTTTCCTGATATTTGCATCTACATCCAAGCCTTCCAGCCTTTGAGTGACTAGAGTGGATGGTGTAGCCTAAGAAGTAGCAGGAGTCCCTAGCTGTATCTTGAGAGTATCCCTCTCAGTAATCTTAGCATCTAACTGAGCTTGTAGAAGATCCCTCTATTCAGTGATCTTCTCTATAGAGGTCCTAGTTGAATCCACCTATGTCTGTAGAGTGGTCCTCTCCTCTACATACCCTTACCACTACCTCTACCCTACCTATAGCTAAATCTAATATATAGCTAGAGATGTATCCTACTCTAGGATCTACCACTATGTTGTTTGTATTTGTGCCTATAGATTGTGAACTTGAGCCCGTAGCTAGGACACCTCATAATTTGGGTCCTCCTCATCACCCTCCTCCTCCTCTTGTGGCTCCTCTGCTTGTTTAGTAACCTAACCCCACTCATCCTTAGTCCTCGAATGCACTCGTTTCCCATGTGGTTCATAAAATGTAGCCTGAGCAGCATTGCCTCCCTTAGCCTTAGTAGTTTCCCCATCCCTAGAGCGGTCAAGAGGACCACCACCCTAGCATAGCCTAGTGGTCCACTAGGTGTTATAATAAACCATAGTCCTAGCATCTGCTATCCTTGTATCATCTATAACATCATCCTCATATGTTAGCTCTATCACCTGAGGCCATGCAAGCTACATATTTGCCTTCAGGTAGTGGTAGAGGACTAGCTCTTGTGGTATATCCTACCTAAACCTAAACTATCTAGTCACTTGAGAGAAGTGAAAGAACTCCATCATGCCAAACTTGCACCCAATGACCCATCTATCATGCCTCATTCGGGCTAGGTACCTATCTACCTCCTCCTAAGCTATACAACCCAAGTAGAGCCTCCATATGATCTAACTCATATGGAGTCCTATCAGTGAGTCCATATATTGTTTTAGATTCCCAATGTGAGACCTACTCTTGAATGTATCTGACTCCCATGACCATCGATCACCATAGCAGTAGGTTATCACCTCTAGTTTTGTAATCTCTAGGGGTAATCCTATAGGCCTATCTATCCTGATATGCTCCCACCCCAAGATTTATAGTAGTAGGCTACATCCCATACCTACTCATCCCCACTACGTAATATGGTATAGCTCATCATAGAGCTGAGCTAGGAGTGCACTCCCCATGCCATGATGAGTGGCTCCTCTATAGTGCTCCTGAGTAGGTCATGTGCTATCACTAAGAGGTTCCAAGGGAACCTCACACCTGAGGTATCTGGTAGAAGCACATTATAGATAATGTGCATCCTAATAGCTTGGTACCATGATAAGACATCCTCCATATACCAATAGGTTATTGGTACCCCTCAATGTTACCTAGTGCCTCAGTAGCTTTGTCACCAAAAGCTCTCTAAAATATTGTAGTATTCACTGAATTAGCTGAAGAAGTGATCTCCTATCCATCTATGGGAATCCTATAAATTCGGTAGACATCCTCAGGTTTCACCATCATCTCTCCAGTAGAAAGATGAAATATATTAGTCTTAGCATCCCATGGATGGGCTAGGGTTGTAATTTAATCCTAGTATGACCTGATGGTCAGTAATATTAGGTTGTATCCAAGGCCCAAGGCCATAAAACAATCCCAGTCAGTGTGGTCTAACTTAAGAAATATCTCAAGTAGAAAATTAGGCTCTTGCACCTGTCTAGTCAAGGTCTAATATGTAGAAAAAACAAGTGCATAATCAACCTCAAAATCCAATTTTTTTTTTAATAAAGCATTGGCTAAGGTTCCTTAGCCACTCACGTCAACAATAGACACCGTGGTTGCCATTGACGTCGATAGCGACTAGAACCAACGGTTAATTTTTTGACTATTAGTATTTGAACCTAGCCATTGAAAGTGATAGCAGCTATAAGAAAGACCCATTGCGAGGTAGTTTTCCACAATAAAAATACCCAAAATAAAATTAAACCGTCCTACTAAGCTATCCTAATGCTAAATCTAACTAGGGTGAGGTTAATTACCTACAATTTAGTGAGGTTCATTTAGCCAATTATTTAATGAGGTTCATTTTATGGCTAAAATCATGAGTGAAGTATTTCAAGTCTACCTTAGGAGCAACAAATCCACCACTCATCGATACCTTTAGATGCTCTACCATTAATATGGGTATGAATTCCGATAGCGTTATGTGTTAAATGTCTTCTACCTCTCCTTAGAGCTCTTACTTTCTCTATCTTCTAGCTGGAAATAATGAAAAAAGAAAAAACTTAATTTTTTTTTTATATTTTGATTTTTCTCTTAGCCATTGACAACGACAGTAGGTACAGATTGGGGCAACCCCGATCGCTGACAGCGATAGCGGCTAAGAAAATTACAAAAACCAGTTGCAACTTTTGACATCGATTAGGAATCAACAATAGATGCTCCAAAAATTTTACCATGAGGAGCTTCAAAATGGATAGTAATAAATATCTATCAGTCCAAAATTCTCAAAAAATTACAAAAATAACAAAAAAATTAAATAAATCAAATTTCAAGTATGTCTCCTACCTAGTTATTTATTCTACACACCTGGCGATTGCAGTGAATTGTGCTCCATGTAATTCAGAAATATGAGTAAATTACCATAAGGCTATTTAAACCAAATTATTCACCGTTGAATTGAAATGTCTTCACTTCAATCCTAAAGAAGGCCATGGAGGCCTAACTGCCCTACAAGAATGAGGTATTCATTTCATTTCTCCTATGAAGTTTTAGATAATCATCGAACATAGTGATTCAACATAAGCTTAAATAGAATTGCTATCATCTTGATTCTCTAATAAGGCCATTATAGCCAAACTACTGTATGGGATAGAGGTGTACAATTACTATTAACGATTAAAATCATAGTTGTAATAGGACCTGCTAGATAACAAAATGCAATAATCTTGAATCGTCCAAATTATTCATCATGGTCAAGTGACTCATCACTTTCATCACTTGTCCTTTCCTCATCGACTTGTCACTTGAGGGGGTAGTCATAATATCAATATTCATAATAAAAATCAACAATTGAACACTCAATCATACAAATTACATTTATCTTACGAATCATTGCTAACAACTATCACAAGTTTACCCTTTTCTTGGGAAAAAGTAAATATAATGAACTAAATATTTTGGTAATCTGTTCTTCAATCATTGTTGGTCAAAATAATCCATACTAATTTCATGCAGATCATGTTCAAAGATTTACTCAAGTAAGCCTTTCATTTTGTTGGAAGCAATGATTCTGATATGCATGCCCTTTCTATGATTGGGGCATCTAGCATTGACAAGATCAATGGACATCAAAAAACCTAGAATATGGCTTTAGGTGGTCTATTTTTTCTCAGCATTGTGTTTTCCCATAATGCATCCTAAAAGAGACATCTTTAGACACCTAAAACACATCATGTTTAGGAGACTACTCATATGGACCTTTGTAGAACATATGAATGAGCTTAGACCTTTCCAAGACTAATAGATGATTCTAATCACACATTTTAGGTAGTCTAAACCTATCCAACCTTAGCCACTGAAAGCATCAGTAGCTAAGATACCAACCATTGAAAATTAGAGTGACTAAGCACTAGCCATGCATGTTGATAGTGGTTAAGGGTAGCCTACCCCTAGCCACACTGAGCGAGAGTGGCTAGCCCTGTAACAAAATCGACCTTCTTGAGTTGAGAAAAATTAGTTGCAACAACTCAAATTGCAATAATTTTGAAGCGGTTTTGGGGCTACGAACCTTCTAGAGGGTTCCTTCCAACTACTTAGGCCAACTAATTCTTGACATTGGCTTCCTTGAGAAGACAAGATTGGGATTTTGGGAAGTCTATCTATAGACCCCCCAAAGATGTATAATGATCCCAAATCAAATATAATGAAGCTCTGCCAAATTGTAGAATGAACTTGTACCCTTTGAAGAGTTCCAAGAAATTGTGCAATTGGATAATGATATTTGTTACTGTGTCAATGGAGTTTCCAATAGCTTGAGGAGTAAGCTTTCCATTCCACATAAATCCATCATGAATTCAAGATATTTCAACTAAAAATATATGTTTAGACACACCAGTGATCCTTGATCATCAATTTAAAAGAGAAATTGTGTATCATCAAGCCTGATTTCAAGAGCAAAACACTTTTCCCATGGTTGCTATTTTCAATAGAAACCCACAAGCTTAGCTACTGGATTCAACAATGGCTAGCAGAAATAGCTACTATGAGCTATAGAGACCAGGGTTTGACATGCAAAATCCTTCAATTTAGCCATAAATTTACATTTCTTAGCATGTATTCAGATTTATGTAGTCTAGATTAGCCATATTTATTGCATTTCTATGGTGCATTATCAGTTGCATAGGCATATTTGTTTTCATTTATGTACTTCATGCTTTCCTTTACATGCTTTCATATATTAGGTCCTTATATGCTTAATTTGCAAGATTACATGCATCTTTAGGTTCCTTTATATGTTTCAAGATTTGCTTCATGCTTATTTGTCAATATTTTAGGCAACTTTATGCATATTTATATATGTTCATGCATTATTTACATATTTGCTCTATTTCATGCACTTTATTGGAAATAAGCCTCATCATGAGAGGCTTCATGTGCTACTAATGCACTTTGTTGTTTTATTACATGCAGATAACAAATATCTCAGAGACAAAGCATCTTTCAAGACTTTTCCTCTTGAAATTTGAGAAGGAGGCATCCTAGTAGGCCCTCAAGAAAATTGGTGTTAAATGGAAGATAATTAAAGTGCATATTTCCTCATTGAGGGGACTCAACTATTGTATCAATTGTATAAATTTGAGTTACTCCCTAATAGGGAGAGATTGTAATCAAGTTTCATCATTTTTTTAAAATATCACTCCTGTTTCTTGAATATATTTTATTTGTGAAAATGATTACTTGATTTCCTTTGTCAAATTGTTATATGCTTATAGTAGTGTAGATGCATGGTTTTAAGTGGGGTACATTTTTCTACCAGAGAATACCATTTGGTCTATCAAATATTGGTGCCACTTTTCAAAGTGCAATGGATTATGCTTTTGGTAAGCTAATTAACAAAATAATATTGATCTATTTAGATGATATGACTATGTTTTATCATAAGAAGCAGGAAGACAATAGCGGTTAGTTCACTATTATCCTTTTATATGTGTGATTATGTACATCCATACTCTAAGTTTGTCAAGCAATAGCAGAGAACTATAACCCTAAGCATAAGATGCTATAAAGAATTGAGGGGAAAACCCTCATGCATATTAAGAATGAATCCTTCAACAATGATTTTTCCTCAAGAGTGAAACCGGGAAAAAAAGCTAAAATGTTCTCTATAAAAGATTAGGCAAGATATTATTCTCTAAGTAAACATGCCAAAGGGAAAAAATATCCTGAATTGGGTATCAAGCTAGATAGAGAGAAAATTGAGCAGTAGTTCCCTACCATCAACCCTAATTAAGAAAGGTGAATTCAAGGACCCCAAACTGTACTTGATGTTGGATATAATAGCCATCTTGCCCTCTGATAGAAATGTATTCAACTGGTAGATAACTACCACCCACTGTATCTCTAATCCCAATAATTATGATCCTACCTAGATGAGAAACTACCCAATATTATTTGATTGGACACAGTATTTGGCTACCATGACTCATGAAATTTTGATAAGAATGAAAGCCAACAAAGAAGGGGCATATTTTAGATATTGTTCTCATTTGGAATGGATATTTATTTATTTTAATTTCTTGGACCTGCCATTTATACCAGTAAAAAAAACCCTAAAGGAGCTAGTGGAATGACCTTCCCAATTTACTCTTGGACAAACACATTGAGAAAAATAAAATCTTACTATAATTTCAACAGAGAGTTCCTAGGGCTTACCCTAAAGTTGATTAACAAACAAATGCCCAGAGTACCCAAATTGGTAGAGGATACATTAATAAAATAAGGGGATGAAGAAGGTGACTGGTATATATTAGTGGAAGGGATAATTATTCACCTGTATGGCTTAACTAAGAAAACTTTTGTACTACCTCATTACATTACTAAGAGAATGTTTGCTCTGGAATATTACCGATAGAAAGATTATATAAATGTAATATTTGGAAAAAAAAAAGGGTAGGAAAGGCACCTACACCTACCCTATTAAAATGGGAGATATATCCATAAAGTAAGAGAAATATAAGAACATTACAAGATATATGTGAGAATTAGATTTAGTAGAACTCCATCACAAATGGAGATATGACCTGGATAGTAAATTTTTAGAAAGTATGAATGACCCAAAAGCTAAGAATTAGAGGTTCAAAATAACTCTTCAATCTCACTATGAAAAGTTCAAAAATAATAATGAGCAGTCTGAATTAGAATGGGATGTTCAACACATGGAAGCATTACCCCCCTTGGAGAGATTTCTATGATCAAATCATTGATTATGCCCTAAACAATGATCAAATACATATCTATGTGGAAGATGATGTCAAGAAAATAATAAAGAAATAATAATGGAATCTTGCTAAAATGTTTGAATTTTGGAGAATGTGAGTGGAAACAAATATAGTAAAATCCAAATATCCCACAAAGAACGATAAACAATTTGAGGAGAAATATGACCAGTATGTTGCAAATTGGCAAGGTACTAGAAATTTTTTAGCATTAAGATTTTAGGAAGCCTACGGGCTAGGGAGGAGAAATAAATGATAGACAAGTTGGTAGACAAAAACTAAAGCTAGACATCATTATAACTCCTCCATATTCTCCTCCTTGTGCTTAGAACTCCAAGACAACCATCCCAACTATAAAAGGAAAACAAGTGGCTTATTAATCTTTGATAGAATAGTTATAGACATATGGACCTGGTGCTCATCTAATATAGAGATAAGATTATGAAGGAGGAGGTCTAGGCATAAATTAGGTAGCCCAGGTAGAGATAATTTAGGTTGAATGGAGGCCAAAAAGACTATCCCTAGGGGCATCTACCAAAGGATATATAGAACTAAGATTCAGACTTGAAGAGGTTATGATCAGTACCTTTGTAGTGAGATTTGCACATTCCACTCCCTCCCAACAACAAATTCAATCAAAGAAAACACAAGTAGAACCTTAGGGATGGGCCCAAGGAGAAAAATTAATGGTTGATTCTTTCAAGTCACAGTCATTGACAACCTCCCTTGGAATTGTGCAAGGAATAGATGAGGAATAAAAGAAGGAGGGGGAAGTACAATAGGTTTCTTAAATATTGGAACAATCACAAGATCCACAAAGGAAACAACCCAACCCAAATCAAGATACACATCATTCCCCATTGAGGGAAACATGTATGATTTCTTCCCCTTCTCCTTCTACTCTTCCTCTAAGTTTCCAAGAAAAACTCTCCTCCCATTCTGAAAAGCAAGATCATGTAGTGGAAGTCCTCACATCCAATTCATTTCAAATTCCCACATCATTTCCACCTCTACTTAGTCAGCCTCCATCCATTTCCATTGAAGCTCAAATCCTACCTTCCCCTCCATAATATCCCCCTATGTCATTAGCAACATCAACTACAATATCAGTAGGTCCAAAAGTTTCAACACCACTTCCAAACCCATCATCAAATAAAGCTATAATATCTACCTCTCTATGCCAATATTCCACTATCTTAGCTTATTATCCTCCCCATCCTTGTATCATATTTGGTAGCCACATCCACCCAATCTACATACCTTGCCATGGCCCAACACCAAAATATCGATGAAATATCTTTTAATGTAGCAACTTGGTGGAATGAGAAACTGAAAATACTATCAAAGGAGATGTATCATAAAAGGAAGACTGTTGTTGTTGATTTGATGTCCAAAAAATAACAAAGCTTATTGCCACCCCTAGGGTAAACAAGATGAGAAAGGAGATGACTATAGAGGACTATGAGGTGATAGAGAAAATGGTGGACATCATGAAATTGCCTGCTATTGATGAGCTAGTAATGGCTAAAGCTCATATGAATACAATATTTTTACAAGGTGAAATCCGAAGGGAATATAATGAATAATTTAAAATAAAAATACAATAGTTGGAAGCTTCACTCAAACATGAGAGCCTTGTCGAGACACTCGAATATGAGGTGAAGAAATGGTAAGATAAGTACCAAGAAGTGACCAACCATAAGGATAAGGTTGAGAGAGTTTAGGCTCAAGTAAGTACTTTAACTGATCAAAATAATCACTTGTAGCAGCAACTATTAATGGAAGATGCAAGACCTATTGGGATCTCAAAGGACCATGTAAAAAAAGCTAGGAAAGAAATCTGGTCAGAGATAAAAATGAGGAGTTTGAAGGCCAGACTGGTCTTTATTTTCTTGGATGATGCAACCAATGAAGTGATAAGTACCATGAATACTCTCAAGAATGTGCAAGAGGAGATTCAACACAAGGTAGCCCCAATAAATAAGATTTACAAATTAGCAAAAATAGGATCCAGAGTCATGGCCAGACTCATTTCAAATAGGTAGTGGTGTACTACTGAGATTATAGCCAAGGACATCTTGGCCAAGAAAAAGCTATTATTGAAATATTTACAATTGGTAGACAGGTTGGAAGACAAAATGAACAATATTATGAGAAAACTATCTCACATTAGACTACTCAGTTTCCCTCATTACCTTGGGAAAGATCACCAATGTATTGAAGTATTATTGGAAGCCTGCTTAGACTTTAACATATAGGATGACTTCAAAATAGAAATATGGCCCGAGCCAATCTAGCAAGAACAGGTGATCCAACTGATTAAAAGCATGATGAAAATCAAATATGTTATAGCTAAAGTTGGTAATGGTAGGACTAAGCCATTCTATAAGAGGTTCACAAGTTTACAACAGATTCATCGAAACATTTTTTAGTACCAAAAATTCCATAAAAATATTGAGAAGAGTTGTGGCCATTCCAAAAATAGCCCCAAAACTTGGGGACCCACCTTTAATTTTTGGAATTTTGATTGAATTTTAATTTCTTTGCGTGATAATTTTGATATGTTTGGTGTGTTGACTAGTGTCTCCTTTTGGTTTCTTTTAAGTTGTCTAGTGTGTTGGTTAGGTTATTTCTTATTTTTGTTATTTTATTGTTTTGGTTAGTTTTAATGTTTTGAATTAAACCAATTCAAACATTTGAAATTAATTAAATCAAATTTAAAATAAATAAAAAAAGAGAGAAAGCAAGTAAAATTTAAATAAAGAAAGAAAAGAAAATAAAAATAGAAGAAAAACAAAAAAAGACAAATAAGAATAATATATATATATATATATATATATATATATATATATATATATATATATATATATATATAATGAATAAAATAAATCAAAATAATATCATTTATTTTTCTCGTGGCATGCTAATATTTCTTTACATATTGGTTTGGTATTAATTTCTATGTTGACTTTATGATTTTATTAAAGATAGTTTGAATTAATACTTTATATTGATGTTGGCAGATTTCTAAATAAAAAAAAAGTATTATTCAATTCATTTCTGGCAAAAAAAAGTGTTATGGAAGAAGCGTTTCATTTGGAATATACTTACCAATTTATTATTGGTAAAAAATCATTATGGAAGAAGTGTTTCATTTGGAATATATTTACCAATTTATTATTGGCAAAAAATATTATTGAATAAGCGTTTCATTTGGAATATATTATGTTCGACCCCAGGAAGCGTGCACCAAAACTAACCCTACTGGCAATGTTGCTATTATATCAAATACAAAAATAAATATAGGCACACAAGCACATATAACATGAAAGTAAAAATCAAAGCAATATTATTTTATTAACGCTTTCGGATCTCGGTTACATGTACATCCCTTTGAGGGATACTCATTTTGATACAATCTATTACAATTGGGGAAATGGTGAATGTATCCTCTGCAAGGGGATGGTGCACCTTCATAGGCCTCCCAATATCGTACTCCAAACTGTCCGAGAGCTTACTGATGCTTCCTTCTCTTGATTTCATCCTGGATGGATCTCGTACTCTTGATACCTTGAACTAATCATGTGAACCTGTATCTACGAGCATGGAAACAACAAAGCACAATCAATAGTTTGGGCTGCCTCCCCAGATGAGGTTGTTAGTATCAAATCTGATAAGCAAGATAAATAAGCATAATATGATTAAATGTGATGAAACTAATGAAACATGTATGCATATCTCAAGGAACAATAATGTAAATGCATAAATAAATTAGAACTATACTAGAAATCAATACTAAAATAGAAAGCAATCAGATCTAATGCTAGAACAAAGGAAACTTATGTATAAACCCTAGGTTATGCCAGCGAGCCACTTTCCATGACATCGGCCATGAAATGAACCTTTCTCCTCTCAATCCAAGGGATGTAGTGCTAAGTTCCTCACTCCAGTTGATGTTCAAGGGTCATCGATTATGCCTTAGTACACTGGTTGGCGATGAATAATAATGAATCTGAATAGTGGGTGCATAGTCTCTTCTTAGCTGGATAGCACTTCACTGCTTCTTAAGGATGCATAGATTCACTCTCCAATATGGTAGGGCTTCACTGCATATACTCTAAAAATTATGGATCTCTTTTGCTCTTTTGTGGGAGAGTCCATATGTAGACTTCCCTCTCTTTCAGATCTAGACCTTGGCTTCCTAGAGAATCTTCAATCCAAATTGCATGTGATTGATCATCTTGGGTGGAAAGTATCAGTCACAAACTATCATTGAAGGGGCAGTTAGAAGAAACTCAGGGAATTCCTCATAAAAATTTGCTCATCAAAAATACAAGGTGTAGTCATTGAAGAACACAAGCTTATACTAAGAGGGGGGTGAATAGTATAGCACCCACTTTTTACTTTCTTTCAAACCAATATCAATTAATGTCCTTAATTGCAATAACCAAATATAGCAATGTGCATTAATAACTCAGATAGCAATAGTAAGCAAGAGCACAAGTCACCACACACAATTGAGACACAAGATTTAACGTGGTTCCCCCAATGTGGGGTACTCCACAAGATAATATCCTTATAATATTTCACACAAAAATAAGGATCCTTATCCAATACAATGATTACTTTGATCTGCTCAAAGCTAGGCAATACATTGATCTGCTCAGGTAGGCAACACACTGATCTGCTCAGGTAGGCAATCCATTGATATGCTCAACAAGCTCACATAGAACTGTCCAAATTTGCTCAAAAATCTCACATATAACTTGTTCAAATCTGCTCAACAAGGTCACATAGAACTTGTCCAAATCTGCTCAACAAGCTCACACAAAACTTGTCCAAATCTACTCAACAAGCTCACACAAAACTTGTCCAAATCTGCTCAACAAGCTCACATAGAACTTGTCCAAATCTGCTCAACAAGCTCACACAAAACTTGTCCAAATATGCTCAAAAAGCTCACATAGAACTTGTCCAAATATGCTCAACAAGCTCACACAAAACTTGTCCAAATCTACTCAACAAGCTCACACAGAACTTGTCAAAATCTGTCCAAAAACTGTCCACAAATCTATCCCAAAAGCCTTCTCAAGGCTCAATCAATCATGCACAAAAACTACCACAAATCTGTCCAAAAATCTATCCCAAAGACCTTCTCAAAGGCTCAACCAATCATGCTCAAGTAGCATTCAAATATCATCCACAAATCTATGAAGGCAAGGCTCAAAGATGAACTCAACAATGAATGGTAATACACTCTTCAAAGGATGACAACTATGATCCATAATGATCTCAACTCAAATCAATCTCATAGAAGCATAAAGAGAATTGTTAGAGACTCAATATGTTCTATACTCAAATCCAATATCTTTCTCAACTCAAGGCAATCTCATAGAAGCATAAAGAGAATTGTTAGAGACTCAATATGTTCTATCCTCAAATCTCAATCTCAACTCAAATCCAGAATATAGAATAGTTTGTTTCATGGAACTTGAACAACCACTTCACACAATCACTTGACTAGGCTCAAACAACTCTTCTCAACCAACTACCACAAGGAACAACTCTTTCTTACAAACCCTAGTCCAAGCATGTATCAACCAACTCAAATGTTTCCAACAATGCTCAACCACAAATCTCACATAACAATGATACTCATGTTCTTCTCAAGTTCAAGTTCTTTGCATAACCAATGGGCTTCAACAACAATGCTAATAAAATATTCTTCACATAACAATGATACTCATGTTATTTTCAAGTTCTTTGCATAACCAATGGGCTTCAACAACTATGCTTATAAAACAAGGTTTAACCACAACTCTCAAACCAGAAAACCTTGAAGCATTCAACCAACCACTTTAGAAAAGGAAACCACAATCAATCCTTTTCTCTCCAATGATATTTCAGAAATCAACCACCATAATCAATCAATAGGAGAATGTGCCCATACCTTTTATGAAGATGAAGAAACCCCTTTGGAAATTTGCCACACTCAACACACTTTGAAAAAGAACAAAACAACCTTCACTTTGAACCCCTTTACAAAAATAGAAATATCTCTTTACATACACCTTATTTCTCCATCTAATCAAGTTAATCAAATAGCCCTCGAAATAAGCTTTCCAACGATATATAATATGGTATACTTCTAAAAGAGGAAAACACCAAAAATTTCTCTTTTTCTAAAAGTGCATTTCAACCCTTATATCTTGCCTTCCAAGTAAATAAAAATTTAATCAAACATTATTCCCTTAGCATCACCTTATTCCTCCAACATTAGGCAATAATAAAAAATATTCAATAAAACGTTTACTTACCTCTTAGAGGGAATCGAACCCTCGTCACTACCCACTCAACACCACAACCACGGTGCCAAAGACCACGTGAGCTATCTGCTCACATAGGACAAAGAGCAAAAATGCTCCCTATATTTCGTTGCCCTTGCTCATGCCAAAAACGTGCACCAAATGCTCTTCTTCCACACTCTACGAAAATCGAACCCGATGGGAATCGAACGCATGCCCTGTCGCAACCAAAAACTCCATGCTTCCCAAGCTCACCGTTGGACCACGTTGTCACATCGAAGGATTTCGGGGCTTCCGCTTTTTGTTCTCTTCGTTCGATGCTTAGAATTTTGAATCGAAAGCCTTTGCATATATATATGCAACCTTCCTTTAATTTCACATACATCGACACCTTTAATTATTAATTTCCTTTTGATGGCGCATGGTTTTTATGACGTCGACGATGACTTTAATTTTAATTTTAAAATTAAAATTTAAATTTTAAATAATTAAAATTTAAACTAAATATTTAAAATTAAATATCTCCATCACCGGGGCACCTTTTTCGATGAAATGAAAAGCCAACCTGGGTTTTAAGAAAAACCCATTTCAAATCTGCCATCCATGGTTTTAAATAAAACCTTTTATTTTGCCTGCCTTGGTTTTCACAAAAACCCTGTATATATCCATGCTTTCCAAAATATCATAAATGCTTATTTATGAAATACTTTGGCCACAAAAACTCAATGTGATCCATGTGACATCAATGATCCATGTGACATCAATGACAACATAAAATACCTCAAATTTCCAACAATCTCCCCCTTTGTCATTGATGGCAACACCTCTAATGCAAATCACCACAGTCATTGCAAAAACCATTTCTGAGAATCAAAGTTGCTCCCCCTAACTCAATACTCTCTTTGGAGGCTGCTCCCCCTAACTCAAATGCTCTCTTTGGAGGTTGCTCCCCCTAACTCAAATCTCTCTTCCTTACTCAAATCTCTCCCCCTTTGACATCAATGGCAAAAGGGACACCTATGGGGCTAAAATATATGACTCTTAAGCTTAGCCCCCTTACCACCTTCTCTCTTGAGGTGATTAATTTTGGGGTGGGAGTACCTTTACTCCCATATTACATTGTTTCTTTCCTCTATCAACTTCCTTCCATGTTTTTTTGATATCCTTCTCTTGATGAATTACTTGATTAGAACATATTTGACCTTCTTGTCTTGAACCTGTTTGACCTTCTTGCCTTGAACCTATTTGGAATTGAGTCCTACACCATTTTGCAATATGTCCAAAGTTATTGCAATTAAAACACTTGATATTGTAGCCTTTGGATGGTGCCCAAATCCTGAATTATTTCTTGAAATAATTTCCATATCCATTCCTTTCTTGAACCCTGTATTGTGAAGCTCTGTTTTCATGACCATTATGACCATGACTTCTGAATTGTGTAGCTCTAAAACCAAAACCATTTTGCTCATTTTATTTGCACTGAGAAGCTCTATGACCAATCCTGTTGCATAAGAAGCAATGTCCCTAAAAACCATACCTTCTTCCTTTGAAGTTTCTTCCAGTAAAATCAAACTTCTTTGATCCATGGACCCTGCAGTGTATAGCCCTGTGTCCAAATCCATTACAAGAAAAACAATGTCCTTGAAAAGCCCTTTGTTCATGCCTTGGTTCCTCATACCTTTCTTGACCATTATCCCTATGATCATTTTCAACTTGTGCATTGCATCCTTGAACCTTCTTTGTAGTATCTAAATCCTCTTCCTTAATTTCTTCCTTGCTTTCCTCTTCAAGTATTTATTTTCCTTTTGAACTTGATTCACCTATCTCAAAACAAGATCCAAACTGAATATTTGGAGCCATAGGAACTTTGGAACTTTCTTCATAACACTTATGTGCTTCCTTGCTTTCATTTTTTAGAACTTCCTTTCCTTTTGAGTGTGATTCCCCAAACCTGAAATATGAGACTTTTGGTGCTTTGGAATCTTCCTCTTATTTCTCTTCATTTGTGTCAAGTAGTAAATTGGCACACATCTCTATAGCCTCTGAAATGCAAGTATCCATTTATGCTGCTTCTTTTTCTTTGGGAACCGGTTCTTCCTTATAGATTTCTGAAATAAAGCCTCCTGATACAAATATAGGTCCTTGTGTACTTATTTTTTATTTCCCTTCTTCATAACCAAGCCATGTCTTTATAAATGGATCTCGTTGTAAATCCAAAAAATTATCCAGAGTTTTTGAATTCCTTTGAAATCATGCTAACTCATTTATGTAGGTCCCAAAACTTTTCTGATCTTCTTCTTCTAACTATTTACACCTTTCTTTCTTCTCCTTCAATTGCTCAGAAATAGTGATGTTGAGCTCTTTTGTTTCTTGAAGCTCTTTTTCCAAATCTTGAATGTGTTGATTAAGCATCATTTTGACCTTTTCATTTTCATGCACCTTATTTTCAAGCCTCTTGATTTTCCTTTCCAATATCCTGATTTTATTTTCTTGTTTTGTGGATTCCTCTTCTTCATCATCATTGTTGCTGGAATTGTCACTAGAACTGCTGCTAGAACTATTACTGGAATTGCTGCTAGAACTATTACTGGAACTGCTGCTTTCTTTTTCAACAAATGAACTTTCCTTGTTGCAATTGTTGTAGTATGTGCAATCATCATCTATATGCCCAAAATATCTGCATATGAAGCATTTTAGTATCCTTAGACCCTTCTTGTATCTATTTTCTTGCTCAATGGCTATGGCAAGCTCTTCATGTCTTTCTTCAATAGATATATCCTCTTATTTAACTTCAATACCTAGGAATAGGTGTTCTTGTCTTTCTTCACTTATTCCAAAGAATGTACATTCTTCTTCATCTGACTGGTTTTCATTGCTGTGAACTGAACCATCACTTGCTTCTTCAATGTAGTAAGATTTCTTTATCTTACAAAAATTTTTCTTCTTCTCATACCTGTTTTGCTTGTATCTGTCATCTTTGTCATGCTTATGCTTTCCATATTCTTTTCTTCTGTGACCCTATTTTTCATCATCACTATTTTCTTCATGTGGACACTTGTGTGCATAGTGACCAAGATCACCACACTTGTAGCATCTAACTTTCCTCATATCCTTGAAATTCCTTGAGTCCTTATTCCTTTTGATGAAGTTAGCTTCCTCATCATTAACTGGATTTCTATCTATCTCTGGAACCTTCCCTTTTTCTTTCTCTGAAGCCTTGAATGCAATCTCTTTTATTGGAACCTGATGCTTACTCACCCTCATCTCATAAGCTATGAGAGTTCCTTGTAGTTCTTCCATTGTTAGCTTGTTGATATCCATTGTTTCTTCTATTGTTGAAACCTTTGCATCATACTTCATGGGAAGTGATCTCAAAACCTTTTGAGTAACTTCTGATTCTTTCATCTCAAATCCTAGGCCTCTCATGGTGTTAGTAATCTCATCAACTCAAAGTAAAAACTTTGCAATATCTTCATAATCTTCCATTTTCAATTCCTCAAATCTTTTTCTATGAGTTTGTAGTTTTGAAAACTTTACCTTGGAATCTCCTTCATAAGTATTCCACAACTTGGTCCACATTTCATTAGCTGAATTACATACCATGACCTTTGCAAAATCTGTCTCACGTAGCCCACTCAAAATATAATTTATTGCCCTTGCATTGATCTCAACCAATTTCTTGATAGTCTTATCTGCCTTGGGATCACCTTCAACCTTATACTCTTTTTCAACCATCTGCCATACCTCATATCCTTGTGATATCAAGTAGTTCTTCATTCTCATGCTCCAAAAAGCATAATTGTTATCGTCAAATAATGGTGCCTTATTTTTAGATGATCCATTTTATGAAGCCATCTGTGTTCTTGTAGAATCTACCCTCAAGTTGTTAGCCTTTTCGAAGGAACCCTATCTGATACCAATTGAAGAACACAAGATTATACTAAGAGGGTGGGTGAATAGTATAGCACCCACTTTTTACTTTCTTTCAAACCAATATCAATTAATGTCCTTAATTGCAATAACTAAATATAGCAGTGTGCATTAATAACTTAGATAGCAATAGTAAGCAAGAGCACAAGTCACCACACATAATTGAGACACAATATTTAACGTGGTTCCCCCAATGTGGGGTACTCCACAAGATAATATCCTTATAATATTTCACATAGAAATAAGGATCCTTATCCAATACAATGATTACTTTGATCTGCTCAAAGCTAGGCAATACACTAATCTTCTAAGGTAGGCAACACACTGATCTGCTCAGGTAGGAAATCCACTGATCTGCTCAACAAGCTCACACAGAACTTGTCCAAATATGCTCAACAAGCTCACATAGAACTTGTCCAAATCTGCTCAACAAACTCACATAGAAATTGTCCAAATATGCTCAACAAGCTCACACTGAACTTGTCCAAATCTACTCAACAAGCTCACATAGAACTTATCCAAAATTTCTCAACAAGCTCACACAGAACTTGTACAAATCTACTCAACAAGCTCACACAGAACTTGTCCAAACCTGCTCAACACATTTACACAAAACTTGTCCAAATATGCTCAACAAGTTCACACAGAACTTGTCCAAATATGCTCAACAAGCTCACACATAACTTGTTCAAATTTGCTCAACAAGCTCACATAGAACTTGTCCAAATTTTCTCAACAAGATCACATAGAACTTGCTCAAAATCCATCCAAAAATTATCCACAAATATGTCCCAAAAGCCTTCTCAAGGCTCAATCAATCATGCACAAAAATTGCCACAAATCTATCTAGAAATCTATCCCAAAGACCTTCTCAAAGGCTCAACCAATCATGCTCAAGTAGCATTCAAATCTCATCCACAAATCTATGAAGGCAAGGCTCAAATATGAACTCAACAATGAATGGTAATGTTGTGGCTAATCCACAACACACCCCAAAATTGGGGGCCCACCTTTTTGCATGCTTTCAAAGAAGAAAACAGTGACCCAGATGCTAAGAAAATCAAAGAAAAAGGCAAAATTTCACTAAGGAGAAAAGTTGTCGCGATATCGCGACATGTTGCTCCGTCGCGGCCGAAAATGAAAAGTTGTCGCGATATCGCGACATGTTGCTCCGTCGCAGCAGAAAATGAAAAGTTGTCGCGATATCGCGACATGTTGCTTCGTCGCGGCCAAAAACGGAAAATTGTCGCGATATCGCGACATGTCACAAAATCGTGGTCAAACCAGTCAAACAGGGCAAGCCACTAAAGTTGTCACGATATCGCGACATGTCACGATTTCGCTATAGAAAGCAGCCACAGTTGTACGAAATGAAAAAGTGTCACGATTTTGTGACATAAAGCAGCTAGATAGCCCAAAAGAGAAAAGCGTCACGATTTCATGACAAGGTTGCAGCGAAATGGTACGAAACAAAAAGTGTCATGATTTCACGACAAGTTGCAGCGAGATGGCCCAAAATAGAAAAGCGTCACGATTTCACGACAAGTTGCGACCGAAGGCATACCAAGTGAAAAACGTCGCGATTTCATGACAGGTTGCGACCGAAGGCGTACCAAGTGAAAAACGTCATGATTTCGTGACAGGTTGTGGCCGAAAGCGTACCAAGTGAAAAAGCGTCGCGATTTTGTGATAGAAAGCCGCAAGATAGCTTCGAATGAAAAAGCGTCGTGATTTCGTGACAGGAAGCAGCCGAGGCATACGGAGATGAAAAACGTCATGATTTCATGACAAGAAGCAGCCTCACAGCTCGAAACAGAAAAACGTCATGATTTCGTGACAGGTTGCATTGGCAAGGCTGCTGGCAGGAAAATGTCGCGATATCGCGACATGTCACGTTTTCACGGTGAAAGCAAAGGAGCAAAGCTGCATGCATAAAAACGTCATGATTTACATGGGGCCATTATAGAACATGCAGAAAAGCACTGAACACGTGGCACAAAGGCATGAGGGTCATGATAACGCTTCAGATCGACAGTTATAGTTAGCAGAGAAGACCAAACGTTTCAGGCTCGAGCAAAAGGTCAAAACACCAAAGAAGCGGGAAAATGAAACGAAGCGATATGGGAAATGAAACGAAGCGTCACAGAGCGAAACCGAGAGCCGCAACAGAAAGTTTAAAAGCAGAAGCGAATGTAGATACAAGGGCTGGAAATTGTAAGAAGAAAAGCATTATTTTTTGTGAATAAAAAGGAGTTTATTTGGCAAGAGTAACTTTTGTGTGTGAAACCAAAAGGAGATTGAAGGCTAAGACTATTGTTATCTCTGTAGATCTTTCCCTTGCATTATTCTTTCTTGTATCTATTCGTTTACACCATAATGTGGGTTACGATAGGTGAATGATAGAATGTTGCAATTATTTATTTCCTTAGAGTCTTGCATCTGATCTGATTCGATTGTGTTTTATTGCAGGTCTGTTAGGTCAGGTTGTTTTAGAGTTTCATCTCATAACTTGGGGTTTTGCAGGGAGGAGATTGCTAACCAAATTAACGTCCTGTTTCAGTTTTTCCAGCTGATTCTCATAAAGAATCTTTCTGTTTTAGTTTCTGATATTATATTTTTTAATCTTACTCGAAAATCTGCATGTTGGATTCTGGTACATTCCAGAATACTTTGCTAATTTTACTAACACCAAAAGCTAACATAGAAGTAGCAGAACAAGTGTTAAATAAAAGATAAAAATGAACCCGTTAACTATTAAAATGAACCTCATGTTAAAGGCACGGAGCTTAAAATGAAGTGGTATATACCACGCATTTTCTCATTTGAAATATTTTTAAGCTAAAAAATAAAAGAGGTCACTAGCTTATTTTAGGGTAGATTTCATTATTCTCAAGAACATTAAGAAAATATTTTACGTGGTTGATTAATTTAATAGATTACGGTTGCAAAGTTTTCTTTGAATCATTAAAGGCCCCTTGTTAACAGTTACTTGCAGGGTTTAAGTTATTCTAGCATACATTCATTTATTTGCGTTAATTCTTAACCGGTTATATGCATATGAATGTTTGTTCCACAAGAACCTTGGAGAAATAAAAAATAACAAATTTTCTTTGCAAGAAAGAGTTTCATGTCTGAGACTCTAGTTGCGTGATCATTTTGTTACAGGGAAAAATATTCACTCAACATTTTGGCGCTAGAAGGAGGGCCTTCTTTATTGCTTTGTGATTATGATCTGTTCTAACGATTAACGTGGGTAGTTTTGTTTCCACCTATTGTGCTTGCAGGTATAACATTTAGATACTTTATTTTGCAAGTAAGTTGAGAGAAGTCTTTTAGAGTTCTAGAGTTTTCAAGCTGGCCCAACCTGAGTACATAGCTACTAGGTCCAAGACCACAGGGGAAACTATTTTCCAAAGCCTTTCTCCCACTGCTAGGAAGCCAAAAAACAAAACATTAGAGATCGAAATACCACCCAGTATACTTGAGTTAGGGATTTCTTTAGACTCAAGTACGTCTAGCGGGCCTGAGCCCTTAATTTCAAGTGCGACAACAACACCAGGTGTATCTGTCTCCATAGTTCCAAGCGTTTCCATTGTTCCCACAGGGTTAACACCTTTGAACAACATGGCCCAACAACAACAACAACCACCTGCCCTTTGGTATGGTGCGCAAAGTTCCCCCTTGGATATTCCTGGGGCAGTCCATGACTTGCCTAGAAACATTGAAAGGGGATTACCCAAATTCATGCACGATGGTCCCACAACAGTCGAAGATCATGTCCAAATCTACAAGGATTACATGTTTAGACAAGGGGTTACTCACGAGGATGTTGCTTGCCGAGTTTTCCCTGCTAGTCTAGACAACACGGCCAATGAATGGTATAGGAATCTTCCAGCAGGGTCCATCACTTCATGGGCCCAATTAGAAACCGCCTTCATTAGCCAATTTAGAATGTTATTGGATCCCTCCATAATTTACAATTTGTTCGTATCATGCAAAATATTACCCAATGAGCCCATACGAACATTCAATCAGAGGTTCCAAAAACTATACACGAATCTGACTCGTCACTTTGCGGTAGATCCTACGGTCGCCTTGCAATTATATTTTGGAGCCTTAGATCCTTTAACATCTTTGTTGACTAGAAGGAATCCTCAGGTTACGACGCTTCCTTTAGCCTATGCAGAGACAATGACTCTCGAACAACAAATGAACTTACCAGGAGCAGGATTGTCTCAATTGACTGGGATGGGACAATATGGTCCATACAGTCAATTTGCCATGATGAACCAGTTAATGGCACCACAGGTTCCTATGATGAACAATTTCCAAACACCCACCCAAGTGGCGTCATTTCCAAGTTATCCTAATGCCTCCGTTCAAACGCAGGGATTAATTCAAAATAGCCCGATGGGTTTGCCTGGGTTCGGCATGGGCAGTAATTTGTTGACCATGCCGGGGTTTGCTTCGATTAGCATGCCAAGCCCAATGACTTATCCAACAATCACTCCGATTCAAAGTGTGAATCCAGGATGGAATCCAACTGCCCAGACCCAAGCCATTGTACCTATTCCAGAGGTGGCTAATGCAGCAAACACAACTGGACCCGGAATTACCGTGCCCCAACCACAAGGGTCCGAATCCGCCATAGAAAACATGAAGGAAACCTTGGCCAAAGTTTTGGTTACGGTGGGAAATGTCAATAAAAAGGTTGACCAAGCCATGGGTCATAACCGACCTCATAACCATAGAGGAAAAGGAACATACAACACGCAGCCGAATAATGGGCGAGTACCCAATCCCGTAGCCAATCGAGCAGATGTCTCGAAAGATTTTGGAGAATCAAGACCTTGTGACAACGATTGCATGCACTGTGGCCACGGGAAGCATGAGTCTATACTGACTGAGGTTATACATTCCCAAGAAAGTGAAGAAGAGGAGGATGTGGAATTTTTTGGAAACGAAGATGAAGAAACATTGGAAGTTCATGCCAACAAACGTTTTGGGAAAGGAAATCACAAATATTACACTAGGAGTTCTAAGGAGCCCAAAACTTCCTCTACTCCTCCAAACAACCAATTACTCCCTCCTGATTTCAAAGGAGATGTCAATCCCTCTCCTCCATCCATGGTGGAAAAGTCTAAGATGGTGCAAAACATGTCAAATTCAGAAAAACCCACTTATGACTTGGTAGAAGACATGAAGAAAACTAAGGCCAATGTCTCAATGTATGATATGTCCCGATTATTAGGCCAAGAAGTAAGTCCACCAAAAAGTTTAGATCCACCTGCCCAAGTTCATGAAGCTAAAAGTGTTGAGTCCCGATTGGTTTTGAAAAAGGAAAAATGAGATATACCTCCTTTTTTGATAACCATTAGAATTGCGGGTAAAAATCTGCACAATTGCTTAATAGATTCAGGGGCCTCGGCTACCATTATGCCCCTAGAAATCTGTAAAAAATTGGGACTTACACCAAAACCTTCTAGAAGCAGGGTGGTGCAGCTGGATAGATCAACCATGGAGGCAGTGGGAGAATTGGGTGATGTTCTTATTCAAGTCAATTCAGAACCTAGGGTTCAACATCACATAGACATATTGGTGCTCGACATTCCTATCAAATATGGCATGGTGTTGGGAAGAGATTGGAGTAAAAACCTAAACGGTTACATTGTGACAGATTCTTCACATATGTGGTTGCCTTGGAGGGGAGTGGCCAACCAAATTCGGATTGATAGTGAACCTAGGCTCAAGGAGATGATCACGGAATACAACAAACCAAATGAGATCCAATACATTGAAGCTGAATTAGGAGCATATTGTTTGGACATAGAAACACCTAAAAATTCCCAAAATGAAAGGATTGGATGCAACGTTACTGAAGGACATCAGGACATTTGGACTTTAAGATTTGATGGATCCAGGTCCAGACAAGGGGCAGGAGCCGGTATTGAATTG
The DNA here is from genome assembly GCA_028583015.1 of Wollemia nobilis. Classification (NCBI taxonomy): domain Eukaryota; kingdom Viridiplantae; phylum Streptophyta; class Pinopsida; order Araucariales; family Araucariaceae; genus Wollemia; species Wollemia nobilis. The sequence continues at coordinate 269,644 of JAQPPZ010000480.1, forward strand.
TCATGTTCAGACAGAGAGCCTATGTTCGCTGCATATAGACTACAGTTCCTTGCCACCAACAATATGGCAGAATATGAGGCCTTGATTCTCGGACTTCAATTGGCCCTTCGAAAGAAAGTTAAGTGTATCAAGGTCCTTGGTGATTCGGAACTGGTGGTAAAACAAGTGAAGGGACAATACGTATGTAAGAACAAGCGGCTCAGACTTTACCGAACCAGGGTTAGAGATTTAATAGATGAGTTTGATGCTTTTAACATATCTCCGATCTCTAGAAAAGGCAATCGTCTGGCAGACTCTCTAGCCGTAGGCTGTGAGTATGTTGAAACCGAGTGGATCACAAGAAATGCAAGAAATTCTCCATAGAGCTGGTCCCTTGCCCCTCGATACCGGATAATGTCACAAATTTCCAAGTGTTTGATAGTGACAGGCACATATTCCATTTTGTCACTAATTCTGGTATATTTGAAAAGCAGGTTATAGATGAAGATGAGAGGGATCTAGAAGAGGCAGATTTGGAAGAAAAAATTATTGGAAAATGTAATAAGATGCCAAATGAGATGGCTTCATTAGAAAAAACTTTCGATATCGGATACCAACCAAAAGAAGGTAGAAAGGTTCCACCTCCCAGAGAAGCCTGTGACTTGGTTAATATTGGAAGTGCAGAAAACCCTCGAGAAGTATTCATAGCAAAAGCATGTACCAAACAGGAGAAGGATTCCATTGCCAATACATTAAAGGAATACATAGACTGCATAGCTTGGAGTTATAAGGAGCTGAAAACTTATGATCAGAATGTCATAACGCATACGATTCCTTTGAAGCCAGACTCCAAACCCTTCAGGCAAAGACAAAGGCCAGTCAATCCATTATTAGAACCCTTGATAGAGAAAGAGGTAAAGCGACTGTTAGAAGCTAAAATCATCTTTCCTGTTAGGCATTCCACATGGGTTGCTAACCTGGTCCCCGTGAGAAAAAAGAGTGGAGAAATAAGGTTATGTATCGATTTTAGAAATCTTAATAAAGCCTCACAAAAGGACAATTACCCTTTACCCACCATTGATGAAATACTTCAAAAGGTAAATGGGTCGGAGATGATGTCATTCCTGGATGGTTATTCGGGATATAATCAGGTCCTTATCCATCCTAGTGATAGGATGAAAACCGCCTTCACCACAAAGTGGGGCACCTTTGCATACAGGAGAATGCCTTTCGGACTATTGAACGCAGGTGCCACATTCCAACGAGCTATGGACTTTGCTTTTAAGGGGCTCATAGGTAAGTGCATTATTATCTATGTAGATGACATTCCTGTCTTTTCTAAGAATAGGGAAAACCACGTCAGGGATCTAAAGAAAGTCTTTCAAAGATGTAGGGAACATGGCATTTCACTCAACCCAAAGAAGTGCATTTTTGGGGTAACGGAAGGAAAATTATTGGGACATGTAATATCTAAGGATGGAATTTCCATTGACCCTGAAAGAATAGAGGCCATACAACAGATTCCTTGTCCCAACAGCAAAAAGGGGTTGAGATCATTTTTTGGGAAGATCAATTTCGTCAGAAAATTTATTGCAGATTTTGCAGAAATAGCAAAGCCTTTGAACGACATGTTAAAGAAAGAGGTCCAAATCAAGTGGACGAATGAAAATAGAGATGCTTTCAAAAATATCAAGGACGCGATTTCTAAAGCCCCGGTTTTAGTGAGTCCCGATTATACGAAGCCTTTCTATATTTACACATTTGCTTCAGATCACTCCTTTGCGAGTGTTTTAACTCAGAAGAGTGAAGGCAACATTGAAAATCCTATTGCCTTCCTGAGTAGTCCTCTCAAAGATGCGAAACTGAGATACTCCATCTTGGACAAGCAAATGTATGCTCTAGTTAAGACCGTTAAAAAATTCAGGCATTATATAGTCCACAGTAGGGTGTTTGCTATAGTCCCGGATCCTGTAGTCAAAGCCATGTTTATACAGAATGAATTAGGTGAAAGACGAGGTAAGTGGATTTCAACTTTGCAAGAGTTTGATCTTGAGATTCAATCCATGAAGATAGTGCGGGGACAAGGGTTGGTTAAGGCTATAGCAGAAAAGGATCTCGCAATTTCATGTCAACATTATGAAATCGCAGATATAACCAAAGATGAGTGGTATGCAGATGTGGTGTATTTTTTGCTAAATGGTAAATGTCCACCACATTTGAATTCTACTCAACGAAGAGCCTTGCGCTTGAAATCTGCTAATTTTCTAATTAGATCCGACACGTTATACAAGAAAAACCATGAAGGTATTTACCTTCGTTGTGTTGATCAAAAAGAGGCAGTGCAAATACTCGAGGAATTTCATGGTAAACATGGGACAGGACATGGGTCCGCTAATGCCACAGCCCATCAAATCCTTAGAGCCGGTTATTATTGGCCTCGACTATTCAAAGATGCCCATACTCATGTGAGGTCATGTCATACATGTCAAACTGCAGCCAATAGAGACAGGGGTGCTTCCATGCCATTACAATCTGTAATTGAGTCTAGACCTTTTGCGCAATGGGGCCTGGATTTTGTTGGGATTATCAGTCCCAATTCATCCGATTCCCACAAGTACATTCTGACGGCTACGGATTATTGCACAAGGTGGACGGAAGCTATCCCCACAAAGAATGCTACTTCGGAGGTTGTTATTAAATTCTTAGAGGATAATATTGTCACTCGGTTTGGAATGCCTAACTCCATTGTAAGTGATAATGGTTCAGCTTTTTCCTCTCTGGAATTTGCTAATTGGGCATTTGACAACAGTGTGAGTTTAAAATTCTCTTCCAATTATTATCCGCAAGGTAATGGATTGGCTGAATCTTCTAACAAGAATTTGTTATGCGTCATAAAAAAATTGTTGGAAAGAAATCCTAGAGATTGGCATAACAAACTTAAGTTGGCTCTTTGGGCTGACAGAATCAGAGTCAAAGAATCAATAGGAACATCTCCTTACCATCTGGTTTATGGACAAGATCCCATTTTTCCTACAAATCTCAAGTTACAAACACTCCATTTCATGAAAGATTACTTCGAAACTGATGATAAACTTGAGTCTAGACTAACACAATTAATGCATCTGGATGAAAAAAGGGATGAGGCTATGCTTCATTTCAGTAAACACCAGGATGTAGTAAAAATATGGTTCGACAAAAAGTCTAGAGCCAAGGCTTTTAAAATATCAGATCTAGTGTTGTTATGGGATAAAAGACATGAGAAGAAAGGAGATCATGATAAGTTTGACTACTTATGGTTGGGTCCTTACCAGATTTCAGAAGTCCTAGGGGAAAATAGTTTTAGACTAAAAACCTTGGATGGAAAGGATTTGGCATTACCTGTCAATGGGTTGCACTTGAAACACTATTTCCAGGCCTGAAGCGGCTGGGTTTTGTATTATATGTAATTATGCCATGCTTTGTTTCTTTTGTGTGTGCAGATTTGATGTTTAAGTTGTGTGTTTGTTTGACATGTTTAGGTTTTGTATTATATGTAATAATGTCGTGCTTTGTTTCTTTTGTGTGTGCAGATTTGACGTTTAGGTGGTGTGTTTATTTGACATGTTTTGGTTTCTTAAAAAAAAAAAATAAATGAATAAAAATTTGAGATGTTAACTCATGCCTAAGATCGGGAAAATATGAAACATTGGAATTGTGTTGTAAAAGCTCCGCATGTAACACAAACAGTTAAATAATATCGTTTGAAGCTTGTGATGCATGAAGTAGTCAGTTTTACAAATTATGACAATACTTTATCTGCAATTCAAAGGGCAATGCATTCATATTACATCTCACTTTGCATATACATGCCATCTTAGTTGCATATGCATTTCAGATACAAATCATTAAAGTGTGTCAAATCCTCTTAGGGTTATGCTACAACATAAATAAAAAAAAAATCCTAAGGTTGGAAACTGAGCCCCGAGATATCTAGAACCAAGCACATTTTATACACATTAAAAAGGATCTTGAGCAAAATGATCAAAACCTTGCTTGGAAGAAAAGGTCAGGCGAAAGAAGTATTTCATGTCTATCCTATTATGCAACATGATCCTTAAAACAGTGGTTTTTACCACTTCCATAAAGCTTAAAGCCTAAAATCGGAGTAGTAAGGATAGGGTTAAGTCCTCATCGAACTTAGGTTGAGGATCCAACTCCCCAAAACTTTGATTTGACCTACATGGAGTAGTAAGGATAGGGCATAATTCTCATCTCGCCTAGGTTGAGAATCTGATTCCCCAAAGCTCCTATGTCTCATTTCATGATAAAGCTTGGATTGGAAGGATCGTACTACTTGTCCTCTGCAAAGGATGGGTAGTCATCCCCAAGGTCCAAGCAATAAAATTAATATTCTTCATTTACATCTAAAGCTTGGATTGGAAGGATCGTACTACTTGTCCTCTGCAAAGGATGGGTAGTCATCCCCAAGGTCCAAGAAGTAAAAAATTAATTTTTCCCATCTCATATTTATATTGGATTGGAAGGATCGTACTACTTGTCCTCTGCAAAGGATGGGTAGTCATCCCCAAGGTCCAAAGAAATGAAGCTAAGTCATGGATTATGGGGTTAGGTATGCCCATGCATGGCAGCATGTCTTGTCTAAAAAACAAGACCACTGACTGTTCAAAGGGTTAGACTAGCATGACCATTTCTTCCATAATTGGTTAAATTATTTTGCTCAAAGTGAGGTAATGAATTCCAAATCAGAGTAGTAAGAATAGGGTTAAACTCTCATCTCGATTAGGTTGGGAGTCTGATTTCCCAAAGCTCTGATTTCACTTTCACTTACACATGGGTTCAAGATAGTAGTGACTCATAACCAACTTTGGGATCTAATAAAACAATTCATTATACATATGGTTGATCCTAAGAGGGTTTGATAATCTTGAATGTTTGTGTATGATATTAGAAGGTCTATGCATTTATAAAAGCAAAATCTCTAAGCATATTTATTAGGTTACACAAATCATTCACAGTCTCACACATGCATGCATGTAAAACTGACAATGGAATGTTGATCAAGTTCAAGCGATATGGAATGAAAACAAATAGCACACACCGAGCTAATACTAATGATTCTGATGTTTCATGTACTTCTGATCTGTCGGTATTTGTTTATCTTTTATGTGTTGACGCCTGTATCTAAGCTTGTATATTTCAGGTTGGGTTCTCACCAAAATGCTCTGGAGCATTTGACAGCAGAGTCGCCATTTGTTGTGGCTAATCCACAACACACCCCAAAATTGGGGGCCCACCTTTTTGCATGCTTTCAAAGAAGAAAACAATGACCCAGATGCTAAGAAAATCAAAGAAAAAGGCAAAATTTCACTAAGGAGAAAAGTTGTCGCGATATCGCGACATGTTGCTCCGTCGCGACCGAAAATGAAAAGTTGTCGCGATATCGCGACATGTTGCTCCGTCGTGGCAGAAAATGAAAAGTTGTCGCGATATCGCGACATGTTGCTTCGTCGCGAAAACGAAAAATTGTCACGATATCGCGACATGTCACAAAATCACGGTCAAACCAGTCAAACAGGGCAAGCCACTAAAGTTGTCGCGATATCGCGACATGTCACGATTTCGCTATAGAAAATGCCACAGTTGTACGGAATGAAAAAGTGTCACGATTTCACGACATAAAGCAAAGATAGCCCGAAAGAGAAAAAGCATCATGATTTCGTGACAAGTTGCAGCAAAATGGTACGAAATAGAAAAGCGTCACGATTTCATGACAGGTTGCAGCGAGATGGCCCAAAATAGAAAAGCGTCATGATTTCATGACAGGTTGCGATCGAAGGCATACCAAGTGAAAAACATCATGATTTCATGACAGGTTGCGACCGAAGGCGTACCAAGTGAAAAACGTCACGATTTCACGACAGGTTGCGGCCAAAAGCGTACCAAGTGAAAAAGCGTCATGATTTCGTGACAGAAAGCCGCAAGATAGCTCCGAATGAAAAAGCGTCACGATTTCATGACAGGAAGCAGCCGAGGCGTACGGAGATGAAAAACGTCATGATTTCATGACAAGAAGCAGCCTCACAGCTCGAAACAGAAAAACGTCATGATTTCGTGATAGGTTGCATTGGCAAGGCTGCTGGCAGGAAAATGTCGCGATATCGTGACATGTCGCGTTTTCATGGTGAAAGCAAAGGAGCAAAGCTGCATGCATAAAAACATCATGATTTACATGGGGCCATTACAGAACATGCAGAAAAGTGTTGAACACATGGCACAAAGGCATGAGGGTCATGATAACGCTTCAGATCGATAGTTACAGTTAGCAGAGAAGACCAAACGTTTCAGGCTCGAGCAAAAGGTCAAAACACCAAAGAAGCGGGAAAATGAAACGAAGCGATATGGGAAATGAAACGAAGCGTCACAGAGCGAAACCGAGAGCCGCAATAGAAAGTTTAAAAGAGAAGTGAATGTAGATACGAGGGCTGGAAATTGTAAGAAGAAAAGCATTATTTTTTTGAATAAAAAGGAGTTTATTTGGCAAGAGTAACTTTTGTGTGTGAAACCAAAAGGAGATTGAAGGCTAAGACTACTGTTATCTCTGTAGATCTTTCCCTTGCATTATTCTTTCTTGTATCTATTCGTTTACACCATAATGTGGGTTACGATAGGTGAATGATAGAATGTTGCAATTATTTATTTCCTTAGAGTCTTGCATCTGATCTGATTCGATTGTGTTTTATTGCAGGTCTGTTAGGTCGGGTTGTTTTAGAGCTTCATCTCATAACTTGGGGTTTTGCAGGGAGGAGATTGCTAACCAAATTAACGTCCTATTTCAGTTTTTCCAGCTGATTCTCATAAAGAATCTTTCTGTTTTAGTTTTTGATATTATATTTTTAATCTTACTCGAAAATCTGCATGTTGGATTCTGGTACATTCCGAATACTTTGCTAATTTTACTAACACCAAAAGCTAACATAGAAGTAGCAGAACAAGTGTTAAATAAAAGATAAAAATGAACCCGTTAACTATTAAAATGAACCTCATGTTAAAGGCACGGAGCTTAAAATGAAGTGGTGTATACCACGCATTTTCTCATTTGAAATATTTTTAAGCCAAAAAATAAAAGAGGTCACTAGCTTATTTTAGGGTAGATTTCATTATTCTCAAGAACATTAAGAAAATATTTTACGCGGTTGATTAATTTAATAGATTACGGTTGCAAAGTTTTCTTTGAATCATTAAAGGCCCCTTGTTAACAGTTACTTGCAGGGTTTAAGTTATTCTAGCATACATTCATTTATTTGCGTTAATTCTTAACCGGTTATATGCATATGAATGTTTGTTCCACAAGAACCTTGGAGAAATAAAAATAACAAATTTTCTTTGCAAGAAAGAGTTTCATGTCTGAGACTCTAGTTGCGTGATCATTTTGTTACAGGGCAAAATATTCACTCAACAAGTAATACACTCTTCAAAGGATGACAACTATGATCCACAATGATCTCAACTCAAATCAATATCATAGAAGCATAAAGAGAATTGTTAGAGACTCAATATGTTCTTTACTCAAATCCAATATCTTTCTCAACTCAAGGCAATCTCATAGAAGCATAAAGAGAATTGTTAGAGACTCAATATGTTCTATCCTCAAATATCAATCTCAAATCAAATCTAGAATATAGAATAGTTTGTTTAATGGAACTTGAACAACCACTTCACATAATCACTTGACTAGGCTCAAACAACTCTTCTCAACCAACTACCACAAGGAAAAAATATTTCTTACAAACCCTAGTCCAAGCATGTATCAACCACAAATATCAAATGTTTCCAAAAATGCTCAACCACAAATCTTACATAACAATGATAATCATGTTCTTCTCAAGTTCAAGTTCTTTGCATAACCAATGGGCTTCAACAACAATGCTAATAAAACACTCTTCACATAACAATGATACATCATAAGTGAGGATGTAATTTTTGCTGTCAGATAATTCCAAGAAAGCAATCATATCCCAAAAGTTCTCAAATATACTTTTATTTCTCTAATTCCTAAGAAGCAAACCCCTGAATCTATGGTTGACTTTAGGCCAATCAGTTTGTGCAATATTTCTTACAAGATCCTAACTAAAGCCATTGTAAATAGAATGAGATATGTTCTGCCCTACATCATAGATCCATTCCAGGGAAGCTCTATCCAGGGCAGTCAATCTTGGATGGAGTTATCACAATTCATGAAGCTCTACATTCTGCTCATAAGACTAACAAGTCTATTTTTGCCCTCAATATTGATATGAACAAAGCATTTGATAGGCTAAATTGGGAATTTTTGATTGTTGTCCTCCTTAAGTTTGGTTTTCACCACCAATGGGTTAATTTGATCAAATAATGCATTTCTAAAGCATGGTTATCTATTCTGGTTAATGGAACAACTGTTGGTTACTTTCAAAGTCGTAGAGGAATTTGGTAGGGGGACCCTATCAACCCTATATTATTTGTCATTGTGGCAAAAGCTTTAGGTAGAACCATAAAAAATTCTTGCAGTTCAAGGCTAATATCGGGAATCAAGGCAACATATCTCACTAGGGCTGTTTATCACCAAAAATTCATCGATGATACCCTTATATTGACTAAGGCATCGATGGTTGAGGCCAAAAGAATTAAATACATCCTGCAACTCTACGAGGACACTGCTGGTCAGAAAGTTAATTTCAGTAAAATCAAGTTATATTTCTTGAACACCCCCATTTAGAGGCAAGGAAGGATTGCAAAAATTTTAGGGTGTGATATAGCAAACCTCCCCACTTCGTATCTTGGTCTCCCTCTTTTCATTGGTTCTCTAATAGAGTCAATGTGGTACAAGGTTATTGAAATAATTAAAAAAAAACTTGCTAGATGGAAGGGTCATCTTCTATCTCAAGCAGGAAAGCTGACCCTCACTAAGGCCTCTATTCAGAACATTCTAGTCTATTTCATCTCCGTTTTCAAAGCCCCTATGAAGGTTTTCCAAAAAATTGAGAAACACCAAAAATAATTTTTATGGATTGGATCAGAGGAGAAAAAATGATACACCTTGTAGGATGGACCAAAGTGTGCAGACCCAAGGAAAATGGGGGCTTAGGTCTGAGGAGAATTGCACATATAAATTTAGATTTACTAGTTAAGTAGGCGTGGCACCTCATTTCTAGTGAAGAAAATTAATGGAAAACTATCATCAAATGAAAATATCTTCAAAATATGGAATTTCTAAGTGACTCAATTCCAATCAGAGGTCCTACTTTTTGGAAATAAATTCTCAATTATAAGGAAATCATCAAAAAAGGTTTAATATGGGTTTTAGGCAATGGTGAGGGGATAAATTGTTGGAATGATAGGTGGGCTAAAGATGAACCACTGATGCAATATCCTAACTTAGCCCAAATTAGAGATATCACGGAAGAAATCATTGGCAAAAAAGTCTTCGATTATATGGTTGAGGACAGAGGCAGAATGAAGTGGAAACAAATAAGGATTTAGGGATTTCAAGTGGAATCAAATGATCTTTGTAACATTATCGAGCAACAATTTATCCCCATGAGACCCAAGGAATATCAAGTGACCTAGGCTCCTACGAAAAACAAGTAGTTCACTGTTAAATCATCTTACAAGCTTTTGATTGATGACGAGGATTTTTTTCTCCAAAAGGACTTAGTTTGGATAAAAAATTTAATTCCAAAAATTGTAGTCTTTTCATGGTTGGTTATCCAAGGAAGAATTCTAACCATTGATAATATGATGTATAAAGGTATTTGTATCACTAATCATTGTTATCTGTGTAGGGCTAATTGGGAGACCATTTATCACATTTTCCTTGAGTGCCATTTTTCCTTGACTGTCATAAGTGGGGTTTTTCAGGCCTTAAATATTTCTTGGGTTAAACTAGCCATCGTACTTAATTTGTTCATCCAGTAGCCTTTCCCATTTTCAAGCCAAATACTTAGATACATGTGGAAAATTTGTCTCAATCACTATATTTTGCAGGTGTGGTTAGAAAGGAACCATAGAGTCTTTAATGAGTCTATCCATGATCATCAAACTATCATTGCTAGGATCCTATCCTTTGCCAATGAGAATGTGAACCTTATCCCTTTTGATAGTCGTAAACCTCATCTGCAGGATACCATGATTGCTCAATATTTAAGCTTAACCTTGTTAGATGAGTCTGTGCCTAGGGTAGTCAACCCTAGAGCCAATGTTAAGTGGTCCCCACCTCCTACGGGTTGGTTTAAGCTTAATTTTTATGGAGCAACTAAGGACAATCCTAGCAGAGCAGGCATTGGTGACATTATGCAAGATCATAATGGGAATATGATGCTTGTATTTTCTAAATATTTGGTAACAAGGATGAACAATGAAGTTGAAGCTAGAGATATGTGGAGAGGCCTTCAAACGACTCAAGACTTAAAATACAATTTGATCATAGAAGGAGACTCTATGCATGTTATAAATCTCCTCAATAATTGGAAAAAACCTCCTTGGAGGATTAAAACAATTATTGAAGAGGCTAGGATCCTTTTCCAGGGAAGACAGGATAGAAAAGCCCAACATGTCTTTCGGGAAGCTAACAAAGTTGCTGATAAGCTGGACAATTTGGGTGTCGATGGTGATGGAATTTTCAAATGGGAACACAGTGTCCCGAGTGAAGTAGAGGATCTTATTCAACAAGAATGCCAAGAATGATAGTCAAATTTACCAACAGGGAAGGCACTGTAAGTTTGAAGGCTATGAGTATTCTCGTCTCTTTTTTGAAATGGACTCACAATAAAAATTATCCGAGCTATCAGTCTTGGTGGATGTTGCTTGGAAATACCACAAAGACTAATGGGGATAGTCACATGTCAAATAACATAGCTCCTAGTCATCTTAGTAATTTGAGGTTGGTTGATAATCATAGGGCAAGAAATAAATGACAATATAAGAATTCAAACTAGAGCCACATGGACCAACAGATAACCACTACCATAAATATAGCCAATAGGTTCACTTCTCCAAGGCTGATTGGCCAAGACGGGATGTGGTCCCAAAGCATGTCATATATGGAAGAAATCAATTACCAAAGAATTATTAAGAGTAACTATCAATACAGAGCTTGTGGGAGTTTTTTTCAATACTCTGCTATGTGTGTCTGTAGCTTTTTGTTTCTCCACTATCTCAAGGAAGGGATCCGTGTCTATTTCTTTTTTTGTAATTATGATGCATGTGTGTTTTCTTGGGGTATACCCAAAATTTTGTATGGGAAGTTTCTTTTTGATAACAAGCTATGTGCATTACCGGATGTAATGGCTTTGGTGGCATGTAGATTTTATATATATAGGATCCTTAGTAAGGACATGTTCATCAACAACCTTGGGCTGATTTTTGTAAAAGGTTTTGGGTCAACCTGTAAAACCCGACATTAATGCTATAGTATCTTATCTACCAAGAAAATAACAATGATACTCATTTTATTTTCAAGTTATTTGTATAACCAATGGACTTCAACAACTATGCTTATAAAACAAGGTTTAAACACAACTCTCAAACCAGAAAAACCTTGAAGCATTCAACCAAACACTTTTGAAAAGGAAACCACAATCAATCCTTTTCTCTCCAACAATATTTTAGAAATCAACCACCATAATCAATTAATAGGAGAATGTGCCCATATCTTTTATGAAGATGAAGAAACTCCTTTGGAAATCTACCACACTCAACACACTTTGAAAAAGAACATAACAATCTTCACTTTGAACCCATTTACAAAAACATAAATATCTATTTACATACACCTTATTTCTCCATCTAATAAAGTTAATCAAATAGCTCTTAAAATAAGCTTTCCAATGATATATAATATGGTATACTTTTAAAAGAGGAAAACACCAAAAATTTCTCCTTTTCTAAAAGTGCATTTCAACCCTTATATCTTGCCTTCCAAGTAAATAAAAATTTAATCAAACATTATTCCCTTGGCATCACCGTATTCCTCCAAGATTAGGCAATAATAAAAAATATTCAATAAAATGTTTACTTGCCTCTTAGAGGGAATTGAACCCTCGTCACTGCCCACTCAACACCACAACTGCGACGCCAAAGACCACGTGAGCTATCTGCTCACATAGGACAAAGAGCAAAAATGCTCCCTATATTTCTTTGCCCTTGCTCATGCCAAAAACATGCGCCAAATGCTCTTCTTCCACACTCTATGAAAATTGAACTTGGTGGGAATCAAACTCATGCCCTATCGCAACCAAAAACTCCACGCTTCCCAAGCTCACCGTTGGACCACACTGTCACATCAAAGGATTTCGGGGCTTCCACTTTTTGTTCTCTTCATTTGATGCTTAGACTTTTGAATTGAAAGCCTTTGCATATATATATGCAACCTTCCTTTAATTTCACATACATTGACACCTTTAATTATTAATTTCCTTTTGATGGTGTATTGTTTTTATGACGTCGATGATGAATTTAATTTTAATTTTAAAATTACAATTTAAATTTTAAATAATTAAAATTTAAACTAAATATTTAAAATTAAATATCTCCATCATTGGGGCACCTTTTTTGATTAAACGAAAAGCCAACCTAGGTTTTAAGAAAAACCCATTTCAAATCTTCCATCCATGGTTTTAAATAAAACCTTTTATTTTGCCTACCTTGGTTTTCACAAAAACCTTGTATATATCCATGATTTCTAAAATATCATAAATGCTTATTTATGAAATACTTTGGCCACCAAAACTCAATGTGATCCATGTGACATCAGTGACATCAATGACAACATAAAGTACCTCAAATTTCTAATAATATCTCCCTTTGTCATTGATGGAAACACCTCTAATGCAAATCACCGCAGTCACTGCAAAAACCATTTTTGAGAATCAAAGTTGATCCCCCTAACTCAATACTCTCCATGGAGGCTGCTCCTCCTAACTCAATGCTCTCTTTGGAGGCTACTCCCCCTAACTCAAATCTCTCTCCCTTTGACATCAATGGCAAAATGGACACCTATGGGGCTAAAAGATATGACTCTTAATATTAGACCCCTCACCACCTTCTCTCTTGAGGTGATTAATTTTGGGGTGGGAGTACTTTTACTCCAATATTATATTGTTTCTTTCCTCTATCAACTTCCTTCCATGTTTTTTTGATATCCTTCTCTTGATGAATTACTTGATCTTCTTGTCTAAAACCTGTTTGTCCTTCTTGCCTTGAACCTGTTTGACCTTCTTGCCTTGAACCTGTTTGAAATTGAGTCCTACACCATTTTACAACATGTCCAAAGTTATTGCAATTAAAATACTTGATATTGTAGCCTTTGGATGGTGCCCAAATCCTGAATTATTTCTTGAAATAATTTCCATATACATTCCTTTCTTGAACCCTATATTGTGAAGCTCTGTTTTCATGACCATTATGACCATGACTTTTGAATTGTGTAGCTCTAAAACCAAAACCATTTTGCTCATTATCTTTGCACCGAGAAGCTCTATGACCAATACTATTGCATAAGAAGCAATGTCCTTGAAAACCATACCTTCTTCCTTTGAAGTTTCTTCTAGCAAAATAAAACTTCTTTGATCTATAGACCCTACAGTGTATAGCCCTGTGTCCAAATCCATTACAAGAAAAAAAATATCCTTGAAAAGCCCTTTGTTCATGCCTTGGTTCCTCATATATTTCTTGACCATTATTATTATGATCATTTTCAACTTGTGCATTGCATCCTTGAACCTTATTTTTGGTATCTAAATATTCTTCCTTAACTTCTTCCTTGCTTTCTTCTTCAAGAATTTCTTTGCATTTTGAAATTGATTCACCTATCTCAAAACAAGATCCAAATTGGATATTTGGAGCCATAGGAACTTTGGAACTTTCTTCATAACACTTTTGTGCTTCCTTGCTTTCATTTTTTAGAACTTCCTTTCCTTTTGAGTGTGATTCTCCAAACCTAAAATATGAGACTTTTGGTGCTTTGGAATCTTCCTCTTCTTTCTCTTAATTTGTGTCAAGTAGTAAATTGGCACACATCTCTATAGCCTTTGAAATGCAAGTATCCATTTTTGCTACTTATTTTTCTTTGGGAACCGGTTCTTCCTTATATATTTCTAAAATAAAGCCTCTTGATACAAATATAGGTCCTTGTGTACTTATTTTTTATTTCCATTCATAACCAAGCCCTGTATTTATAAATGGATCTCGTTGTAAATCCAAAAAATTATCTAGAGTTTTTGAATTCCTTTGAAATCGTGCTAACTCATTTATGTAGGTCCCTAAACTTTTTTGATCTTCTTCTTCTAACTGTTTACACCTTTCTTTCTTCTCCTTAAATTGCTCAGAAATAGTAATGTCGAGCTCTTTTGTTTCTTGAAGCTCTTTTTCCAAATCTTGAATGTGTTGATTAAACATCAATTTGACCTTTTCATTTTTATGCACCTTATTTTCAAGACTCTTGATTTTCCTTTACAATCTCCTAATTTTCTTTTCTTGTTTTGTGGATTCCTCTTCTTCATCATCACCGTTGCTGGAATTTTCACTAGAACTGTTGCTAGAACTATTACTGAAACTGCTGCTTTCTTTTTCAACAAATGAACTTTCCTTGTTGCAATTGTTGAAGTATGTGCAATCATCATCTATATGCCCAAAATATCCGTATATGAAGCATTTTAGTATCCTTTGACCCTTCTTGTATCTATTTGCTTGCTCAATAGCTATGGTAAGCTCTTCATGTCTTTCTTCAATAGATATATCCTCTTCTTTAACTTCAATACCTAGGAATAGGTGTTCTTCCCTTTCTTCATCTGACTAGTTTTCATTGTTGTGAATGGAACCATCACTTGCTTCTTCAATGTAGTAAGATTTCTTTATCTTACAAAATTTTTTCTTCTTCTCATACCTGTTTTGCTTGTATATGTCATCTTTGTCATGCTTATGTTTTCCATATTCTTTTCTTTTGTGACCCTATTTTTTATCATCACTATTTTCTTCATGTGGACACTTGTGTGTGTTGGTCCGGCTTTCATGCACACCCCGCAAAGGATGAGCAGGAAGCTCCGAAGACACCCACGGGACGAATCCCACTCACTTTAGGATCTAGATGGTTATCCAAGGTGCGAGTTACAGAGTTGGGTCGAATGGCTATTCAATCATTTCTGCTTCTACAATAGATTTCAATATGGACTGTTCTGTTACCTTACAGGGGGTTCTTGAACTTGTTCAGTAGTTGTCACTTGTTTATCAGATTTAACTTGAATTCTTGATCTAGCTCTCATGGGTCAGCATATTTAAATAAAAGACAAATAAAGAAAGTAAAAATGGATCATTTCACCGAAAACAAAGAGAGGGTAGGGTAGGGCAGAAAGAGAAGTTTATCAGACTTCAAACTGTAAAACCCTAAACTATCAATCTTATCTATGCTATCAGCTTCACAACAGAACAAATCAAAGAAGAAAATGTCCAGTCAATCTAAGATCACTTTCAACTAAGAGCACAAGGCAGAGTGAAACAGATCTAGCAAAAAATTATAAACTGAAGGGAAGCTGGTTAAAACTGGTATCTTTCACCGATAGCCTAGCTCACACAGTGAAGATAGAGCAATTAGAACAAACTTAACCTCAAATCTGTAATTTCCCCTAGTAGACAATAGAACAACTGAAGCCTAACAGCATATTTAAACTTGATAATACAGATTCACAGCATATATCTAACAAACTTTAATGGAACGGATAACAAAAGAAGATACACTTATCACACTCTACAAAAGATTAGGCTCCTGGCCATGCTATCACATAAAAGCTAAAGCACATCAAATCCAAGTCCGTAAACAAAGGATTTCACAAGATTTGCAAGAAATTGCTTATAAGCATTTTATTTCTAAGTCTCCGCCTCCCGCAATTACATTGAGAAGAAGTATTTATAGACTCAGGACAGACCCTGATATTTTCAGAAATATCTTCTTTAACTGCAAATATTATCTTTCTAAACCCTAGGACCCGGGTTTTACAATAAAAATCCATCTTAAGACCAAAGTCCGGATAGAAATTAACCCTTCTGCAAATCTGTGCAGTTAGCTGCCATAAATGGAGAAGATAAAATCTAAAGCCACTTGCATTCATCCGCAGCTGCAAATAAATGCCTCCATTAATTCTGCTGGTGAGCCGGATGAGTCACCACTTCTCCATCAATTTGATCTCCGCAAAGCCATCCCTGAGTTGAAATGGTCTTCATGCTATTAATTCTACCATAAATTTGTCATTGAATGCCCTCACCGGCATCTTCTCTTCTAGCATGGCGGTCCTTGACTAAATCCACACTTTAACTTTGCCTTTACGGTCTTTTTCAGTTGTCCCGCAAGTGCCAGATGGAATCCTGCATGAAAGACAAAAAGATTATATTAGCACTTTTAAAATCATTAAATTAAAGCTTTAACAATTAAAATCAGATTAAAACCGCAAAGTAAGCTTGCATGTCGGCCTTGCTCTGGCTGATTCGCGCTTTGACACGTGTCGCTACCCCAGGATGCCTTCTGTTTCCCGCTGGAATGCACTTCTGGCCCTTTGGGCAACTTTCTCTCTCCTGTCGTGATTATGAGACATGTCACAATTTTGTGACATGTCATGAAATCGCGACGTCCCCGGTGCCATGCAACTTCTTCCCCCGTCGACCACGAAAACATGACATGTCGTGATTTCGTGACATGTCACGAAATCACGCCTCCTGCTAGCTGTCGCACAACTTTTTCAAGCATGTCATGATTTTGAGACATGTTAGCGACGCGCTGCACCTTTTGTACTTAAGCATTTTTCAATCAACAACCCACAAAAATAGAACACGTCGCGATATCACGACAGTTCCCGTAGCTGCATGCGTTGACCACGATTTTGTGACACAATTGCGACTTAGCTAATTTTCATTCTGCAGCCCACTTTCTCTCTCCTATCGTGAAAATGCGACATGTTGCGATTTAGCGACATGTCACAAAATCGTGCCCTTCCGTACAACTTTCTTCTCTCTCCTTCGGCCGTCAGCGATTTTGTGACACTTTCCAAAAAGTGAAATGTCGACACTTCAAAAAATGGAAGTGTCGCGATATCGCGACACTTCCAAAAATGGAAAGTGTCGCGATTTCGCTACACTTTTCTGACTTAGCTGCTTTTGCCAAAATTCGTCGCGATATCGCGACATTTCCGAAAATGGAAGTGTCGCGATATCGCGACACTACCAAAAATGGAAAGTTTTGGTTTTCAGTGAATTTATGCAATTGTTTTCTAGATTTTTCTCGGTACCGGTGCAAGATTTTGTTTAAGCATGAATGATTCTAGCATGTAGAAAGTTAAGCTTGGAATAACAATGCTAGAATGACTTGGAAAAAAGCACAACTTTAACAAGGAGGCAAGCAAAATCTGGGACTAACATTGGAAATGATCAAGAGGGTCCCTGTTGCAAAAATGGAATTTCAAAGTTTTCGAGAGGATGGAATCTCATTTTTTAGTGGGGGTGTGTTGCTTCTCAACAAATGGCGATATCTGCGGGTAAAATAGTAGCACTATTTTAGAACCCAGGACTCTGGCTTCAAAACAAAAAGACCATGCATCATGCCTTGCCACAGACATTCTTCACAATAAATTGAGTACTAACTGCTAGCTGTTAAAATTTCCCAAGGACATACTAGGCTGAATTACTTCAAGGAAGATTTCTGATGTGCAATTACAAGGGTATAGAACTTTTTCCAAGGATGACTGGATTGATTGATGAACTTTGGACTGATCAACCTTTCTAGATTGTAAAAGGGGAAACCGAGTAGAGCTCTGTTTACTAGTTTAGCCTTTTACAGCCTAGACAGAGTTACCCTTTAGATTTACACGACCCAAATTTACAACTGTAGGGCAGAATCTATAACTTAGAAGAAAATATTTTGGAAGTATTGGCTGCCTCTTTTAATTGTTCAACTCTTTTCTTTTTCCTTTTCTCTTTTTTTTTTATATCTCTCTTATTTTTGAAATGCATCAATATCTGAAAGGCTTTAGAGAAATCACAACTTTCTTTTATCACTTGATCAATCTGGAATTGTCTCAATCTAGGCACTGATAGCCTCTGTGGATACCCAAATAATTGCATGAACCATAGTCCCCTCTTATAACCAGCTTTTCTTGGATTCCCCGGGAGTTCCTCCAACAAAATAACATAGCAATTTTTCTATTATTAAAACAACTGTGGCAAGTAAGACACAAGATCCCATCATCTCTCTACCTTTGTCTTGAATAACAAAATAGTTCTACTGTTCAGTGCAAGCAGACTATCTCTATTAGAATGGTGAACAGCATGGGCATTGGATTGTGGATTGATCAGCTCAGAATAAAACAATTTGAAGGCTGACTATCCCATTGATTGCTCAGGCAGAGGTTAAAAGATAGATTTCAAAAGCTAAAGGACTTTGCACAAACCTCCAAGGATAGGCACAGGATTCTAAAGCAAGACAGAATCAAAACTACACAGACTACAAATAAAATTAAAACAAAGAATGCATAGACTAAAATAAAAGCAAGCTAAAACAAAAGACACTATACAGATATCAAGGATTAACTAAAAACACAGCAACCAAAAACTGACAAAGGGAAACTGCAACAGCACTGAAATAAACTAAAGCAACTGTATAGACAACAAAGAAAAAGAACTGCAATAAAGAACTAAAGCAAATAAAACTGAAACAAAAGACTGTACAGACTTAAACAACAAGCTGACATAAAAAGACAAAGAAAGGAAATAAAAAGCACTGACAAAAGAAATAAACTGCACAAGCTAAAACTGTACAGACAATTAAAGATTAAAAAAATAAGATGAAGCAACTAAAAGAACTGCAGAGCATTAAAATTAAACTGAAACAGATTAAAACTGTACAGACATTGAAAGGAAAAGAAACTGCACTGACAAAAGGAATAAATAAACTGAACAGACAGCAAAGAGAAAGAACTAAAATAAACAACTAAAGCAAATGTACAGAAATCTAGCACTAAACTAAAGCAAAAAAAACTTGCAGAGCTATTTACAATATGTACACATATTACAACTTCCCTTCATACTCAAAAAATGCAGCAGTTGGGAAAGCAGAGAAATGGTGCCTTAAAAAATTTTGACCATGTGCAAGTAATTTAGAAAAATTACCTTTCAGGTCCTGTTGACGAAATGCACTCCAGACTATGCTTCAAAAATTTGCTATCTGGGAAAGACTTGTGTTTACTGTCTTCCCCGTCCCATTTGAAAAACAAATCTGCAACTCCTTCAAATTAAACAAATCATATAATAACAAATCATATGATAACATGTTTATGCTTCTACTTGAAGGGTTTGCAGAATTCTTTCAAAAGGACTGAATGTAAAAACCCCTAGGACAAAATACCTTAAAATCTTGACAGACCTAGACCACCACATCTTCAAAATTATGTGACAACTGAAAGAAATCATGTTTTATCTGTATGCCCTGGTTCTTAACAACTTGAACATTTTGTGGTTGCTGTACTGCTTCAATATCCAGGACTTTAATTTTTATCTCTCTAGCGGAATGTTTACAATTTTCCTTTTCACTTGAGCCTTGCTTAGATTTAACCTCATCAATGTGTAATATCCAACTGTCACTGTTGTGATGGATTAGATCTGTAACCGTTCCCACATTTTCAGTTGCCAAATTATAAAATCCAATATCTGCATCAACACAATTTATAGCCTTTTCTTTGATATTATGTTGAGAAGTTGCAGGCTTATGTTGAGATAGTTCATCAATTCCAAGTTGGCTGACCACATTCATATTTACTATCTTTTCCTCCTTTTCTTGAAATTCAACAGGTGGTCCAAAGTAAGCCTCAATCAAGCTATCCTTTTGTTCAACAATCTGAGGCAGTTCATAGAGGGTGATGTCAGCTTTAAGTTCCCTCATATCCTCAATGATGTTATCCTCCTCAGTTACTTCTGCATAGTGACATTGAATCTCACTTTCATCATCCTCTAATGAGGAAGGATCATTTTTAGGTTCTGGACTCTGACATTTCAAGTCATAACTGTCTCTTTTTAACTGTTGAAAATCTTGCATTTCATCCACAGGAATCTGTACAAGACTTTCTGTCTCTTCAGGAAAAGTGAAAAAATCTGAAACCCTGGTTGTACTATTTTTGGGTGAACTAGAAATATCAATATTTCTTTGATCTCTAGGAAAATTTAACTCACTAGAAAAAACTTCAGATTTGGGTAATGCTAGATCACAACTGTTTACTTCAAGCACCTGCACTTTGAATTTGTCAGAACTTTTCTATATATTTTGCACATGCTGAGTGGATGTGACAGTTAACGGAGTTTCCTTGGGTAGATCATGACATGTTGGCACTAACTCATGATGTGGAATGGGATTCAAAATAGGCATGTTCTGTGTAACATAGGATATCAAAGGACTCGCTCGTAATTTGAGGCCCTAACTGTCTCTCAAGAATTAAGGCTTCTTTATAAGCCCCTGCCAGGGTTGTGATATTGATGTCTCTCTTGAGGAAAATAGAGGTCACTGAATCCAATGCATTCTTGTAGATTTTTAAGGCCAGATTTTCATTTGGGATGTAATGGCCAGTCATTCTATCGTAAGCTCTTTGGAACCTCATATTGAAAGACTTGACAGTTTCTCTCGACTCTCTCTTGATGCTGGAAAATTGTTGGTATAACACACTGGGGTCTATCACTTCCCCAAATTGTGATATAAAAGCTTTCTCTAGGTCATCCCAGCTAGTAATGGAATTGCTGGTGAGGTTTAAAAACCAGTCATAAGCTCCCTCTTGGAGAGTGAACGAGAACAATCTGCAGGCGACATCTTCATGCTGTATATTCAACAATTTTAAAGCATTTTTGAAAGCTAGCAGATATTCTTCTGTAGTTCTTGTCCCATCATGTTTATACCTAGGGATATATCTTTTTAGACTTCTGGGCAAGTCATGGGCTATACCCGGAATGTTCAAAGCAGTGGGGCCCAACCAATTTGCCATTATTACTTGGCTGACAGTGATATTCTGAGTTGTAATTGGATAACTGCCAGTGGAGATAAAACTGTTTTTAACTTGAGGTCTTCTCTGGGAATTTTAAAAACTGTACTGACAACTTACAATACTGCTCGGATTTCACTGGGCCAATTTTAAAATGTTGGTGTTATGCCCTTACAATACTTGAACTGAGTTCATGCCCTCCTTCTAGTGCCAATTAGGTGTTGGTGTTAAGTTTCGCTGTTCAGGCAAAAACTCAGACAACAAAATTTAAAAGAGCTGAGGAGGAGGGAAAAATTGGCTACCAGACTTTGGATAAAATACAGTATTTGTCAAGCACCACATACAGTCGGATTTCTCAACTCAAGTGCACTAAGAACATATGTTCTGTGGCCCTCATTCTAGCGCTAATTAGGTGTTGGTCCGGCTTTCATGCACACCCCGCGAAGGATGAGCAGGAAGCTCCGGAGACACCCATGGGACGAATCCCACTCACTTTAGGATCTAGCTGGTTATCCAAGGTGTGAGTTACAGAGTTGGGTCGAATGGCTATTCACTCTTTTTCACTTTTGGAATAGATTTCAATATGGACTGTTCTGTTACCTTACAGGGGGTTCTTGAACTTGTTCAGTAGTTGTCACTTGTTTATCAGATTTAACTTGAATTCTTGATCTAGCTCTCATGGGTCAGCAGATTTAAATAAAAGACAAATAAAGAAAGTAAAAATGGATCATTTCACCGAAAACAAAGAGAGGGTAGGGTAGGGCAGAAAGAGAAGTTTATCAGACTTCAATTGTAAAACCCTAAACTATCAATCTTATCTATGCTATCCGCTTCACAACAGAACAAATCAAAGAAGAAAGTGTCCAGTCAGTCTAAGATCACTTTCAACTAAGAGCACAAGGCAGAGTGAAACAGATCTAGCAAAAAATTATAAACCGAAGGGAAGTCTGGTTAAAACTGGTATCTTTCACCGATAGCCTAGCTCACACAGTGAAGATAGAGCAATTAGAACAAACTTAACCTCAAATCTGTAATTTCCCCTAGCAGACAATAGAACAACTGAAGCCTAACAGCATATTTAAACTTGATAATACAGATTCATAGCATATATCTAACAAACTTTAATGGAACGGATAACAAAAGAAGATACACTTATCACACTCTGCAAAAGATTAGGCTCCCTGGCCATGCTATCACAGAAAAGCTAAAGCACATCAACTCCAAGTCTAGAAACAAAGGATTTCATAAGATTTGCAAGAAATTGCTTATAAGCCTTTTATTTCTAAGTCTCCGCCTCTCGTAATTACATTGAGAAGAAGTATTTATAAACTCAGGACAGACCCTGATCTTTTCAAAAATATCTTCTTCTTTAATTGCAAATCTTATCTTTCTAAACCCTAGGACCCGGGTTTTACAATAAAAAGCCATCTTAAGACCAAATTCCGGATAGAAATTAACCCTTCTGCAAATTTGTGCAGTCAACTGCCATAAATGGAGAAGATAAAATCTAAAGCCACTTGCATTCATCCGTAGATGCAAATAAATGCCTCCATTAATTCTGCTGGTGAGCCGGATGAGTCACCACTTCTCCATCAATTTGATCTCCGCAAAGCCATCCCTGAGTTGAGATGGTCTTCATGCTATTAATTCTGCCATAAATTTGTCATTGAATGCCCTCACCGGCATCTTCTCTTCTAGCATGGCGGTCCTTGACTAAATTCGCACTTTAACTTTGCCTTTACGGTATTTTTCAGTTGTCCCGCAAGTGCCAGATGGAATCCTACATGAAAGACAAAAAGATTATATTAGCACTTTTTAAATCATTAAATTAAAGTTTTAACAATTAAAATCAGATTAAAACCGCAAAGTAAGCTTGCATGTCGGCCTTGCTCTGGCTGATTTGCGCTTTGACACGTGTCGCTACCCCAGGATACCTTCTGTTTCTCGTTGGAATGCACTTCTGGCCCTTTGGGCAACTTTCTCTCTCCTATCGCGATTCTGAGACATGTCGCGATTTCGTGACATGTCACGAAATCGCGACGTCCCCAGCGCCATGCAACTTCTTCCCCCGTCGGTCGCGAAAATGCGACATGTCGCGATTTCGCTACATGTCGCAAAATCGTGCCTCCTGCTAGCTGTCGCACAACTTTTTCAAGCATGTCACGATTTTGAGACATGTTAGCGATGTGCTGCACCTTTTGTACTTAAGCATTTTTCAATCAAAAACCCGCGAAAATAGAACACGTCGCGATATCGCGACAGTTCCCGTAGCTACATGCGTTGACCGCATTGACCGCAATTTTGCGACACATTTGCGACTTAGCCGATTTTCATTCTATAGCCCACTTTCTCTCTCCTACCGTGAAAATGTGACATGTCACGATTTCGCGACATGTCGCAAAATCGTGCCCTTTCGTACAACTTTCTTCTCTCTCCTCCGGTCGTCAGCGATTTTGCGACACTTTCCAAAAATGGAAATGTCGCGATATCGCGACACTTCCAAAAATGGAAAGTGTCGCGATTTCGCTACACTTTTCTAACTTAGCTGCTTTTGCCAAAATTCGTCGCGATATCGTGACATTTCCAAAAATGGAAGTGTCGCGATATCGCAGATATCGTGACATTTCCAAAAATGGAAGTGTCGCGATATCGCGACACTACCAAAAATGGAAATTTTTGGTTTTCAGTGAATTTATGCAACTGTTTTCTAGATTTTTCTCGATACCGGTGCAAGATTTTGTTTAAGCATGAATGATTCTAGCATGTAGAAAGTTAAGCTTGGAATAACAATGCTAGAATGACTTGGAAAAAAGCACAACTTTAACAAGGAGGCAAGCAAAATCTGGGACTAACACTGGAAATGATCAAGAGGGTCCCTGCTGCAAAAATGGAATTTCAAAGTTTTCAAGAGGATGGAATCTCATTTTTTAGTGGGGGTGTGTTGCTTCTCAACAAGTGTGCATAGTGACCAAGATCACCACACTTGTAGTATCTAACTTTCCTCATATCCCTAAAATTACTTGAGTCCTTATTCCTTTTGATGAAGTTATATTCCTCATCATTAACTGGATCTCTATCTATCTCTGGAACATTCCCTTTATCTTTCTCTAAAGCCTTGAATGCAATCTCTTTTATTAGACCTGATGCTTAATCACCCTCATCTCATAAGCTGTGAGAGTTCCTTGTAGTTCTTCCATTGTTAGCTTGTTGATATTGATTGTTTCTTCTATTGTTGAAACCTTTGCATCATAATTCATGGGAAGTGATCTCAAAAAAATTTGAGTAAATTTTGATTCTTTCATCTCAAATCCTAAGCCTCTCATGGTGTTAGTAATCTCATCAACTTGAAGTAAAAACTTTGTAATATATTCAGAATATTTCGTTTTCAATTCCTCAAAAAATTTTCTATGAGTTTGTAGTTTTGACAAATTTACCTTGGAATATCCTTCATAAGTATTCTGCAACTTGGTCCACATTTCATTAGCTAAATTACATACCATGACCTTTGCAAAATATGTCTCATGTAGCCCACTCAAAATACAATTTATTACCCTTGCATTGATCTCAACCAATTTCCTGATAGTCTTATCTGCCTTAGGATCACCTTCAACCTTATACTCTTTTTCAACCATCTACCATACCTCATATCCTTGTGATATCAAGTAGTTCTTCATTATTATGCTCTAGAAAGCATAATTGTTACCTTCAAACAATGGTGCCTTATTTGTAGATGATCCATTCTATGAAGCCATTTGTATTCTTGTAGAATATGCCCTTAAGTTGTTAGTATTTCTAAAGGAACCCGCTCTGACACCAACTAAATAACACAAGATTATATTGAGAGGGGGGTGAATAGTATAGCTCTCACTTTTTACTTTATTTCAAACCAATATCAGTTAATGTCCTTAATTGCAATAACCAAATATAGCAGTGTGCATTAATAACTTAGATATCAATAGTGAGCAAGAGAACAAGTCACCACACAGAATTGAGACACAAGATTTAATGTGGTTCCCCCAATGTGGGGTACTCCACAAGATAATCTCCTTATAATATTTCACATAGAAATAAGGATATTTATCCAATATAATGATTACTTTGATTTTCTCAAAGCTAGGTAATACACTGATCTGCTTGAGTAGGCAACACACTAATCTTCTCATGTAGGCAATCTACTGATCTGTTCAATAAGCTCACACAACACTTGTCTAAATATGCTCAACTAGCTCACATAAAACTTGTCCAAATCTGCTCAATAAGCTCACACAGAACTTGTCCAAATCTGCTCAACAAGCTCACACAAAACTTGTCCAAATATGCTCAACAAGCTCACATAGAACTTGTCCAAACCTGCTCAACAAATTCACACATAACTTATCCAAATCTGCTCAACAAGCTCACACAAAACTTGTCCAAATTTTCTCAACAAGCTCACACAGAACTTGTCCAAATCTGCTCAACAAGCTCACACAAAACTTGTCCAAATCTGCTCAACAAGCTCACATAGAACTTGTCCAAACCTGCTCAATAAGTTCACACATAACTTATCAAAATATGCTCAACAAGCTCACATAGAACTTGTCCAAATCTGCTCAACAAGCTCACACAGAACTTGTCCAAATCTACTCAACAAGCTCACATAGAACTTGTCCAAATATGCTCAACAAGCTCACACAGAACTTGTCCAAATCTGCTCAACAAGCTCACACAAAATTTGCTCAAAATATGTCCACAAATCTATCCCAAAAGCCTTCTCAAGGCTCAATCAATCATGCACAAAAACTACCATAAATATGTCCAAAAATCTATCC
This sequence comes from Wollemia nobilis, assembly GCA_028583015.1. Classification (NCBI taxonomy): domain Eukaryota; kingdom Viridiplantae; phylum Streptophyta; class Pinopsida; order Araucariales; family Araucariaceae; genus Wollemia; species Wollemia nobilis. Next base: position 295,469 of record JAQPPZ010000480.1, read on the forward strand.
TAAAGACCTTCTCAAAGGCTCAACCAATCATGCTCAAGTAGCATTCAAATCTCATCCACAAATCTATGAAGGCAAGGCTCAAAGATGAACTCAACAATAAATGGTAATACACTCTTCAAAGTATTACAACTATGATCCACAATGATCTCAACTCAAATCAATCTCATAGAAACATAAAGAGAATAGTTAGAGACTCAATATGTTCTTTACTTAAATCTAATATCTTTCTCAACTTAAGGCAATCTCATAGAAGAATAAAGAGAATTGTTAGAGACTCAATATGTTCTATCCTCAAATCTCAATCTCAATTCAAATCCAGAATATAGAATAGTTTGTTTCATGGAACTTGAACAACCACTTTACACAATCACTTGACTAGGCTTAACCAACTCTTCTCAACTAACTACCACAAGGAACAACTCTTTCTTACAAACCCTAGTCCAAGCATGTATCAACCAACTCAAATATTTCCAACAATGCTCAACCACAAATCTCACATAACAATGATACTTATGTTCTTCTCAAGTTCAAGTTATTTGCATAACCAATGGGCTTCAAAAACAATTCTAATAAAATATTCTTCACATAACAATGATACTCATGTTCTTTTCAAGTTCTTTGCATAACCAATGGGCTTCAAAAACTATACTTATAAAACAAGGTTTAAATACAACTCTCAAACTAGAAAAACCTTGAAGCATTCAACCAACCACTTTCGAAAATGAAACCACAATAAATACTTTTCTCTCCAATGATATTTTAGAAATCAACCACCATAATCAATCAATAGGAGAATGTGCCCATACCTTTTATGAATATGAAGAAACCCCTTTGGAAATCTGCCACACTCAACACACTTTGAAAAAGAACAAAACAACCTTCACTTTGAACCCCTTTAAAAAAACTGAAATATCTCTTTACATACACCTTATTTCTCCATCTAATCAAGTTAATCAAATAGCCCTCGAAATAAGCTTTCCAACAATATATAATATAGTATACTTCTAAAAGAGGAAAACACCATAAATTTATCTTTTTGTAAAAGTGCATTTCAACCCTTATATCTTACCTTCCAAGTAAATAAAAATTTAATCAAACATTATTCCCTTAGCATCACCTTATTCCTCCAACATTAGGCAATAATAAAAAATATTCAATAAAATGTTTACTTTCATCTTAGAGGGAATCGAACCCTCGTCACTGCCCACTCAACACCACAACCGTGGTACCAAAGACCATGTGAGCTATCTGCTCATATAGGACATAGAGAAAAAATGCTCCCTATATTTCGTTGCCCTTGCTCATGCCAAAAACGTGCGCCAAATGCTCTTCTTCCACACTCCACGAAAATCAAACCCAGTGGGAATCAAACGCATGCCCTGTTGCAACCAAAAACTCCATGCTTCCCAAGCTCACCATTGGACCATGTTGTCACATCAAAGGATTTTGGGGTTTTCGCTTTTTGTTCTCTTCGTTCGATGCTTAGAATTTTGAATGGAAAGCCTTTGCATATATATATGCAACCTTCCTTTAATTTCACATACGTCGGCACCTTTAATTATTAATTTCCTTTTGATGGTGCATGGTTTTTATGACATCGGTGATGACTTTAATTTTAATTTTAAAATTAAAATTTAAATTTTAAATAATTAAAATTTAAACTAAATATTTAAAATTAAATATCTCCATCACCAGGGCACCTTTTTCGACGAAACAAAAAGCCAACCTGGGTTTTAAGAAAAACCCATTTCAAATCTGCCATTCATGGTTTTAAATAAAACCTTTTATTTTGCTTGCCTTGGTTTTCACAAAAACCCTATATATATCCATGCTTTCCAAAATATCATAAATGCTTATTTATGAAATACTTTGGCCACCAAAACTCAATGTGATCCATGTGACATCAGTGACATCAATGACAACATAAAACACCTCAAATTTCCAATAGTCAGACTGCATGATCTTGGCCCGCATTCATGACCAGACTATGCATGGTGCTAGCCACTATCAGGTTCAACGACTAGGTGTGGTCATTGCAGGATTCAGTGGTCAGATGTGGCAGTCGCTCTACTTGGAGAGCAGTCAGGCCTAGATGGGCTAGAACTGCTATTTTTGAGTGGTTAGGACCATTGCTTGCTCTTGGAGAGGTCCAAGAGGATTTATATTGTCTAAGAATGTGTCCATTTCAGTAGTCTCCTAAACATGATGCGTTTTAGGTGTCTACAGATACCCCTTTTTGGGATATGCTATGGGAAAACACAGTGTGAAGCAAAAATAGACCACCTAGGGTCACATTGTAGGTTGTGTGATGATCATTGATTTGATCATTATTAGATACACCTATCATGCAAAAGGCACACATCCTAGAATCATTGCTTCCAATGGTATGGAAGGCTTAAATTTGCAAAATATTGCACTCATTCATCAGATAATCGGGTAGCTTGATCGCTACTATAGGCTTCAGTGCAACTATAGATCTGAAAGGAGGAGAGCTACAAACTTAACTATCATGTTTACTTTTTTTCCCAGCAAATGGTAAGCTTATGATAGTTTTTGGCAATGATTGATAAGACAAACATTAATTTAACATGATCGAGTGATATTTTGTTGACTTTGATTATGACTGTTTGAAATTTTTGACTATCCCCTCAAGCGACGAGTCAATGAGGAAAGGACAATGAATAAAGCAATGAGTCGCTTGACCAAGATGATTGATTTGGACCCTTGAAGAGGGTCACTTTGTTGTTATAGGTATTGAGTTGACCAAAGGGCTTATGATGCCTTTGGGGCTTTTTGTGAGTTGACCAAAGGGCTTATGCTACCTTTGGGACCTTTTGTGAGTTGAAAAAAGGGCTTATTCTACCTTTGGGGATTTTTGTGAGTTGACCAAAGGATTTATGCTACCTTTGGGGATTTTTGTGAGTTGACCAAAGGGCTCATGCTACCTTTGGGGCCTTTTGTGAGTTGACCAAAGGGCTTATGATGCATTTGGGGTATTTTGTGAGGTGACCAAAGGGCTTATGATACCTTTGGGACATTTTATGAGTTGACCAAAGGGCTTATGCTACCTTTGGGGCATTTTGTGAGTTGACCAAAGGGTTTATGCTACTTTTGGGACCTTTTGTGAGGTGACCAAAGGGTTTATGCTATCTTTGGAGCTTTTGTGAGTTGACCAAAGGGCTTATGCTACCTTTGGGGCATTTTGTGAGTTGACCAAAGGTTTTATGATGCCTTTGGGGTTTTTTGTGAGGTGACCAAAGGATTTGTGATGCCTTTGGGGCATTTTGTGAGGTGACCAAAGGGCTTGTGATGCCTTTGGGGCATTTTATGAGGTGACCAAAGGGCTTATGCTACCTTTGGGGCCTTTTGTGAGGTGACCAAAGGGTTTATGCTACCTTTGGAGCTTTTTATGAGTTGACCAAAGGGCTTATGCTACCTTTGGGGCATTTTGTGAGTTAGCCAAAGCATTTATGATGCCTTTGGGGCTTTTTGTGAGGTGATCAAAGGGTTTATGCTACCTTTGGGGCTTTTTGTTAGTTGACCAAAAGGGCTTATGCTACCTTTGGGGCATTTTGTGAGTTGACTAAAGAGTTTATGATGCCTTTGGGGATTTTTGTGAGTTGACCAAAGGGTTTATAATACCTTTGGGACCTTTTGTGAGCTGACCAAAGGGCTTGTGCTAACTTTGGAGCATTTTGTGAGTTGACCAAAGGACTTGTGATGCCTTTGTGGCATTTTATAATTTGACCAAGGGGCTTATGCTACCTTTGGGACCTTTTGTGAGGTGACCAAAGGACTTGTGATGCCTTTGGGGCATTTTATGAGTTGACCAAAGCGCTTGTGACACCTCTGGGGCATTTTATGAGTTGACCAAAGGGCTTATGCTACCTTTGGGGCCTTTAATGAGGTGGCTAAAGAGTTTGTGATGCTTTTGGGGCATTTTGTGAGTTGACCAAAGGGCTTGTGATGCCTTTGGAGCCTTTTGTGAGTTGACCAAAGGGGTTGTGACACCTTTGGCACCTTTTGCAAGTTGACCAAAGGGATTATGATGTATTTGAGGCTTTTTGTGAGGTGACCAAAGGGTTTTTGATGCCTTTGGGGCATTTTGTGAGGTGACCAAAGGGCTTGTTGTTGGACATTTTGAGTCCCTAAGTCAAAGTTGTCATTGATGTCACCATTGATGCCACCAAATGGAGTCATCATTAATACCAAATATTTTAGTAGGAAATAAATGCGACAAAGATGGTCATTATATATTCAATAAGAAGGCATAAGTTCGAGTGAAACAATGCAAAATGCAGAAGTTAAAAAAGAGTTATAATATTAATTTTATAAATTATTTAAATTTAGGATGAATTTAAATTTTATAAATAAATATTAAAAGGTACTTTATCAAAGGTGAAATATTATAATGGTTAGGAGTACCATGGTGAAAACCCAAAATAATATATTTGTAATTTTCATTACAATATTTTATATTGCAAAGGTGGGTTTATAAAGTCTAAAAATATTTTAATAAACCCAAATGTTGGGTTTAAAGGTTTAAGACCAAAGAATATTTTAATTAATCCAAAGGTTGGATTTAAAGTTTTAAACAAGGTAAAATTTATTTCCATTGACGTCATGAAAGCCAAAGGGAAGCGTCGACATTTTTGATTTAGTGGAAATGCATATAAATACCATGCCCAAAGTTGATTTTTGAATTATCCTTGCTCGAATTGGAAAGATAAAGCATACAAATTAAATGCAAATCTTGTGAGATAGTATTGCGAAATTCATGTTTGACTTGACAGTGAAAGGAAACAAAAGCAAGTGCATTGATTAGTTGGAAGCCAAAAAGGCACCTTGACCTAGTGGCAAGTGGGTTGCAAACTTACGTTTTGGTGTGCATGGTGGATAGTGTTCAAATCCCGCAGAAGCTTTTGGTGGATGTGTTGAAGGCATCAATCGTTAGGCGCATACGTTTTGCAAGGCAAGGAAGGGGTGTTGAAGCACATGGTGCTTCTTCCTTCCCAATGAGCTTGTAGGTCGTGTGTTGGTTTACATCATGGGCAAAGATGTTTGTGTGGGCTACGTTGAGAGTTTGAAACTCTCCAAAGGCAAAGGTGCATTTTATGTTTTATTTTATTAATGCCCAAGTTGGAGGTATAAGGTATTTGGTTGTTGAAGTCTTTGCATTGTGATAAAGGTTGGTAGTTGAGAAATACCATTAGGAGTTATAAGGAGAATTCTATTTTTATTTTCAAGTCTTAAATTTTGTTATTGTGGAATATTGAAAGGTTAAGACTTTGTGGGTTGTATGTTATTTTGAATAAAGAGTTTTGTAAATATTGTGAGGATATTACTTATTGTTTAAGTTGAAGTGATAAGGTGTAATTGTGATATTATTTTTGTGATATAAAAATTATCCTCTAACCCTTTTTGAAATTTTCAAAGAAGTAATTATGAGTGCGGCAGATTTGTAAGGGCAACTACTCTTCAAGAAAAAATATGGGTAAAATTCTTCTTTGTTGAGTTAGGTGATTGGCTTGATTGAAAATTAAGTTTGGAGTGAAAAGGATTTGATTAGGGTTTCATTTTTGAAAGTGGTTGAGTGAATGCTCAAAGTTTTTTTGATTTGAGAGTTGTGATTAAGACCTTGTCTTATTAGCATTGTTTTTGAAACCAATGGGTTATGCAAAGAACTTGAACTTGAGTTAGAAAAGAACATGAGTATCATTGTTATGTGAGATTTGTTATTGAGCATTATTGGAAACATTTTGAGTTGGTTGATATATGCTTGGACTAGGGTTTGTGAGAAAGGGTTGTTCCTTGAGGTGATTGGTTGAGTAGAGTTGATTGAGCCTAGTCAAGTGAATGTGTGAGTTGATTGTTCAAGTTCCATAAAACAAACTATTATATATTATGAATTGAGTTGATATTGAGCTTTGAGAATAGAACATATTGAGTCTCTAACAATTCTCTTTATGCTTCTATGATATTGAGTTGAGAAAGTGATTGAGTGTTGAGTATAGAACATATTGAGTCTCTAACAATTCTCTTTATGGTTCTATGGTATTGAGTTGAGAAAGTGATTGAGCATTGAGTATAGAACATATTGAGTCTATAACAATTCTCTTTATGATTCTATGAGATTGGACAAGTTTTGTGTGGACTTGTTAAGCTAATTTGAGGTAAGTCTTTGAGAAGGCTTGTGGACTATTTTTATGTGAGCTTTTGTGGAAGCTTGCAATGTAGATTTGAGCAAGTCCTAGAGAGGACTTATTGAGCAGATTTGGACAAGTTATGTGTGAGATTATTGAGCATATTTGGACAGGTTATGTGTGGACCTATTGATCAAATTTGATCAGGTTCTATGTGGACCTGTTGAGCAGATTTGAGTGGACCTGTTGAGCAGATTTTAGCAGGTTCTGTGTGGACCTGTTGAGCAAATTTGAGCAAGTTTTGAGTGGACCTGTTGAGCATATTTGAGTAGGTTCTGAGTGGACATGTTGAGAAAATTTGAGCAGGTTCTAAGTGGACCTATTAAGAATATTTGAGCAGGTTTTGAGTGGATCTATTGAGTATATTTGAGAAGGTTCTAAGTAAACCTATTGAGTAGATCTTTGGAGGTGATAGAGTAGAGAGTACAGAGTCTCCAGTGGATAGATATCCATCAACCAAGATATTGAGGATAGGTCTTATGAGTGAGGAAAATAGTCTTCAAGTGGAGAGAGATCCACAGTTAGTGGAGGCAGTGTATTTTAGAGGATCACCAACCAAAGAAGAGGAGAAGGAGTTCTCCTGTGGATAGAAATCCACAAACAAGATTTAGGGGATCAACATCTCCTTTGGACAGAGGTCCATAAACATTGTAATTGGGAAGGATTCTCAAAAGATTATTTGAGAAATATTTATAAGAAATATTTTCTCTATGGAGGTAGCCCACATTGGGTGAACCACGTTAAATCTATGTCTCTATTATGTACGGTTTTTTGTGCATTGCTTTAATTACTACTATTGATATTGCTACCTATACACTACATAATATTGATTTGAAAAGAAAAATAAAAAGTGGTCTTATAATATTCACTCCCCTCTCTTAGTATAAGCTTGTGTTCTTCACTTGTGATGCCTTTGGGGCATTTTGTGAGTTGACCAAAGGGCTTATGCTACCTTTGGGGCCTTTTGTGAGTTGACCAAAGGGCTTATGATGCCTTTGGGGCTTTTTGTGAGTTGACCAAAGGGCTTATGCTACCTTTGGGGCCTTTTGTGAGTTGACCAAAGGGCTTATGCTACCTTTGGGGCCTTTTGTGAGTTGACCAAAGGGCTTATGCTACCTTTGGGGCCTTTTGTGAGTTGACCAAAGGGCTTATGCTACCTTTGGGGCTTTTTGTGAGTTGACCAAAGGGCTTATGCTACCTTTGGGGCTTTTTGTGAGTTGACCAAAGGGCTTATGATACCTTTGGGGCATTTTGTGAGTTGACCAAAGGGCTTATGCTACCTTTGGGGCCTTTTGTATTGACCAAAGGGCTTATGTATCCTTTGGAGCCTTTTATTTTTGACCAAAGGGCTTATGCTACCTTTGGGGCATTTTGTAAGTTGACCAAAGGGTTTATGCTACCTTTGGGATTTTTGAGTTGACCAAAGGGCTTATGATACCTTTGGAGCTTTTTAAGTTGACCAAAGGGTTTATGATACCTTTGGAGCTTTTTGTGAGTTGACCAAAGGGTTTATGATACCTTTGGAGCCTTTTGGGTGACCAAAGGGTTTATGGATACCTTTGGAGCTTTTGGGTTGACCAAAGGGTTTATGGATACCTTTGGGACTTTTGGGTTGATTGCTTAACTATTTGATTGTTGATTAGGGGAGGTATGATACCAATAATGCCCTAGTTGATGTTTAGAAAATATTTTTGTTTTGATTTTATGTTATGGATGCAATGATGGATGTTATGCCTAGATAATTATTTGATTATGCTATATGTATGCAATGTACTGGTGACATGCACTAGCTAGATGATAGATGTATGCTTTAGATGGTATGATATAGATGTATAGGCATTATGATGATATATGCCTACATGGATGCAATACTTATTGTTAAATGCATGTTTAATTTTGATTTTGTTGTATGCATCTAACTTATATTGTTATGATATGATAAATGAAATGTGTGTAATGCATTATGATGGTGATCTAATGTAAATGAACCTGTATGCTTTAATCACTTAAAACATAAGGTATGCATGTGATATGAGTTTAACAATCTAATGGGTGACACCACATAATGTATAGCAATCATGAATGTAAATAATAATTCTTAGCATAAGAATTAATTATTTAAGCATCCAAATGTGAGATGAGATGATGTGATGTGTATGTGCTTTCTTGATGAGCTTCTGTAAATTAAAGATATGCACAAAAATAGTCAGTGGTCATCTAAATATCATTGTTGACATTCATCCGGTATCTATCCTATTTCATGAACACCCTTTAATGAACAAAACCTCATAAATAAAGTTGATGATTTGACTGATGGAATGATTTGTTGCTATGAGGGGATTTTTGAGGTTTTCCATGAGACTCAAACACCCTAGTTGCTCCATCAAAAGTTGTATACTGATCATACAAAGTTTTTGAAGGATAAAGTTCTATTATGAAGACCTAGATACTCATTATCCCTATGTGTGCAAATGAATATATTAGATAAAACATAAGCATACCCCAGTGCCAGGTGGGATTCATTCAGCCCATTGTTGTATTGGGGATCCTCAAATGTTTATCCTGATCCTAAGTTGGACTCAGTTGGATTAAACCACTAGGCGGTACAGGACACCTAAAGCTAGCTCTTCCACATGCAAACATTGGTCTGTACAAAAGCGAGATGCTAATGTGACAGACATATCATCGTGCATAAGGATACCTTATGGTTCATCCATGCTGAGAATTCCAAGGATTCAAGTTCAATACTCCCTTATTTTCTTCATATTTATTTGGGATACTTGCTCATGCTTAGTGATGAAAATCACTGTTTATTTTGAATTTTTTTTTTCTTTTGAGCAAGGGATTTATGTAGTGATGATAATCACTATTTATTTTACTTTTAATTTTTCTTTGTTCAAGATTTTTGCTTGTTTTGATTAAAGCAAGGGATTTATTTGGGTAGGGGTGAACTTGTCCTTTTGCCAATTCTCAACATTTTTAAACCGGTCGCACAAGGGGATGAGCAAGATAAACTTTTCACCTTAGGATACCTAATACCACTTCGTAGCATTCATATTTCCCTTATTCCAACTAGGATTTTAGTGTTTTGATTAGTGATGGGATTTTGAAATATACCAGGTGCTATCAAAACTAAACCTCATCTATTAAAAGCTAAGATAACTTTCTACAAAGTTTGATAAAACCACTAGGTATGGCTGAGTGACCAAAAAACCCTAGTATATTCCTTATAGCAACAGGAAGGGGTTGTGTTGAAAAACATAGTTACACACATGGGTTATGGATGATGATGGATTTTGAAGATGCATGATTGAGGTACAAATGTGGTGTCATTTGTAAGATTGTGAATACAACCTACTAAATGTAAATGCAATGGATGCAAATGCCTAATGCAATGCAACTATATGGATGCAAGTGAATGCATAATGCAAATATTTTTGTATTTTTGATGTTTTCAATTATTTTTGAGTTTTTAATTCTAATGTTTTTGAACTTTTTTTAATTTTTTTTTTTTTTTTTTATTGACCAAAGGGCTTAAGTATCCTTTGGGGCCTTTTGTGAATTGACCAAAGGGCTTTAAGATGCCTTTGGAGCCTTTTGTGAATTGACCAAAGGGCTTTAAGATGCCTTTGGAGCCTTTTGTGAATTGACCAAAGGTGCTATGCTACCTTTGGAGCCTTTTGTTTTTTATTTTAATGTATTATGATTTGTTTGGATTTTTTGATGTTTTATACTATTTTTGTAATTTTGAATGTTTTTGAAATTTTGAATTTTATTGTTTTGATAGGGGGAAGGTATGATACCTTAGGTATCCCCCATGTGTGTGCTACTCAATGAAAGTGAGGAAGGTGTGATACCTTTAGAAGTCTCACTTTGCTTCATTGAACTTGATGTGGATGGTGGGGAAGGTATGCTACCTTTAGGACCCCCATTGTGTATGTTTTCCATCATAATGTAATCATATTGCTTAGGAAGAGTGACAAAAATCAGCTCTCTCAATTGGGGCATGGACTTCTGTGGGGTGCCCCTGTCTTGATGAGATGAAATGAGTGAACCATCTGCATGGAGCTCATTTCATTCTAATAGACCTTGGACCACCTTTCAAAATGAATGGTAGCTACGGATGTCATGCCCCTGTATACGATGATACATACAATAGAGGCTTTCATCAGTGGACCCATGCTTGGGTGCTCTTTGCTTGACCTCGGGCAATACAAATGCATTTACCTTGTACAAATTTTGAAATAAAGTCATAGTAGTCATCTCAAATGTTACCTCCTGTTGAGGTGGCTTGTTAGGCCTACGAGGCTATGACTGACCTTGGGATATCAATTGGGATGATGTAGCCTCTATTTTGGAAGGTTGAGGCACTATGGATGAACCATTTATGGGAAAATCCCCACTATCTATGAGATCCTGAACCACACTCCTGAATCCATAGCAATTGCAAATGCCATGCCCCTCTATTCGATGATAGAGACAGTAATGGTCCTCCCTATAACCCTTAGGTTTAGCTCTATTTGGGTCTAAAGGTTTGATGTCAGGTAAGGTGATGACCTTAGCTTCCTGCAGCTTCTAAAAAATGTCAGACATAGACTCATTTAAAGGAGTCCAAATGCGTTGCTGGTGTTTTGAGCGTGTAGCATGCTCTGGCCTAGCTTGGTAACCAGATTGAGCCATAGGTATTTTGGTTGTTAGCTTAGGGGGCTCCTCTTGCTTTTTGGGTGCAAGGGGTGGATTACTGACTATGGTCACTTGTTGGTTGACAATTTGAAGTTGCTTTTTGTTGAGCATGTTGTGTATTAGAGCTCTAAAATGTTGACATACATGAATGTCATGTCCATTCTATCTATGGTATACACAATGCTCATCCTCCTCATATCCCTAGGGTTTCAGATGATTTGGATCTAAAGGTCGCACCTCAGGTAGGGTGATGGTGTTTGCGGCACATAATCGATTAAAAATTGATAATGCAGGCTCAAGAAATGGGGGATACTTGCTAGGTTGTTGAGGTGGTCGGGTTGGTGCTTGCTCTAGTTGAGGCTTTTCCTATGGCTGCACAGGAGGTGGTTTGACCTCAGATGAGGGTTGCTTCTGTAATTCTAGGTTCTCAAGATGGTTCATGATGAAGTGCAATGCCTCAGTTTGCTCATCCATTTGGTACTCCATTCTATCTATACGACTTAGAATGGATTGCAAAACTGACAAGGATGTCATGTGTATTTCTAATGATTGGTTTGAAATACCATTATCATCACTTGAAGGAGGTGAAATATTGGGGTCTACAGGACCCCCAAGTATATGCAAATCACCAATTTATTTCATGTGAGATGAGGTGGATGCTTCTTGATTATCCACTTCATTAGTGGCATTCTCATGCTCACATTTGTGACTCAGTTCATGTTCCTATTTCACTTCATAGTTTTGAACTATGCCAGCTTGAGTATCCCCAATATGATGTGGGGGAACACTTATTTTTTCTCTTGAGGAGGCACCATGAGAAGTGAGTCAGGGGTGACTAATGCCAATGGTTTTGACCCCTTCAATGGGGAAGCAACATATGATTGCACCACATCTTGTTTTATCTACTTTAGAGTCACTTGGTCCTCTATCTTGTTGTTGACCATTACCATGAACTCTTGAGAAGGCACTTTTTCTTGTGTCTCATCGACCTTCTTGTAATACTTGAATGGCTCAGGATCATGGGGGACCACATACACTTGTCCTTGGTGTGTGAATTTTAGGTTTTGGTGTACTATGGAAGGCACACATTCCATATCCCTCATCCATGGTCTTCCTAGCAATATGTTATACTACCTCTCACCCCCAAGATATGGCACAACGTAGGTATCATCTTTATCCCAACCTGTATAGGTAGGATTATTGTGCCAATTGTTGGGGAAGTAGCATCATTGAAGGCCCTCAATGTGAATGTTGAGTCCGTAATGCGTGAAGGTGGTAATTTTAAGTGCTTCAAAGCTATAGTTGTGATGATGTTGGTAGATGACCCAGTGTCAATCAAGACTCTCTTGTATGGAATTTGATTGATGCTTGCTATGATGTGTAGCGGAGGATCGAGTTCATCCTTAGAGATTGGCTTAATCTCCTATCTATGAAAGGTAATCACAGGGTCCTTTTGTAAGTGAATTGAACTCATTGTTGGTGTGGACTACGATAGATTATCAGCTTTAGTTGAATTTTTTGGCATGTTGGGCTGATCAAGGTATCTTTTGCTTCCTGTTGTAGTATTGATCATACCGATAAAACCCTCATTAGGTGGGGCTATGTGCACCTCATTGACGTGCTCAACTTGATTGTTGTTGGCCCCATGATTGGGAAGAGGATTTTTGAATATGTCGATGTTTTGCAATTCATTCTTATCCAACATATTCTGCACTACATTCTTGAATGCAACACAATCCTGGATATCATGGCCATTTTGTTGATGATAAACACAATAGAGATCTTCCCTATACCCCTTAGGTTTGGGGCAATTAGGATCCAGGGTGTGCACCTTAGGCAAGTTTAAAACCTTGGCCTCACAAAGGTGGTTGAAAATTGATGCCAAAGATTCAGGCAATGGTGTATAGTTATGAGGTGGATATTTTTATTTGTCCTTGCCTTGATTCCTATTGTGTTGGTCATAATGCATAGGAGGAGGTTGAGCCTGATAGTTTTCTTGTTGTTGGCTCTATGCTACTTTTGGAATGTTTAACATGATCTAGTTGACGTGCATAGGTTGGACCTATTGTGGTTGATATCATGTGCTCTTGTTCCATTCTTTCTTGCTATGGAGCTTTAGGTCTCCTTCTTCCAGCTTTATATCTTCTATCAGCTTGGCTTGAGCCAAGGCTTCCTCGAATGTTTCATACTACTATAGTTGCAATAGCAATGAGATGTGCTTGGTGCAGCTCTTTGTAAACATTCAGGTGAGCTCTTTAGTGGGGATGGAGAATGGTAGTTTCACCATGATTTTCCTCCACCTATCCCCATAGTCCATAACTAGCTCATCATCATATTGCTTTAGGTTTGCCAAGTCAGACAAGCTTGCCTTCTTTTTGATGCCAAAGGAAAAGTGTTCAAGAAATGCATTCACCAGTTGCTCAAAGCTGATGATGTTATGCTTGGGCAATTGATTGAACCATTTAGTTATTGCACCTGATAATGTCATGATGAATATTCATAGCATTAGGGCATCATTATGCTCAAGGTGGAAGCACACATTCATGAAATTGGTGACATGTTCTTGCATCTTCCTCTCCTTTAAATTTTTCTAACCTAGGCATCTCAAAGTGCCTAGGATAAGTAGGACTCGATACCGAGGGGCACGAAGGTTGATTATGTATCTTACTCAAGGTTGGCTTCTGCCCAACCACATCCTACTTCTCAAGAGACTTGACTCTCTCAGCTAGCACTTTGTAGGCTTGAGAAGAAATGATCTCTTCCTCCCGAAGGGGTCTCTAGGGTGCAAGTGGAGGTAAGTTTCTTTGAGTACAAGGTGGTCGATTGTATTCATCGGCCATATCTATAGAAGATGGTTCAGGATATTGTTGATCCTGGTCATCTGACTCTGATCTCTCATATTGCCTATGCTCAGGCTTGTTTGGCACTAAATGATCATGTGGTCGAGAAGCATGTTGAGAGGTATGGTGAATATAATCATCTACTCACCTATTATGCAGCTCAAGGTGTGAAGTAGCATGTCTCTCATTGTGTTGCTACCTATACTCACTATGGGGAGGTAATTATGATTGAGCCAATCTATTTGATCGCTCTTCATGCTCCTTTAGATCAAGGAGACACTGCTCTTCTAGGTGGTGTTCATATAATCATTGTTGGTGCAACCATTGTTGTTTTGTGCTTTCTCATTCTATGTTTTCTAAATGCTCATGCTCAATGCATAAATCCTCTAATTGATCTTGGAGTATTTGTTCTCTCTGAATTGCATCTGACCTATGTGATCGATTTGATCGGTTTGTTGTGTTGGGTCTATGACTCTGCAACTCCATGTGAGGGTTCTTGTTTGCTTTGAATTGTACAACAAGGTTGGCAACTCTCTTCCCTCGATGAGTCGAGATTGCATTGATATTATGCTCTTCCCTAGGGGTGTAACCCTCATGCAAGGATGTTGTGGGGGTGTCGCGTGTTCATTGGGAACACTCATCATGGGTACGGATAGGATGCAACTGAGTTATAGTTCCTTCATCCATGATGTATTCTTCAATGGATCTAGTAGATCTATGAGGGGTACGATCATGATATATGCTACCATGCTCAAATGTCCCATGTTGGGATCTTCTAGCACCTTGATCTAAGAAGTCAAGGTGATGGGTCTTCCAAGGTTGGGCAAGAGGAGTTCCTTCCTTGCCAATACTATGGTCAGACAACTGACATCCCCCATGTTCGGAAGGATTTGGTATTACAATGGGCATGTGAATGGTTGCCTTCCCTCTATATTGCCCCTCATTGGGCTGATTTGAACTCTCAATGTAATGAGATGTGGTGGGTCTGGAAGTATTCTCATTTAGGTCATGAGAAGATCTGGTGTTGGTTCTCCTGAGCGGGGTTTCTTGGTGAGATCCACTATGAGTGGTGTTGTCTCCCTTGAGACTACCTAAAGTTCATTCAGGTATGTTTTGGGTAGGTGTGCTACCTCTAGGGTGGTCTAGGCCCTCTGGTGCATTGGGTGCAACCTCAGTCTTAGACCGGGGATGGCCCCATGTATTGACCATAACCTTGTGAAATTTGACTTCCAAAAAATGTTGTGGGTGTTATATACCAAAATTATCAGCATGACGAGCTGATCGCAATGGGCTATGACTCCAAAAAGTGACTTTTGGGTCAAAATTTTGTATTTTTGAAATAATTGGCCAACCGAGGCCCGTGGGGAAATGCCCACTTTTAGGAATTTTTAGGAAATTTTGAATCATGAAGAGTTAGGACTCAAAATTTTTGTGAGAGGTGCACAAGGGGCTAACTAAGACAAAAAAATAAATTTGGCAATTTTTGGAGTTGTCTAGCCCATTTTATGACTATTTTAGTGCAGTTTTTCCCTATTTTCAGCTTCAGAAATAGAGTAATCATAAAACCAAAATAACTTTTTTGTTATAGCTCCGATTTGCATGATTCTCGATCCATTGGATGCAGAATCAAAAAGTAGTTTTTTTTTTCAATAAATTTCCTTGAAAAATTAGGGTTAGGGTTTGGTCCCAGATCAAGGATCTTAGGTTGATTACCCAACAATAAAGAAACACACAAAGTAGACAATATGATTATCTCTTTTACAGATTAGATGTGTGTCCTAAAACTGGTTTTAGTGTGTTTCAGATGTGTTGTTGCTCTTGCTTTCTTGTTCATGTTTTGGACTTAGAATGAGGGAACTCAACCATAGTGGTGACTAGGAACACTAGTGCCAAACATGATTTCTCAAAAGAGTCTAGGGTACACCGCTTAAAACCCAGTGGAGGGTTCACCTAGCTCTTCCACTCTGAATCAATAATTGCTCCAACAGTGGGAGACAGTTTGAACACAAGTGACCTACACCAACTTAAAGGAGTTCCCTATTCTATCTAAGGATATCTAGGGGGAAAGCCGATGGAAGGAGGTGAATTCCAACGTCATCGGTCTGAATTGGGGGTTGGTGATGAAATCCAACCTTACCAATGTTATTGTAATACGTGCAAGTGTGTGGGGTTCTTTTTAGATTTTTGAAATAGAAAGTGATGCATCAACCAACATTCATGACTACTTTCCTACATGCCTAAAAAGAATGTTTGTCTTCAGAAATATGCATATCTAATTTAATCTAAATGATTTTTCATATAATGCACTTCCTACTTTGTGAATTGAGGCCACTAGTTGGGCCACATGCAAGCAAACTAAACACACAGAAGCCTAGCATGTTGGAGACTAGGGCAGACCTTAAAAGTAGAGGCCCATTATTCCTAGAAGTGCCTAGAGGAAGCTAAAGAAAAATCTAAGAAACATATAATGCATATTTTCTTTTTTTCTTTATATTTTCCTAATTAAACTACGTATTTGCTTGCTATTTCTGGAAGTAAATTGCAGATAGAAAATCATAGAGAATAAGGTATTTGTACCAACCTTAAGTCCTCATATGATGATGACCTGGTTGACCTCTATCTCTGGTTTTTTGCTAGTCATTGTCAATTAGAGTGTCTAATTTTGGCCGCTGACTGTAGGAGTGACTGAGATTTGATGGTCACTATTGACCAGAGTGACCAAACTTGCACATAGAAAAACACTTGAAATATTAGTAAATCGACCAAAAAATAAAAACTTGGTGGGGGTCCCATCATGATCACCATCTGTGCGACCCTAGGAAGCATGCACCACACTTACCCTACTTGCAATGTCATTATTATATCAAATGAAGAGATAAAGACAAGCACATATAACACAAAAGTAAAGAGCAAAGCAATATTATTTTATTAATGCTTTCGGATCTTGGTTACATGTACATCCCTCTAAGGGATACTCTTTTTGATACAATAGATTACAAGTGGGATAATCGGTGAATGTATCCCCTACAAGGGGATGGTGCACCTTCGTAGGCCTCCCGATATCGCACACCAAACTATCCGAGGGCTTACTGATGCCTCCTTCTCCTGATCTCATCTTGGAGGGATCTCATGCTCTGGATGCTTTGAACCGATCCTATGAACCTGTATCTACGGGTAAGGAAACAATAGAGCACAATAAGTAGTACGGGCCACCTCTCTAAAGGAGGCTCTTATTAGAAAATCTGATAAATAAGATAAATGATCATGATAATACTAAAATACGAGCATAACCCAAATAATAAATGCATGGAAAGCTAAGAAATATAAAGTAAATGCATTAATGAAATCAGATCTAAGCTATGACTAATTAATAAATCAAGCAGTAATGGATCTAAGCTAAAACAATGAGAAATAGTGTCTAATGCCCTAAAATATGCCTGCGGGCCACTATCCAAGATAGCGGCCACGAAGTAAGCTCTTCTCCTCATGAACCAGGGACTATAGCACTATCCTCCTTGCTCCAATTGATGTTCAAGGGTCACCTGTTATGCCTTAGTACACTGGTTTCCGGTGAATAATAACGTATTTGAATAGTGGGTGCATAGTCTCTTCTTAGTTAGATAGCACTTCATTGCTCCTCAAGGATGCATAGATTTGCTCTCTAATCTAACAGGGTTTCACTGCATAAACTAAAAAAATTAAAGATCTCTTTTGCTCTTTTGTGGGAGAGTCCATATGTAGACTTCTCTCTCTTTTAGATCTATACCTTGGCTTCCTATAGAAGCTTCAATCCAAATTGCATACTACTGACCATCCTGGGTGGAAAGCATTAGTCACAAACTGGCATTGAAGGGGTAGTTAGGAGGAACTCAGGGAGTTCCTCATCAAAATTTGTCCATAAAAATTGCAAGGTGCATTTAGACTACGTGATCTGGACCTGCATTCATGGCCAGACTATGCATGGTACTAGCTACTATCAGGTTCAGTAGCTAGGTGTGGCTGCTACAGTCTTTAGTGTCCAGATGTGGTGGCTGCTCTTCTTGAGAGAGGCTAGGCCTGGATGGGCTAGAACTACACTTTTTGAGTGGTTAGGACCACTACTTGCTCTTGGAGAGGTCCAAGAAGATTCATATGATCTGCAAATGTGTCCATATGGGTAGTCTCCTAAACATGACATATTTTAGGTGTCTACATATATCATTTACAAAGAAGTTAAGTGACTAAGCCAAATGAAAAGGGAGGAAAATGAAATGAAGAGTGTCTTTTAGGGTTGGAAAGCTTTAAAAGGCCATGGAAGCAAAGGAAATGGGGGCTAGAATTTTTGGGAGTAGAAGCACGGGAAGAGGATTGGAAGATTTTTTAGCTGCTGCTATGGAATTCCTCACCTTGTAAACAAAGACAGAAGGTTTTGAATGAAAGTTTTTATTGAATATTTTTCTCCTCCATATGTTGATTTCATTAGATGATGTTTATGCATGTTAATGGTTGCATCATTTAAGGCGATTAATGTATGGTTTATTTCCTTAGAATCTCACACTTAACCCGATTTAGATTGTGTGGATGCAGGTCTAATCTGGTTTCATTTTTTTTATGTTCATGATCTTCTCTTTTTTTGTAGGACAAGGAGGAATAAAATTTATAGTAGCTCACCTTCATTTCTTTTCTACATTTTTATTTTCATTTTATTTTAGATTCATTTTATTTCTTTTCTCTAACCCTAGATTTTGTTATATTTTTTATCTTTTATTTTATTTTTGTTCAAGTTCCAATCAAGCACTCAAATCCCTAAAATGCTATTTCATTTTGCACAAAAAAATCATTAATGAGGGTTTTGGAGTAATAAGAATACCCAAATAATTTTTTTCTTAAGGTTAACTAATTAAATTATTTGGGTGCATTTTATTTGATTAAAGCATTTTATTTAAAGTTCCAAAGCATATTTTTGCACTTCACAAGTCTTATCATTTTCTTGATTTAATAATGCAAGACTAAAATTTGTTTAACCATGCAAGATAAAATGAATTGAAGCATCATTCAGGATTCACATTTCACATTTAGATTCAGTCACTTTATTTTCTTGCTCAAACAGAGCTTAACCATCCAAGATAAAATCAATTTGCATTCAAGGGAGGGATTTACTAACTCCAATATCACATTAAGGCAAAGATAAAATTAAGTGGTTTTCCACAACACTTGCTAACAACAATATTTTAATCTAAAGATAAAAATAATTTGCTAATAGCAAGTACTGACTCCAATTTACATTAAGGTAAAGATAAAATGAAGTGGTTTTCCACAACACTTGCTAACAACAATATTTTAATCTGAAGATAAAAATAATCTGCTAACAACAAGTACTAACTCCAATTTACATTAAATCAAAGATAAAATGAAGTGGTTTTCCACAACACTTGTTAACAGAACATGTTTAATTTAAGATAAAAGGAATCTACTAACAGGGATTCAAGGATAGATCACTTTAAAAAATCAAAAATAAAAAATGAATTAGGATCAATTTCATGCACTCATTCATTATGTTATTTTTGCACATAAGGGAAATCAAGCCCTTTCAGTTAATGAACAATAAAAGCATAACATCATAAAGTAGGACCAACATAGGCCCCTACAGTTATTTTCAAATCACTAAGGTATTCTAGCACTTATTTGACACATTTTCATAAGCATACATGCACACACTAAGTAAAAAGAACCTTGGAGTAATGTTGATTTCTTTGCAAGAGAGGGTTTTCTAATAAAAATCCTAATTGTGAGTGTGGTTTTGCAATAGGAAAAAATTACCACTCTACATTTTGGCACTAGAAGGAGGGCTTGATTTGGTTATTTTTGTCATAGATGCTAATTTGTTCATGTTACATGCAAGTGTTATTGGAAGGCATTGGTCTTGATTAATGAGGTTTTGTTGGTCACATTCATCAATTTGAAAGTCCTTTAATTCATGATGCATTGATGCTAACCCTTTTGCAAATTGGAGAATGTTCTTTATTGCTATGGTTTAATTCATGCATTACAATGGATGAACATGATGATTTATTTGTCTAACCATTTGAAAATTATTAGTCATTTCATGCTTCTTTGCAAGATATATTTATTTGACTAACAAAATTGATGCTAAAGTTACAATCTTTAAGGTTCTCAAATGGCAATGTTTACTCCAATGATGATAGGTAGTCCTTTAAACATACCTGGGCCTTCACATCATATGCCTATAGATCTTATGTGTAATTTACCTAAGTTTAGGCATGATGGAATAGAACTAGATGAAGATCATATTGAGGCATATAAGAACATTTTAATTCATTTGCAAATTATACATGAAGATATTGTTTGTAGGATGTTTCCATCCACATTAGATGAATTTTCTTATGATTGGTATCTTGGTTTACCTTTAGGTTCTATCACCTCTTGGGATCAATTAGAGACGACATTTATCGAACAGTTTAGAAAATTGATTGATCTGGATAGGATATTAAATCAATTTGTTTCTGTTTGTAAAGAACCTAATGAGTTCGTAAGCCAATTTAAGTTCCATAGGTTGTACATCGATATGGAGATTCATTACATCATTTCAGAAGAAGAAGCCATCCAAGTGTACCTAGAAGTCTTAGACCCATTTACTTCTACATTTTTAGGGAGAATTCTTAAAGAGCCATCCTTGCATAGAGTCTACAGTGAGGTAATAATAGTAGAACAATGATGGATTTCAAAAGGTATGGATGTGGGTCGATTATCATTTCTCAACCCTAAGGCTCAAAATAAAATGCTACCAATGAATCTAGTTGAGGAACCACCTTCTTCCATGATGAACTATTTTTTAGGAGCTATGGATTCCAACCAATACCAACCATCTAATCTAGCACCTTTGAATTTAATGAGGTCTAATGTGAGCAATCAAGGGGATAAAGTTGAATTTCCACATATTATAACCACCTTAGATATCATCCAAGAGGAGGTGCAAGTCTCAAGGTCAATGTCCACCAATGAGGATTGTGGTAAACAAACCCATCAAGATGTAGAGATTGGTTTATTTTTATTCACAAAGGAGGATTGGGACAACTATAGAAAGTTGAATACAAGAATTGATCCCACTGAAGAAACCCTTGACCTACCAAAAGATGAATTTGACAAAGAGGAATTTTCAAAATTGAAGGGGACAAATCTGAGGAAGATTTTTTTGAAATTGAGGAAAGAGAATCAATAGATGAATCTAAATATTATGTAGAAGACTTGATAGAATATCATCCTTTGATATTAAGATAATTATTATGATGGCTGGGGAAATATGAAGAATATGTTTCTTTTACACCTTTTGATAAAACATTTTCTTCATTTGATATGTAAGACAGTAAAATTTATATCTTACATATAGAGCCTAAAATTAATATACAATCAAAGAATCACATGTATTTCGAAGACACGATATAATTTCATCCCTTAGCCTTAGAAGACAATTATCATAATGGTTGGAGAAGATATGAGGAATTATTCATTTCTCACACTCCTATTGATGAAATTTCTATTTTGCTTGATATGCAGGATGCTGAAATCTCTATACCATCAAAAAATAACACACCTCTTGATCAACAAAATTTATGGTTTGAAAAGGATGGACATACTTATGATTGGGTGCCTAATTTTGGTATTTAAAAAAATAGGTTATTAATGAAGGCGAAGGGCTACAAGATAATGATGATAGAAATCACGAGGAAGAATAAGAAGGTATAAATGCTCATCAAGTCATGGTAAATGAAAGCATACCAAAGGTAGAATATCATCCCTTGTGTCCAACTATCCAAAATCCAGGTAAAGGTTTGCCTAATTATTTGTTGGATTCTAATGTTATCAATGATGAAATGCCATTGGAGGTTAAAAAAGAACTAGAATTAATTTCTACTCACACCTCTAATAAGATTGCTTTGTTGAATGAAACAAAAGTAGATAGGCTTGAATTGTTGAATCAAATTCATCAAAATTTAACAATTGAATATAGGATACAAACTTATAATGATTCTCATGTGGTAGATATCCTATATGCTTGCAAATTGTTGCATAAGTATGATTGGCCTAAAGAAATAGATGATGAAGTTGCTTTAAAATTTTTAGAAATAGCCTCCTATTTGAAGGAAATCCTACATGCTTGTGAAAATAAATCTAATTTTGAAATTTACATCTCATTGAATAAGCAAAAGATAGTTGAAAATCATGAATTCACTTGCAAGTTTAATGAATCGGAGGCTCAACATGGAATTGCTAATAACCTTGAATCAAATTGATGGTGTGAGAGAGGTAAAGTGAGAGTTATTATATTGTTTGGTCTAATATTACTTTTGTTGGATGTCTATAAATCTTGGCATGCATATCGTAATATATGTCTCTTAAAGTGGGCTAATCGATTTTGGGATCTAGGGAAATGATAGTTCAAGTTTTTGCATCATATTGTATATTATTGTATATAATTTTTTATTTGGTAATTATTATAATAGATTAACAGTGGGTTTTTATAGAGGATCCCAAAACCTTATATACAAAATCAGCCTTGCTAAATAGTGCTTCATGCCTCTTGGCTGGAAGAATAAACCTGTATGCAAAAAAAAAACAAAAAGTTGCTAATTTCCCGAGGGCTACAAGTAAGGCATTTTTGCTTGATTATCCTGGAAACCATGGCCATTATAACTGGGAAAACAAAAACTAGCCGGAGAAGCTGGACCATCGAAAAGCAGAAGAAGACAGCCAAGAAAACTACAAAAAATTCTCCCATACCTGGGAAATAACTTTCCACATTTTTGCTTTCTCGGAGGCAGAATTCGAAGCATACATGTTGGATAGGATCCAAGAAAAATGACTGGACTGAAACAAACCGTTGAAAATCCTATTGGAAAATTTTTCCCTGGCCTAAATGGCCACTCTGTTTAGTCTTCTTGCATCCAGGATTTCATCCGTACGATTTGAGGTTCTTCTTACTTCCCTTTCCCTGCTGGAAGGGAGGTTTTGGGATAAATGCATCACCCATCAGAGAATCAGAGTCATCCTAAAACAACAACCGTTGGGTTCCATTTGCAACATCAGCCATAGTTTCTTTGTCTCTCTTTTCCTTGTTTGGGGGACAGCCCTGCTTCCTTTCACTACCAAAATCCACCCGTCGCTTTTGACTCCTTGTAATTCGAGGGCCAATATTACCAGGCTGGTAACCTCTTCTTCCCAGCAGGTAGTCTTCCAATATATTTTGTGCCTCGGGAGAGTTTCAGTCATAAATTTTGGATGAATCTGCCTGTGTGGTGATAAGCGGGGGCATGTTCCTTTTTCTCCTGTGGTCCTAGTTGGGGGAACCCACCACACTGCTCGGAGTCCAGATGGGTGGTGATTTCCTCTTCTGGTAAGGAGGATTCGAGATGGTCCCTGGATGGACCTAGAGATTCATGGCCTTTTGCAAAAGGGTGCTTCGTCTGACCTTCATCGTGCTCTAGAGGGTTGCAGGGATCCCGCTCCTTCTTCCTCGAATTTTGGAGAGGACAATTGGACTGAAGATGCCCTTGAGAACTACACTGAGGGTAGAAAGCTGGCTTGTTCTCATAAACAATAGCTTGCTTGTGAAGAAAAGTACCCCCATATCGCAGAGTAATGGAGGATGGGAGGTCCATCTCTAAGTCTACCAAAACATAGAACCGGGCTTGGACAAATCTAGTTCGAGCTCTGGTAGGAGGGTCTAAAGTGATCAGCTCCCCGATGGACAAAGCAATACCTCTAATTACATTTTCATGCCAAAAAAAAAGGGGAAGACTCGGGAGCCTAACCCATATTGGAGCAATGTTGATATTCTAGGTATCGGGGTTAAAGTTCAAACCCCACTTCCTTAGAAAGAGACTCCTATGGCCCAAGAACCAAGGCCCTCCAGCCAGGATTTTACAGTAATCCTCCTTGTTGCTCAGCCTAATCACAAAAAAACCTTGGGTTAGGGCAGCCAGCTCTAAGTGACCAGAGGTCCGCCATTTGCCAGACGCCCACTTGCAAATGGTCTCCATGTCGGGACGACCACCAATAAACTTACCGATGAGGGTAAATTTTTTGAAATCCACAAAGCTTGAGAGAATTTCTACCGGGATGTCCAACTCGTCCTCGAACGAAAATAACTCCTTGGAGAAGAGCCCGCTTAGGGTTTTAGAGGCCATTGCCAAAGCATATGACTTCCGAGGTCCATCTCCCCATTTGTCTGGCGGATCCTTGCCACGACTTGGCAAGGACTCCTCGGCATCCCTAGACTCTGTTTGCCCTCCCTCCACCCTGTCGAGCCCCTGGTTCGACCTATCGACGCTCCCGTGCTCTCCCAGAATAGCCTTCCCACCCACCGTCATCCCCACCCTCCCAAGAAACCCTAATTTCATTGCTCCCCATCCTCAATCTGTATTCTCAATCACATTGTTTAAAATTTAATATTATTTTTCAATTTTTATTTAATTATTGTATATAAATTTGGTTTTCACATTTTTTTTTATTTTCTGTTTTGGGATTTGTTTCTATTTTTTTTTTGTTTGGTGATTTTTGTGTTTGTTTTCTTGTCAAGTTTGTATTATATTAGGTTTTGGGTTTGTTTCCAAGTTTTGGTTTGCAAGTTTTACATTTTGGGTTCATTCCCTCTATTTGTGGTTGTGTTTTGGGGTAGCTACTAATGTTTGGCCTCTTGATAGTTTTTGTGCTTCTTGGTCATCAAAGATGAATTACCTATTATGTGATTTAGGGAAAAGGGGATAAAATTGTTTAGTTAACATTCTTGGATTTTGGTATTAAGATGGTGAATTTTAGAATACTGAATCATTTTTCTAAAGCTACACATAAACACATCATATTAAAGGGTATGCTTTGGAATATTGAAGGATGAAGTCATTTTGGTTTGAAAATTAAGGCAAATTTTTTTATAAACTCCATATTTAGCCTTGAATGATCTCTAACCCAGGTGGCAGGTGAAGTTTGCAAAGAAATATAATGATGAATAAAAAAAAAAACTAAATCAATAAAATGGCTTAGGACATATCCACTAGGGCTATAGACACCTAGCTATAAGTGGAGCAATATCTATAAAAGAGGTAAATGCAAAATTAATATAATACCTGGGTGAGCAAGGCCATCTCCACTAGGACTATAAATGCCTGGTTGGCAGTGGAGTAATGCAGAGGCACATTCTTAATCAAATGCAAATGATTCATGTGTTTCATTTGGAGTTATCTACCTCACTTTCTTGGAGGTCGCTAGATGTTTTGTTTTTTGATCTTTGGTTTATTTTTTTTTGGAACTGGGTTCTTCATCGAAAATGGTTAAAAGCATTTCCCAGTAGAGTCGTCATTTGTTGTGGCCATTCCACAACTAGCTCCAAAACTTGGGGACCCACCTTTAATGTATGGTTTATTTCCTTAGACTCTCGCACTTAACCTGATTTAGATTGTGTGGATGCAGGTCTAATATGGTTTCATTTTTTTATGTTTAGGATCTTCTCTTTTTGTAGCACAAGGAGGAATAAAACTTATAGTAGCTTACCTTCATTTATTTTCTGCACTTTTGTTTTCATTTTATTTCAGATTAATTTTATTTATTTTCTCTAACCCTAGATTTTGTTATATTTTTTATCTTTTATTTTATTTTTTTTCAAGTTCCAATCAAGGACTCAAATCCCTAAAATACTATTTTGATTTGCACAAAAAATAAATCATTAATGAGGGTTTTGGAGTAATAAGAATACCCAAATAATTTTTTTCGTAAGGTTAACTAATTAAATTATTTGGGTAGATTTTCTTTGATTAAAGAATTTTATTTAAAGTTCCAAAGTAGATTTTTGCACTTCACAAGTCTTATCATTTTCTTGATTTAATAATGCAAGACTAAAATCTGTTTAACCATGCAAGATAAAATGAATTGAAGCATCATTCAGGATTCACATTTCACATTTAGATTTAGTCACTTTATTTTCTTGCTCGAACAGAGCTTAACCATCCAAGATAAAATCAATTTGCATTCAAGGGAGGGATTTACTAACTCCAATATCACATTAAGGCAAAGATAAAATGAAGTGGTTTTCCACAACACTTGCTAACAACAATATTTTAATTTGAAGATAAAAATAATCTGCTAATAGCAAGTACTGACTCCAATTTACATTAAAGCAAAGATAAAATGAAGTGGTTTTCCCAAACACTTTCTAACAACAATATTTTAATCTAGGGATAAAAATAATATGCTAACAACAAGTATCAATTCTAATTTACATTTAATTAAAGATAACATAAAGTGGTTTTCCACAAGACTTGTTAAAAAAATAAGTTTATTTTAAGATAAAAAAATATACTAACAAGGGTTCAGAGGTCCTAGGTGTAGACCAATTGGTTCGTCCAAACCCCATAAGGGGATGAAGGTCTAAGGTTCAAATCTTGGGCCTCGTCAAGCTGAACGCTTTTCCCTTTCTTGGTGCTTTCAGTGGTGTAAAAGGTTTAATATGATTGTGGCATGGTGGTTATAGGGGTGGACTACACGAAGATCTATGTGGTGGCTTCTAAGATAGACAACACAGAATACTGTGGCAGCCATAAAAGTTGGACAACATACCCGGATTTGTGGTAGCTACCGATTCCACCATGTAAATTCAAAAAATAAAAAAAATAAAAAAAATAAAAAAATAAATAGAGATTCAAAGATAGATCACTTTAACAAATCAGAAATAAAAAATAAATTAGGATAAATTTCATGCACTCATTCATTATGTTATTTTTGCACATAAGGGAAATCAAGCCCTTTCAGTTAATGAACAATAAAAGGATAGCATCATAAAGCATAGCAAATCAATAAGGTATTCTAGAACTTATTTGACACATTTTCATAAGGATACATGCACACACTAAGTAAAAGGAACCTTGGAGAAATGTTGATTTCTTTGCAAGAGAGGGCAATCTAATCAAAATCCTAACTGTGAGTGTGGTTTTATAATAGAGAAAAAATACCCCTCAATAGGAAGAATCTTCAAATGCACTGAGCAGTGTTGTCTAATTACTTAGTGAAGAGGATATCAGTGAAGCAGAGGTCAATGTAGAAGAAATAGAGGATGAATCTGAGGAAGAAGATCGGGTCATATAAGAGGATCAAATTGAATAAGAAGAGAAATTTTAGAAGATTGAACCTAAAAATACCAAAATAGAAGTGATCCATGTTGATGAAGAAGATGCTAAATATGAAGAGCAATAGGTATAATGAAAGTCACCGCTGTGAAACATAATTTTTATGAAGTTTTGCAGTCTAACAAGTGTTAGAGCAATAAAGGAAACATCAACCTACAAAAGGCCTCACACATATAGAGTTGTAGAAAGGTGAGGGCCACCTATAAGAGAAGTCCTCCTTGGTGCAGGTCAATCATATTTTGCTTCACAAATGGTTTCTTCAGGGACCATGAGCTTCTGGATATTTTGTCTTTGATCAAGAAGTTGATGGTCATGAAGAAGTAATTTTTGAGTCATAATGTTGCGGATAGCTAGACGATGTGAAGTAAAAATACTAGAAGAGAAATATCTTACAAGAAAATTTGGATTTATGCCTCTGGTTTGGTCTCCATATGAATAATTACCCTCTAATTATGTATAAATGATTGAGAGGGTGACGGTCATAAGGATAATTATACTCTAAGACCTTGTTTTGAAGAAAGCAACTAGAGTCTAGTCACCCCATCCATATTTTTCCACATCATTTTGTCACTCCCCATGCATTTCATCATTCCATTAATCTTCATCCATCCCTACATTTTTATAGGCCAATTTTCAAGTTGTTCACTTCATCTCACTCTTTTTGACCACTTCCTTCCATTTCATGATCTTTCATCTTTCCATTTCCTTAGACTCCATAAACCCAGTAAAGGCTCTAAGTTAAAAAAATATTGTGAGCAGGACTTCCCATGAGGCACCAATAATATAGGTCAAAATTGGATACATCTCTACTTAGCTCAAAAATTACAAGTTTGACTAAGTATGGAGAGAATAAACATAATTTCGCTAATTTTCTCATTTTCGCTAAAATGCAAAAGTGCGATTGTTTTTTTTTTCAAGGTAAACAATATTACTAGGTTCACTATATTTTCATAACCAAATTATGATATAACATGCCTTACTATTTTCCCTGATATATGTCCCTATTTGAGAAATTATATGGCCAAAAATATCTTCTAGTGGTAAACTATGTTGTAGGATTCTCTAAGGTGGCCTAGGTGAATGATTTGTTATAATAGTATTGACTTGTGCTCCAACTCCTTAAAGATAATATGTCTAGGCCCAAAACTATATGAAGTGGTAGTAGGAGATGCATTGCTCTAAGTGACAATTTATAGTGGTAAATATGGTATTTATGTGACTCTATCCTTAAAAACAATTCTCCTTAAAGACCAAGTTTAGTGTAAAGTTACCTCTCAATTTTATGACCCTAACAAGGTGATCCATTGCATTAGGGAAGTGGAATACTAGCTAAAGCTTCTGTTGACTTACTAAATTCACCTTGATTTTCATGATTATTATCTTAAATAGGTTATGAAAAAATGTGTAGTCCTAGAAATAACTAGTACTTGACAAAGAAGGGTGAATTACTCTCCATATAAATACTATGTTGTAGTCTCAAGTTTGTAATCTATGGTCTTGTAAAATTTATGATTTCCTTATAAAATAGTAGGATCTTCCAAAATAAGATACAACACAGGAGCTTGAGAGAATTTTCCAATAATTTATAACTTTGAAGATAAAGCTTTATGAGGTGGGATTCATGTAATGACTCCCATATAGCCATGTCAGCTATCTTGATTATTATGTCCTGGAATTTGGTTAGTCAACCCTTGAGCATTAGGGTTATATTTATTATTTTATAGTTTATAAATAAAGGAGATATATTATAGTTGAGGCTATATTTTATACTTGTTATCTCAAGTCACCTTGTTGTGTGCATGAGACTTTGCCCTCTTTAAGTGGCTAGGATTTTTACTAATTTGGAATATGGAAATTTGTTACTTGCATTATTGATTTTATGGTGTTGAATTTGATGTATTTTTCTAGTGGATGTTTTCTTTTACATGTTATTGAATTGTTGATGTTGTTATTGTATTTTGGAACTTGTTTCATTATAAAGCATGCTTACAAAATTGCATATGTATATAAGTTTAGAAATAAGGGGGAAAACTTGGTTGGATATTATTCAAAGATCAAGAAAAGAATTGGATAAACTTGTTATTTTAAAAAATATATAAGGTCTATGGATGCAATAAAGTTTTTAAGGAAATAAACCCTACCTATATTATTGACAACATAGAAATTCATATCAAAGAATTTATAATTAATCAAAAAATATGTTAGGTAGTCATTCAATGACAAATATTATGCAAATTTCTCACTTAATGTTTAGTTAGAGGGATATTAATTTTGGAAACCAAAAAAAAATATGACAAACATAAAAAACAATTGGGATTAAGTTTGATAATAATTTTTACTTAAAATTTAGTATTAGTAATGATATATAGGTTTACAAAGAAGCCTTATCCTCATTTTGTGATCTAAAATGCTAAGCATTGGCTTGGGTCTTTCTAGCTTGTAGTAGTTAAAAAATAAAAATTTGTATTAATATAAGCAATAATTATAGATCTTGGTTTTTTATTCCTAATCTAGTTAAGGGATACAATTTTAAACAAGCAATGTTGAATCTTTAAAGATGCTTCAAGAGTTTTATTTACCCATTTTTTCATGATATGATGATCTAGTTTGAAATCTATCAAAATTTGGTATATATTCAATCAAATTGGGATATAACACTTTGGACCACTCAAAATTTCCTAATACCAAGGGTTTTCTTTGGATATATGTTTGGTCACCTGAGATCCTCCCTAAGGCTTCAACATGTTTTTTACTTAATAGTCCAAAGCAAAAATTTTAATCTGAAGTTATTTGTAAAGAAGAGGATATAATGGACCTTTATTTATGCTTTGTGTGTGAAGGAGTTGCACAGTTTAGATCACCTACTTCATCATTGTGTTTTTGTCTTCAACATTTTATGGTTTTTTTTAAAGAAAAATAAAATTGGTCGAGTTGTTCCATTGATATAATTAGAAGATTTTGGTTAATTGTTTCAAGGCTAAAACATTAAGCATTTTATAGATACTAGTCCTACAATTATTTGTTAGAATTTGTTGCTTAAAATTAATAATTATATATATTTTTAAATCTCAAAATTACATCCTATTTTGGATTCATATTGTTATCTCTCTTACAAAGCATGTAAGGGCATAGTGATCATCATGCAAAGTCTTGGGTCTGGAAAATGATTTATTAGTGTGTTGGTTATAGGATATGAATACACATGCAATATTATTCTATGATAAGGGATTTAACAAATAGAATTTGTATCCATTTATGATAAAGTGAAAATATCCAAAATTTAGGTTCATGAAACTTAACTTTTATGATGCTTCTAGAGGAAACTATGAAAATTTTGATGAAGGTGGTGGTATTTATAGAATAGTGAAGACAAAATTATATTCACTTATTTAGAATATTATGGAACCTTGATGAATAACTATGTAGATGCTATAACACTTCTTACAAGGATCAATATTATCATTAGGTATGATTTAATTAAGGGGGACCTTCAAAATTTATTAGTAATGCTATCAAGAAAATGGATATGGAAAATGGATCAATAATAGCATTATGCTTGATGCTCATCAATTATTGATAAAGGCACATATTATTTTTTATTTTTTAAACACATAGGGGAATCGATAACACCATTGGGTGCTACCACTATAAAAATTAGTCCATTGGGTTAGACAAAGTTAACAAGAACCCCAACCCTCAAGGGCATCAAACTGGGATAGCTAACAAACACATTCGACGTCTACCATCTAGCCTATTGTTGTCTACGTATGCCAATGGTTTGAACTTTAGAACTCCTCAAATAGAGCCCAAAGCCCTAACCATTGTGTTGTCCTTGTTGGACAATACATATTATTATTAGTTAGTTACAGTATATGAACGAATACTTATATAAGATACAAACATAATTATACTTTGTATGTTGTTTAAGTTTGCATGTATATTGATTTTATTTTTGAATTATATTGTGTTTTAAACCTTTTTCTTATTTTTATTTTTATTTTTAAGAGTGTCATGTTATCATTATTTTTTTTATTATATTTGATGTATTTTTATTTTGATAAATATAATAATCTTGGTTTATTTTAATTTTTAGGTTCACAAATATAATGAAGGTTGATTGTTGACTCCTAAAAAATTAATCTCTACATTTAAACAAGTTTTGAAGAAATTATAGAAGATCAAACTAAACCTTAAATACAATCTTACATGTGTTTATCACTCTTGATGATAAGACACATATGTTGTCTCAAAATATTAAGCAAAAACTCTTATTGCACAATGGATACCAAAAAATAAAAAACAAATAAATGTAATATTTTTATATTATGATATTTTACTATAGTGAAGTCTCACTACAGTGATAAAAGCCTATTCCTAGAGGTAATTTTGACCATAATACTTTCTTGAAGCCAATATGAAAGAGCCCAATGCCCCTACTACCTACGATGCAGCCAAAGTTAGAAGACCATCTAAGATGTAGTTGATGGGGAGCCACTATCATCAAATATTCCTATGCCTAAAGTTCCATTCACCATGAATCTCATCCAACCCACTAGACTAGAATCAAGTAGCAATCCAATAGTCTTTATGATAGTGGTTAAAGCAGGTCTTGATAATACTTGCAACCCTTGAGCCATTTTGGTAACAGCTAAAGGGGAACCTCTTTTATCAAGGGATTGCTTTGGTTGGATTTCATAGCCTTTTATTACCTTCAAAAAGCAAAGCCCTAAAAATTGGTCCCTCCCCTTAACCATGGGAGGACCTTGGCCCTATGTATCTTTAAAAATTGATACCACCAATGAATCTTGGGGACTAAGGCCCTTTTCTTGATAAAAGAGGAGTACCCAAGGGGACTAAGTAGGGAGACGGTAAGGCAAGCCTCATTAATTTTTAAGGAAGGGCTTGATATCCAAAGGTTAGGGAAGAACGAAGCAATCCAAAAACTTTCCAACTATAATGTTTCCCCTTTTCCTTTTGGTATGTTGATTCCACAATGATATTCCCATCCCCACTGGGTGCATTGAAGAATACCTTCACCTTGGGAGACTTCCAAGAGTGTGGATGAACTAGGATTCCAATAGTGGATCCCAAAACCAACCAAAATTGATCGAACATGAGTGAAGGGATAAAAACCTAGTTTTGGTCTAGACACTCCACCATCAAATGTAGTTCCCCAAAGTGGTAGTTGAAGCATTAAAATTAATTGCACGGAGGACAACCCAAGAGGAAATGTATGATTAAGGTATTAATTATGGAATATCATGGGAGTATAATCATAAATATTTGTTACAGATCTCTAGAGCCTCCAAACCATTCATTTTTTATGTCGACTAGCATGGGCAAAAATTTTGGATTCAAATTTTGAAATCCTACATGTATTTTGGAGGGAAACTTCTCATATTTCTTCTTATAAATACCTCTCTTCTTATCATTGTAAGCATCAAAGGCCCTCTATTTTTTTAAAGGGGTGCTTCCATTCATTCTCCTTTGTGTCTTAGCCTAGCCTGAGCCTTACACGGCCTGCCAAGTAGTTTTCAAACCTCTTCCCTATATATGTATTGATGAGTGTCATTAATGTTCATTATTTAATTTTAATTTGTCAAATATAGGGTGGTTTCCAAGGCTTTATACGATATAGGAGGTTGGCATTTATATTGTTTTTAAATTATGGAACTTGCTTATCTTGTAGGAACATAGGTTTAGATGGTTCTTGTAGGTATCAACTATCACTAAATTGCAGAATTGAAACCTACTTAGTTTGCATAATTGAAACTAATATTGACCCATCCCAAAAAGCGTACACCTAACTATTGCATTAATGATATCAACATGAAAGCATGACAAAATAACAAGATTGCATGTAACAATGAAAATGCGTGTTTCTTTTATTAATTTTGTCAATGAAATGCGGTTACAATATTGCCCCTCTTAGGGTCACCAGAATGTTGATACTCTTAATACAATTGCCAAAGCCCCCAACGGGGTAGGCGCACTATAAGTGCTTTTCCAAATGGTCGCAAACTGCCTTAGGGTGGAGTAGACCCTCTTCTTCACATTGAGGAAGGAAATTGGTGATTGAAGCTCCTTTGAACCTATTTCCTATGATCAAGAAACAACACAAGAACGTTATACAAATAGGCAGCCTCTCGTGATGAGGCCCTTTGAAGGATTAAAACATGAAAAAGCCATGAAAAGCATATAATCAAGAAAGCATGAAAAACACATCTAATCTATGCCAAATTAATAAAGATTCATGGAAATGCATAAAAGACTATTGCAACCACATATTGAATGGTCTAATTAAATGAAATAGAACATGAAAGCATAAAAAGAAACCATTCTTGCATATTCTACTATAATGAAGACAAATTAGTAAAGACACTAATTATGTTGGTCAGAAGTCTCTAAAATCCTAATTAAACCATGGAAATGCTAAATGTAATCTAATTAAGCATACTAGAAATGAAACAGTAAGGAGAAGTCACCTCTGTTGCAAACCGTAGCTCTGATTAGCGGTCTGCACTATAAACCATGGCTGAAAGCCGTGGTGAGCAACCAAGTGGTTTGCCCTCCAAATTCAAGGGTTGTGGGCTTGATCTCCTTGTCCAATTGATGTTCAAGGGTCGCCTTCGGTGTCCTCTGACAAGTTTGGTGGTTGAATCGATGAATAGGGCCTCCGTTTGCCCGAATTAGCATTTCTTGGCTCTCCTAGGTCCTTAGGGCATCCATGGCCTAATTTCATGATGTTTGACAAATGGGCAATGGGGATGGCAACAAGGCTCTCTCTATGCACTCAAGTGAGTCCACAATTTGATAGGGCTTCACTGCTTTGACTCTCTTGATAAATTCCTTCTCTATATATTTGCCCTAATTTGAAGGGGTACTTATAGGATGTCCCAGGGCTAGGGGTGGCTTCATGGAGAAGCCAAGATCAAGAAGGGGTGGTTAGGACAGTTGGATTGGAAGCTTTCATCCTCTAACCACCATCTTCTAGAACAAATGGTCATTCAAACCGATTTGGCTCGGATGAAGGCCAACTGAACTTCAGTTAAGACCGTAGGTTGTAGCTGTGGTTCAGACTGTAAACCGTAGGCCTTAGCCATGGTTCAGACTATAGACCGTAGGTCTGGTCTATGGTTCAGACTGAATAGGCCAAGGAGCCCAACTTGAGTGGTTAGAACCACTGCTCTATCTTGGAGTCTGTCCAAGATCTTCCATATGGTCTTGTAGCATGTCCATATGAGTAGTCACCCTCGACATGACGCGTTTTAGGTGTCTATAGATGCCCCTTTTGAGATGCGTTGTGAGATCGAACAACGCTGAGCAAAAATAGACCTCCTAAAATGATGTCGAAGGTTCTATGATGATCATTAGTCGGATCAACATTAGATGCCCTAGGTCCTACAAAAGGATGCGCATCCTAGAATCATTGCTTCCAACTCTTTGGAGGCTTAAACTTGAAAGAGTTTGCACTCATCATCAGACATTCGAGTAGCTTTGGTGCTACAATAGGAGTTAGGCCTATATAACCGAAAGGATGAGAGTTACAAATAAATTATCATATTTGTTATTTTCCCCAAGCAAAGGGGTAAGCTTATGATAGTTGTTGACAATGATTCGCAAGGACGAACACAATTTTGACAAGATCAAGGGATCTACGATCTCAAGGATCTTCTACTGATTTTGATTATGATTTGATATTATGACTACCCCCTCAAGCGACGAGTCGATGAGGGTAATGACAATGATTGAAGCGACGAGGTCGCTTGACCACTATGAATGATCTGAACAAATTTAGATTTGAGCATTTTAATGCCTTGGCTAGGCCTAGTTCAACTTCTGATTCCAACTGTTAATAGTATTTGCACATTTCTATCCCATGGAGCAGTCGGGCTGCAATAGCCATCTTAGGGAATCAAATTGATACAAGTCCAATTAGATTTATGTTGAATCAAATTATCGATGATTTGCTGAAAATATGTCATAGGAGAAATGACATGCAACGCCTCGTTCCCGTGGAGCAGTCCGACCTCGAAGGCCTTCTTAGGGATTGAAAAGAAGCATATCAGATCAATGATGACAATTTTACCCCAAATTTCCTTATGGTAATTTACTCATCTTGTCGAATTGCATGGATCGCAAGTCGTTGCAACCACCAAGTGTATAGGGTAAATTACTGAATACGAGGTGCATTTGGTTTTTTAATTATTTGATTTTTTTGTTAATTTTGATTTATTGATCAATCCTAGTGCTTTGAACATCACCAAATTTGCAATATTGATTGCTCTTTTTGAAATTTGATCCATTAGGAGTCATTAATTTGCCATTTTAGACCTTCCCACGGTGGGGTTTGAGTGCATTTAATGTTGGTTGCAAACCATGGGTACGGTCTACGATTGAAAATTTCCAATTTGGGAACCGCAAGTCGGGGTTGCGGTCCATCAAAATTAGGGCAAACTATAAATAGCTTTCCCACTTTGAAAATTTCATTATTCTCATTCCAATAATTGCATTTCAGAGAGCTCTGAGAGGTGAGAGACATTCCTTGATCCGGAACGCTACCAAACTTGACCTCAAATTTCACTCGTACCCCGATGGCGGACCCGGGACAACCATCCACTAGCAGAGGCCACGATGCGGGTAAGGTAACTCAAAACCGAGTCCTCACACTCATTACCAACTAAAAATAAACCACATTAAGTAATGGGTTAATGAACTTCACTAAATTGTTGGCAACGAACCTCACCGTAGACTAGGCTAGGTTAGATTTTATTATTATTTTTTGGCTAGCTAGGCTAGGAAGGGACCCAAAATGGGTCTCATTCCTAGACCGTAGCTGGCACCTACGGCTCCCAAATGTCAGTTTGGGAACCACAACTATCAGCTACGGTTAGAATTCAAATTTCCAACGGTCAAATTTGACAGCAGTCGGATCGCAAGGTTGACCCGTGGTTCGATGACTTTGGAAAATTTTTCTAATTTTTCTAACTTTTCTAAGGTTTTCTAGCAATTAATGCCAGTTATTGCATGTCTGAGATGCCTTTTGAATTTTCTTGATGTTTTTGACATTTTTAGAGTCATTTTTTATCTATTTTTGCTTGTTTTTAGTTAGATTTTTCTCTTATGCATTGTTTATTTCTAGACATTGACTTCTAGGGCCCGAGAGCCAGACATACTTTGCACCCTCCATGGATAGCTTACTCCAGGGGAGCGGGAGTGGTTCGGAGCCATTGGCTTTGGCTATGTCTTGGATCTACCCACGATTAGGGTAGATACAACATATATGACCACGTTGGCCTGGAGCTGGAATGCCCGGACCAACACATTTCATCTATCGATGGGTGAGATGACCATCACCCTAGAGGATGTCTATCGGATCTTTAGGATCCCTATTGATGGTGAGGCCATCACCTCCTCTTCCTCTCGAAGGAAGAAGGTTGTCTACGATGCTATCTTCGATGATCAGAGTGACGAGGCCCAGCGATAGATGGATCACGGAGGTGTACACATCGGCTACTGGTAGGGGAGCGCATCTTCTCTATCAGAGAGGTAGTCTTCATGCACCTGGTCATGTAGATAGTCCTTCTAGACTCCTCAGGCATGAGGATCCCCTAGAACCTTCTTGCCAGCATCAAGAGGGTTGTTCAGAGCACCATCCGTCGACCACTGCTCCTAGCCTAGGGGAGCACTTTATTATGCTAGCTCTACTAGGAGCTGTATCAAGTGACCTACAAGAGCTGGGTAGGCATCAACTATAGCCTACTACTATAGATCTAGGGTTGGTAGCACATCCGCATTGAGCATCCTATAGAGCTACCACTTGAGATTGACTCTATTGACGATGCGCATCAGTGCTATGCAACTTGTTGGCCTCATGAGGAGGAGGGGTTCTAAAGTAGGTCCCATGTAGGGGACATCGAGCATTACCTTAGTAGATTCATGAGATTGAGGCCCGATGATATAGAGTGGCACCCATACATGGGGTGCCCTGCATGGTCGAAGGCTGACGAGCGGTTGCATCAGGCTCATCGAGATAGGTGGCTCCTAGGCCGCAAGGATGAGATCAAGGAGTACCATTTTTACTCTCGTGTCCTATGGTAGTTTGGCTTAGTTCAGGATATACCAGAGTTGTCGATCATCTACAGGTGGCTAGCTCTAGAGATAGGTTTATAGTGGATACAACCGATAACACTTGGTGATGCGACTGATGATTTCTAAGAGTCAAGGATTTTTATGGCTGGGACTACTCCTGCTTATGATGCTTGGTGGTCGCTACTATAGTGGTAGGGATCTAGGCCCCTCGATCGGGTTGATGATGAGGTTGAGGCTGATCCATAGGGGTGCAATGTGCACCCATAGACTGAGGGTGGTTGGGGGTAGAGGCTACAATAGGAGATGCACCCCCTATGGATATCGAGGAGGAGGCACTGGATGAGGGTGAGGTGCCTCCAGATAGTGAGGTAGGCCAACTGCTAGCCTAGGTAGTAGATCTGTAGAGCCAGGTTGGGTGGTTCCACACTCAGATGCTATAGAGGGACACTAGCATCACCATGTTAGAGGTGAAGCTAGCTCATAGTGAGAGACAGTGATAGCAGATCTAGGAGGAGCTCATAGGTGCCACGACTCATGCCACAATAGTAGAGAGTCAGATTCAAGAGTTGACTAGCTCACTATAGGTAGCAGAGGTACGATGAGATGTAACTATAGTAGAGAGGGACTTGGCTCAGTCCTAGGCTCATAGAGGAGACCCTACCTCATCTCAGGCTATCATGGCACCACCAGTAGCACCATCAACTATACTACTAGGAGGTGGTGATCCCATGGCAGAGGTTAGATGGCTCACTTCCCTCGTAGAGGAGGGAAATGACCTTTGTGATGTGAGGGCAGCTCGCATCTCCTAGCTAGAGGGCTTCATCAGATTGTAGGGCTTGGAGGTGCCAAAGGATAGACATGCTATGGGGTCTCAGAGGACCAGGTCTAGGACTATAGGATAGTCCATGATGAGCTCCAGCCAATGGACTCATAGGACAGAGAGGACACATAGGTCCTCTAGCACACATGGAGGTAGCTCTCACAAGAGTCACAGGGAGACGGGTGCGACCTCTAGTCATAGGTCTAGCCACTTAGACATACCAGTATCCCATGTGCTAGGCCTCTTTGGGTTAGGTGGTACATAGGGCCCTCAATAGGGCACACAATAGGCACTAGAGCCGACTGTAGAGCAGGCTCCAGAGCATAGGGCTGAGGGAGGCGATGAGAGCTCCAGTTCAGGGGAGCAAGCCAGAGCTAGGGCTCTACTAGATCTAGGCTACATTTTTGCATATGTACCATTTTTGGTGTAAGGTCTAGGACCTACACGATTGTAGCCTACGGGTATTTTGTACTCCTGATGTACTCTGTTGGACACACACACACACACACACACACACACAATATATATATATATATATATGAGATTGATCATTTATGACTCATTATGTGTACTTGTGTATGTTTAATTTTATGTTTATGTGATGCACATGGATGCAATGCTTATGTTAATTTGATGCTATATGATGTGATGTATGGATGACATGCACTAGATAGCTATTTAATTTATGATGATGATGATATGCAATGATCTAGATGCTTAGATGTGCGATGTATGTAATGCATTATTTACATGATGGTAATCTAATGTAAATGAACTTGTATGCTTTAATCACTTAAAACATAAGGAATGAATGCAATTATGTTTATCAATCTAATGGGCGACACCACAAAATGTATAAAAATCATGAATGTAATTGAAAATCCTTAAGATAAGAATTTGATCAATTAATCACCCATATATGAAATGCAATGGTATGCGGTTGTATGATGCGAATGATATAATGTGTCATTCTATTTTCCTTTGCAAATTTTAAAAATATGCACGATATAGTCAGTGGTCGTCTAAATATTATTTCTAATATCCATCCGGTATCTATCCTATATCTTGATTGTGCTTTATATGATGATGTATCATGGACTCGATACTTTGCAATTTGATGATTTTATATGGTTTGCGATATTTGATATTTTGTTGCTATTAGAGAAATTTTTGAGGTTTTCCATGAGACTCAAACACCCTAGTAGACTTATCAAAAGTTGCATACTAACCACACTAGACTTCTGAAGTGCAAGGCTTTTGCTAGGATAGGCCCTAACTATTCATTATCCCTGTGTGTGCACATGAATATATTAAGATAAGACACGAGCGTTCCTCGATGTCAGGCGGGATTCTTTCAGCCCATTGCTAAGATAGGGGTTCCACAAATGTCTTATCCAATCCCAAGTTTAGATTTTAGTTGGACTAAGCCACTAGGCAATGCAGGACACCTGAAGCTAGCTCTTCCACATTCAAACATTGGTCTGCCCACAAGCGAGATGCAAGTGTATCAGACATATCATCATGCGTAAGGTATAGTAGTGCCAACAATTCCAGGGATTCAGGCTCATTCCTTTCTATCCTTCAATTTTTGGGATACTTGCTCATATGTGGTGAAGCAAGGGAGTCGATTCCATCTTCATTCTGAACTGTCTCTGGATCTTCATTTGATCTCTCTTCGAACTGGATTTCTGATCTTCATTTGATCTCCACTCGAACTTTGATTTATGATCTTCATTTGATCTTCACTTTGAACTTGATTTGAGCCTATTTTTTGATCTTCATTTGATCTTCACTTTTTGGCATTTACATTTGATAATTTTCTTCAAAAACCTTCCTTTGGGGGATTTACTTGGGAAAACTATTTCTGGTATATCGATTGAGGATATCGATCTTATGATATCAATATGGGATATCAATCTGGGAAGTCGATCTATGATATCGATCTAGGGTATCAATCTTGAGGATTGATGTGGGATATCACTCTGGGATATTGCTCATTTTATCATAAGCAAGGGATTCTGAATAGGGAACTAACCTATCCTTTTGCCAACTGCCAACATTTCCCATACCGTCCGCATAGAGGGATAAGCAAGAATAACTCTTTTCACCTCAGGATACCCGGTCCTGCTTCACGACTTTCATCTTCCCCTAGTCCTTGTTAGGATTGTTTAATTTGTTGATTAGTGATAGGATTCTGATATGCTAAGGGCTATACTAACTGAACCTCAGCTACAAAAGCAAAGCAAGCTTTCTACCAACTCTTGATAAGACCTCTAGGTATGGTTGAATGACCGAAAAACCCTAGTATATCTCCATAGCAACAAAATAGGTTGTGTTGAAAAACACAATTACTCACATGAATGATGGATTTATGATAAATGCAGAGATGCATGATTTAGACACAAACGTGGTGTCATTTGTAAGACTGACAAACATAATCCCTCCTACTACGGAATGCAACGGATGACGAATGCCTATATGCAATGCAATAATGCAGTGGATGCATGAGTGAATGCAAAATGCAAAATGCAAATGCAAATGTTTTTGGATTTTATGCTTTACCAATTTTTTTTTGGATTTTATTGATTTTATAATTTTTATGAGTTTTGAGCCTCATATCTGACCAAACGGTGAGTACATGCCTCTGGAGCCTTTAGGAGTGACCAAACGGCGAGGAAATGCCATTGGAGCCTTTAGATTGACCAAGCGATTTTTTAGCAAAATCCTTGGAGCTTTTTAGGATGACCGAGCGGTTTTAAGCAAACCCTCAGAGCCTTTTGGGTTTGACCAAAGGGTTTATGAGCACCTTTGGGACTTTTTGGGATGACCAAGTGATCTTTTAAGAATCCTTGGAGCTTTTGGGTTGACCAAGCAATTTTTCAGAAACTCTTGGTACCTTTTGATTGACCAAACTACTCACAGACGAGCTTGGAGCCTTTTAGGATGACCGAGCGATTATAAGCAAACCCTCGAGGCCTTTGAATGACATACCAAGTTTTCAGAACCCTTACTTTTGGGTTTGACCAAAGGGCTTATAGATGCCTTTGGAGCTTTTTGATTGACCAAACTACTTATGAGAGTGTTTGGAGCCTTTTAGGATGACCGAGCGGTTACAAGCAACCCTCAGAGCCTTTTACTATGCTCTCAAGCATAAAATACCTTAATATGGATGATGTTGAGAGGTTCAAGCTCTTCAACACCTCCTAGCGACGTTAGGTGATAGGTACCCAGACCAATATTTTTAGATATGATATAGGGTCCTAGCCAATTAGTCATGAATTTGTCTCGCATATCTGGTGGTAAATTAGAGTTCTGTTGGTTCTCTTTCAAGACAAGATCCCCAACTTCAAAGTCTCTCTAGTGGACTTTGATATTGTAAGCTCATTTTAGTCACTCCTGATAAATGTGGAGATGCTCTAAGGCATTCATGTGATGTTCATCAAGCAGCATCAGTTGATCCAATCGAGCTTGCCACGTGGTGTCATCATCGATGAACTCTTTCAATATGATATGCAACATTGGAATTTCCAATTCCAAGGGCATAATGGCCTCAGTGCCATATACTAGTGAGAACGGTGTTGCCCTAGTGGGCATCCGAATACTAGTCCTGTAAGCCCATAATGCAAGGGGCAGCTGGATATGCCAGTCTTTATGGTTTTCTTGGACCATCTTTTTCAAGATGGCCACCACTATCTTATTTGAAGCTTCAACCTACCCGTTTTCTTGTGGATAGTATGGAGTCACAAAACTGTGTTTGATTCTATATTTAGATGTCAAAGCTCTCACAATTTTGTTCTTGAAAGATGTTCCATTATCCGATATTATTTTGGATGGAATCCCAAAATGACTTATGATATGCTCCAATATAAACTCTGCTATACGAGCTCCAGTTGTCATTGTTAAGGGTATTGCTTCCACCCACTTTGTAAAATACTCAGTAGCCATGATTATAAATGTATGTCGGCTCGATGATGGAGGAGAGATCTTGCCTATAAGATCTAATCCCCACCGAGAAAATGGCCAAGCCGCTTGGATGGGCTGTAAGGCCTATGATGGCAAGTGCATAAGATTAGCATGATGCTGACATTTGATGCATTTCTTGACATACACATTGCACTCCTTCTCCATAGTGGGCCAATAGTAGCCCATTCGAAGGATGCGCTTGACGATGGCCATGCCGCTGAAATGGCCACCGCACGTACCATCATGAGCCTGCGAAATTGCCCATGATGCCTCTTGGGGCTCTAAGCAATGAAGGAGAACTCCATCGTAGCCTCGTCGGTACAATATGTCTCCTATTAAGACATATTTAGCCACTTTCTATTTAAATGTGCATTTCATGGCATGCGGTAATCCCTCTAGGATTACACCAAGCTTCAGGAAGTCATGGATTTGTGACATCCAATTTTGATAAGCCTCAGCTTTGAATGCTAAGATGACTTGCTCCCCCTACGTATTTACTTTTGCAAATGCAGACTAGGAAACAACCTTATGGTGAATGGTGGTACCACTCCCCATCGGACTCTGAGAGGTTAATGACCCCCAGGGTGCCTTCTTCAAAAAGTCTTCAGCTCTGCAGAACCATTCAGCTTTTGGTTCTACGCTGATCATGTTGACTGAAATTCTATTATCAAAGGCTTTGCATTCTGTAGCTAGGTGTGAAAGCATTTTAACATGAATGGTAGTGAAATCAGCAGACAGATTCTGAGGGATTAAGGATCCCAAAGAAGCCATGGTGTCTGCAAACCTATTTGATGATCGAGGGATTGCCTCGATGTCGTACCATTCCAATTTAGCCAAATATATTGCAACAAGATCCTTGTAAGCTTTCAATACGGGACATCGACACTGGAAGAGTCCCTTAACTTGATTTACTATGAGCAAGGAGTCACCAAAGATGTTTAATATTTTAATATTCATGGCGATGGTTGTGTGGAGGCCCAATAGTAGGGCTTCATACTCAGCATTGTTGTTGGTGCATGGAAAGTCTAGTTTAAATGACAAGGGCATAGGAGCTCCTTGTGGCATGAAAAACACTATTCTTGCACCACCCCCTTGCTCGCACTTTGAACCATCGAAGAACAGAGTCATATCAACATTGTTCTCTGGTTCTTCAGGTTCGGGAGCTTCAGATATGATGAAGACTGCATCATCTAGAAGCTCTATGGTTAGAGGCCTACTGTTTGACAGTGGTGCCTCAACTAATTGATCCGCTATGACCTGTCCCTTAATGGACTTCTGGCTTATGAATTCCAGATCAAATTCTATCAGTAGCATGATCCACTTCACAGTACACGTATTATGATACGTCTTACTCATCATGTACTACAAAGGATTTTGTTTGGATATAACATATGTCATATGACTTAACATATAGTGTCACAATTTCTTTGTAGCGAACACTACTGCTAAACATAATTTTTCCACATATGCATACCCGAGCTCATAGCTCACCAAGGTTCGACTAATATAATATATGGCATGTTCTTTGCCTTGCACATTCTTTTGGGCTAACATGGTTCCCAGTGCAAAGTTAGTTGCTGATATATATAGTAGAAAAGGCACCTCTAGCCTTGGTGGAG
The DNA here is from genome assembly GCA_028583015.1 of Wollemia nobilis. Taxonomy (NCBI): domain Eukaryota; kingdom Viridiplantae; phylum Streptophyta; class Pinopsida; order Araucariales; family Araucariaceae; genus Wollemia; species Wollemia nobilis. Next base: position 338,861 of record JAQPPZ010000480.1, read on the forward strand.
CTAGCACTGGCAGCGTCGCTAGGTATTGCTTTATTTCAGTGAAGGCTGCTTGATAGTCCTCATCCTAGTTGAATGGGACCCCCTTATGTAGCAGTCGATTCATGGGTCGACATTTATCTGATAACTGAGTGATGAATCACTTTATCGATGCTACCTTGCCTTGAAGGCTCCTTAACTCTTTAATATTGGTGGGAGGATGCATTTCCAAGATAGCCTTGACCTTCGTTGGGTCAACTTCGATGCCTCACTTAGAGATGATGAATCCTAGTAGTTTTCTAGAAGTTACGCCAAATACGCACTTCTTAGGATTCAACCTGACATTGTGCTCTATCAGGTGATCGAAGACCTTCCTTAAGACCTCTACATGCTCTTCTCACAGCAATGACTTGGCCAACAAGTCATCGATATAATATTCTAGAATTTTATGCATATAGTCATGAAAAATGTATGTCATGGCCCACTGATATGTGGCACCAATATTTTTGAGGCCAAATGGCATAACTTTATAGCAAAATATTCCCCATGGCATTATAAATATGGTTTTATGTTGGTCTTCGGGTTTAATCTAAATTTGATTGTAACTAAAAAAACCATCCATTAAGGAGAGCATTTCATGACCTGTAGTTGCATCTACAAGAGCATCAATATTGGGCAACAGAAATGAATCTTTGGGTGTTGCCTTATTTAGGTCTCTAAAATCTATGCAAATATGGATTCTTCCATCGAGTTTTCCCATGGGTACCATATTGGACACCCATTCTGGATAGTCGATGGAGATTACAAATTCTACATCCAACAGCTTTTGTAGCTCATCTTTCACCATTAAGGCTACTATTGGGTGCATCTTTCTAAGATTTTGCTTGATCGACTTCTTCGTCAGATCTAGCGAAAGGTTATGCATAACCAATTTTGGGTCTAGACCTGGCATATCCTTGTACATCCAAGCAAATAAATTTGGTCTCTCTTTCAATAGAGGGATGAGGGTGGCCCGCTCATCTGGAGTGAGACTCTCTCCAAATTTAACCTTCTTTGCATTGGTGGGATCATTACTGATATCCACCTCAAAGGTTTCCTCTATTGACATATGTGATCCCTCCTCAAGCTGATGAGGCATAGGAATCAAATGGATGTCATCAGCCGGGTTGATAGGTTCCACATTGGAAGTATTTTTGGCATGATAGACATCATATGCACAGCCTGGTGCAAAATGGAAAGGTTGTAACATTTCTTCATTAGGGAAGAAATCTTCAGGCTCAACGGGTGAATCAACGTGATCCCAGTCGATAGCATCTTTGTTAAGATACAACGGTTTGGATGGATCTACTAGATTGCGGAGTGGAGTGGTCAAATCAATGGAGACCATGTTTATGGAATGGAATTGATCTCCAGGACCACACAGACCAACTTCTACATAATCGATGTAGTCCTCATACCCATGATCTGGCTCTAATGGCATAGGCACAAAGGGGTCTTCTCTATGAGGACTACGAACAACTGGATCCTCCCTATGCACTGACTGCAAAATAGGATCATTTGGCTCATGGAGCTCCATGTAGGTCGATGAAAGGGGATTAACCAACCGATAAATTTGATCCAGGTTTAACCGTCTTGCTCTCAGATGAGGACCAACACGTAACTACCGATAGACCTCATCTATGTCGATGGGTTGATGATGGTAATGCAAATAAGGAGGACCAAGGTAGGCCCTCTCTAACTCATCTTCTTCATCACTATCAGACAACCAGAACCCATCATTCACTCCTACTCCTGTGGGGCACTCTGGCAAGTGCGGCCCCATGAATCTGATTGCTTGATTGCTATCATCACTATCTAGATAAACTAGATAATTATACTGCAAGTGCGACATCGCCAAGAAATCTAGCTCTGCTTCTTCCCTTAAATGATCAATGTTGGGAAGGATCTCTTTGGTAACATGTACCGACTCTGTAGGCAGTAGGTGATGCACATACAAAGGCCTTAAATAGCCCCCATCAACTTCCTCCTCAGATTGATCATTGTTTGAGGATTCGTTGTCGGCATCATAACTTGGTCCACTTATCTCGGAGGTGGACTCCTCTCCATCATCATTGTAAAGATCTCCTGACTCGAGATCACCTAAAACTATGGGGTTATGCCCCTGCACACATGTGTCATCGGTTGCACTACGGATTTGATGACCCAGGTTGCCTCTAGGGTTTTGATCTATATCAGTCTACTCTAGGAACCCTTCATGATGTTCTTCAAGTGGCTCAATAGTGACGACAGATACCATCGGGTTAGTCCTCCAAAATATGGAAATATTAGGATGATATGGATTGAAGTCCACATCATCCCCTAGACTTAGGTACAAGCGATCTAAGGATGCTGCAAGCAAGTCATCTTGTCCTTGTATCTATAACCCCAATCCAAACCTATCAGTTGCTAGATGATAACGTGGCTTGAATGGAGTTCTACGCCCTTGTTCAAATAGACCAAGTCCATACCCATGCCAGTGATACAACTCAAAAATATGCATGGAGTACTCCGGGTTGGATAAATAATGAACATTTACAGTGAAAGGTTCATCACGATCTTCATCCATGGGCTCTCGCGTTGGAAGTTGATCTAGCCCAACGTAGATGAAATTAGTCTGATTAGGTGGCTCTCCCAATGGAACCACCAATCCAACCGGATAACGATGAGCGGATGGTCGACCCATCTCTTGTGCAGTCTCTAGAATAGGTCCGAAGGTTACATTCTGCACAAGATACTCACCTAATCTAGTGTTGGCGAGATGTACTATCACCCATGGTGTGGATGACCCTACTGATGATGTAGGCGAGGTAGGCTGAGGTACCTCCTTGGCTATGTCTTGGGCTTCCTCCACTTCCATGGGGATGGGAGCCTCCTTAGTGATTGGTTCGAGCATTTTCTTCTTCTCTTTTTCGCCCATATTCACCTTTAACTTCCTATCATCCCGAAGCATCATTGATGTAGTCGGTTTTAGTGAAGTAGCAGTAGTGCACTCAGATATGTGAGACATAGATATCGATGGTTGAGCATGTACTATTGGTTTACCTCTTGGATTTTTAATCGGTGATGCGGGTCGGATGTCCAGGTGCGTTGATGGGAGTATGAAACCCCCAAGCAAATCTGCTAGGTTCATGAACTTAAAAGGTTCTTCGTCTGATGATACTACATGAACCCATCCCTCATGCAAATATTTTACACATTGGTGTAATATAGAGGGAACACAACGCATTTCATGAATCCAAGGCCTCCCAAGTAGGATGTTGTATTGCATGGCCCCCTCGATCACATGACACATCATAGAGATGGTCTTTAGGCCTACCTACATAGGTAGGACAATCATGCCAACCGTCGAGCATAGGGCATCGTTAAATGCTCTCAACGTGAAAGTGGTGGGCACAATGTGTGATTTTGGTAGCTTCAAATGATTCAATGCCTTGGTCATTATTATGTTGATCAATGAACCAGTGTTGATCAAGACCCTCTTAAATGGTACATGATTAATGCATGCAATGATATGCAATGGTGGGTCAGCCATATCTATAGGAACCATCTTAATTTCATGATCATAAAACTGGATCATGGGCTCCTGGCACTACTATACATGTCCCACAAAATTGGTAAATGCCTGTGCATCCTAAGACTGTACTTTGATGGACCTTAAAATATCCATAAGAGTCTCCCTGTGCCTAGGGGACTACTATATTAGTTCATATATAGACAGCTTCGTAGGAGCTATCTGTAGGTTTTGGACTAACCTACTTCGTATGGTCACCACCGATCTCATTGGTGGGCCTAGAATATTCTATGTCGGTCATTGATTTGGCATGGCTTGTATTCTTATGGGAGCACATGGTTGATTTGGCTACTCATATCTCCCATGTCTTGTAACAACATTGACCATGCCTACGAACCCTTGGGTAGGTGGTTCGACTCGCACTTGGTTGACCTAGCCAATGTTGTTGCACGGTGCCTCATGGTTTGGTAGCGGATTTTTGTAAATCCCCATGTTCTAGTTGTTAGGTGCCTATGGATTACTTGGTATTACAAGCTCACCCTTTTCAATCATGTTCTACACAATATGCTTGAAGTACCAACATACCTCGATGTCATGGCCCTTCGCTCGGTGGTAGATGCAAAACAAGTCATCCTGATATCCCTTCGACTTGGGTTGATTTGTATCAACTAGCTTAACCTCGGGTAGTCTAATCACCTTAGCATCTCATAATTGGTGGAATATTGAAGTCAATGATTCTTTTAGAGGTGTGAATTGGTGAGGTGGGTGTTGTTCCTTTTTTTGCCCTTATAGTTGTTATTGTGCTTTTTGTATTCGTAGGAGGAGGTTGGGCCTGATAATTCTTCTTTTGCTACCCTTTATCCTCTCTCTAGAGGTTTAGCACTACCTGGTTGACGTGGGCCTGCTTGTCCTTTTTCTTTGTGGAGCTTTTATTAGGCCCCTCTTTCCTGTTCTTAAGCTTCAAATTGCCTTCCTACAACTTGATGTCTTCAATCACCTTGGATTGCACCAAAGCCTCCTTGAACATCGAATATTGCTACAGTTGCAATAGTAGTGAGATGTGCTTGGCACAACTCCTGGTGAACATTAGGGTTAATTTCGTAGCAAGAATAGGGAATGGCAGCTTCACCATCAATCTTCTCCACCTCTTTCCATATTGTTCAATTGGCTCATCATCGCACTAAGCTAGCACAACCAAGTCGTAAAGGTTTTCCTATTTCTTGATGCCAAAAGAAAAGTGTTCAAGAAAAGCGTCAACCAGTTGCTCAAAACTGGTAATGTTGTGCCTCTTTTGCTGATTGAACCACTCTTAGGATAGGCCTAAAAGGATCGTAACAAATGTGTGCAACAACAAGGCATTATTGCTAGCAATTTGGAAATAGGCATCCAAAAATCCTGTGACATGCTCCTGGGCATCTTCGTCACCTTCAAATTTGTCTAATCTAGGTATAACAAAATGCTTTGGATAAGCTAGAGCAGGTATTGAGGGGTCCAAAGGCTCATTGTGAATCTTTCTTAATGTCAAATTTTGACATGTCACACCCTGCCTCTCAATCACTTTCACCTTCTCAACTAGGGCTTTATAAGCCTCTGAGGATAAGAAGTCCTCCTCCCTAAGCTGATGTGAGGGTGGTTTTGGAGGTACATTCTTCCTCTATCGAGGTGGATGTCATTGCTCCTCTTCCTTTTCGATTAGGTATTCTTTAGGATATTCTTGGTTGTTTCCCGCTCCCTCTTCTTCCTCATATTGTTGTTGTCCCTCATGTTTGAATGATGGTAGTTGTTCCCTTTGTTGGGCGCTAATATGAGTATGAGAATCCCCGCACTCCTTATACGCATCGACTTATGAAAAATTCTTTCTCTGAGTGTGCTCTCTATTCTCAACATGAGTATATAGACCAGTCCTAGCTAGCCTATCCTCCTACTCTACGTGATCCTTTTAGGCAAGGATGCATTCTTCATGTAGGCACTACTCATATAGTATTTGTCTTTTGAGCCTCTGTGATTGAATATTCTCCTCTTCAATGCACTACCTTTCTAGGTGAGCATCCTCCAATTGGTCTTTGAGGAGCTGTCACCATTGCTCAAATACCAGTCTCTATGATCTATCAAGGTCAATGGCCATGACAGACCTCTAGTATGTATGCTCTGTGTGAGCGACCTTATGGGTTCTGTACCCATCTAATTTATTTGTGATGCTTTTGCCCTTGTCTATAAAGATGGCATGGGTGTCCTACTATGCTCTATTCTTTGTGCCACCATGCATGGATGGTGGATGTGTCACATGAGGGCACTTAGAAGCCTCTCCATGTTCTCTAGAAGTCCTAATAGAACCTCCACTATGCTCACTCAGAGCACGGGTGGGTGGAGTCAAAGGCTTGTAGCCTAGCTACTTAAGGATGCTACATAATCCATCTAATTGTCTAGATCTACATTTCTCATGCAATGGTGTGCCATTGGCTCCCACCTGTAGACACCTAAATCACGTAAATCAGATAAGACTATCAGTGCATTACATATGCCCTCTTATCGACAACATATGGCCTTATTAGGCACCCCTCTAGGCTAGCAAAAGGCTTCCAAAACCCTCCAAAACTTAGTTTGGAGGGTTCCTAGCAGTCTGGGGCAGTTTTGGGGCCCCTACTGGTGATCGTCCCACCCAGGGATGGCCACAGTTGGTGACCGTCCCACCCAGGGATGGCCATCAGCAACCATCCCTGGGTGGGATGGCCCCTAACTGGACCCTTGAAAAAGTCAAAGGATGCGCTAAATGGCAATCCAAGACTACCATTAGTGCATGTCCAATCACCCCAGATTGATTGGGGACCTGCTAATGGACTGCAGGGTAGTATATTGGGAGCCCCAAAGGGGCAACCTTCCCCTCCTCAATCAATGATGCGATTAGGACAAGTGGCATCACTTGCCTCGCATGGCAAAGATGCCATTTGGCCCTAGATGCCCTTTTGGGCTATAAAAGGAGGCCTAAAACCTCATTCCAAAAAGGAGGAGAATAGCATTTGGAGCAATGAAGTGCTGCCCAATTCTATCCAATCCTTACTCCAAACCATTTGCAAAACAAAACCTACCTTGCCTTGGCCTTGAAACCCTCTTCACTTTGAAGGCAATTTTAGGGGCAATAGGCTCAATCCGTTCGAATCCAAAACCAGCCAAATTGAAGAACATTTTGGCCCCATCTATCAACAACACCCTCACCCTATTTTGGACCAATTCCCAAGGCCATAGGTGACAAAACTAAGGCAGTTTTGTAACCGTCCCACCTGGGGACGGCTAGTAGTCTACCCATGGCACACCTAGGGATGGCCACAAAATAGGGTGTAATTTTAGATAAATTCCTCCATAGACCCCTTTAGGATGCCTAGATGAACCTCTGGTCCAAATTTGAGGTCATTTGGAGGAGTTTTGATGCAGGATTTGGAGTCCCCAATGTTGCAGGTCTACATGGCTCACCCCGGAGCGGCCAACAGTTTAGCATAGTTTCACCTTAAATCTTGCTTCCAAATCCATGGTTATTTTTATTTATATCATCTTATAATATATATATGCTTATTGTAGATCAGTTTTTATGCATGTAGATCATTTCATTTGGTTGTAGCATATTGCCTCTTTTACTATGTTTCTAAGGCTATCTTCATTCTATGAAATAGGTGCTATTAACCCCATTTTAATCCCTTGTGTGTAGGTCTAGGTAGTTCTACATAGAAGGAAGGAGCTAAGAAGACCAGAAGAATAGGTTGAAGGATAGCTCTCAATCATGGGATGCGAGATTTACAACAAAACCATAGTTTACACCACTTTGAGGCCCCTTTCAAGGGACTAGATCCCTTGAAACTTTGTAATGTTGAGTGTATCAAATTTGTAAAATCCCTCAAGGGGATGTTTGTAATCTCACATTTGAAGCTACTAATGAATGAATAAAAGGAGAAATCCACCATTTTATTATATACTTTGCTTCATTTTGATAGATTACAAGTTTATGTTCTATTCCCTTTTGAATGCTTTTTAAATGTTTTACATTGCAATGGAATGCCCTTAAGGTGATGTAGTAAATTTTGTATCTTCAGTGGTGATCATGGTATCTAATATTTTTAAGTCTCCCCCTCTGGATGATGCTAATTTGAACCTTTTTTTTGGTTTTCTCTATTGCAGGTACAGACCGCTCTGAGCAGAAACGACCTCTCTACTGCTCCATGGCACTAGGTGAGATGGCCAACTCCATGGCACTGGGTGGGACGACCCCCAATATATGACCATACCTGACTAGGATGGCCATAAAACCAGAGGGTTTCTACAAAAATTTGTAGAAACAACAAGTTTCAGGTTCATTTTTACACCCCTCTGCACTGTCAATTTGAAATTTTACTGTCAAAATTTGATAAATTTCAAGTTTTTATTGCTTATTCTATGCATAGAAAGGTTAGATTATTCTTTCCAAAATCATGCATTAATTAGATCAGAGAAAAATAAAAGGAAAATAATAGTAGAAGTTGCTACTTTTTGTCTGGTTTGCTTGATGGAAACTTACCCAAAAAGGTTAAGTTCATATAGGTGTGCATTTTGTGCTTTCCTTTTTATGCTACTAATAATTCTGAAAGAAAAATGCACTTTCATGCATTTAGTCAAAAATCATTGAGTGCTTTATTGTTTTCTTTCAAATATTTTAAAAGGAACACACACACACACCACGATCCACTTAAACATTGGTGAGTTGGACTTCATTCCCAACCACTGATAGAGTTCAATGATGGTGGGTTTCATCTCCATCCATTGACTCAAATCCTATGAACCTTGTTCTATTGGCCAATACCGACTCCAAGATCTATCCTAACCATGCAAAATAGCATGCATTCCTCTTCGGAGGGGTGTATCACTATGCACAGGGTGTTGGGTGAGGATCGGTAGGACCTATGCTCCCTGATCGGGTATGGATTTCATCTCCATACTTTGGTTGGTTCACATGACCAAATTTCACTCCCATTGTTGAGCTATGAGTATATAGGTGAAAACCACTTAAAATTTGAGAATATCATTCAACGAAATATCAAACATGAGAAAAGTATTTTCTTTACAAAGCAACACATATTGAAACACAACAAATAGTTTAGGATTCACATCTAAAAAATTTAAAATGAGATAATCACTTTTATGCTTGTGTGTCTCTATTGTTTGTTTGTTTCAAATTCATATAAATTGTAAAGAAGATAAACACATAGTAGTTAGAGTATATAGCTATGGTACGTACCCATAGCCAAGCCCATTCAGGGGTAGAAGCTATGGGCAATAGAGAAGAGGATATAGAACGTCCTCATGTTGAGTCTAGGGATAGGATCATTCCTCCCTAGAAATCAGCTACTCTTCCTAGTCATAGACCGACTGATGAGTGGATGGTTACTCCTAGAGAGTCAACTAGAGGATCTAGCTTATAGGGGACCCCTTCATAGGGTACTCCTATAGGTCATAGTCCTAGTTTGGGAAAGTATCTCCCTAATTCATATGCTACAAACACCTTCTTTCGAGAAGAGTCACCATGCAATGAGGTGCCTCCACATAGAGCAATACCATGCATTCATATGCCTGCTCGATCCTCTACTCCTGATCATATACAGGAGCAAGAGCTCACACCTCGAGTAGGGTTGAATGATCATCTCAAGATTTCAAGTCACCCTACTCCAAGGTATCAAAATCACAATGAGTATGATACTCATCAAATTAGGTGACCTTATTCCACCTTACCTTACCTTGTTTACGAGGGAAGACCTGAGGAACATCCAGATTATCCTCATGAAAATGTGTCAATGAAAGCACGTTGTGCCTCTACACTAGTAGTCTTTCAAAAATATTTGTTTAGGAGAGAACCTCAAGTCAATGTGACTACCCTCGATCGAGGGAAGCACGTAATTGATCTCATAGAGCCTCCTAAATAGGATAGACAACAAGGCAATCATGCTAAGTTACGTAGACCTAATACAACTGATCAAATTAATAATTTGGTCCAGAGATATGTTGACCGCCAAGATGAGTTTAATCGACTTAGGTCAGATAAACATCACTTAGATCTCTTAGAGAAATGATAGCAAATAGAGAAAGAAAATCTTGAATGACAAATTCAAGAAACTTTGCATCATGGAGCTATCACTCCAAGTACGCGTAGACAAGAGGCTCACCCGAGGCAACCAAATTTCCAACAAGATAGGTCTCCTAGACCTAATCCTATGTTGCCTCCTAGACCTCGTAGGCCTGAACAGAATGCATATGATAGGCCAAACATAGATCACCTTCAATAGGCGTTAGTTCCTCCTTGTAGGCCCATACCTGAAACACCTTATGGGGCTTACGATGATTTGGAACAAGATGAGGATTATGTAGAAGCACCTTATGGAGGCGTGGCTGATGTCAATCAACCACCCCAACCTAGGCTTAATATTCCTCATCCACCTCTACGAGTTCAAAATAAGGAAGAGGAGATTAAATCCTTGGATGCGTATCAAGCTTTGCTTGCACGCTTAGAAACTGTAGAAGGTAGGACAACTGGCAATGGGCTTCAAAAGCCTACTTTGCATCAGCTAAAGAACCAACCATTACACCCATCCATTCCTTCCCGGTCTATCCTGAGCATTTCAAAATGCCCAAATTTGATAGATTCAAGGGTGAAGAAGATGCTCAAGAGCACGTTACTAGATTTCTAAATTTGTGCTTCAACATACAAGACAATGATGCATTGCTCCTAAGAACTTTCTTGAGTACCCTCATTGGTCCTGCCATTGAGTGGTTCAACCAACTTCCAAAACATAGCATCTACACATTTGAACAATTTGTTGATGCATTTTTGGAACGTTTCGCCTTTAACACCAAAATAAAGGTGACATTAACCGACCTCACAGGAATGAAACAAACTGAGGATGAGATGATCACTGACTATGGAAATAGGTGGTGAACGCTTTTGGCTAAGCTACCCTATCTATTTCCAGTGACTGAATTAACTCATTTGTTCTCAAAGAGTTGCTTGAAACCCATCTCTTTGACATTGCAATTACAACAATACCCTACCTTGGAAGAAGCTCTAGCATAGGCTAGAAACATAGAAGAAATCAAAATCCAAGAGGGAGAAATAACAAAACCTCACAAGGAGTGGACAAAGAATCCTAAGAATAGCTCGGCACCTGCAAAGCCAGCTATGGTCAATCAAGTGGCCATAAATGTCCCTACGCCTCCTCAAGTTATGCCTCCCCAAAAGGTGAACTATCAAGCTCAACCTCCTCCTATGAATTATAACAATAATGGTACAATGAACCAGGGACAAAAATAACGTCACCCTCAATGACAATTTACTCCCATCACTGAATCCATGGATTCTCTTTTTGATCGATTATGGGCTACAAATATGGTTAATTTACCAGATATCAAACCCAACGATCTAGAAATAGGTAAACCCAAGCTTATGGGATGCCGAGAGGATCAGTATTGTAAGTTTCATCGACAAGGTGGACATGATTTACAATCATGCTATGGTTTTAAACATGTAGTACAAGACATGATTGAGAGGAATGAGCTTATAGTAGATGCTCCAGTAGCTCCTACCAATCAAAAAATGGGTATTTTCAAAGACCCTTTACCAACTCATGAGGTATAGGCAATGCCTGCTAAACCGATGAATGAGGTGAACCAAAAACACCCTGTTCAAGGGTATGTTGGGATGGTGAGTATTGTGACCAGGAACAAGAGATATCCAAGTCAAGTCGCATAGCCTATGGCTTCAAATGATGTTCCAACTACATCGTAAACTACACCACCTATAGTACAGGGCCTTCCTTCTAGGCCAATAGTGACAATTAAGAGCAAGCTTGCACAAATCTTGAGGACCACATCAGCATGATTGTCCATCTATGAGTTGATCCAAAAATCACCTCCACATCGGGATGCCTTGATGGATATTTTAAAATCCATAGAGTTGCAACCGTAGGAGTCCAACTCCTTCATAGATTTTGTGGGACATGTGCAATAGTGCAAAGAACCAGTCATACAATTTCATGAGCATGAGCTAAAAGAAATAGCCAACGATGTGGTAGACCCTCCTTTACACATCATTGCATGTATAAATGAGATACCATACAAGAGAGTGCTTATAGACACTGGGTCCTCAAGTAACATCATAACAACTAAAGCACTAAAGCATCTTAAATTTCTAGCATCTCATGTTGTGGCATCAACTTACACTCTTCGTGCTTTCAATGACACAATATGCTCTACTGTCGGTACCATAGTTTTACCCATTCAGGTGGGACAAAATATTATACCAACATTGTGCCATGTGCTAGAGGGTGAGATGGCCTACAACATTTTTCTTGGAAGACCTTGGATACGGGATATGAAGTGTGTCCCCTCCATCGTGCATCAATGTCTTAAATACACTCATGAAGGGCAAGTACATGTAGTATCTGCCGATCTAGAGCCCTTCAAATACTGCAACATGTTGCAGTAGATGCCAGAGTCGACATTACCTTTGACTCATGTAGAATTCTGATTAAATACACCTGATCAGAGTCTACCCATTCCACCACCTTCATCATCATCTACTCCATCCTCATCATCGCCACCTTCAGAGAAGGCTTCGACATCATCAAACCCTCCATCGAGGAACATGTCGAAGAGGCCTATTGATGAGAGCCCACCATTAGTTTCTACCATATCCATGGAGGAGGTTCCTTGTGTCATTAATGAGGAATTACCTCCAGAGGTGAACATTGAATCACCTCAAACCTCCATTCCATCTCATCCAGCTTCGCCATCCTAGGTCATAGTCCAGATGTCTAGCACAGGGATAGGAGAATACTTGGTGAGAAATATCATGATAGTTCCATCAGTGGAGATAGTGCAAGACATGGGAAGACCTCATCTTCCCATAGGTAGCATTGTACCTCTTGGTATACCTCCTAATAAAATGAATTTCATATATGGAGGTATAGAGTATGGAGCTCTACCCATTCCTCAGATAGAAGATGATGATGAACCCTTTTTTGAGGATGTAAATTATTTGTCAAATCTAGACTATGCATTGAAATATCTAAATCATTGTAATTGGCATGGGTTTGGTCTTGGCCTATATGAGTAGGGTAACCATGTTCCATGTCAACCCCAATATCAACTTTCATATGATAGATCTGGGTTGGGAAACAATAAACCGATACCATTGGATGTCCTCATCGAGAGTCTTGAACACCTATGCCTAAGTCATCAGGCTAAGCTCACCCATGATCCATATACTAATCTGAATCATGTTCATTCCTTGGGAGATCATTTCCCCATAGACATGATAGATCAAGGTCTTTCCAATGATGTCACCCAACCCCATGAAGTGGGGGAGAGCTCACACACCTTGCAATATGATAGTGAGGAACAAGACCAAGGTCCTCCTCATGAATGGATGAGTGATGATGAAGATGATTATGGCATCACACCCATTAACTACCATAGCTCAGATGATGAATACGAGCGCATGTTCCCTTTGGATGATGAGGATGAATATTTTCTTCATATGTTATTCCCTATCCAAGAACCCATCTGACACTAGTTGTTGCCTCATGAAGAGTAGGCTCACCCTCTTTCGCATAGGCCACCACCAGTTATTCCATTTCCACCCGAGCCACACCCATGAGTTATGAGACAACATCAGGTCTCTAGACCCACTCGCCCTAGAGTAGGAGATCATGTATCCATCAACATGATTTCCATAGATTTAATGACACCATTGGTGAATCTGAATAACCCATCCAAGCAATTGCATCTTGATTTAGAGGCAATTGAATTTGATCGAGGAGATTCTTCTCCATCGCCCTCAGAGTATTGGCCTTGTGAGGAAATGTTACAACCATTTAACTTTTCTTCAAGAACTACTCAAGATGTTTTTCAAGCTGAGGTTGACCCTAAATTTCCTATGGAAGAAGCAAACCTAGCTGATGACATTCACTTAATTCCCACCCCACATCAGTTGGAGGATGGGTCTCACATGTCGATTGAGCCAACAATTGACAAGGATATCGGTACAGATCCCGATAATCCCCATACCATTAAATTAGGGGAAGGCCTCTCCCTAAGTGAACAAGATGATTTCATAGCTGCATTGAAAGCAAGGATTAAAGCTTTTGCTTGGTTGTATAAAGATATGCCAGGACTAGACCCAAATATAGTCATGCATAATCTTACATTAGACCCCAAGATCAAACATGTTAAGCAAAAGTTAAGAAAAATGCACCCAACAGTAGCCTTAATGGTGAAAGATGAATTACAAAAGTTGTTGGATGCTGATATCATCATCTCAGTAGATTATCCACCATGGGTTTCAAACATGGTTCCCATCAAAAATCCTGATGGGAGGATTCACATTTGCACCGACTTTCGAGATCTTAACAAAGCGAGTCCTAAGGATGAATTTCCCTTACCTAACATCGATGCGTTGGTAGATGCAACAATAGGACATGAAATGCTATCCCTAATGGATGGATTTTCTGGATATAATCAGATTCATATTAATCCAGAAGACCAAATCAAAATGGTGTTCACAATGCCTTGGGGGACATTCTATTACAAGGTCATGCCTTTTGGCCTTAAGAACGTTGGTGCTACCTACCAACGAGCCATGACATATATCTTCCATGACTACATGCACAAGATTTTGGAAGATTACATGGATGATTTATTGGCAAAATATTTATTATGCCATGAACATCTCGATGTACTATGTAAGATCCTAGATCGCCTCATAGAGCACAATGTTAGACTTAATCCCAAAAAGTGTGTCTTCGGTGTCACATCTGGTAAACTTTTGGGATTCATAGTCTCCAAGAGAGGCATAGAGGTAGATCCCAACAAGGTCAAGGTAATATTAGAAATGCCTCCCCCAACAACCATTAAGCAACTACGCAGTTTGCAAGGAAAGGTCACATCCATAAAATGCTTCATAGCGTAGTTATCGGATAAGTGTCGACCCATGAATAAGTTGCTACACAAGGGGGTCTCATTTCATTGGGATGAGGAATGTCAAAATGCCTTTGATGAGATAAAACAATACTTGGCTTCACCACCTGTATTAGCTCCACCATGACCAGGAGTGTCATTCTATTTATATATCTCAGCTACTGAGTTAGCTTTGGGTACCATGTTGTCCCAAAAGAATGAATTTCACAAAGAATAGGCTACCTATTACATCAGCCGCACACTGGTCAGCTATGAAGTTAGATACGCATATGTTGAGAAGCTATGCTTAGCAGTGGTCTTTGCCACCAAAAAGCTATGCCATTATATGTTAAATCACACCACATATGTTGTATCTAAAGAAAATCCATTGCGCTACATGATGAGCAGAACATATCATAATAGTCGCACGATGAAGTGGATAATGTTGTTGATGGAATTTGACCTAGAGTTCATTGGACAGAAATCTATCAAAGGATAGGTCATAGCCGATCAACTAGCAGAGGCTCCTCTACAGGATGATCAACCTCTAAATATAGAACTTCCCGATGATGGAGTATTTCAAATTTTAGAATCACCTGATTCTACAAAGCCTGAGTCACAGGTGGACATAACTCTATTCTTCGATGGTTCCAAGTGCGAGCGAGGTGGTGGTGCAGGTATCATGTTTTTCACACCGCAAGGGGCTCCCATACCTCTTTCATTTAAACTCGATTTTCCTTGTACCAACAACAATGCCGAGTATGAAGCTCTCATCATAGGACTTCAGATGACAATCACCATGAAAATAACAAAGTTAAACATTTTTGGTGATTCCTTGCTCATAGTTAATCAGGTAAAAGGGATTTTCTAGTGTCGATGTCCCATATTGCAAGCCTACAAAGCCCTAGTGGACAAACTCCTGGTCAAATTTGAATGGTATGATATAGAGGCACTCCCTCATTCATCTAATCATTTTGTGGATACAATGGCTTCCTTAGGGTCGCTAATCCCGCATGACCCTTCAGATGATATCACAACTATCCAAGTAAAAATGCTAGCGCAAGCTATGACTAAGCATGAAGAGCATAAGGCTATACCAGTTGTTCACATGATTCAGATTGAGCCTTCTCATGAAAGGTTCTCTCAACTACACCAATATTTGAATAATGTTAACTAGGGGACTTTGTTCCCTCATAATCCTTTTGATACTAGCACAACGCTATATCTCCAAGTTCGCTCTCAATCAGCATTCGCATGAGACAAACATCAAAGGGATAGCATGATTCATAATATTGAGGCTTCTTCAAAGCAATATTGGGCCATCCAGATTAAATATTATCTTAAACTAGGTAATATTCCACCTGGATTGTCGCACGCTGCAAAGCGAGCATTCAAACAAAAGGTGGAAAAATATGTCTTAATAGGAGACATAATGTATCGTCAGAGTTATGAAGGTATCCTCCTTCACTGCTTAGACTCATAGGAGTCAGCTTGGGCCATCACCCAAGCACACGATGGTACATGTGGTGGCCACTTTAGTGGCATGGCCATCACCAAGTGCATTCTTTGCATGGGCTATTATTGGCCAAATTTAGAGCAATATTGTTGTGCTTATGTTAAGAAGTGCGTGAAGTGTCAACACCATGCAAATTTAACACACGTACCTTCATAGGCCTTACAACCGATTCAATCGGTCTAGCCATTTGCACAATGGGGGTTTGATTTAATTGGGAAAATCTCACCTACCTCATCGGGCCATCACACGTTTATCATAATGGCAACTGAATATTTCACAAAATGGGTGGAAGCAATTCCCCTTACCACAATGACTGGACCTCGCATTGCGGAGTTCATACTACATAACATTATATGTCATTTTGGTATTCCATCCAAAATAGTATCGGATAATGGAACACCCTTTAAAAATAAGGATGTGCATGCATTAACAACAAAGTATAACATAAAGCATAGCTTTTCCATGCCCTATTATCCATAGGCCAATGGGCAAGCAGAGGCATCAAATAAAATAGTAGTAGCCATCTTGAAGAAAACCGTTCAGGAAAATCATAAATATTGGCATAATCAATTACCTCTTGCCCTTTGGGCCTATCGCACTAGTATTCGGATGCCCACTGGGGCAACTCCATTTTCACTAGTGTATGGTGCTGAAGCCATCATGCCTCTGGAGTTAGAGATTCTATCATTGTGCATTTCCATGCAAGAATTCATCGATGATGATACAACTAGGCAAGCTCGGTTAGATCAGTTAACGTTGCTTGATGAACGACGTGTGAATGCCCTCGAGCATCTACATGTTTATCAAGAGCATCTTAAGAGAGCTTACAACTTGAAAGTACATCAGAGAGACTTTCAAGTAGGTGATTTAGTTCTAAAGGAAAACCAACAAAACTCAAATTTGCCCTCCAATTTGTGAGACAAATTTGCAACAAACTAGCTAGGTCCATTCATCATTACACATCATATTGGACCTAGAACTTATCACCTAGCATCCATAAAAGGAAATGAAGAGCCTGAACCCATGAATATAAGTCATTTGTGACCATTTCATGCTTAGAGCACCAATAAAATACCCCTAGGCAGTCGTAGACACTTTCTAAGTGTCGTTGCCCGCCTAGGTCACCCTAAAGGCTCCTAGCAGTTTTTGACCATCTAGGTCACATAAAAAATCTCCTAGACTATCTACGATCATCTAGGTCAACCTTAAATTCTCCAAAGGCATCCATAAGCCCTTTGGTCACAACCAAATACCCCTAGGTAGTCATAGACACTTTCTAAGTGTCATTACCCACCTAGGTCACCCTAAAGGCTCCTAGCGGTTTTTGACCATCTAGGTCACATAAAAAATCCTCCTAGACTATCTACGATCATCTAGGTCAACCTTAAATGCTCCAAAGGCATCCATAAGCCCTTTGGTCACAACCAAATACCCCTAGGTAAGTCGTAGACACTTTCTAAGTTTTCCCCTAGGTCACCCTAAAGACTCCAAGACCCACAAAAAAAACCATAGACTATCTACATCATCTAGGTCAACCTTAAATCTCCAAAGGATCCATAACCCAAATCCCCTAGGACAGAGGGCCAAAAGCAAAGAAAAAGACCCTTTGGTCCAACCCCTAGGTAGTAGACACTTTCTAATGTGTCTGCCCACCCCTAGGTCACCCCTAAAGGCTCCTAGCGTTTTTGACCATCTAGGTCCTACATAAAAAGCCCCTAGACTATCTACGATCATCTAGGTCAACCTTAAATGCTCCAAAGGCATCCATAAGCCCTTTTTGGTCACAACCCCTAAATCCAACCTAGGTCACCCTAAAGTCTCTCTAAGCGTTTTTTGACCATCTAGGTCACATAAAAAAGCTCCTAGACTATCTACGATCATCTAGGTCAACCCTAAAATCTCCAAAGGCATCTATAAGCCCTTTGGTCACCTTAAAATGCTCCTAGATAGTCCATGATCATCTAGGTCAACCCAAAATGCCCCTATGCGGTCTATGACCATCTAGGTCAAACTAAAATGCTCCTAGGTAGTTTACAACTATCTAGGTCAAACCTAAATGCTCCAAAGGCATCTATAAGCCCTTTGGTCACCCAAAAAGCTCCAATGGCATTCATTAAGCCCATTGGTCAACTTGTACATATATATATCAAAAATTACAAAAAAAATCATGAAAATCATCAAAATACAAAAATATTGCATTGTATTGCATTTCTCATCACTTGCATTATAATCATAGTTGCATTAGGCATACTCATCATTGCATTATGCATCATTCCAAATTGATCATATATGTCTAGCACCAGGTCTGTACATTAGGCATATGGTAAAAATTCATTGTTATCATATGACAGTTATACCACCTATTTATATTACATATACCATTTACATTATATGTTTATTTCCTATCACTTAGCCATTGTTAATAAAACATAGTTAAAGTTTTCGGTCACTCAACCATATCTAGTTGTCTTCTCAGATTTTGTAGAAATCTAGCATGATTTTTAGAAGGTAGAATCCTACTTAGATAATGCTTGGTATACATCAAAATCCCAACACAATTTTCACATTAATAAATCCAAGTCTAGCACAAGGAAAGATGAAAACTATGAAGTAGTCTAGGTTACTTTCAAGTGAAAAGGTTATCTTGCTCATCCCCCTATGTGAATGGTTCAAATATGTTGAGAATTGACAAAAGGACAAGTTCCTCCTTACCCAAAATCCCTTACCCTACACTAGGGTAAGTATCCCAAAGAAAGAAAATCAGTAATGATTATTATCCCCCTTAAAAACATACATTGCCCTACAATGGGGCAAGTATCTCAAAGAAATATTCCAAAGAAAATAGTGATTATTATCACTCCCAAATATGCATAAATAAATAGTGATTATTATCACTAGGAAAAGCAAAAAGAAACAATGGTTCTCACCACTATTAAAATCCCTTGCTCAACAAATCAAAATGAGCAAATTCCCTTGAGAAAGTCAAAGAAAGGTAGGGACTCCGGAACTTGAATCCCTAGAATTCTCAGCATCAGAGAACCATAAGGTGATCCTCATTACAGGTTTGGTGGATAGCCTACTTGTCAATGGTGGTAGCCTCCCGCATGATGATATGTCTATCACTTAAGCAACTTGTTTAGGTATAGACCAATGTTTGAATGTGGATGAGCTAGCTTGTTGTAACCTAGGTTATATAGTGGTCTAATCCAACTAAGTATGAAACTCAGGATAATGAGACTCATAGAATGATCTCTAGTGTCGATGGGCTGAATGAATCCCATTTGCACTAGGGTAATCTTATGTGTTATCATGGTAATGAACTCACATGCACACATAGGGATATTGATTATCTTGGTTATCTTAGTAGGTGCATACTTTGTCAAAATATCTTGTATAGTTAGTATATGACTTTTGATTAGGTAACTAGAGTGTTTGAGTCTCTTAAAAACTATCAAATAAAATCATATCACATTACATTATCCATTCCATTTTACATCATGTTGTCACATGTTTGTCAAAATTACAATGTCCATCAAATAAAGTGTTATAATAACATGAAAATAATCAAGATACATTTTGTATAGTCTATGGTGCTAGCATATAATGCATCAAATAGTCATTGTAAATCCATCATACAAAAATTAAATCTAATCAAATCATTACTTTCAATCATACACATTTAAAACTTTTGTTTATTAAGTGATATTCATGATCTAGGATAGATACCGGTTAAATATTAGCAATAATATTTAGATGGCCACTGACTATTTTATGCATACCTTTTAATTTACAAAAGCATATAAAATGAAGCATCCACATCTACATATCATCAAATCACATCATCGGATAAATACATGCATCCATGTTAGAAATCCATCATAACATCATATAGCAAATATAAAATTGCATTCATATCATAAAGTAGTAAAATGACATAATGATCAAAGCTAAGTCATATATATATGTCCATATATATAAAAGTTAAAAGCAACATCATAGTCCATAAACTACCCATAGGCTACAATAAAAGTGAGTCATCCGACTTCGCAATCCAAAAAACCAAAAAGAACCATCAGAGTCCGCTGACCATGGTCACGTAGGACCGGTACCTCGACTCTCTCCTCTACTCTCAGTATGAGTCCATCATGAGCTCCTCGACCTACTCCCCCTGATCTACTACCTCTAGATACATCCATCCTCCGAGAAGTACTCAGAGCCCTCATCCGAGTAGATGAGTGTCCCATCTCGCTCCCCTGGCTACGCTGTGATCCAATAGCTAATGCTCGATCTGGTATGCACCCCTTACAATGCACTATCTCATCCTCCATCATATCCATGTAGGTGCACTCCTCTCGACACCTAGTCTGATAGGTCACTACCAAACCCTAGAGATGTGCTATCTCCTCCTGCATCCTAGCTAGCTCACCACTACTAGACTCCCCATGGCTAGGGCCCTATCTATCGACCTATGCCTAAAATGTAGCTATCACTACTACCTACCTCTCCATATCCTCCTATGCACTCTACACCTATGCCTATAGTAAATCTTGATCACTCTATAGCTCTATGATCCTAGCATCTCATGCTACTAACTCTGCCTATAGACCCTGATCTCCCAAGTCTCCCTCATCAAATCCAACTAGATCCTATACATCTATCAGCTCCACCCTATCCATTGACACACATTGATGCACAACTCACTCACCTATGTCCACCTCCTCATCATCTGGAGACTCACCAAAACCCTCCTCATCTAGAGCACCCCTAGAGGCATCCACTATCCTCATAGCTACATCCCCTCCTAGTGGTCCCTCCCCTCACCACTACCGCATGACCCACCATGCATCATACTCCTCTATAGTGCCCACATCATCTGAGTCTAAGACTACCACCTCAAAATCTGACTCATCTCCCAACTCCTCTACCATAGGCCATGCTAGAGTCCTCTCATCCCCATGATGATGATAGACCATCGGCTCACTAAGAAATCCCTAGCATAGCCCAAACTATCATAGCACATGATCATAAGAGAAGTACTCTCACTCTGTGCCATGTCACCCTATCAACCACCTACCTCACCGAACTCGACGTAGATGTGTTGAAGCCTCATCCTAGGTAGGACAATCCCTATAGGGTCTCCACTCAATATCCACTACCCTAAGCCATGCAAAAGCCTCTACATAGTGCTCTACCTCCCCAGCATAGCATCGGCTATGCCCTGACTCATGCGACCTCATCCATAGCTCTCCATAGCCAATCTCCCTATCCGGTAGCTCTGCTCGAGTGGTCCATGGTAGTCCCCATGGTCTCTCCACTACAATATGCTGCCAAGCCCAAGACTATAGTAGAAATATATAGCCCAAACCCTTCCACCCATGAGAGTGGATCTCATATAGCTCACCATATAACTATGCCAATAAAGTAGGACCCCAAGCCATCACTATCGGCTCCTCCTCTATGTAGTCAACTAGAGTAAAGACCAGCTCTATTAGGTTCCATGGGAACCTAGCTCCTAAAGAGTCAGGTAGTAGCATGTTGCTGATCAAGGTCATCAAAAAAGTGTGCCTAATTCCAAGTACACCCTCCTGGTACCATCTAGACACTAAAATCCCTCCACTAATCATATCAGTCAAGACATCCTCCCAACACGCGTCGAAGTACCTCCGCACTATGACCTCCCATCGCTCCATCGAAGAAGATACTATCTAGAACCCCTCTATAAAAATACATAGTATCCGATAGATATCCTCTAGTGTCACTATCATCTCCCCCATAGCTAAATGGAAAGTATTAGTGTGAGGGTCCCATAGGTCTATCAAAGCAGTCAGATAGGCGTGGTCTCCCACCATGGGATCTAACCGCGTAACTTGCTTCAGATCGATGGCATCAAGCCAATGCTATTATATAGTATTAAAATAGTCTCTAGTGACCTGAAAGAGACTCAGTACCCTATACCGACTCCTAACTATCTGCTCATGCAAATCAGGGTGTCAAACAGACCCTAAAAATGCAAATTTTTGCTATAAAAACACTAAAAAAACACATAAAAAAGGGCCTTTTTTGGCCCAATTTTTGGCCATCCCACCTAGGGACGGCCCCTAATTTTGTAGCCATCCCACCAAGGTATGGCCACTAGTAACCATCCCTCACAGGGACGGTCCCCAAATAGGGGTAAAATAGGGTCAATTTGACCCTTAAAAATGCCCTAAAAACCTTAAAAAACACAAAAAATTGATTTTTAACCCTAATTTTTTGCAAATAAAGCATTCATAAGGTTCAATTTTATGTATTTAAGTACTCATAAGTTTCTTAAATCATGGGTGTGGCTGTAGTCATGAAATTAGAGCAGAAATTGCAAAAATTCAATAAAATAGGGCAGAGGAAGCATGTAATCCATACCCGTTTTGCACTGGCTCCACCACCCGATGCATCCAATGGTTGGATCATGTTGTGGGTTGATATTTTAGTAGTACTACACTTCATAAAACTCTCTCCTACCTCCTCTCCTCTCCAACTTCTCCAAGCAAGTTGCACAAATGAGCTAAAATGGCCCTTTTTGGCCTTTTATAGCTCCAAAAGAAGCCGACCGCTCCTGGGTGGGATGAGCACACTTTTGGCTGGCTGTACCACCATGGGAAATTCATAAATACTTCCCTCATCCCCCCTAGGATGGTCATAAGAAAATTGCACTTAAAAACATCAAAAATATCAAAAAATGGGCCAAAAACCCACCAAAAACAAGGCAGATTGGGCAAGAAAATGAGAGGGATCTAGACTGAACCTATAATAATTTTGGATGCATAAAAAGACTCTATTTTAGTCCCCAAGAAGGCCTCCATGGATGGACCACCCCATGGGAATGATATATTGGGCCTTTTGCTTCCAAAACTATTCATCAAAATAGTCAAAAATCACCTCCGAACAGGTATATAGTACCATGGGTAAAATAAAGAGTTACCCTAATTAAGTCATATGTGTCAAGTGACTCATCACTTTAGAATTTTTCATGCCCTCATAGAATCATCACTTGAGGGGGTAGTCATCATAATGAACTCAAAAATCGAATCAACATTTAAACACTCAGAAGTGTAAAATTCCATGCATTCAAAAGAATCTTGGCTAAAGATAAATTTTCAAGCCCATGCTGGGGCAAAGAATCAGCATAAGAAGCAAATTAAATAGGCTTGACCTCCTTGAAACCTCAGTAATTGACCCATGTGAAGGTTTACAAGAATACAAGGCACCAAGACCTAGTATGCCCTAAGCCCCATAAGATTGTTACTACAACACGGCTGAAAGGTATACATGCAATCGATCCTTCGACTATGTCAATAGAAAGGATTCCAAGAATGTATGCTTTTCCACAATGAAGGCATCCAGAGTTGATTAGGTTAATGAACAACCTTGATCATTCGATGATTTAGTGATCTATTTTTGCTCAACGCTTTGTTTCACATCGTGCATCCCAAAAATGGGGCATCTATAGACACCTAAATCATGTAAATCGGATAAGACTATCAGTGCATTACATATGCCCTCTTATCGACAACATATGGCCTTATTAGGCACCCCTCTAGGCTAGAAAAAGGCTTCCAAAACCCTCCAAAACTTATTTTGGAGGGTTCCTAGCAGTCTAGGGCAGTTTTGGGGCCCCTACTAGTGACCGTCCCACCCAGGGATGACCATAGTTGGTGACCGTCCCACCCAGGGATGGCCATCAACAACCATCCCTGGGTGGGATGACCCCTAACTAGACCCTTGAAAAAGTCAAAGGATGCACTAAATGGTAATCCAAGACTACCATTAGCATGTCCAATCACCCCAAATTGATTGGGGACCTACTAATGGACTACAGGGTAGTATATTGGGAGCCCCAAAGGGGCAACCTTCCCCTCCTCAATCAATGATGTAATTAGGACAAGTGGCATCACTTGCCTCGCATGGCAAAGATGCCATTTGGCCCTAGATGCCCTTTTGGGCTATAAAAGGAGGCCTAAAACCTCATTCCAAAGAAGGAGGAGAATAGCATTTGGAGCAATGAAGTGCTACCAAATTGAATCTTGCCCAAACCTTTGCTAAACACATACCTTGCCTTGGCCTTGAAACTTCATTTGCTTGGAAGGCAATTTTAGGGGCAACTAGGCTCGATCCATTGAACCAAAACTAGCCAAATTGAAGAACCTTTTGGCCCCATCTATCGAAAACACCCTCACCCTATTTTGGACCAATTCCCAAGGCCATAGGTGACAAAACTAAGGCAATTTTGTAACCATCCCACCTGGGGATAGTCAGTATTTTACCCATGGCACATCATAGGGATGGCCACAAAATAGGATGGAATTTTAGATAAATTCCTCCATAGTCCCCTTTAGAATGTTTAGAAGGACCTCTGGTCCAAATTTGAGGTAGTTTGGAGGAGTTTTGATGCAGGTTTGGTGATCCCCAATGTTGCAGGTCTACATGGCTCACCCCGGAGTGGCCAATAGTTTAGCATAGTTTCACCTTACAAATTGCTTTCAAATCCATTTATTTGTATTTATATAATATTAGAATATATATATGCTCAGTGTAGATCAGTTTTTATGCATGTAGATCATCTTGTTTGGTTGTAGCATTTGCATCTTTTACTATGTTTTTTATGCTATCTTCATTCTATGAAACAGGTGCTATTAACCCCATTGTAGTCCCTTGTGTGTAGGTGCAGGTGTTCTACATAGAAGGAAGGAGCTAAGAAGACCAGAAGAATAGGTTGAAGGATAGCTCTCAATCGTGGGATGCGATATTTACAAAGACCAACCATAGTTTACACCGCTTTGAGGCCCCTTTCAAGGGACTAGATCCCTTGAAACTTTGTAATGTTGAATGTATCAATTTGTAAAAGGCCCTCAAGGGGATGTTGTAATCTCACATTTGAAGCCACTAATGAATGAATAAGAGGATAAATCCACCATTTTATTATACACTTTGCTTCATTTTCATAGATTACAAGTTTATATGCTTTTCCTTCTTGAATGCTTTTAACTGTTTTACATTGCAATGAAATGCCCTTAAGGCGGTGTAGTAAATTTTGTATCTTCACCACCTTAGCCATATCAATAGTGATATTTCCATGTTCATCATGTGTGGGAGTTGGAAAATGCCTATGCTTAGCGGCAGACCTATCTACATGCCCCTAAATGGGTAGGTCTCGATCATTCTATACTCCGAAGGTGGAGCCGTGGATCCTCCTATAGACCTATGATGTAGGGGTACCAACTTGGATCCCTGTATGACATACTCTTCAGCTGATCCTATGGATGCACATGCAATGCAATACTAGTAGTGGATTTTGAGTGGAACACCCTCATGCTGAGAGGCTCCATGCTCTATTCTATACCTAGAGAAATGCACATAAGCTCCTCTATTTGGGGTATGCTCAATAGGTTCCCCCCTTGTCAAATTATCTTCTTTAATGCTAGCCGAATGACATCTGAGAAGCACATGTGGGCAAGGATTTGACATGTGCTGATGTGAATATGTTTGGGCTTGGTCATGGGCTTTAGGCTTGTGCCTTTACCGACCACCCCATTCCTCCACCATGGTGCACCTAGTGTCTAGATTTATTCTTTATTAAGAAAACAAGGTATATAATGGTTTTTATCTAGTATTAAGTTTTAAAAGTGATCTCTAGACTGTTTTATGTGTTTCCATAATTTATTGTATCATTATAGAACTCCTTATCATGTTTTAAAAAGTGATGAATGATATTCTCAGTTTAAATTGGCTTTCACCTGTATGCTCATAGCTCGACAACTTGGCTATGAACTCCAAGTCACGTAATCCAACCTATAATGTGTGGTAATGAAGCCCACATATGGTCATGGAGCACAGGTCATCCCAAATTCTCACCCATTTCCCCTAGTCAGCGTTAGACCCTTCGAAGAGAATACATGCAAATTTTCTAGGGTACAAAAGGTTCTTGGATCTGGTATTGGTCTAGTAAAAAGGGGTGCATAGGATTTGGGCCAGCGGATGGAAATTATGCCCACCGTCGCTGAAACCTACTAATGGTTGGATTTCAAGCCCAACTCACTAGCTTTTAAGTGCCAAGTGGTGTGTGTGGTTCATTTTATTGTACATAAAATAAATGCATCATATAACACTCATGCTCATTTTCTATATGCTATGCAAATGAAAGAACGTTTTACATTCAAAAAATGCAAGCTATCCTAGATGCTCTTTGAGACAATGCACATTACGATGATGATGGCCGCTAATTGGGCCTCACACATGTAAACCAAATAGACACTTCTATCACGCATGTTGTAGCCTAAGGTAGACTACAATTATAGGTCCACTGTTCCCAGCAGCACCTTTCTACAAATGCAAATTGAAATGAACTAGGACATGATTGATTTTCTTTTTCTTATTTTGATTTTCCTAATTGCATTTCAAAATAAGTATTCTATAAAAACATAGAGAGTAAAAATAGAATAGAGAGTGGAAAATAGGGCCTACCTCAGGTCTTGAGTTGATCTGCACTCTGATTTATGATGTTTGTGTTATCAGGTGCAAACGGTAGGTCTGGTCTGTGGTTCAGACTATAAAGCATGTGTTGAACCTATGGTTCAATTGTTGGCATACAGTTGATAGTTGCAGTCTATACCTGTAATTTTAGAAATCAAGAAACAATAGTTAGATCACATGAATTGCAGAGTTTCACCATGATCGCCTTTTTACCCATCCCAAAAAGCATACATCTAAATATTGCATTAATTAAATCAACATAAAAGCATGATAAAATAACAAGATTGCATGTAACAATGAAAATGTGTGTTTATTTTATTAATTTTACCAATGGAATGTGGTTACAATATTACCCCTCTTACAGTCACCAAAATGTTGATACTCTTAATACAATTGCCAATTCCCCCAACGGGGTATGCGCACTATAAATGCTTTTCCAAATGGTCATAAACTGCCCTAGGGTGGAGTAGACCCTCTTCTTCACATTGTGGAAGGAAATTGGTGATTGAATCTCCTTTGAAACTATTTCCTATGATCAAGAAAAGACACAAGAATGTTATACAAATAGGCAGCCTCTCGTGATGAGGCCCTTTGAAGGATTAAAACATGAAAATGCCATGAAAAACATATAATCAAGAAAGCATGAAAAACACATCTAATATATGCCAAATTAATAAATATTTATGGAAATGCATAAAATACTATTGCAACCACATATTGAATGGTATAATTAAATTAAATAGAGCATGAAAGCATAAAAATAAACCATTCTTGCATATTCTACTATAATGAAGAAAAATTAGTAAAGACACTAATTATGCTGGTCAGAAGTCTCTAAAATCCTAATTAAACCAGGAAAATGCTAAATATAATCTAATAAAGCATACTGAAAATGAAATAGTAAGGAGAAGTTACCCCTATTGCAAACTGTAGCTCTGATGAGGGGTTTGCACTATAAATCGTGACTGAAAGCCACAGTGAGCAACCAAGTGGTTTGCCTTCCAAATTCAAGGTTTGTGGGCTTGATATCCTTGTCCAATTGATGTTCAAGGGTCGCCTTCGGTGTCCTATAACAAGTTTGGTGGTTGAATCGATGAATAGGACCTTTATTTTTCCAAATTAGCATTTCTTGGCTCTCCTAGGTCTTTAGGGCATCCATGGCAAATTGATCTTTGGTTGAATAGCAAAGTAGCCTTCTCAATGCATGAATTCAGTATGCAATTCGATAGGGCTTCGTTGCTCTCTTGATCAATTTCTCCTCTATATCTTTCCCTTAATTTGAAGGATACTTAGAGGGTGTCCCAGGGCTAGGGGTGGCTTCATGGAGAAGCCAATATCAAGAAGGGATGGTTAGGATAGTTGGATTGGAAGCTTCCATCCTCTAACCAACGTCTTCTAGAACAAATGGTCATTCAAACCGATTTGGCTTGGATGAAGGCCAACTGAACTTCAGTTAAGACCGTAGGTTGTAGTTGTGGTTCAAATTGTAAACCACAGGCCTTAGCCATGGTTCAGACTATAGACCGTAGGTCTAGGTTGTGGTTCAGACTGAATAGGCCAAGGATCCCAACTTGAGTGGTTAGAACCACTGCTCTATCTTGGAGTCTATCCAAGATCTTTGATATGGTCTTGTAGCATGTCCATATGAGTATTCGCCCTCAAAATGATGCATTTTAGGTGTCTAAAAATATAAATTGTATAATTTAATTGTGCTAAAGGAAAATAAAAACTACATTACTTTTTCTAAATTAAAGTGCTATGAAATATAAATTCTGAATTGAAATCAACTAAATTAACAAATGCTGGAAATTACACTACTGAAGTAAAATTTGCTAAACTAGGAAATTGTTGCTAAAACTATAAATAAAATATTGTAAATGAAATTTTAGAAATGAAATGAGAAATACAGAAGGAAATAAGGTCAGCTAGCTGAAAAACCACACTCACACATTCACACTTGAAAATAGAGCAAAAACATATTACAACATTTTAGCAAGAAACTGATAACTTTTTGATAGAAAATGAACAAAAATAGAAAACCTGTAAAAATTATAACAACTCCTTCCACCAACCTTAAGAGTGGGCCCTTGATCCTAGGTCTAATATAAGGTCTAACACACCAAAATCTAAGCTCTAACTATCCACTCAAGACATCAAAATGATATGGAAAATACTACACTTTTATTGGAAAATTCTTGCTATTACAAAAGTTGTTGAAAATGCTATCTTGTCTATTATCTAATTTTCTAACCTTTTTCCAACTCTTTCAAAGTAGGTGGGTGGATTTATTTATACATTTTTTCTACCTCCTAAGACTATGTTCCACAAATGCAAATTTCTATTTTGTTGTTGGCTCATGATTGTTTGGCTACAATGAACTCAATTCAAAATTAGGACAAAATATAGTTGTGCAGCCATATTTACCTCTAATTTGATGTAAAATAGGCTAGGAATAAATTAATATCATTGGTCATAGATATCCATGTACCTAATTCCTCATTTTCTTGGATATTTGGTCAAAAACCTATTTTTCTAGTTATTTCTATAGTCTTTCTATAGCAGCTTTGGAATATCAACCTACACACCTGTCAAATGTTGTTGGATTCAATTTGATCACATGGGATCACTTACAAATGCTTATTGGATCCCTCATAATTACTTTTATACTTACCAAATGGTTTCAGCTCCACTTTTGGTGTTTGTCCTTGTTTCTCGATTAATCTGCAGGTGGTTGCCCATATGTTTCAAAGTTGCTCCTAGAGATCTTGTGTCCAAGTGTATTATACCTTGTTTTAGCTACAACGTGGCTTCCTTGATGCCACATCATCCTAGAAACTTATTTAAGGTGGGAAAACAC
This sequence comes from Wollemia nobilis, assembly GCA_028583015.1. NCBI lineage: Eukaryota > Viridiplantae > Streptophyta > Pinopsida > Araucariales > Araucariaceae > Wollemia > Wollemia nobilis. The sequence continues at coordinate 368,234 of JAQPPZ010000480.1, forward strand.
TTTAAAATTTCTCAGCCAATCAGATTTTATAAATCCTTTATTTACTAGTTATTTTTATTATGTTATTTTATTGCTAAAATCATGCAAAAAGATGATAGAAAGTGTAAAAATAGTCAAAATAATAGCATAGTACTTCTTAACATTTATTCATGCTAACATCAACATAATAATGTATTTTAATCATATATTTTGAAAATAACTATATTATTGATCAAAATATGGCAATTTTTCATGTGCAAAATGATGAAATAATGAGGTTTTTTTGTGCCTCATCATTCCCCCCCACTTAACTTGATGCATGTCCTCATAAATTTTGTTGTGTTACAAAAGCATTTATATATAACACCCAATGCCATTTTCCCCAAAAATTATGGTCTACTGAATATTATCCCTTCTTTTTATTTAATTATGCCAACCAATTCTAAAATTGTTGTTTAGGTTTAGGGTCAGAGTCAAAGTAAAAACGCATAGGTGTAATGATGGTGGGTGGCCTAAATCGTAGACCTATCCACTGATGTTTCATTTCTAATATGACATCTATCAATGCCATTTCCCTTATGCACGACTGTATCACTCCAAATTGTTCGCACCCTTACCTTCAGGCTATAGGATCCGTGCCCGAAAGGGGGATGTGAAAAGGATGGGACAATACCTCAGACTGAAAGGCCCTTTGAAGGTCTCGCCTCTCAGGGGAGGTGTATAAGGGTGAATTTTCGATGAATGGTGGGTTCACCAGGAAACTTTTGAATGGCAGTTTCCACGCCTAGGTTGATAGTGTGTTTGATGTGTTCATTTTTATGCTTGATCATTCAAGTCCTAGGTTTGGTCGATATGAATCTAAACTATTCTATATGCCAATGCGAATTTCAATGAATATATAAAATAGAAATAGATGCAAATTACAGATAATATGCTAACCAGAAGAATTCATACCTGATTTCGGATGTCTGATGGATATTCTGAGTCTTGTAGCAGTTCAGATCATCTCAGTTTGCACATTATCGTCTGATATTTCTCAAGATCGTCTCAAATCATAGAAGGTCATCTGAAATAGGACAAAATCGCCTGAAATCTGACAAATTCATCAGACGAATTCGTCATACAAATCCATCAGAAACCTGCAATCACAGAAACAGACACAAAATACCAAATATGCAAATGCAAAAGCAAGGGATAATGATAGAAATAACAGCAAACATGCCTAAATAATAGTGTCTAATAACAAATGAGGAAATGCAATAAATTTAATGATTGATTTTACCTTTATCATGCAATTATGCTAAATGAGGTGAACTCCAAGATGCATAAAACATAGTAACTTAAAATAGTGCAGAAATATGTTATGGAAAATGCGAGAGCAAATCTTAAGAAAATGCGAACTCTAAACTCAGACTGCCCCCAATCTGGACTACAGTCAGGATCACCTCCAATCGTACGAAATCGTCTGTAATCGTCTGAGATCGTCTACGACGATCCAAGCTAGCCTCGACTAAAAAATAGTAGAATTCCTGCAATAAAAACAATGTGCAAGCAATAATGTGATGAAATAAGGAGCTAACTCTGCAATGAAATCCTGTCAACAAAGGGGTTGGGGGTTCAAGGAGAATTAGCAAGAATTAGGCAGGGAGGCAGGGAGATAAACTAGAAAAATCCTAGTTTATATAGGATTAAAAATATGTTTGGGAGGTTGGGGATCATCCCAATCTGGGAGATCTCCAACATGGAAATCTCCAACTGCACAGACATGCTTCTACCCGAGTTGGAGAGGCTGTTGAAATAGAAGCTAATTATGAAAATTTGGTTTTGGGACGAAATCGTCTAGACGTTCTATTCCAGACGAATTCGTCAGATCGGGGGTGATTTCGTCTAATCTACGACAATATCGTCCAATGGTCAAAACAAATCCTAAAAATGGCATGAAAAATGGGGAAGCAGGTAAAATGCAGTTTAACGGGTAGTTTGGGGTTGAAATTCAAATTTTAATATTTTATCTTTTTACTAATGTTTTAACCGTGCCAATTTTAGGGTGCTACAATGACCATATCAGGTTTGTTGGTGAAATAGGCTCTCTCTTTCTTAGAGAAATGGGTAGCTCATCCCACCTACTCTTGCATGTTGCCAATGAGCTATCAAAACTATTTTTATAAAACTATTGGAAACAAGCCACACTCTCTCCTGAGGCACTCAAGATAGGTAGCTTTGATGGTTGGTCTGCCCATCAGAGAGAAGTGTTGGTTGATGAAAGTTGTTGGGTTAGGTTGGACATGCCTAAGCAAGAGGTCTGGTCCTAACTCTATAGTCTTATGTTGCCTTCTTTCCTGATCCCAACACACTTGATTTTGCAATGTGGAAGTGAAAGCTCTGAGTTGTACATCACCTATGTATATATGAGGCATAAATTGGACATCTTCTATCACTACAAACTTATGCAAGTAAAACTCACATAGAATATTTTGTTGCTCTTCAAGACTCTGCAGGTATGCATCAATGAATTCTTGATCAGAAGATAAGTCATAAGGTAGACCAAAATAGATCCTCATCACCTACCATATAAAAAATCTCTCCTTGAGAAATAAGCTATACAATCTGGTAGGTCTTCTGCACTGCACTAGTTGTTCTGCAATCAGGCACAAATCTCTCACTTTGGCCTGCAACTCTTGTATAATTTCTATAGTTTACCTCCTATTTTGTTCCTCCAATGGTTGCATTACTGTAAAACATGTTTCTAGTGCATGGTAATGAGCCATCCATCTTGCTATAGCTGCATTATGTTGCACTAGTGATATCATATTTGGCTAAGGTATTATAATAGGTGGGGCATTTAGGATTGGAGGGATGTCAGTCTATACTCCTACTTCTGCAGTTTGAACTCTACTGATAGATTCCATAAGAACCTATTTTACCTCTTCTTTAGTTGGTATTTCAATTTTCATAGGTTCAATCTACATGCTAATAGTTCCCTCTATCAAAATATTCTACTCCAAAACTTTGATTTGACCATTTTGTTATTCTGGAGCTTCTGTTTGCACTTGTTTTGGTTGTTTTGAAGCCACTTTTGTATGTTTTGGAGGTACTTTGAAATGTTTTAGAGCTACTTCTAAATGTTTTGGAGCTACTTTTGAATGTTTTAAAGCTACTTCTAAATGTTTTGGATTTGCTTCTAAATTTTCTAGAGCTGTTTCTGAATGTTATAGAATTGCTTCTACTGCAAGCTACTCCTATAAAACCTATTTTTTGCTTAAACTCTATAAAATTTTTACCTTGGTGGGAGCTCTCTCCAATCTCCATTGGCTCTTTTCTAGACCTCCATATAAATGCAACTCCTTATGCATGTTGTTATTATGCTAAAATAGCAACCATGGAAAAAGTAGAAAAAAGAGGCTCCTGCTCTGAGATGATTTCCTCAACTTTATCAAACAATGTTGGAGTGTCCTCTAGTGCATTTTCATTTGAAATTTACCTTGCTAAATCAAGCAAAATTTCAATTACTTCTTCCCCTGAAATAGAGTTTGTAGGTAAATTTTTTAGTTGTTTTCATTTCCTCCTTTAAGTCACTCAACTCCTACAATAATTTACAAATGTATTCATATTTTTTCTTTATGGTTGCCTCTACCTTTTCAATCCAAGTTTGCTAGGTTTTGATTATCACCCTAGCAACTTTCATGGGATCTTCTAGTTCATATTTTGTATATTTTTTAGATTCTGAAGAATATGAGGGAAGATCCATCACTAGGTGGAGAATTTTGCTCCATAGGTTCTTCAGCCTCAATAGGTGTCTCCTCAATAAAATCATCTTCATCCTCCTACAAAATTAATCTTCTCCTTCTTGGTCTAGGTGGTGTAGGAGGTGTTGTTTCCTGAGCTAGAGTAGCTTCTTGTTGTTTCCTCCTTAGACTTCTTCTAAGAGGAGGGGGTGTAGGTGAATTTTATTGTACCTCAACCTCTTTCTCCCCTTATTTAGTAGATTCCTCTACAATAACTCCCTTCATATATCTGGTGGACCTCCTAAGTGGTTGTGACCCTATTTTTTGTGTACCACCAGTATGTTTTGTTCCCTTAGATTTTTCCTCTATAGACTTGTTTGTACAATTGACATCATCTCCCTCTGTAGATGATAGATTGACTGTATCAGCATATTCTCTTATTGTATCAGGACTAGAAGGTACCTACTATGCTAAATTTTTTGCCTAAGAAAGAATTTTAGCATCACCTATTTTAATTATCACTCTCCTAGTCCTTGGTTTTTTTGCAGGGCTATTTTTAGCTTTTCTTTTCTTTTGTGCCCTAGTTTTAGCAGATGACTATGCATGGGAGGATGATGGGGTTTTCTCAAGCTCAAAAGTAGCCCTATCATCAATGTTTACCCTAGAGGTCTCTACCCTACTAGTGGTTACCCCATCTCCTTATTCTAGCTCATTCTCAACAGAAATTTGTTCATTCCAAGGTTCAAAGAACCTACTAAAGGTTTGAGGATTTCCCCTAAAATGATGCTTACAAATTAATTTTATGAGGTCATGGTGTCTAACAAACCCCTGTCCTTCCTGATACCTCCTAGCCATATTATGTAATTCATGATGTAGATATAGGGGAATGTTTATTCTAACCTCTGGGCATTATGTGCCATGCCTAAGGTGGGTGAGGATTTTGATATGATGGCCAGACAACACAGTAAATTGGCCTTCACAAGTTAAATACCTGATGACCCAAAATGCTACCTTATCCCATGGTGTTTGTAGACTAACTCTCTTAACCCCTTTGCATATATTATTGTTAATTTGCATTGTAGGGTGAGAATCTCCCTCTACTAAAAAACCCTAACTACCTCAGGGAGTGTTGCTTTAAAAGTTCTAGCTATCTCTACTCCTTGAAGTGGTAATTCAGTAATTTGACTTAATACAAGAGGAGTTACCTCAATGTGCATCCCATTGATCATGGCTCTATTATTGTAGAGAGTTCTAGTAAACTCTACAGCCAATCCCTTCGAGTAGCCTTCAAACTTTTATAGAAATGACATCAACCCAGCTTGTTGGAACACCTCCACAACTTCTAGGTAGCACTACAATTCTTCTGTGGTATCTAGCTCAGCTTTATATTTCTACCCCATTACTACATTTTCATCTTCTCTACAACTTTACAACAAGTCTTCTACAACTCTGCTTCAACTCTGTTGCAAGTTTATTGCACTCTGTAATTCTACTACACTCAATTTTTCTATAATTTTTTAGAATATTCTAATTATTTACTAGCAATTTTAATTTGCATGCAACACTAGTTTACTCGGATTTTGTTTTTAATTTACACCTATAATGCTTGTAAATTTTAAAAGTTCATATTATTCCTTGGTTTTATGATGATTGTGTCCATTGCACTCATCATTCTTGAGTGTTGTAATCAGCTCTAAAAGATGGTACAAATCACTCTGTGATTCACATGCATGAGCTTTCATCATCTCAATGCGTGATAAAGACACATATCACCTTATAATTTAGTTTACCCAAGCAAATTCAAACTTGTGATACAAAGTGAGGATGGTAGTCTAAAAAGTTTCCTTGATTGGGCTGATTAACACCCTCTCTCATGCAAGAATTAAGAGCAATTGAGTTTAAAATAAATGATCTAATTTGCACGATGTGACTATAGCATTACAAAATTATAGCATCATCCCCCTCAATATACGCTACCATCTACCTTGGGATATCATAGTCACATGGCTCCAAAATGGTGTGTGATAATGAGGTATGATGGAAGTGCTTCAAAACATGGTGACATCATTCTAATGCCTACCATGTGCTTGTTTGCAAATTGCATCTGAATTACTACAAATTCAACCTTTGGTGGCATGAGGTGGCATTGGATACATCGTGTCAAATTATTTTTTTCAAACGTGCACCCTGTGCATTTTCAAATTTTATTGCAGCCACACCTTATAGAGCTATGTCATTCTAGAGCTTTGAACCTTCTAGAGCTCTGTCATTCTAGAGCTCTGAACCTTCTAGAGCTCCTAAATTACCATTTTTCATGCTACCAAACTAGAATTTTATGTGACCAAGGGTAGGATAGGGTGTTTCATATTTTTACCAAATTTGTAAGTAGTTTTTGCCAAATATCTAATTATCATACATCAAATGTCAATGCTAACTATGAGTAAAATGCAAGAAACACATACCTTACTATCCTAAAAATTTATCATGCACCTTGTAAGTCACTTCTGATGATTGTTAGCAAGCTACATAAAATCTGAAAACAAAGACATTACACATGTGTAGTAAGTGATATTTGTACAATGATGGATAAATCAAGAAGGCAAACAAGCCAAAAACTGGTTTTCATGTAAGCCTTAATTCAATAGCACCTAAAAAGGTTTTCACTATTGAATTATATTTTTTTAAATCTCCAATTTCTTGATTGTGCCCATGAAGGAATTTCACAACCTCCATCTAGATTGTGCCCATGAAGGAATTTCACAATCAAGATTTTTTCTTTTTTTTTTCAAATTTTTGCAAATCATTCTGAATCTGAAATGGGAGAAAGAGAGTCTCTTCCATCACATATAAATCTGATTGTGCAACATGTTCTAAAAACTCCTCCTTAGTCAATGGTTTATGGTATACCCAAAGGCGATGTCCATTTACCACTAACTTCCTCCTCGAGTCATCAATAGGAGAAATATGAACAACTCCATTCTTGAACACTTCCTCGATCTGGTATGGTCCAAGCCACCGAGTTTGTAACTTGCTAGGAAAATCTTCATAGCGAGAATCAAACAATAATGCCCAATCTCCTGGTTCAAATTTTCTCTATTGAATGTGATTGTCATGCCACATCTTTCATTGCTATTGGATTATTTTTATTTGGTGCAATGCCTCCAACCAAAGTTCATCCAATGCATTAAGTTGCAAAAATTTATCCAATTGTACCTACGATAATTCAATACCAATTTCCAAAGATGTGTGAAGTGTTAGTAACTCAAATTCAATTGGAAAAAGGAGGTTTCTTACCATAGACCAATTCATAAGGTGTGAAACCCATGGTGGATTTCCATGTTGTGTTGTATGCCCAAACGACTTATGGTAACTTGTTCAACCAATTTTTCCTATGAGAAGCTACTATTTTTGTTAAGATCCTTTCCAATTCCCTATTAGTGACTTCAACTTGACCATTGGCTTGAGGGTGATAAGGTGATGATTTTCTATGTTTGATCTCATATAATTCAGTAAAAGCTTCTATGACTTTTGATGCAAATTGGGGTCCATGATCTGTGGTAATAGATCGTGGAGCTCCAAATATTTGAAAAATTTAAGAATATAGAAAGTCAATGACTTTCTCTTCACAAGCATGTTTGAAAGCATGCACCTTAGCCCATTTGGTTACATAATCAGTACATACCAAGATATGTACCTTTCCTTGAGAAGGTGGGTCAATGGGTCCAATAAAATCTAACCCCCATATTTCAAATGGTTCTAAAACCACTTGAGGCTGTAGAGGTATTTCATTTGTGGGTGTGGGTTTTCCCATTCTTTGGCATGCATCACAATGTCGTATATACCTTTTTACATCTTTATGAAGAGATGGCCAATAATAGCCAATTCCCAAAAATTTCTAATAGTACTTTTAACTGAATAATGTCCTCCTGAAGGTTCATCATGACATGCATGAAGGACATCATACACCTCATCTTGTCGAATACATCGATGTAATATGTGATCAGGTTCACATTTGAATAGCAGACCATTTATCCATGTAAAGGATGAGCTTTGTTTTATCAATCATTTCTTTTCTTTTGAGGTAAAATGAGAGGGAAATTTTCCTATTGCTAAATAATTAGCAATATCAGCAAACCATGGTGATTTTATTGATATTGCAAATAATTTTCATCAGGAAAAGCATCCTCTACCAATTCATCTTCTCCTATGTTGTTTAGTCTAGACAAGAAATCTGCTACTACATTAGCCTTCCCTAGTTTATTTACTATTGTGATATCAAATTCTTGTAGTAGTAGTAACCAATGAATTATTCTTGCACTAACCATAGGTTTGTTCATCAAGTATTTAATAGTCGAATGATCTGTGTGAACAAACACTTGATATCCGATGATGTAGTGGTAAAATTTGTTGATAGCATATACTACCACTAGGAATTCTTTTTTGATGGTAGTATAGTTCTTTTCAGCTCCTGTGAGATTCTTGCTAATATAGTATATGGCATAATGCTCTCCATTTTCCACTTGCCCTAATGTTACTCCAATTGCAGTATTGGATGCATCAATTTGAATGTGAAATGGTAATTCCTAATTTGGACCTCTCAACATAGGTGGAGTGATCAATTTTTCTTTTAGAGTGTCAAAAGTATTTTGACACTTTTCAATCCATTTGAACTCAGAATATTTTGTTAGCAATGCAAACATAGGATTTGCAATTGTACTAAAATTCTAGATAAAATGATGATAAAAGCCAATATGTCCTAAAAAGCTCCTGACATCTATTTGAGTCTATGGAGAAGGAAGGTTTTTAATGATTTCTACCTTTTTGGGATCTACCTTGATTCCTTCTGATGAGATATGATGGCCAAGGACAATGCCTTCTTCCATCATCATGAAATATTTATCAGGATTTAGGGATAAATTATAAGTTTCACAATGGGTTAGCACCTTGTCAAGATGTTCTAAGGTGATATCAAAGGCTTCCCCACAAACTATGAAATCATCCATGTAGATTTCCACACATTCATTAGTTAAGTTAGAGAATATGGCCAGAATAGCTCATTGGAAAGTTGTTGGCGTATTACAAAATCCAAAAGGTAGGACTCTGTAGGTAAAAGTTCCCCATGGACAAGTGAAGGTTATTTTTTCTTGATCTTTAGGTGCAACCTGAATTTGGTTATACCCACTAAATCCATCAAGAAAATAGAAATATTTCTTTCCAGTGAGTGTATCTAACACTTGGTCAATGAAAGGTAATGGAAAATGGTCCTTATGTGTGACTTTATTCAATTCTCGGTAATCCACACACACTCTCATTTTCTCATTTTTCTTTGGAATGATAACCAATGGAGAAACCCATCGACTATCAAAAATTGGATAAATGAATCCTACTTCTAAAAGTTTTTTTATTTCATCTTTTACAATGTCTCGCAAAGTAGGATTCAATCACCTTTGTGGTTGACGCATGGGTTTTACATATTTCTATATATATTCTATGAGTACACACATCAGGATGAATTCCTGACATATCCTTGTAATCCCATGCAAAGGCATTGATATGTCTATTTAATACAGTAAGCAATTTTGCTTCTTGATCATTAGTCAACCAATTGTTGATATTCAAAAATTTTCTTGGTTGTACTTCAACTTGTTTTGTTCTAGGATGAACAAAATTAACTCCTTCAAATTTGCTTATTAAGGAGTTAAGAGGATAATGATGTGGTAGAAGAGAATGAAATATTTATGTCTCATTGTTAATTGTAATTCTTGATGGAATCATTTCTGATATGGGATAATGAAAATATGATAGAATATGATGATGCCATCCATGTGGTAATTTAAAGGGACTATCTTGTAATGAAATGGATGACATTTGTTCAGATGTTTGTTCTTCATCATTCCATAACAGATGATGAATAATGATTGGTTCATCTTCAAGTCTTGATTCATACATGGTATTAACCAAAATAGTTTCATATTCAAAAGCATCTCTTTCATATGAATCTAACTCTTCTATATGCTCTTTCACAATTATAGTGGCTAGTGTCGAGATAGTTTCTTCATGTTCTTCATCAGAATTAGGAAACCATAAGTGACCTAAAAAGTTAACCGAAGGTTTCATAGGAGGATATAAAGAAATATTCTTTGAATCAATCCCATTTGAAATGGTCATATCCCCTAACCTACAATCAATGAAAGTGGCTATAGTAGCAAGCCAAGGCCTTCCTAAAATTATTGGATAACCATTCATAGAGTTGTGGGGTTGTAAAACCAAGAAGTCAACTAGATATTCCCATGAGGAGACTATTATAGGAATATCTTCTATAATTCCTTCTGGTTTAGCTATAGATCTATCAACCATTTCTAATACAGTAGATGTAGGATTCAAGTTATTCAATTGTAATATTTGCATCATATCCTTTGTCATAACATTTATGGCTACCCCAAGATCAATTAGAACATTGGATATCTGCATTGATCCTATGGTTACCATGACTACTGGACTTCCTGGATCACCATATTTTGGTGGAATAAGTTTCCTAGAAAGAAGATCAACTAACTTTCCATCTACTTGTATAGTTTTGGGAAATGATTTCTTCTTCCTTCCTGGTTTTTTAATGCAAAGGTCTTGAATGGTTTTGTTGATTAATGGTATATCCTTAATAGCTTGTAATAAAGGAATTGTGATGTTTAAGCATTTTAGTTCCTTTACTAAATTTGATTTTGAAGAGATTTTAGATTTCTCAAACTATTCAGGGTATGGTACTTTTTTGATGAAGAAGGTAAATCATTCTGAGGTAAGTCTTCTTTTTCTTTTTCTTTCTCAACATGTGATTGTTGTGGGTCAGATGTAGATGGGTCTTGTTTATTTTTATTAGTTCCCATTTCTACAATGATAGGTGGAGTAGGTTCAGGAAGTGTCTTTCCTGAACATAACTGGATATTGCTACAATCAATTATATTTATCGTGGTGGTATCATCAGATTCAACCATGTAGATAGGGGTTGCCTATCTAGTATTATTGGGGTTGGCCACAGGTTGGGCTGAAAGTGGAGGTTGTTTCACCTTTGTTGTTGTTGTGATTGTCATCCTTGAGGAAAATTTTGAGCAGGTCCAAGCAATAAATTTTATGGTGGATTTTGGTATCTCCGTTGTCCCTGGTATGGTTGGTACTATTGTCCCCAGTTTTGTCCATGCGATTGTGATTGCATCCATGGTGGATTTTGTTGATTCCATTGTGGATTTGTCCACCCAGATTGTGACCATTCCTGAGAGGATGACCATGGAGGTTGATTCCAAGATTGTTGTGGTGGTTCTGAGTAAGACCATGGCATAGACCAAGGATTTTATTCCCAATTTGTGGGAAAACATGGGGTATTTCGATATTGATATTGTGGAAAATTCTCCCTTGTCTTTGCTCAACAAAATTGAGTTCTTCTGATTGTGTTTCCAAGATATTTTTGAGTCCTAGAAGTAATTGACATTGGTCTATGATATGTCCTTTCGCACAAATGCTACAAATAGCAGATATGGAGGTTTTGTTTAATGGATAATCTTGAAGAGCATGCTTATTTTTGCACCTTGGGCAATAAATGGCTAAGGGTTCCATAGATTTAGTTTTTGCATTCATTTCCCCTAACGTAGTATTGAGATGCACAAGAATATTGATTTTCAAATTAGCAAATTCTTCCATTAGTTCTTTCATGTCACTTCCGTTATTACCCCTCTTTCATCTTCTTTGTCTAGTGCAGGAGTAATTTCTACATAATTCCAAAATCTCTTCAATGTCAAGGGTACTCACATCCCCTTTTCCCATTAGATCTAATACTTCTCTAGAGTCATCTTGCAACCCCCTCAAAAATATGGCTTTCAACATTTTTGGTTCAACATGTCCACATCTCTTTTGCACAAAAGCAAATCTATCCAAATAATCTTCCAGATTTTCATCATCTTCTTGTTTAATTCTGAACAATTCATCCTTCCTATTTTTCACCTGATAGTATTCTTGATACTTGTCCAAAAATACTTGCTCCATTTCTTCCCAAGTTTGGATTGAATCGGGTGCTAAACTCATAAACCAACGTAAGGCTGAGTCTTTGAGTGTGGAAGGAAATACCTTAAGTTTTTTGTTGTCATTTGTATAATCATATGTTTGGCATACCACTTTGAATTTGAATAAGAATTGGTCAGGATCCTCTGATGCAACTCCCCTAAAGGTTGGTAACACTAAAGGTGAAATGGTTTTCATTGGGGAGTTCTGAGTTGGGTTCAATCGAATAGGATATTCAAAGGTCCTAGCAAGAGTAGGGTTGTTACCTTGATTGAGAATATTGCTACCCCTATCTAGGTTTCCTTGTAAATCTACCATTATATCTTCCCAACACGTAGTATAGATTCATCTATATTGGTCTGATATTAAGGATATATCAGTGGTAGGTGATGAGGAACTAACAATTTGCTCTTCTTGTAATTCTCCCTCAGGAGTTTCTACACTTCCTGAAGATGAGGTTTGCAATCCTCTTTCAGCGTTATCAGGAATCTCAAATGCAAGTAATTCACCCTTGTATCGTGAATACGACCTTCCTATGGTTGATGTGAAATTTGGTCTAATGAATTGTCCTTTTTTCGTCCCTTGGCCGATTCATATATCTGATGCTTATGTTCTAATATCTGAAATGCAACTATCAACAACACAATTATGTTTTGTGTAAGTTGTTTATTTCAAGAGTTACTCTAAGGTTTGTTTGACACAACTTGACACAATAATAATTGTATGACTGATTTATCCTCTAACAACACCTATGTTCCCTAACAATGGTGCCAAAAATGATGAGTGTCGTTAATGTTCATCATTTAATTTTAATTTTTCAAATCCAGGGTGGTGTCCAAGGCTATATACGATAGAGGAGGTTGGTAGTTCTACAGTTCAAAAATTAGGGCACTTGCTTATCTTGTAGGAATAGAGGTTCAGATGGTTCTTGTAGGTATCAACTATCACTAAATTGTAGAATTGAAACCTACTTAGTTTGTAGAATTGAAACTAATATAAATTGCAAAATTGAACTATGCTAAAGGAAAAATAGAAACTATATTACTTTTTCTAAATTGAAGTGCTATGAAATGTAAATGCTGAATTGAAATCAACTAAATTAACAAATGCTAGAAATTAAGCTACTAAAACAAAATTTGCTAAAGTAAGAAATTGTTGCTGAAATTTAAATGAAAATGTTGTAAATGAAATTACAGAAATGAAATGAGAAATATAGAAGGAAATAAGGTCAGCTAGCTGAAAAACCACACTCACACATTCACACTTGAAAATAGAGCAAAAATAGATTACAACATTTTAGCAAGAAACTGACAACTTTTTGATAGAAAATGAACAAAAATAGAAAACTTGTAAAAATTGTAATAACTCCTTCCACCAACCCTATGAGGTCAATTTGGCATCTTTTAAGCACTCTTCTCCCTATTAATCCCACCCTAGGACAATTAGAATCCTATTCGCCCCACCCTGGGATGATTAGCAGTAATCGCTCCAGGGTGGGGCGAATAGCAGGTTTGACTAGAAAAAAGTCAAGCCTTGACAAATGGCAACCCATATCCGCCACTCAAATTTGCCTTCAAGGCATGCAATTGTGAGGAACGGTTTTAAATCAGAGATAGGGACTTAATTCAAGCATGCCTTGATCATGGAGGCCCTAAATCAGGGAGGAATATTCTCTCCCCTAAGGAAGGCATGGTGAGCCAAGTGGTGTCCTTGCATGTGCATTCAAAGGAGACCCCTAAGGTCTATAAAAGGGTGAGCCTCATAAATCCAAAAGGAGAATAGAGCTGGAGTATTTGGAGCAACAGAGTACTACCAAATTGTACCCCCATTCTCCTTTGTGCTTCCTACATCCCTAATTTCTCTTTTGGAAGAGAGGTTATCGGGTGAACACTAGGAAATCTCGACCCAAAACCCAAGCAATCGGCCACAATACCACACCAAATTTGTTGAAACAACCCACTAGAAGGTTTTGGACCCATCCCACTTGGATTGGTGCCAAAACTAAACCCCAAACGATGGGCATCCTGCCCTGGGGCGCCCCCTGCACTGTTGCAGTCCTAATCATCCCACCCCGGAGCGATTAGAAATATATAAAGGATCTCTCTACTGTTACTTTTGCATTCTATCATATTTAATGTACTTATGCTTCTGCTCAAGTTTCATGTCATTCTGACTTGATTTGACTATGTTTTTAGCATTTTATGTGTTTACTAACATATAGGGAGCACTTTTAGATACAGGACAATATGGGTAGAATATGCCAAATATGACCTCTGGGTCATCCTAAAATTCCCATTTTAGCCTAACTTCAAGTGTATAGGAGTTTTGGAGGCCTCTGGGTAGGACATTTGCAAGGTTGCTCTTGCACATTTTGTGACAGTCCTAATCGTCCCACCTCGGAGCGATTAGAAATCCATGCATGATTTCTTGAATGTTATTTTTGCAATGGGTCCTTAATGATTTATTTATGCTTCTATAAAAATTTGGGTCCATTATGAAATGTTTTGACCATCGTTTAATTCATTTTTACATTAACCGATCGGAGGCTTTGGGGATTGCAAGTTTTCCTAATATCCGCATATGCTATTAACTATTTGCTATTTCTCTGAGCATAGGATCTCACCACTAGGAATATTAGAGGGAAAGCAAGGAACCACAAACATATGGATGCAAGTGACGAAAACATTTTGCCCGCCCATTTCAAATGTGGGCATGTGAAAGACACTAGAAGAGTACCATCCGTTGATGTAACAAACTGTATCAAACGTTCTTAGCCCTATATGGGCGATGCATTCTAACTGGATTGAAAGCAACATTAATAAAATAGGCCCTACTTTTTTTTGCTTACATCTCATCTCATTTATGCTTTATTTCCTATATGCATTTTTTCATCGCATTCGTAGGACTTAGCATCTGCACCTCATATCTATTTCGTTTGCATCAATAATCTGGTACGTCATAGCTCTGCATTCAGATTTTAGTGGCGATCATGATAGGACCATATCCCTTGATATTAAGATCAGGTATCTGATCCAAGTTTTTATGGTTTTCCTTGCAGGTATTAATCCTTCGGGCACTAGACTGCTACTTGTGCCACTCTGTGACGAATACAGACCTGCTATTCGTCCCACCCTAGGATGAATATGTATTCGCCCCACCCTATGACGAATGTAGACCTACTATTCACCCCACCTCGGGATGATTAGAGCTCTGTATATTTTTTGAGCAGAAACTCAGAGGCATCTGGTTTTGAACAGAGAAGAGGTAGGTTTTTTTAACATCCTTTGTGTTTTCTGTTTTCTATTTTTGCAATTTTTTGTTTTCTTTGCTTGCATAGAAAAGTTAAGTAGTTTGTTTCCCTTCTTACAATAAGAAAAAAAAAATAAAAACATAGAGTAACTTAAAGGGAAGGGACTTGATTATGAATGCATTCTTTTCTGGTTTGCTTGCATGATACTTGCACCAATGGCAAGTCCTCATCATAGGTTTTAGTTCTAGGTAGGTTTTGTGGTTTCCTTCTTATTGCTAATTGTTTCTAAAAGATAAAACCTACTTTAAAGCATTGCATTAGTGAAAATCATCTTTTTTTGTATGTTTTATTTCTTTACATGATTAAAAGGAACCACACACATGCCACCTAATAAAATTAACATCAAGGAGTTGGTCTTAATACCCCAACACTTGATCAAGACCAACGGTGGATTTCATCACCACCTTGGCTTGTATTTTGCATACATTTACCCTAATCGCAACTGTTTCTAGACGTAAATCCTGATGAAAGCTGACCAAATGTAATGGGGGTGATTCCTCGTGCATGAGGATAAGTCTTCTATGGTAGGTGTCAAAAATAGAATGATCCTCATTTCATACCGCCTATGTTCCACGTACTGTTCTACTCTTGCATACCAATAGTTTCCCTCACGTAAGGGTGGGTATATTGAGAGGTTCGGTATAACATCCTGGCAATGGTATATTGAAAGGGTGACCATTTTGGAGATACAAGAGCCCTCATTCTGCATGTATAACAAATTTTCCTTTATGAGATTCACACAACAAAAATCAAACACATTAGACCATATCTAGGACACACATTTAATCTGTAAATGAGATAATTATTTCTTTGCTTGTGTGGTCCCCCTTTGTTTGGTATAGCATAAAAATCTATAAAGGAGATAAAAATACACATATCTTTCTAGAAATACCACCACCATGGTGTATACCCATAGCCAAGCCCAATCATAGGCAAAAGTTGCAAAAAGTGTACAAGGAGGCACAAGTTGCCTCCGTTATAGCCCCAAGGACTTGGTTATACCACCTTGGTAGCCTGACCCATAATGTGGTCCACACTATGCCACTATAGAAAATGACTATAGAGGCACCCCTCTGAGGGGCACTCCTGTTCAACATATACCGTCTCAGGAGGAGTACACACATGGGAGGCCCCCTTAGACACTCATTATGAGTGGCCACTGCATGATGAAGTGCTAGAGTAGCATAGGGTTCATAAGGAGGGACCACATGATTATATCATCCCTCCTTCACCCCTCATTACTGTTAGAACTAATAAGAAAAATCAAGAGCACAAGGATCTTTAGACTGGGTGAGCCAACTCCGCCCGTCCCTTTCACATGTACAAGATGGAGCATGAGGAAAACTAGTATATTCCTCAAGAGCAATACACAATGCGGGAGCAATGCACCTCCGCACCAGCTAATTATCAAGATCACCTATTGAGGCTAGAGCCTCGGGTGAATGCTACTAACCTCGATAGAGGAAAGCAACCCATAGAGATCTCGGATCACCATGACCAAGATAGATATGTAGGGGAGGCATCTAGGCCTCCTAGACATAGGACGGCAGAACAAATCAACTTGGCATTTGCCAAATAGGCCGCCTACGAAGCACAAATCACATAGCTTAGGCAAGATCAGTAGCAGTTAGAGCAACTGTATCATCTTAACAAAGAGCGCATTCAGCACTAGATAGATGAGTTGCTCTAGAACACTATGCATGAGAGGATTCCAACCCCTCGCATGCATAAGATATAAATTTATGAGAGGCACAACCCCTTAGTGTGAGACAAGTCTCCACGACCTTATCAAGCGTTGTCTCCAAGACCTCCGAGACCTGAGCGGGAGGCCACCCCTAGAACCAATGATGGGCACCTTCCTTGGGAACTTGTCCATGTTTGTACATCATGCCCGAAAACTCCTCAAGAAGCCTATGAGGAATTTAAGTGAGAAGAAGAGCGGGCTGAAACACCCTACCAAGGTAGGGGGGCGCTACCCGGCTACCCCTCCATAGGCCTCAAGTTCCTCGCAATTCACAATGGGAAAAAACCAAATAAGAGGAAATAAAATCCTCTAATGCATACAAAGTGTTGCTAGAGCACTTAGAGTCTATGGAGACTAAGACTTTGGGGCCCCAAAAGCCCACCTTATGCCAGCTCCACAGTCACCTTGTGCATCCTTCAGTTTCGGGACCCCCATACCCCAACCACTTCAAAATGCCTCAATTGGCAATTTTTAGAGGGGATGAGGATGCCCAAGAGCACGTAACGAGGTTCCTAAGTCAATGATTTGGCATTCAGGACAATGATGCACTACTTCTAAGAATGTTTATAACCATGTTCGTAGGCCCTGCCTCAAATTGGTTTACCCAGTTGCTGAAGCATAGCATCAACAATCTAGACCAGCTAGTGGACGCATTCCTTGAATGTTTTGCCTTCAACACCAAGAAGAAGGCATCCTTAAGTAGTATGATGATGAGACCATAGTCGCTTATGGGAATCGATGGAGGACAATGCTTTCAAAGCTACCTTACCTCCCTCCCATGGTCGACATGACTCAAATGTTTTCAAAGAGTTGCATAAGGTCGATCTCCATGCTATTGTAGCTGCAGCAATATGCCACCCTAGAAGAAGCCCTGGCACAAGCCAAGAGAATTTAGGAGATCAAAATTCAAGACGGTGATATTGCCAAGCCGCGCAAGAAATAATGGACCAAAAATGCCAAAACTGGGCCCATGCAATCGAAACCCGTTGCGGTCAATCAGGTTGCCATAACTGTACCACCATTTGCACAAATGACACAGCCCCCAAAGGCTAATTATCAGGCAGTTCCTCTTGCTAACTATGAAAAATAAAACCACAAATAAGAGCCAAATTAGCAATGTCACCCTAAGCGACAATTCACAGAGTCTAGAGACTCCTTGTTTGACCGTTTGTTCACGAAAAACCTGATAAACTTGCCAAAAAATTGACCCATAGACCCTAATGCACCAAAACCCAAAGGCTATAGGGAATATTTAAATTGTATATTCCACCAAAAGAAAGGACATGACATCTTTAGTTGTTGGAAATTCAAAAACTTGGTACAAGACTTGATCAACAACAAAACGCTCGTGGTGGATAATCCCGTAGCGCTGAGCAACCAATAGATGGAAGTATTCAAAGACCCCCTACCTACCCATGATGTGCAGGTAAAGACTTTACAAGTAAATGAGGTAACACAAAACTGCCCCATGCAAGGGTACATGGGGATGATAAGCATCGTAACATGAAAAAAAAGATACCCAAACATGGTTGCACCCGCTGCAGCTATGGGAGATGTTCCATCAATGTCAAAACCCCCACAATGCCCTACGCAACCTCCCCTACCTAGACCAGTGGCCATGATTTGAACTAATATTACTCAAAGTTTAAGGACCACGTCGGCTAGGCTCTCCATTTATGAGCTCATCCAACAATCACCCCCCCATCAGGAGGCTTTAACGGAGATACTCAAAGCCATTGAGCTACAGCCCCATGAACCTAATTTTTTCAACAACTTTGTGGGACATGTGAGACAATGCACAAAACCAGTCATAACCTTCAAGGAAGATGAACTAAAATTGGTGACTGGTGATATGGTGGATCCACCCCTACACGTCATCGTGCGGGTCAATGGGATTCCATTCAAGAGGGTGTTGGTGGACATTGGCTCATCTAGCAACATAGTCATGACAGTGGCATTAAAAAATCTTAAGCTGCCAGAATCCCACATTGTGGCATCCACTTACACTCTTCGAGCATTCAACGAAACGTTATGTTCAATGATTGGCACAATTGTCCTACCCATCCAAGTAGGACAAAAGACCATTCATACATTGTGTCACATCCTTGAGGGTGATATGGCCTACAATATCTTGCTAGGCCGGCCTTGGATCAGGGATATGAAATGTGTCCCTTTGATAGCCCATCAATGCCTCAAATATACATACGAAGGGCAAGTACATGTAGTCCCAGCATACTTAGAGCCCTTTAATTTTTGTAATGCGATGCAGCTGATGCCACAATCGACCCTCCCATCGACACATTTGGACTTCCAATTGAATCCATCCACTTAGGGCCCGATTCTGCCTACATCCCCACTGTTGAGTCCCTCAAGTAATCGACCTGGCCCATCTTCAGCGTATGTCCCTTCACAAACAATGCCACCTATGGTGGCCACACCAAAGGACAATGGGAAGAAGACCCTAGAGGAGGCACAACCATTAGTCTCACCCATCTCTACCGAGGAGGTACCTAGCCAAATGGAAGTCGAGACACTTGATTCACCCAACATGGAGTGGACTCAGGGAGAACTCCCATTCCCTACCCCTCAACCATCGATGATTACCATTGAAATGGCCAATATGGGCCTGGGGTAGTACCTAGTGTAGAACATTATGGCAACACCCGCACTTGAATCCATTCAAGACATGGGGAGACCTCGTCTTGCCATCGGCACTATCGTCCCTTTAGGCTACCTGCCAAATCAAACCAACTTTATATATGGGGGCCTCGAGAATGGCTTGGAACCCTACCTACAAGAGGAAGAGGATGAAGAGCCATTTTTTTAGAATGTTGATTATCTATCCAACCTAGACTTTGCCTTGAAATAACTAGACCAATGTAATTGGCATGGATATGGGTTGGGCAGATACGAACAAGGAATGTGCACTCTATGTCAACCAAGATACCAGATGCCATATGATAAATTAGGAATAGGGTTCAACCACCCTTTGTCCCTTGACATCTTGTTAGAAACCATGCAAGGCTTAGGTCTAGGCAACAGGGATGGGTTGGCACAAGATCCATATGCCAATCTCAACACTACATACACATTGGGGAATTATTTCCCATTGGTAACAACAAACCTTGTTGATCTCAATAGCCCCTCCTCTTTGATCAAGAAATGGGAAAGTTCAAGAGGTAACTTCTAAGAAAGATATGAAGAAAATCAAGAGAGCTCTTTGAAATATGAGTCAGATTATGAGGTCGCACCTTGGGACCTGTTTGATTCTGATAGCAATCACTCGCATGTGATGCCCATCGATGATTATCAGGAGGACTTCATGGCAATGTTCCTCTATAATGTTCCAATCGGGCAATTGCCACCTCTAGAGAATCCAGCCCTCCCATAGAGAGCAGCACAACCCAAAAGGGGCCAAATCATCATGCTCGAACAAAACGAGCCTCCCATACCGGCCATAAGGCCAAGTGATCAAGAAATGCCTAGTGGGAGGCTATACTAGCCACAGGGACACATAGTTGTTAGAGAAAATGAAGGCCTAGGGATCTCTGATAGCGATTATGAAGATGAGACTGAGATGGCATATCTCAACCATATGAGACAACAGGAATACCCCATAGACATCGATGGTATGTTTGAACATATGAATATGGGACCAATGCATAGGTGGCACTTAAACCAAGCACAGTTAAACCAAGTGCTTCATCCACCACTTCGGGCATACAGAGACCACCTCCCACTTAGATACCCTATAGGGCCACCAGTGCCAAGGGTAGACCCTATCATTCTATCCACACACAGGGTTGATCCTTTTGTGCCAATACCCATAGAACTAGATCCGAGGCATGAGGATAACCAAGTGTAGACACCAAAACAGCACCAATCCGATTATGTGACTGCAAACACTGATCGCTTTGACACACACAGCCCCCAAGGCAGCCCTCAGAGGTTAAACAGTGGTCCTAACCACTTTTGTAGCAATTTTGTAAGGTCAGAAGGCAATTTGGCACATCCAGGCACTTTGCTTAGAATCCGTCCCACCCAGGGACGAATTCAAATTGGGATCCATCTCACCCAGGGACGAATTCTGAATTCGTCCTGGGTCGGGACGAATTCTAGGTTCAACGGGCAAAAAGAAGAATGGCGCCAAGTGGCAGCCGAAGACAGTCAATTATTGCCTCCTGCCTTGCATGCGCGTGTAGGTGGGCAGAGTGGGCGTTAGAGGACTGTCACAAGGGCAGTCATGGAAGCCCAAGTCATGGAGGACTTTCCTCCCTCATGGGAAGGCATGGCCGCCACATGGCACCCATGCATGCCCCTCCAAAGAGACCCCACTGGGTCTATAAAATGGTGGACTTTCCCACCCAAAAGGAGACAAGTTGGAGGCATTTTCAAGCAACGAAGTGCTGCCAAATTGAACACCACATTGCACCCTTTTTTGATTCACCTCTTCCACATCCTTGATCTCTTTCGCAAGAGAGGTTATTGGGTGGCTTTTGGAAGTGTGGATCCGGACCCAAAACCCGACATTTGACCACATTGATCTACCAATTCGTCGACAACCCATTCCAAGAGATTTTGGGCCCATCCCAAGTGGATTGGTGCCGAAATCAAGTTCTAACGATGGGCAGCCCGCTTGGGTGCCCCGCATTTCTTAGTTTCATTTTAATTTATTCTTTTGCCACTTGTTCATATTCCATTCCATTTTATACTGTTTAGATAGTTCATAATTTCAACTTCATAAGGTTTTGATCAAATCATATCATGTTTTGTCATTTTTGTTGTCCCCTCTAACTTGCAGGTAACAACATCAAATTCCCATTGATGGAGGTCAAATTGGGGAAATCCGACCATCTGGGTCATCCCAAAATGCCCCCAATTAGCTAACCCCTATGTTTGCAGGTCTTTTGGAGATCCCGAGATGCGACATTTGGGCAGGATTACTTTGGCATTTTGTCATAGGAGAATTCGTCCTACCCAGGGACGAATTACAGTCGAATCCGTCCCGCCCAGGGACGAATTCGAATCGATAGCCAATTTCTTGACTGTTTTGATGGCAATGGCCCTCTGGTAATGTTCTCTGGTCTCTGTCAAATTTGCAGGTTATTTGGAGTCATTTTATTCACTGGTTTAATCAATCTTTTGCATGCATTTCTCATTGGTTTCTAGAGAACAAACGTTTCATCTTTTGTCACAGGTGCTACTAACAATTTTGTTGTTTCTTTGAATGCAGGAGGAGCAGCAAGGATCAAGGATTCATCAACACTAGCGGCGACAACACTTTGGCCCGCCCATTTCAAATGTGGGCACGCGGAAGGAGGAGTACTAAATCTTGATTGTAACCCAAATTCATTTAACGCTCCTAGCCCCTAAAAAGGGAGGAGGCATCTTTGTAACCGAGATTAAGAGAGTTAAATAAAAAGGGCTGTGCTTTCTACACTTTCTGTTATCTCATTTCAAATTCATCTTTTTCATTTCATGCTTTTCACATTTTAGGACTTAAGCATTTATTTGATTTTGAATGCATCGCAATAGTTTTCCTTTCAAAACTTCTGAAATCTCGTGCTTTCAGTGGCGATCACGGTGGGACTCTGTCCCCTAGTTTTTTAAGATCGAGAAACTGATCAAAAATTTGTGATTTGTGCTTACAGGTACCATTGTTCGAGCTCTGACTGTTATTCGTCTTTGACTGTGGCGAATACCTTACTCTAATTCGTCTGACCCTGAGACGAATTCTAATTCGTCTCAGATAGGGACGAATTCTATTTTGTAATTCGTCTCACAGAGGGACGAATTTCTATCTATACATTTTTAGGGCCGAGGATCAGAAACAATAGGTCTAGGCAGAGAAAGGTAAGGGTTCTAAACTGTTCCTATCATTTTTTGCTTTTTTTGTTTCTATTTTTGTCAATTTTTGCCTTCTTAAGGAAAGTAGTTGCTTTTGCCTGTTTCAATTTTTAATAAAAAGAACCACACACACATCACGTGGCATTTTTAAACCAAGGAGCTGGTCGTAAGACCCTAGCCCTTGATCAAGACCAACGGTGGGTTCATCACCACCTTGGCTTGATTTTTGCATCCATTTACCCCGATTGTCACTGTTGTTAGGCATAAATCCTGACGAAAGCTGACCGAGTGTCGCTGGGGTGATTCCCAGTGCATGAGGATAAGTCTTCTATGGTAGGTGTCATTAACAGGACAATCCCCCTTTCGTACCGCCTACGTACCACGTACCATCTGCTCTCACGTACCTATAGTTTCCCTCTCGTAAGGGCGGGTATATAGAGAGGTTGGTATATCGGTCGGGCAATGGTATATTGAAGGGGCGACCATTTATGGGAGTTATATGAGCCTTCATTATGCATTTAAACGTTCTTCAAAACTTTCAAAAACAAAACAAAATCATCAAAACGCACTAAAACCAGTTTAGGACACACCATTAATCTTTAAAAGAGATAATCACCGTTTGTGTATGCGTGTGTTCATTTCTGCTTAGTGTAACAAAAAAAATCAGAAAAATCATAAACAAAAGATAAAAATCTACGCATTTTGTCACTCGCTCCAAAAGCTCCAAGGATTCCCGCAATCGCTTGGTCACTCCAAAATGCCCCAAAGGTGTCCATGAACCCTTTGGTCAACCCAAAAGTGCCCCAAAGGTGCCCATAAGTGATGCAGGAGCATCCAACAAAATATGGAAAATCTTATTTTTTTCCCTAAATTTTAGTGCATTTTGTCGGGGCCATAACTTCTCAACCGTAGCTCCGATTGACGTGAAATTTTACAGGGAGCTAGTTGGGAGATTTTTAAACAAATATAAATCCCTAGAGTTGTATTTCCCTAGAAAACCAATTTTCGGGGCCAAATTCCATCATCTAGTGCCCCGAAATTAGGTTTTAAAATTGCTCACCTAATTTTTTATGCTTTTTGAGCTGTTCGAAGGTTAATCTCTCCTAATGTATTTAGAGTTAGGACTTGAAACTTTATTTATGGCTTATCTATTGTAAGAGGGATGCGCACCCCAATTTTGGGCCCCATATGACTCATTTTCAATTTTAGGGTTTTTAGAGAGACATCGTCATGGTGCTCACCTACAACCAAGCCCAATCACGGGCGGACGCTGTGGGGAATATCCAAGGAGGCACAAGTCACCTCCGATATAGCCCCAAGGATTTGGTCATACCACCTTGGTGACCTGACACACAAGGCAGTCCCCTCCACACCTTAACGAAAAGGGACTATAGGGGCACCTCTTCTAGGGGCACTCCTGTTCAACATAGCACCCAACACACACCCTTCCATGAGGGGTACATCCGTAGGAGAGCTCCCTTAGATGCTCGCTATGAGTGGTCATCGCACGATGAAGTGCTAGGTCAACATAGGGTTCGACGGAAGGAACCACATGATTACATTATCCCTCCTTCACCCCCTCTAGTTGTCAGGACTACAAGGACAAATCTAGAGCACAAGGCTCCTCAGGCGAGGTGAGCCAACTCTGCCCATTCCTTTTTCACTTACGAAAGAGAGCATGAGGAAAACCCTTACCTTCCTCAAGAGCAATATACATCACGGGAGCAATACGCCTCCGCAAATGCTAGCTATCAGGATCACCTACTGAGGCCAGAGCCTCGGATAAATGCCACTACCTCCAACAGAGGGAGGTGGCCTATAGAGATCTTGGATCACTACGACCGAGATAGATATCTAGGAGAGGCATCTAGGCCTTCTAGACATGAGGCGGCAGGACCAACTATCTTAGAATCTGCCAAGCACATCGCACGTCGGATGCAATTCACGCAACTTGAGCTAGAGCGACTACATTTAGAGGAACTGTACCATATTAAAAAAGAGCACCTTCAGTGCTAGAAGGATGAGTTGTTCCAACACACTATGCAGGAGAGGACTCCAACCCCTCACATGCATAAGACAAAACATTATGAGAGGCACAACCCCCGGGTGCGAGACAAGTCTCCGTGACCTTATCGAGCACCACCCTCGATGCCTCCTAGACATGAGCGAGAGGCTACTCCTATAACCAATGACGGGCGCCTTCCTCAGGAACCCACTCAGGTTTATGGGCCACCCTTAGAAATTCATCAAGAAGCCTCTGAGGAATCAGAGCGAGAAGAAGAGTGGGATGAAAAGCCCTACCAAGGCATGGGGGGTGCTATCTGGCCACCCCTCCATAGGCCCCAAGTTCCTCAACAAGAACCAACCAAAGAGGAGGAGCTCAAATCCCCTGATACATGCAAAGCGCTAGAGCACTTAGAGTCGGTAGAGACCAAGATTTTAGAGCTCCCAAGGCCCAACCTACATGAGGCTCCTTTCGAAGAGGATCAACCTCTGACCGTAAGGCTACCTGATGATGCAGTCCTCCATGTCTCAGAATCTCTAGATTTTGATGAGCTATACTCACTGGTCGAAGGTGAGGATAAAATAGAGATTGCCCACAGCAATCACATGCGACAACATCGACATCCCATAAATATCGATGAAGCACTTCAACAGATAAACATAATACTAGGGCATGAGTGGCACGTTAACCCACCGTAGTGGGACCAAGCGTTACATCCACCACTTTGGGCACACAAAGATCAACTTCCACCCAGAGACCTCATAGCAACATCAGTGCCGAGGGTAGACCCTGTCCTCCTATCCACACATAGGGACGATCCATTCGTGCCCATACCTCCAGAGCCAGATCCGAAGCACAAAGACCATCAAGCTGGGGGTACCTCTATCCCCTGAAGAGCCATAGTCCAAACCAAAAAGCTCCAAGGATTATCGCAATCGCTTGGTCAAAACCCAAAAGCTCCAAGGATTATCGCAATCGCTTGGTCAAAACCCAAAAGCTCCAAGGATTATCGCAATCACTTGGTCACCCCAAAAGCTCCAAGGATTATCGCAATCACTTGGTCACCCCAAAAGCTCCAAGGATTATCGCAATCACTTGGTCACCCCAAAAGCTCCAAGGATTATCACAATCACTTGGTCACCCCAAAAGCTCCAAGGATTATCACAATCACTTGGTCACCCCAAAAGCTCCAAGGATTATCACAATCACTTGGTCACCCCAAAAGCTCCAAGGATTATCGCAATCACTTGGTCACCCCAAAAGCTCCAAGGATTATCACAATCGCTTGGTCAAAACCCCAAAAGCTCCAAGGATTATCGCAATCGCTTGGTCAACCCCAAAAGCTCCAAGGATTATCGCAATCACTTGGTCAAAACCCCAAAAGCTCCAAGGATTATCGCAATCACTTGGTCAAAACCCCAAAAGCTCCAAGGATTATCGCAATCGCTTGGTCACCCCAAAAAGGCCCCAAAGGATTCTCGAAATCCCTTGGTCACCATCAAGAAAATTCAAAAACAACAAAAATCATCAAAAACAACAAAAATTTGCATCTCATTTCCAGGCATGCTCAAATTCATCAATAAAAGCTCTTCTTACATCTCATCTTCATATTCACAAAAATCATTCCATCAAAATACAAAAATATATAGCTGCATTAAGCATCGCATCCATACATTGCATATTTGTGGTCGTACAGGTCAAAGGCACCATAGGCTGTAATTGCTCTGCTAGTCCATCTTGTTCCACATTTTTCCATTTTATAAGCAGTCCAAAAAACAACAAAAATACACCATTTACTGCTTTTTACCACACTAGAGTCAGTGGTCTTATAATGTATCAAGAGTTTTCATCTTTCAGTCATAAATTTTGCTTTCTAGCCATGTACTGTACCAAGTCAGGCAGATTTTATGAAGGTAGAGTTCTACTTGGATCACACCTTGTTACGTAGCATCCCAACACAAATTAAAACACATAAAAATTCCCAAGTTGTGTGAACGAAAGATGACACCTGCAAAGCAATCCAGGTCACCATAAGCGAAACGGTTATCTTGCTCATCCCCCTGTGCGAATGACCCAAAGAATGCTGAGAGTTGGCAAAAGGACAAGCATCCTCCCTACCCAATTCCCCAAGAATCCCAAAGTTCTCAATAGTTGCAAAACATCAAAAATTTGCAAAACGTCAAAACACCAAAATTTGACATCCCACAGTGCATACATCAAAAGGCACAAACAATAGTGATTCTCGTCACTCCATATCCAAATCCCTTGCTCAAAAGAAAAACAAATAAAACAAAAATAAATAGTGATTTTATCACTACAAAGGAGCAAGTATCCCAATACAATTGAAGAAAAGAAGGGAGTCAAACTTGAATCCCTGGAACTCTCAGCATTTCGACAGGTCATGAGGCAAGCCTCAGTATCGGTTTGGTTGATAGCCTATCGGTCACTGGCGGTAAACTTCTCGCATGACGATATATCTGTCACATTAACTTGTGTACAGATCAATGTTTGCATGTGGATGAGCTAGCTTATGGTATCCTAGATAGCACCGCAGATTAATCTGACTAAATACAATAAAGGAGTTAGTGGAGCTAATTAGGTGATCCTCAATACAGGTTTGGTTGAAAGCCCATCTGGCATTGGCGGTATCCTGACAAATACCACATAAATGAACTCAATTGCACACACAGGGATGTGAAATAACTTGGTCAAAAACAAGTCTGATTCATACCTTGTTCAAAAGTCTTGTAAGATAAAGTATAGTCATGGCTAGTGAGTTAAAACCGTCTGAGTCTCAGAAAACCTTAGCTACATTTCTAAACCAACTGCGCTACTTTTCATCCTTACAAATACCATCAAAAAATACAAAAAAAAAAAACCACATGTATACATACAAAGTCATTCACCACAACAATCGCCTAAAAACAAAATCACAAAGTCCTAAATAGTCTATGGTGCCAATGCAAAGTTATCAACAAATCATTTCATCCATTCCATTACCTATCATATAAATCAACAACATTTGCATTTATCATACCATATGCATACATCAATATAAAGTAGCATGCATCCATCAACATCAATCATTGTGCATAACATAAAATAATGACATATACACAAAGCAAGAAAATCAAAACAACAAAAACATCAAATATCCACAGACGACAAACAATAAAATTGCCGAACAAAGGCACCTTTGCGCCTGACATTCAATGGCATACAAAACCGACGTCGGGGTCACAAATTATCACTATCCTACTCCCTAAGAAGGCTACCATAGCCGGACCGCTCCACGGGAAGATGAATTTTTGACAATTTAATCCCCAAATGGTGTCACAAAAAAAAAAAATCAAAACAACAAAAACAACAAATAAATGCAACAAAAAAGAAGCAATAAACACTGCCAGACAAGAGTGCTCTTGCACCTAACCTCTTGGCATAGCAAAACCGATGTTGGGGTCTACATTGTCGCTATCCTACTCCCTAAGAAGGCTACCATAGCTGGACCGCTCCACGGGAGATCGGATTTTCACCAATTTTATCCTAAATGGCATCCCAAAATGGGTCAAAACCCACTCAAAAACAACAAACCAACAAAAACAACAAAAACAACAAAAAAATGCAACAAAAACAACAATAAAAATTGTCGGACACAAGTGCTCTTGCACTTAACCTCTTGGCATTAAAAAAAAACTGATGTCAGGGTATAAAATTGTCGCTATCCTACTCCCTAAGAAGGCTACCATAGCTGGACCGCTCCATGGGAGATCGGATTTTCACCAATTTTATCCTAAATGGCATCCCAAAATGGGTCAAAACCCACTCAAAAACAACAAGAACAACAAAACAATAAAAACAAAAAAAAAAAATAGCAAAAACAACAAAAATGCAACACAAACACACAGCAATAAGCATTTCCAGACACAAGTGCTCTCGCACTTAACCTCTTGGCATAGAAAATCGATGTCGGGGCTCAAATTGTCACTCTCCTACTTCCCCAAGAAGGCTACCATAGCCGGACCGCTCCATGGGAAGACGGGTTTTCGACGAGTTCACCCCATTATGGCATCACCAAAAGGGATTTTACCCACCAAAAATAGGTCTAAATGTCAGAAAATTGCACATGCTTAATGGTAAAACATCTAAGGGCACCCTTGCACAAGTCATCTTGGGTCAAGCGACTCGTTGCTTTTCTCACGAAGGTCATTCCCTCATCGATTCATCACCAATCCTGTCCTGTCCTTCTATCCACACACAGGGCCGATCCTTTTGTGCCAATACCCATAGAACCAAATTCGAGGCATGAGGATAACCAAGAATATCCAAATCAACACCCACATGGTAATGGAGACCAAATTCATTCCATCAACATGATCTCCATTGATTTAATCGCCCTCATCCACAATCTAGCCGACCCAACACGACCATTGTATCTAGACCTAGATGCCATAGACTGGGATCGCGCTGACTCACCACCATCCCCATCAAAGTACTGGCCTTGCGATCAGATTTTTCATTTCACCCCAGGACAGACTTAGGATATCTTCCATTATGAAGAGGAACTCGACGTTCCCAATGTAGATCTAAATTTGACGAATGATATCCACCTGATCCCAACTCCACACCATTTGGAGGACAGATCCCACATGTCAGTCGAAGAGACGATTGACATAGAAATTGGTTCTAATCCAATGAATCCACAAATCATCAAGTTGGGGGTAAGTATATCCCTCGAAGAGCAATCCGATTACATTACCCTTCTCAAAGAGAAGAAGGAGGTTTTTGTATGGTCCTACAAAGACATGTCGGGGCTAGACCCACAGCTAGTCATGCATAATCTAACACTTGATCCGACAGTCAAGCCAATCAAGCAAAAGCTATTTAATATGCACCCAACAGTGGCCTTAATGGTCAAATATGAGCTACAAAAGTTGTTGGATGCATAGTTGGTCATATGCTTAGATTACCCACCATGGTTGTCCAACATGGTATCCGTCAAAAATCCTGACAGGAGGATTCTCATATGCACCAATTTTTGATATATAAACAAAGCGAGTCCCAAGGATGATTTCCCATTGCCTAGGATTGACGCATTGGTAGGTGCTACATCAGGCCATGAAATGCTTTCCCTCATGGATGGTTTCATGGGGTACAACCATATTTGTATCAATCCTGATGATCAACTAAAAATGTCATTCATGACGCTTTGGGGGACATTTTGTTATAAGGTCATGCCCTTTGGCCTTAAAAACGCTGGTGCCACTTACCAACGCGCTATGACATACATCTTCCATGATCAGATGCATAAAAATTTGGAAGATTATATGGATGATTTGTTGGCCAAATCTCTTTTGTGCCAAAATCATCTCGATGACTTACGCAAGATCCTTGATCACCTCATCGAACACAAGGTTAGGCTAAACCCCAAAAAGTGCGTATTTGGCATCACATCTGGAAAACTCTTGGGTTTCATAGTCTCAAAATGAGGCATCGAGGTAGATCTAAATAAATTCAAGGTAATCCTTGAAATGCTTCCCCTAACCACCATCAGGCAGCTCAAAAGCTTGTAGGGTAAGGTCACGTCGATCAAGCGCTTCATAGTGCAGTTATCCGACAAGTGCCGACCCATGAATAAATTATTACACAAGGGGGTAGCATTTCATTGGGATGAGGAGTGCTAGTCAACATATCAAATGTCAAGTCATCGTCGATCAACTAGCAGAGGCTTCTCTCGAAGATGATCATCCTCTGACCGTAGAGCTACCCGATGATGGGGTCTTCCATGTCTTAGAATCACCAGATTCTGATGAGCCTGAGTCATAGGCCGACATAACCTTATTTTTTGATGGTTCTAAATGTGAGAAATGGGGTGGCATGGGAATCATGTTTTTCACACTGCAAAGGGCTCCAATGCCTTTATCATTTAAACTTGATTTCCCATGCACCAATAACAATTTTGAATATGAAGCCTTACTCATAGGTCTTCTGACAGCCATCACCATGAACATTAAATTCTTGAATATCTTTTGTGATTCATTGTTAATTGTCAACCAAGTGAAAGGGGTATTCCAATGCAAATTCCAAGCCCTATAAATCCCTTATGGATAAATTCTTGGCAAAGCTTGAATGGTATGACATCAAAGCACTCCCTCGATCATTGAATCATTTTGTAGATACTATGGCCTCCTTGGGGTCACTAATCCTACAAGACCCTTATGGTGAAATGACAACCATTCAAGTCAAAACATTATTGCAATCCATGATGGAGCATGCAAGCTCTAACATAATACCAGGAATCCACCTAATCTAGATTGAACCATCTCAGGATAGGTTCTCTCAAATCCATGATAGTCTGAATCATGCCAACTAGGGGTCTTTGTTCTCCCTAACCCCTCTTAATACAAACACAATGATATTTCTACAAGTTATTTATTGCTCAACTTTTGCTAGGTACGAACCTCAAGAGGGATCGGTCATTCATACCATCGAGGTTTCTGATCAGCAGGATTGGTACACACCCATAAGAGACTATCTCAAGTTAGGTAGCCTCCCACTTGGATTGTCACATGCCACAAAATTATCATTCAAATAGAAAGTGGCAAAACATGTCTTGCTAGGAGACATTTTGTATAGTCATAGCTATGAAGGGATCCTCCTCTATTGCTTGGACCAGCAGGAGTCCACTTGGGTGATAACCCAAGTGCACGATGGTACATGTGGTAGCCACTTCAGCGGTATGGCCATCGCCAAGTGCATTATTTGCATGGGCTATTATTGGCCATATTTAGAGTGAGATTGTTGTGCATATGTGTGGAAGTGCATGAAGTGTCAACACCATGCTAACTTGACACACATACCTTCTTAGGCCTTGCATCCGATCTAATCATCTTGCCCATTTTCATAGTGGGGATTAGATCTCATCGAAAAGATCTCCCCTACATCGTCAGGTCATCACATGTTTATCATAACGACCACAGAGTACTTCACTAAGTGGGTGGAAGCAATTTCGCTTACCCCTATGACTTGGTCTCGAATTGTAGAGTTCATTTTACATAATATCATATGTCATTTTGTATTCCATACAAGATCATCTCGAATAATAGGATGTCATTTAAGAACAAAGATGTGTGTGCTTTGAGAAAAAAGTACAAAATTTAGCATAGTTTTTGACACCCTATTATCTGTAGGCAAATGGGCAAGTAGAGGCATCAAACAAAACACTAGTTGCCATCCTTAAAAATATGGTCATAGATAACCATAAAGATAGGCACATCCAAATACCACTTTCACTATGGGCTTATCGCACTAGCATTCAGATGCCCACTAGGGCAACTCCATTTTTGCTGGTGTATGGCTCCAAGGTAGTCATGCCTCTCAAGTTGGAAATACCCTCCTTGTGCATATCAATGCAAGATTTCATCGATGATGACACTGCACGATAGGCCCGATTAGACCAGCTTACGTTACTCTA
Source organism: Wollemia nobilis (assembly GCA_028583015.1). Taxonomy (NCBI): domain Eukaryota; kingdom Viridiplantae; phylum Streptophyta; class Pinopsida; order Araucariales; family Araucariaceae; genus Wollemia; species Wollemia nobilis. The sequence continues at coordinate 400,361 of JAQPPZ010000480.1, forward strand.
CGAACGACGCATCAATGCTCTTGAGCATTTATGTATCTATCAAGATCGACTTAAGAAAACATACAACATGAAAGTTTACCTGAGGGACTTTTAGGTTGGTGATCTGTTCTTAAAATAGAACCAACAAAATTCTAACTTGCCACCCCATTTAAGGGACAAGTTCATGGCAAATTGGTTAGGTTCTTATGTAATCGATAGTAAAATAGGACCTGGAACATATCGGCTCGCCTCTCTTGAAGGAATCAAGGAACTAGAACCCTTGAACATCAGTCACTTGAGGCCATTCAACATTTAGAGAGCCATAGCCCACCCCAAAATCTCCAAGGATTCCCACAATCACTTGGTCAAACCCAAAATGCACCAAAGGTATCCATAATCTCTTTGGTCAAACCAAAAGCCCCAAGGATTCCAACAATCGCTTGGTCAACCCCAAAAATGCCCCAAAGGTATCCATAATCCCTTTGGTTAAACCAAAAGCCCCAAGGATTCCCGCAATCGCTTGGTCACCCAAAATGCCCCAAAGGTATCCATAATCCCTTTGGTCCAACCAAAAGCTCCAAGGGTTCCCACAATCGCTTGGTCACCCAAATGCCCCAAAGGTATCTATAATCGCTTTGATCAAAACCTCCAAGGATCCATAAGAATCACTTGGTCCACATCCATTCGGGTTAAACCACCATAACAAATATTCAAAAACAACAAATAATCAAAAATAACAAAAAAATTGCATCTCACTTTCATGCATATTCTTAAAAATCAAAACACCAAAAAGAAAAAAAAATCTGCATTAGGCATCCCATACATACATTGCATATTTGTTGGTCATACATGTCAAAAGCGCCATAGACTGTAATTACTCGGCAATTCCATAATTTTCCAAATTCAATCCATTTTGTAAAAAGATCTATCAAGAATAACGCCCTTTGCATTTTCACCATATCATAGTCAGTTGTCTTCTAATGTCTTTAGGGTTTCGTCATTCAGCTATCTTTAGATTTCTAGTCAAATGTTGTACAAAGTCAGACAGATTTTTTACAAGGTAGAGTTTTACTTGGACCACGCATTCTTACATAGCATCCCAACACAAGCCTAAAACACATAAAAATTCCCAAGTTGTGTGAATGCAAGACGAAACCTACAAAGCAGTCTAGGGTACCATAGGTGAAATGTTATCCTGCTCATCCCCCTGTGCGAATGGTTCAAGAATGTTGAGAATTGACAAAAGGACAAGCTCTTCCCCATACAATTCCCCATAATAAATAGTGGTTTTCACCACTATCAAAAATTCCAAACACCTTTGGTCCCCAAATCCATAAGGATTCATACTACACGCCCTTAAGAAGGATGGGTAGTCATCCCCAAGGCCTAAAAGGATCAATGCCATTCACAAGAAAAATCCCAAAAGTCCACCATCAAAAATCCCAAAACACTTTTGATCCCCAAAGTTGTAAGGATTCATACTACATGCCCCTGATAAGGATGGGTAGTCATCCCCATGGCCTAAAATATCAATGCCATTCCAAAGAAAAATTCCTAACCACCTTTTATTCCCAAAGTCGTAAGGATTCATACTACACGTCCCTGAACAGGATGGGTAGTCATCCCCAAAGCCAAAAGGATCAATGCCATTCACAAGCCAAAAACCCACAAGCTCAACTTTGAAATCAAAATGCAAAATCTAAATCCTCAAAAGGCAACAACAAAAATAATAGTGGTTATCACCACTACTCAAACCCCTTGCTCAAGAAAAAATAAATAAATAAATAAACAGTTATTTTCATCACTATGTATGAGAGCAAGTATCCCAACAAGTTGAGCAACCGAAATATGCCTGAGCTTGAATCCCTGGAATTCTCAGCATTCAAAAAAACATTTAGGTGATCCTCATTATGGGTTTGGTAGATAGCTTACCTGGCAATAGCGGTATCCTAAATGCATGATGATATGTCTATCACATTTTGCGTGTGTGTAGACCAATGTTTGCATGTGGATGAGCTAGCTTATGGTATCATAGATTGCGACGTGGATTAATCTTACTAAATGTAACAAAGGAATTAGTGGAGCTAATTAGGTGATCCTCAGTACAGGTTTGGTGGACAGCCTACTTGGCACTGGTGGTATCCTTATGAATACCACATAAACGAACTCAATCGCACACACAGGGATGTGAAATAACTTGGTCAAACTCAAGTCTGATTCATACCTGGTTTGAAAGTCTTGTAAGATAATGTATAGTCTTGATTAGTTAGTTAAAGCATTTCAGTCTTAGAAAAGCCTTAACTACCTTCTAAAACAATTGTTGTACATTTCATTACTTGCATCACCATCTAAAAATACAAAACAAAAAATTACAAATGCAAAGATATTCCATAAATCAATCACATAGTATAGAAATCTAGTTAATCCTATACAGTCTATGGTGTCATCACCTGTATACCAACAAATCATTCCATCCATTCCATATGCATACATCCATATCATATAGCTAACATCATCCACAGTCATAATAGCATATGCATACATAAACATAAATAAAGGTGCATAAAAAGAACAATAAACCATGACAAGCATATCATCAAACCAAAAATGAGTCATGTATATATCGAGTCAAAATACCCTCAGGATACAATAAGAAGGTCCTCTGACCTCACAAAAAAACCAAAAATTCAAAATCCCCAAAGCCTAGGGAGTCGGCCACCATGATCACGTAGGATCGATGTGACTAGAACTACCACCAGTAGTATGGGTCCTCTGGGACCTCTCAGGGTGGCTACTGCTAGCCTGTGCATCATGCCCACCAACGCTACCCTCATCCAGCCACCTATGATGAGAGGATGCAGACTGCTCAATATCACTGCCTCTTGTGCAGCACGATGAGCCACCTCCATCAAGCTTAGGTAACTGTCCATCGAGGCGGACGACCTCTATCTCTAACTCCACCCGATACTGCTCCCACTCCACATTTCATTGGTGGTACATAGTCAATGTGTTGTCCCACTATGCCAACTGAGCCCATAGGAGATCCCTCTCCTGCAATACGTCTCTATGCTCCTCATCACACCTCTGTAAAAGATCCTTCAATCGTGTTATCTCAGCAAGAAACCCAACCTCCACATCCCCTGGGATAGCATATGGCATGGACACCTCTTGGATGTCCTGTTGCTCTGGCACCCACTACTTCAGGACATCCTATACATTCGACTGCTATGGAACCCCCACATCATCTCCATCGCCAATAAAATCATCGACCTCCACCATGTCTGCATCATCAAGTGAAGCCCCCCAACCCTCCATCGATGTCTCTGCACCTCCACCTCCTGTTGTTGTCACATTTGCACCTCCCAAATGCCCCTCACTCTGCCATCGCCGCATAGTCCACCATCGTTCATACTCTGCAATTACCCCGACATCGTCCACATCGAGGACATCAATAACTACATCATACCCCTCACCCAATGGCTCAATGATAGGCCAGACTAGAGTCCTCTCGTCCTCGCATCACTGATAGACAAAGTGATCACCATGCAATCCTTGGTGCACCCCAAATTGTCACATCATTTAGACATATATGAAATACTCTTGCTCTATCCCATGTTGCCCAATCACACACCTACCCCTACGCACCCTTCGAAGCCACTCTCTAGCCTCAGGCCAGGCTGGACAGTCCTGGTATGATTGCCAAAACACATGCCCTTGCATCATATGAGAGAAGGCATCAGTATAGTGACCTACGTCACTTGCCTACCATTGACTCTTTCCATGCTCCTCTGACTGCCACCACATATTGGCATACCCAATCTCTCGATCCACCATCTCACCTCGGATGGTCCAAGGCAAACCTTGTGGCCGCTTCATAGCTATGTGCTACCACCCTTAGCACTGCAAAAGATAGCTGCACCCGATCCCCTTCTACATCTGGTAGTGGACCTCATACAACTCATCGTACAACTGTACCAGCAATGTCTGACCCCACCTCATAATAAGTGGCGCTGATGTCGAACACTCCACCAAAGTGAAAATCAACTCTATCAAGTTCCAAGGGAACCTCGCACCTGAACAGTCTAGAAGTAGCATATTGGAAATGAGGGCCATGAGTAAAGCATGCCTCACCCCCAATACACCCTTCTCCAGCCACCACCGCACCAGAATATCGCCTATCTGGAAGTCAGCCTCTACCTTCTCCATAGCCCTCTCCACCCCCATCTCCCCCACCCGACCAAAACACTGTGTCATTACAGCTGTCCGTCGGTCCCGGTGGGTCATTCAGATAGGAAGCCCATCTATCAGAATCCATAGAATCTGATACACATCCTCTAGAGTCACAGTCATATCCCTTGTTGGGAGATGAAAAGTATTGGTGCAGGGATCCCATAGATTGATCAGGTCAGTCAAATATGTCTGATCCCCCACCATAGGCTCCAAACGCATCACCTGCTTGCGCACAAGGGCATCAAGCCACTCCCAATCCCCAACTGTGAAGGCCTCTCGAGCATCAGAGAAAATAGTCGACTGGCGGTACCGACTCTTCACAACCTAAAAAACAATAAAAAAAGCAAATGATATTAAGTACATACTTCATATCAACAAAAACAATACAATAAAACTATACAGAAGAAAAACAAAGTCAAGGAAAACAAAAGTACAAAAAAAGTACAAAACAATAAAAGTATAGCAAAAGTACAGACAAACAAAAGTAAAACAAAAGTACAGGAACATTCAAAACAAACTGTACAACAACGATCGCAAACATTAAAATAACTGTACAACAAAAAAAAATCAAAACAAAAACAAATTCATCCTAGGGTTTCAACCTTAGTGTGGACATTAAAATAATTGTACAACAAAAAAAATCAAAACAAAAACAAATTCATCCTAGGGTTTCAACCTTAGTGTGAACAAAAAACATAATAAAACAAAAAATCATCCTAGGGTTTAAACCTTAGTATGAACAAACAACACAAAACAAAAACCATTCATCCTAGGGTTCCAACCTTAGTATGAACAAAAAAATGACATCAAAAAAAAAAAAAACTGCCCTAGGGTTTTAGCCGTAGTGTGAACAAAAAATCATCCTAGGGTTTAAACCTTAGTATGAACAAACAACACAAAACAAAAACCATTCATCCGAAAACAATTGTTGTACATTTCATTACTCACATCACCATCAGAAAATACAACACAAAAATAACAAATACATAGTTGTTCCATAAAGCAATCACATAGTGCAGAAAGCCAGTAAATCCTATACAGTTTATGGTGCCATCGTCTATAAACCAACAAATCATTCCATCCATTCCATATGTATACATCCATATCATATAGCTAACATCATCCACAATCATAATAGAATATGCATACATCAACATAAATAAAGGTGCATAAAAGAAACAATAAATCATGACAAGAATATCATCAAATAAAAAATAGTCATGTATATATCTTGAGTCAAAATACCCTTAGGCTACAATAATAAGGTCCTTTGACCTCACAAAAAACCAAAAATTCAAAATCCCCATAGCCTAGGGAGTCGGCCACCATGATCACACAGGATCGGTGTGACTGGAACTACCCCCAATAGTATGGGTCCTATGGGACCTCTTAGGGCGGTTGTTGCTAGCCCATGCACCCTGCCCACCAACGCTACCCTCATCTAGCCACCTGCGATGAGAGGATGCAGACTGCTCAGTCTCACTACCTCTCATGTGGTGCAACGAGCCACCTCCATCAAGCTTAGGTAATTTCCCATCGAGGCAAACGACCTCTATCTCTAACTCCACCTGGTACCGCCTCCACTCCACATCTTGTAGGCGATACATAGCTAATGCATTGTCCTATTGTGCCAACTGAGACCATAGGAGATCCCTCTCCTACAATACGTCTTTGTTCTTCTCATCCTGTCTCTGCAAGAGATCCTCTAATCATGCTATATCAACGTGAAACCTAGCCTTCGCATCTTCTAAGACAACCTACGACATGGGCACCTTCAGGATGGCCTGCTGCTCTGACATCCACTACTCCGAGATGTCCTGTACATCTGGCTGCTCTGACATCCCCGCATCATCTCCATCACTAGTGAAATCATCAACCTCCAATATGTTTGCATCATCGAGCAGAGCCCCCCAGCCCTCCCTCGATGCCTCTACATACCCACCTCCTACTCCTGCCACATTCGTGCCTCCCAGAGGCCTCTCACCCCACCATTGTTGCATAGTCCACCATCGGTCATACTCTGTAGTTACCCCAACATTGTCCACATTGGGTACATCAATAATTGCATCAGACCCCTCACCCAATGACTCAATAATAGGCTAGACTAGGGTCCTCTCGTCCTTGCACCACTGATAGATCAAAGGATCACCAAGAAATCCTTGGTGCACCCCAAAATGCCATGTCACCTAGACATACGAGAAGTACTCCTACTCTGTCCCATGCTGCCCAATCAACCACCTACCCCTACACACATGTCGAAGTCACTCTCTAGCCTCAGGTCAGGCTAGAAAGTCCTGGTACAGTCGCAAAAACACCTACCTTGGCATTAGACGAGAGAAGGCATCAGTATAGTGACCTATGTCACCTGCCTGCCATTGACTCTGTCCATACTCCTCTGACCACCACCATAGATTGGCATACCCAATATCCTGATCCACCATCTCACCTCGGGTGGTCCAAGGCAAACCTTATGGTCACTTCATAGCTATGTTCTACCACCCCCAGCACTGCAAGAGATAGCTGCACCCGATCCCCTTTTGCCTCCGACAGTGGACCTCGTACAGCTCATTGTACAGCTATGCTAGCAACATCTGACCCCATATCATAATAAATGGAGCTGATGTCGGACACTCCACCAAAGTGAAATCCAACTCCAACAGGTTCTAATGGAACCTCACGCCTGAACAGTCCAGAAGTAGCATATTGGAAATGAGGGCCATGAGTAAAGCATGCCTCACCCCCAATATGCCCTTCTCCAGCCACCACCACACCAGAAAACTGCCTATCTGGCAGTTAGCCTCCACCTTCTTCATAGTCCTCTCCACACCCATCTCCCTCGCCTGACCAAAACACCATGATAGTACAGTTGTCTTCTGGTCCTGATGGGTCATCTAGATAAGAAGCCCGTCTATCAAAATTCATAGAATCCAATACACATCCTCTAGAGTCACAATCATCTCCCTTGTTGGGAGATGAAAAGTATTAGTGTGGGGATCCCACAGATTTATCAGGGTAGTCAAATATGTCTGATCCCCCACCACAGGCTCGAAACATGTCACCTGCTTAAGCCCAAGGGCATCAAGCCACTCCCAATCCCCAACTATCAAGGCCTCTCGGGCATCAGAGAAAATAGTCGACTGGCGGTACCGACTCCTCACAACCTGAAAAACAATAAAAAAAACAAACGATATTAAGTACATACTTCATATCAACAAAAACAATATAATAAAACTATACAGAAGAAAAACAAAGTCAAGGAAAACAAAAGTACAAAAAAAGTACAGAACAATAAAAGTACAACAAAAGTACAGACAAACAAAAGTAAAACAAAAGTACAAAAACATTCAAAACAAATTGTACAACAACGATCGCAGACATTAAAATAACTGTACAACAACAAAAAAATCAAAACAAAAACAAATTCATCCTAGGGTTTCAACCTTATTGTGGACATTAAAATAACTATACAAAAGCAAAAAAAATTAAAACAAAAACAAATTCATCCTAGGGTTTCAACCTTAGTGTGAACAAAAAACATAATAAAACAAAAAATCATCCTAGGGTTTAAACCTTAGTATGAAAAAACAACACAAAACAAAAACCATTCATCTTAGGGTTCCAACCTTAGTATGAACAAAAAAACGACTGAAGAACACAAGCTTATACTGAGAGGGGGGGTGAACAGTATAAGACCTCTTTTTACTTTTTCCTTTATACTTCAAAACAGTAAAGCAATATACCCAAAGCAATATCAAAACAATGCACAATATCATCCACAAAGTGACACCAATTTTAACGTGGTTCACCCAGAATGCCCAGGCTACGTCCACAAAACTTTTCTCTAAAAGTTATCTCAAAGTTCTTTGGGAAACCTTCCCAATTACAATGTTTATGAGCCTTGGTCGAAAGGAGATACCTTCCCCCAATCTGAATTTATGAGCCTCAGTCGAAAGGAGATACCTTCCCCCAATCTGAATTTATGAGCCTCTCGCTCAAAGGAGATACCTTCCCCTCTGCTCTGGAAATGATCCCTCAGAAGATCAACTGCCTCTACCTCTTGCCAAGCACGTGGAACTCCTTTCCACCGAAGACCTCCTGTCCTCAATGCTTAGCCTAAGAGACCTCTGCCTTCTATGATCACGTCCACAGCAGCTCAGCAACCTGTACCAAACACAGTCAGTCGGTCTAGTACAAGTCTTCCTCTGTCTGTCAGATCTGTCCAACTCTTGAACAAATCAATCCTCTGCACACAAGCCTTCTCAAAGACTTGCCAAATCTGTCCTCGGGTTCTTCTCAAAGAACCAATGCACCTCTGTCCTCAAGTTCTCCGATAGAACTATCAAAACTCAGCTCACAAGTCCTCTGCTAGGACCTGTCCAAATCTGCTCACAAGTCCCCACCGAAACCTATCCAAAACCTGCTCACAAGTCCCCACCGAAACCTGTCCAAAACCTGCTCACAAGTCCCCACCGAAACCTATCCAAAACCTCAGCAAGCTCACCAAGAAAAACTTGCTTAGCATGAACCCACAAAGAGAATTTTTAGAGACCCAATGTGATTCATAAACCTCATAGAAGCATAAAGAGAATTGTTAGAGACTCAATATGTTCTATACTTAACTCCCAATCTCAATCTCAAATCTCATAGAAACATAAAGAGAATTGTTAGAGACCCAATATGTTCTATACTTAACTCCCAATATCAATCTCAACTCAATCTCAATCTCAAAAGAATAAGATAGATGTAGTATGCTTTTCTCAAGAATATGAAACACAACCCAACAATTGCCAACCATGCAATATCTCATATAACAATGATACTCATATTCTTTTTACCAACAATTAGGGTTTCAACAACAATGCTCATCAAACAAGGTTTAGTCAACCAACACCATTCAACTCAACATCAACCTTGAAGCATTCAACCAATCATCACAAGAAAAGGAAACAAGTAGAAATCCTTTTCCCTCCAAGGATATTTGAACAAAACAGCCACCAACACAATATCACCAAATGCAAAGAATAACTTGCTCAAATCAACTCAATGGAGTAAGCCCAATATCATGTATCAAGTAAAGCACTAACTTGATCAAAACAACCTCTATGGAAGCAACTCAACCATCAATATCAAAACAGCCAACTAAGGGTTTCATCATCTCAATGCAAGTAGCAAGACTTACTAACATAAACCCTAGTGCAAAAAATGCTTCCTCTTCCTCAACCAGAATTATGCATTCACCCAAAAACTCATCAATGATTTTAATGCATAAACAATCTTCAATATCCAGAAAATAGGATTTACACCAAAAATACCTAGTAGACAACCTTTTCACTCCAAACTCAATTTCAGAAAATATACCATCAACAATATACATGGAAGAAGTTGCCCATACCTTTACTTTGATGAAGAAGGAGAACTCAAAATCTGTCACAACACTAACTCTCAATTTGCCACCAATTAGAGTTAGCAACTATACAACAATATACAATAATAAAGATCCAAATTAACACCTTATTTCTCCAACTTAATAAAAACCACCAAAAGTATAATATACATACAAAGTAAAACCTCTTTACACCTTATTACTCCACATAAACATTAAGCATCAATAAAACAATGTCAAAGCAAATATGATAACTTAACCTTATACCTCCAGCGCATTCACAACCACTATCCTTTGCACACCGTGACCAAAAGAAAATTACCCATGAAGAGAATCGAACTCGGCACCTCTGCCTTCTAGCGCCTTCGCTTAAACGCCACCGTCGTTGGGTCACAAGTGCCCAATGAAGAAATACAGTGTTGCCCTATATTTTATCTTCCTTTGACGCCAAGAATCTGGAAAACGTAAATGTCTTCCTCAAGCCACATGCAAACTGGTGAGCGCTGTCCAAAACGTAACTTACTGGGCAACAGAAATAATCATCCACACAGTGCTAACAGAAAACTGTTATCCTTCAGTGCAATCCAATCAATCGTAGGTGAAAGCAAACTGTCGGATGTCAAAGCGCAAACTAAAAACGTAATTCGAGTGCAGTCCCAACAATTGTAGGTGAAGCGCAATCTGTCGGATGTCAAAGCGCAAACTGAAAATGCAAGAAATTACTTGGGCAACTCAATATCGATAATCAACTCTCAATGAAATACAACGCTTTCTCGAAGATCACAGAGCTACGATTTTCATTACTCGGAGTTACAATCACTTTAGAAAATCATCCCCACTTATATAGCCATTTCTCCTTAACTGTTTGACGTCGGCGCTCCTCCAACGATGGCAACACATCGGCGAAAGAAATCTTTTTCTCCGTCGCTTAAGGGTTGAAAGACCCTTTAATAATAATTAAAATAATAATTATTATTATTTTATTAATAATAAATTAAACTTAGACCCTTGTCAAAGGTTTGAGTTAATTTAATTATTAATAATAAACATGGACCTTCAAGGTTTTTCAAGAAGTAAAAACCTTTGCATTAAGTTAAGCTTGGTTTTAATAAAAACCCTTAATGAGTCCAAATGGTTTTAAGAAAAACCTTTAACCTTGTCACCATGGTTTTAATAAAAACCCTTTAACATTATGAAGCTTCTCAAGATATTTTTGACATCACACTCTTTTTGATATCAACACAAAAATGCCTTTTGACATCAATGACAACTTATACACTTGAGCAAAGGCAATGTACCCAAAGTACCCAAAATTGCCAACAATCTCCCCCTTTGTCATTGATGGCAAACCTTTACTGAAAACACTTCTCAAGAGCCAAAACTGAAACCAACTGTGCTAACAACTGACCAACTGTGCCCACAACTGAGAATCTTCCTTTGAAGTTTTGCTCCCCCTGACTTGAAGCTTTCCTCTTCACTTTGAAGCTCTCCCCCTTACTCATATCTCTCCCCCTTTGTCATCAATGGCAAAGGGCCACCTTTGGGGCTCGGGACTAAGAATGAGCCTCTTAGCTTAGTCCCTCCCCCACCTCCTGATGAGGTGATTAATTCTGGGGTGGGAGTAAAACTCCCATTAGGCACTGATCATCATCAGCATCTATAACTTCCTTGTCGGGCCTTCTCTTGAACTCTTTGTCCATATTCCTGTTCTTGTCACTGTTCTTGTTCTTGTTCTCATCCCTGTTCTTATCCATGCCTTGATCCTTGGACCTGATCATACCATTGTTCCTGTTCCTGTACCTCTGGAATTTCAGCTCTACATTGTCTAGCTGTGTGACCTTCATTGTTGCACTTATAACAAGTAACAATGTTATTTCTTTTAGGCATACCTGTTCTTTGAATCCACCAGTTCTGACCAAACCTGTTCTGACCAAACTTGTTCTGACCAAACCTATTCTGGCCAAACCTGTTCTGACCAAACCTATTCTGACCAAACCTGTTACGATCAAACTTGTTCTTGTTATTTGCCTTGCAATAAACTGCCTTGTGCCCAAACTGTTGACAAGAGTAGCAATACCCTTGAAAGTAACTAGCACTTCTGAAACTGTCATTTACCTTCTTCACTTGAGCCATGCAATGTGAAGCTATGTGACCAAACCTGTGACAAGCAAAACATCTGCCTTGAAACTTTCCTTTATTTGACCTCTTAGGCTCTGAAAACTTCTTCTTCTCATTCTGAATTCTGTTTTCTATTTATGTGCATCTATCATTCAAGGACTCATGATCTGAAATACTTTCCTCATCAGAACTCTCTTCCTTTTGGAGTCTCTTACTAGACTCTCCAACTTGTTCCTTGTGAGGCTTAACAAAACCAAGGCCTATTTTATCTGTTGTCTTTCTTTGACCTTTGATGAGTGACTTAACCTTTTTGGAGCTATCTTGAAACCTCGTGAAGCTTATCCTTGTACTCTTTAGTTTCCTCTTTCAAAGAAGCCATTTTCTGTTCTAACTCACTATACTCAAGAACCTTAGATTCTAACTCATCCTTGAGTTCTTGTGTCTTAGCTATAGAGAAGTCAAGACTTTCTATAAGATCATCTCTCTCCATACAACATTCATCTAACTTATCCTTGAGTCTAGCATTCTTCTTTCTTTCCTTTTTCAAAGCACTAAGAGCACTAATAAGTTCACCTTTAAGATCTACTTCTCCTTCCTCTATATGTTTGCCTTTTGAATCATCAAAGCCTTTTTCAGATTTCTTATCACTAGAGGTGCTACCCTTTTCAAAAACCATACATGCATCTTCCTTATAGTTTTCTGAAGCATCCTCATACATACTAGAAACCAAATCATTATTTGTGCAATCATCCTCAAGGTGACCAAAATTTCCACATCTAAGACATTTCATGATAATGAATCTATGTTTTGGTTCTTCCTCTTTTTCTGATATGAACAACATCTCATTTTCATTATCACTTGAAGAACTTTCACTATCACTACTAGAACACTTACTTGCCTTGTCTAGGTAGAAGCTCTTCTTGTGTTTGTGAGAGTACCTCTTTCCTTGATTGCTGTGCTCATCTTTGTTTTTCCTGTGATGCTTGTGCTTTTCAGAATCCTTGCTCTTACAGTCCTGTTTATCTTCATCACTTTCATCCTTGGCAATAGTACAGTCAGTAGCATAATGACCAAACTTTCCACAATTGAAACATCTTACATTTTTCATACTTTTGTGCTTTCTAGAGAACTTGCCTTTCTTGTTGTAATATGCCTCTTCATCACTAGAAGACTCATCACTCTCTTGAAGTTGTTTACCCTTGGATTTCTTGGTAGCCTTGAAAGTTGCCTCTTTCTTGACATCAACCTTCACTTGAGTTCTCAACTCAAATGCTGCAAGTATACTATGGAGCTCATCCTTTTTCAACTTATCCAAATCTTTAGCTTCCTCAATAGCAGAAATATTTTCACTAAATCTATTAGGAAGAGATCTTAAAATCTTATCACAAACATCATTTTCAGCAAGCTCAAGACCTAAGTCTTTCATGGAGTTAACAACCTCATCCATACGAAGCATGTAGTCACTAATATTTTCATCATCATTCATCTTGAGTTGTTCAAACATACCTTTGAAGTGTCTCAACTTGGCCTTTCCGACATTTGTATCACCTGTATGAACCACCTTCAACCGATTCCACATTTCACTAGCTGTCTTGCAGTGAATCACTTTGGTGAGATCTGCTTTCTGTAAGCCTTTCAGGATTGCATTCATTGCTTTTGAATTGTTGTGATGTAGGAGCCTTTCTTCTTTAGTATTAGGACCATGTTCAGGAATAGTGTACTCATCTTCAATCACTTCCCAAACCTCATTCCCAAGTGCCATTAGATGAACCTTCATCCTTGCACTCCAAAGACCAAAATCTGACCCATCAAGAATAGGTGTTGCATTGCCACTTGAATGATCCATTGTGTTCTTTACTAGCTTTTCCTTCAAGTCTGTTAAACTTTCCGAAGGCACCCGCTCTGATACCAATTGAAGAACACAAGCTTATACTGAGAGGGGGGTGAACAATATAAGACCTCTTTTTACTTTTTCCTTTATACTTCAAAATAGTAAAGCAATATACCCAAAGCAATATCAAAACAATGCACAATATCATCCACAAAGTGACACCAATTTTAACGTGGTTCACCCAGAATGCCTGGGCTACGTCCACAAAACTTTTCTCTAAAAGTTATCTCAAAGTTCTTTGGGAAACCTTCCCAATTACAATGTTTATGAGCCTCGGCCCAAAGGAGATACCTTCCCCCAATCTGAATTTATGAGCCTCTGCTCAAAGGAGATACCTTCCCCCAATCTGAATTTATGAGCCTCTGCTCAAAGGAGATACCTTCCCCTCTACTCTGGAAATGATCCCTCAGAAGATCAACTGCCTCTACCTCTTGCCAGCACGTGGAACTCCTTTCCACCGAAGACCTCCTGTCCTCAATGCTTAGCCTAAGAGACCTCTGCCTTCTATGATCACGTCCACAACAGCTCAGCAACCTGTACCAAACATAGTCAGTCGGTCTAGTACAAGTCTTCCTCTATCTGTCAGATCTGTCCAACTCTTGAACAAATCAATCCTCTACACACAAGCCTTCTCAAAGACTTGCCAAATCTATCCTCAGGTTCTTCTCAAAGAACCAATGCACCTCTGTCCTCAAGTTCTCTGATAGAACTATCAAAACTCAGCTCACAAGTCCTCTGCTAGGACCTGTCCAAATCTGCTCACAAGTCCCCATCGAACCTCCAAAACTGCTCACAAGTCCCCACCGAAACCTGTCCAAAACCTGCTCACAAGTCCCCACCGGAACCTGTCCAAAACCTCAGCAAGCTCACCAAGAAAAACTTGCTTAGCATGAACCCACAAAGAGAATTGTTAGAGACCCAATGTGATTCATAAACCTCATAGAAGCATAAAGAGAATTGTTAGAGACTCAATATGTTCTATAAAAAATATAGATAAAGAGAATGTTAAACAATATGTTCTATACTTAACTCCCAATCTCAATCTCAAATCTCATAGAAACATAAAGAGAATTGTTAGAGACCCAATATGTTCTATACTTAACTCCCAATATCAATCTCAACTCAATCTCAATCTCAAAAGAATAAGATAGATGTAGTATGCTTTTCTCAAGAATATGAAACACAACCCAACAATTGCCAACCATGCAATATCTCATATAACAATGATACTCATATTATTTTTACCAACAATTAGGGTTTCAACAACAATGCTCATCAAACAAGGTTTAGTCAACCAACACCATTCAACTCAACATCAACCTTGAAGCATTCAACCAATCATCACAAGAAAAGGAAACAAGTAGAAATCCTTTTCCCTCCAAGGATATTTGAACAAAACAGCCACCAACACAATATCACCAAATGCAAAGAATAACTTGCTCAAATCAACTCAATGGAGTAAGCCCAATATCATGTATCAAGTAAAGCACTAACTTGATCAAAACAACCTCTATGGAAGCAACTCAACCATCAATATCAAAACAGCCAACTAAGGGTTTCATCATCTCAATGCAAGTAGCAAGACTTACTAACATAAACCCTAGTGCAAAAAATGCTTCCTCTTCCTCAACCAGAATTATGCATTCACCCAAAAACTCATCAATGATTTTAATGCATAAACAATCTTCAATATCCAGAAAATAGGATTTACACCAAAAATACCTAGTAGACAACCTTTTCACTCCAAACTCAATTTCAGAAAATATACCATCAACAATATACATGGAAGAAGTTGCCCATACCTTTACTTTGATGAAGAAGGAGAACTCAAAATCTGTCACAACACTAACTCTCAATTTGCCACCAATTAGAGTTAGCAACTATACAACAATATACAATAATAAAGATCCAAATTAACACCTTATTTCTCCAACTTAATAAAAACCACCAGAAGTATAATATACATACAAAGTAAAACCTCTTTACACCTTATTACTCCACATAAACATTAAGCATCAATAAAACAATGTCAAAGCAAATATGATAACTTAACCTTATACCTCCAGTGCATTCACAACCACTATCCTTTGCACACCGCGACCAAAAGAAAATTACCCACGAAGAGAATCGAACTCGGCACCTCTGCCTTCTAGCGCCTTCGCTTAAACGCCACCGTCGTTGGGTCACAAGTGCCCAATGAAGAAATACAGTGTTGCCCTATATTTTATCTTCCTTTGATGCCAAGAATCTAGAAAACGTAAATGTCTTCCACAAGCCACATGCAAACTGGTGAGCGCTGTCCAAAACGTAACTCACTGGGCAACAGAAATAATCATCCACACAGCGCTAACAAAAACTGTTATCCTTCGTGCAATCCAATCAATCGTAGGTGAAAGCAAACTGTCGGATGTCAAAGTGCAAACTGAAAACGTAATTCGAGTGCAGTCCCAACAATTGTAGGTGAAGCGCAATCTGTCGGATGTCAAAGCGCAAACTAAAAATGCAAGAAATTACTTGGGCAACTCAATATCGATAATCAACTCTCAATGAAATACAACGCTTTCTCGAAGATCACAGAGCTACGATTTTCATTACTCGGAGTTACAATCACTTTAGAAAATCATCCCCACTTATATAGCCATTTCTCCTTAACTGTTTGACGTCGGCGCTCCTCCAACGATGGCAACACATCGGCGAAAGAAATCTTTTTCTCCGTCGCTTAAGGGTTGAAAGACCCTTTAATAATAATTAAAATAATAATTATTATTATTTTATTAATAATAAATTAAACTTAGACCCTTGTCAAAGGTTTGAGTTAATTTAATTATTAATAATAAACATGGACCTTCAAGGTTTTTCAAGAAGTAAAAACCTTTGCATTAAGTTAAGCTTGGTTTTAATAAAAACCCTTAATGAGTCCAAATGGTTTTAAGAAAAACCTTTAACCTTGTCACCATGGTTTTAATAAAAACCCTTTAACATTATGAAGCTTCTCAAGATATTTTTGACATCACACTCTTTTTGATATCAACACAAAAATGCCTTTTGACATCAATGACAACTTATACACTTGAGCAAAGGCAATGTACCCAAAGTACCCAAAATTGCCAACAACGACATCAAAAAAAAAAAAAACCATCCTAGTGTTTTAGCCTTAATGTGAACAAAATAAAACAAAAACAATATAAAATATAAAAATTAATACTAGGGTTTCAACCTTAGTATTAACGCAAAATAAAAACAATTATGTGCAAGTTTTTTAACTTCATATAAAGCAAAAACAAATAACAAGTAGAAGGAAGGAACATCATACCGGTCTCACCTCGGCTCCTCCACTCGAAGATCTGGTTCTTGCACTCATGATGTTCATGAAATTTCGACAACACTCCGCTACGCAAACTCGCACTCCTCCTCACTGCTCCAAATATCCAAGAAAAAAATGTTGCAAATGAGCCCAAAACCTAGTCTTGGTCCTTTTATAAACTGTTAGGCCTGTAATCGTTCCACCCTAGGATGAGCACTCTAGTTAGCGCTCGTCCCACCCTGGGATGATTACAAAATTGGTATTCGTCCCACCTTGGGACGATTACAGAGCAAGAAATAAAGCAACAAAAACTGCATCCAAAAAATGCACCAAAAACAACAATAAATCTACCGGATAAAGGTGCCTTTGCACCAGACATTCATGGCATGCAAAACCACCTTCGGGGTCACAAATATTCACTATCCTACTCCCTAAGAATGCTAGAATAGCCGAACCGCTCCACGGGAAGGCAGATTTTTGATAATTTCTACCCCAATCGACATCATAAAAAAGGGTTAAAACCCACCAAAAATAGGTCCGATTGTTGGAAAACTGCTCAACATTCAACGAAAAACAACTGAAGGCACCCTTACAAACATCATCTTGGGTCAAGCGACTCGTCACTTTTCTCATTTTTTGTTCATTCCCTCATCGATTCATCGCATGAGGGGGTAGTCACACTTAGTCACCAAATCAACAAATACACACCCAATCAAAGAAATGGCATGCATTCAAATAATCATTGACAAAGACAATCACACTCCTGCTTGGGGCAGCAAACAAGCAATAATCACAAGCTGAACAAACACTTGGCATTCTAGAAGCATGAAGACAAGGTTCCTCAGACAAAAGGTTGTGCCCTTTGCCTATTCATGACTGAACAATGTCCAAGATCAAGTACACCTCATCGAAAAAGGTTACACTTGAGTTAAGCTCCTTAGCTCGTCAAAAGTAAGGATTCAAGAATGTGTGCCATTTCCATACTTGGGGCATCAAAATTTGGCTAGGTTACTGAGAAACCCTAATCATTAAGTGCTTTGGTCATCTATTTTTCTTAGCACTGTGCCACACACAACGCATCCCAAAAAAGGGCATCTATAGACACCAAAACAACACCAATCCGATTATGTGACTATAAGCACTGATCGAATTGGCATACATACCCCCTAGGGCAGCCTCTAGAGGTTAAAAAGTGGTCCTAACCACTACCAAATTAGTTTTGGAGGGTCAAAGGTCAATTTGGCACCTTTTAAGCACTATGCTCCCTATTCGTCCCACCCTGGGATGATTAGAATCGTATTTGCCCCACCCTGGGACGATTAGCAGCAATCGCTCCAGGGTGGGGCGAATAGTAGGTTTTACTGGAAAAAATTCAAGTCTTGAAAAATGGTAACCCAGATCTGCCACTCAACTTCGCCTTCAAGGCATGCAATTGTGAGGAATGGTTTCAAATCAGATAGAGAGACTTCATTCAATCATGCCTTGATCATGGAGGCCCTAAATCAAGGAGGAATATTCTCTCCCCCAAGAAAGGAATGGTGAGCCAAGTGGCACCCTCGCATGCGCATTCAAAGGAGACCCCTGAGGTCTATAAAAGGGTGAGCCTCCTCACCCCAAAATGAGAATAGATTTGGAGCATTTGGAGCAACGGAGTGCTGCCAAATTGTACCCCCATTCCCCTTTGTGCTTCCTACATCCCTAATTTCTCTTTTGGAAGAGAGGTTATCGGGTGAACACTAGGAATGCAATCCCGACCCAAAACCCAAGAAATCGGCCACAATCCCACACCAAATTATTTGACACAACACCCTAGGAGTTTTTTGACCCATCCCACTTGGATTGGTGCCAAAACTAAGCCCCAAACGGTGGGCATCCTGCCCTCGGGCGCCCCCCGCACTACTGCAATCCTAATCATCCCACCCTAGAGCGATTAGAAATTTACAAAGGATTTCTCTATTTTTATTTTTTCATTCTATCATATTTCATGTACTTATGCTATTTTTCAAGTTTCATGTCATTCTGACTTGATTTGGCTGTGTTGTTAGCATTTTATGTGTTTACTAACATACAGGGAGAACTTTTGGATATAGGACAATATAGGCAGAATCTGCCAAATCTGACCTTCTGGGTCGTCCCAAAATGCCCCTTTTAGCCTAACCCCAAGTTTGTAGGATTTTTGGAGGCCTCTAGGCAAGACATTTGCAAGGTCACTCTTGCACATTTTATGACAGTCCTAATCGTCCCACCCCAGAGCAATTAGAAATCCATGCATGATTTCCTAACTGTTATTTTTGCAATGGGTCCTTGATGATGTCTTGATGCTTCTATCAAAATTTGGGTCCATTATGACATGTTTTGACCATCGTTTAATTCCTTTTTACATTAACCGATCGGAGGCTTTGGGGATTGCATGTTTTCCTAATATCTGCATATGCTATTAATTGTTTGTTGTTTCTCTGAGCATAGGATATCACTACTAGGAACACTGTAGGGGAAGAAAGGAACCATGAACATATGGACACAAGTGGTGGCAACATTTGGCCCGCCCATTTCAAATGTGGGCATGCAGAAGACACTGGAAGTGTACCATCCATTGATGTAACGAACTATATCAAATTTTCTGAGCCCTAGAGGGGAGACGCATTGTAACCATATTGAAATAAACATTAATAAAAGATGCCTTGCTTTGTTTTGCTTACTTCTCGTCTCATTTATGCTTTATTTCCTATATGCATTTGTTCATCGCATTCGTAGGACTTAGCATTTGCACCTCATATCTGTTTCATTTGCATCAATAATATGGTATTTCGTCGCTCCGCATTCGGCTTTCAGTTTTCCATGTGCAAAATGATAAAATAATGAGGCATTTTTGTGCCTCATCATGTATGTAACTCAAAGTTCACCTTAATAAAGAATATGTGACTATTTGCTTATCTTTTTCCTAGTTCTATCATGGGTGTTATATGTGATTATTTGCTTATATTTTTCATCCAAAGCCCATCGAGGCATGGGGGCCTCTTATTCTATTTTCTTTGGTGCATCACCATACCTTAGTCTAGGAGAGATAGGTTTACCATTTTCCTTTGTTTTTCTTACATTTTATCACTTTCTACATTTTTCTTTACTTTCTCTCTTTCCACTTTTCCCCCTTTGAGTTAGCCTAGGCTAAGAGTAGAGTAAAGTAGCACAACAGGAGTAGAACGAAGTGAGTTTCAAAGAGAAATCTAGAAGGAACTAGCCTTAGGTAAAAAATCTTGAAGGCCATCTAGTGGGGGTCGCATCCCATGCTTTCTCAAACTTCCTAAGACTAGTACCCTCACACAAGATGTAGATCATCAAACACATCCACTCGATAAAATGTAATGATAGACATCGAGGTCACAATCATCGAAGTTCATGGTGCCTAATGAGTGAAATGGGATCACTCTTATCCCCCCAATAATTTATATTAGCATGCCCAATGGGACCCAAATGAGCCCAAAACCTAGTCTCGGTCCTTTTATAGACTGTTAGGCCTGTAATCATTCCACCCTAGGATGAGCACTCTAGTTAGCACTCATCCCACCCTAGGAAAATTACCAAATTGGTATTTGTCCCACCCTGGGATGATTATAGAGCAAGAAATAAAGCAACAAAAATTGCATCCAAAAAATGCACCAAAAATAGCAATAAATCTACCGGACAAAGGTGCCTTTGCACCAAACATTCATGGCATGCAAAACCACCATCGAGGTCACAAATATTCACTATCCTACTCCCTAAGAAGGCTAGCATAGCTGAACTGCTCCACGGGAAGGCAGATTTTTGATAATTTCTACCCCAATCAGCATCATAAAAAAGGGTTAAAACCCACCAAAAACAGGTTCGATTGTTGGAAAACTGTTCAACATTCAACGGAAAACAACTGAAGGCACCCTTACAAATGTCATCTTGGGTCAAGCGACTCATCACTTTTCTCATTTTTTGTTCATTCCCTCATCGATTCGTCGCTTGAGGGGGTAGTCACACTTAGTCACCAAATCAAAAAATACACACCCAATCAAGGAAATGGCATGCATTCAAATAATCATTGACAAAGACAATCACGCTCCTACTTGGAGCAGCAAACAAACAATAATCATAAGCTGAACAAACACTTGGCATTCTAGAAGCATAAATACAAGGTTCCTTAGACAAAATGTTGTGCCCTTTGCCTATTCATGACTGAACAATGTCCAAGATCAAGTATACCTCACCAAAAAATGTTACACTTGAGTTAAGCTCTTAGCTCGTCAAAAGCAAGGATTCAAGAATGTGTGCCCTTTCCATACTTGGGGCATCAAAATTTGGCTAGGTTACTGAGAAACCCTAATCATTAAGTGCTTTGGTCATCTATTTTTCTTAGCACTGTGCCACACACAGTGCATCCCAAAAAGGGGCATCTGTAGACACCAAAATAGCACCAATCCGATTATGTGACTATAAGCACTAACCGAATTGGCATACATACCCCCTAGGGTAGCCTCCAGAGGTTAAAAAGTGGTCCTAACCACTACCAAATTATTTTTGGAGGGTCAAAGGTCAATTTGGCACCTTTTAAGCACTATGCTCCCTATTCGTCCCACCCTGGGATGATTAGAATCGTATTCGCCCCACCCTGGGACGATTAGCAGCAATCACTCTAGGGTGGGGAAAATAGCAGGTTTGACTGGAAAAAATTCAAGCCTTGAAAAATGGTAACCCAAATGTGCCACTCAACTTCACCTTCAAGGCATGCAATTGTGAGGAATGGTTTCAAATCGGAGAGAGAGAGACTTCATTCAAGCATGCCTTGATCATGGAGGCCCTAAATCAAGGAGGAATATTCTCTCCCCCAAGAAAGGAATGGTGAGCCAAGTGGCGCCCTCGCATGCGCATTCAAAGGAGACCCCTGAGGTCTATAAAATGGTGAGCCTCCTCACCCCAAAAGTAGAACAAAGTTGGAGCATTTGGAGCAATGGAGTGCTGCCAAATTGTACCCCCATTCCCCTTTGTGCTTCCTACATCCCTAATTTCTCTTTTGGAAGAGAGGTTATCGGGTGAACACTAGGAATGCAATCCTGACCCAAAACCCAAGCAATCAACCATAATCCCACACAAAATTTGCTAACACAACCCCCTAGGAGGTTTTGGACCCATCCCACTTGGATTGGTGCCAAAACTAAGCCCCAAACGATGGGCATCCTGCCCTCGGGCGCCCCCCGCACTACTGTAATCCTAATCATCCCACCCCAGAGCAATTAGAAATCTATAAATGATTTATCTACTCTTCTTTTTGCATTCTATCATATTTCATGTACTTATGCTATTGTTCAAGTTTCATGTCATTCTGACTTGATTTGACTGTGTTGTTAGCATTTTATGTGTTTACTAACATACAGGGAGCACTTTTGGATACAGGATAATCTGGGTAGAATCTGCCAAATCTGACCTTCTGGGTCATCCCAAAATGCTCCTTTTAGCCTAACACCAAGTTTACAAGAGTTTTGGATGCATCTAGGTAGGACATTTGCAAGGTCGCTCTTGCACATTTTGTGACAATCCTAATCGTCCCACCCCGAAGCGATTAGAAATCCATTCATGATTTCCTAACTATTATTTTTTCAATGGGTCCCTGATGATGTCTTAATGCTTCTATCAAAATTTGGGTCCATTATGACATGTTTTGACCATCGTTTAATTCCTTTTTACATTAACCAACTGGAGGCTTTGGGGATTGCATGTTTTCCTAATATCCGCATATGCTATTAATTGTTTGTTGTTTCTCTAAGCATAGGATCTCACTACCAGGAACACCGTAGGGGAAGCAAGGAACCACAAACATATGGACACAAGCGGTGGCAACGTTTGGCCCACCCATTTCAAATGTGGGCATGCAAAAGACACTGGAAGTGTACCATCCGTTGATGTAACAAACTATATCAAACATTCTGAGCCCTAGAGGGGGGACGCATTGTAACCATATTGAAAGCAACATTAATAAAAGAGGTCTTTCTTTGTTTTTCTTACATCTCATCTCATTTATGCTTTATTTCCTATATGCATTTGTTCATCGCATTCGTAGGACTTAGCATCTGCACCTCATATCTATTTCGTTTGCATCAATAATATGGTATGTCGTCGCTCCGCATTCGGCTTTCAGTTTTCCATGTGCAAAATGATAAAATAATGAGGCATTTTTGTGCCTTATCATGTATGTAACTCAAAGTTCACCTTAATAAAGAATATGTGACTATTTGCTTATCTTTTTCCTAGTTCTATCATGGGTGTTATATGTGACTATTTGCTTATATTTTTCATCCAAATCTCATCAAGGCATGGGGGCCTCTTATTCTATTTTATTTGGTGCATCACCATACCTTAGTCTAGGAGAGATAGGTTTACCATTTTCCTTTTTTTTTCTTACATTTTATCACTTTCTACATTTTTCTTTACTTTCTCTCTTTCCACTTTCCCCCCTTTGAGTTAGCCTAGGCTAAGAGTAGAGTAGAGTAGCACAACAGGAGTAGAACGAAGTGAGTTTCAAAGAGAAATCTAGAAGGAACTGGCCTTGGGTAAAAAATCTTGAAGGCCATCTAGTGGGGGTCGCATCCCATGCTTTCTCAAACTTCCTAGGACTAGTACCTTCACACAAGATGTAGATCATCAAACACATCCACTCGATCAAATGTAATGATAGACATCGAGGTCACAATCATCGAAGTTCATGGTGCCTAATGAGTGAAATGGGATCACTCTTATCCCCCCAATAATTTATATTAGCATGCCCAATGGGATCCAAACTTGATAACATCCATCCTTTGATCCAAAAGTCAAGTCATAGTTTTGGTGAAAGCCATAGTCATCCACTTTTTGAATCAATTTATAGATTCACCTAGTGACTCCACTGCTAAAGAAATCAAAAGAAGATAAGCCATCATCCTAGGTAAGGTTACGATGGTAACCTCCACCTGGCTAGCACTCTCATCCACCTAGTGACTATGTTATAAAAATAATAACCTAAAGCAACTACTAAAATAAGCGTAAAGTTGAGGTCTTAATAGGAGATATTGCCTCTAGCCAACCACCCAAAGTAGAGAAATCAATATGACTAGAAACATTTTGACTTGAAAGTGCTAGAGCCTTGTGGCCATCCTGGTTTCCCCTCACTCTTGGGATTCAGTCCCTAAAGAGGATTTGGATTATGTGCTAAATTTTATTGAAGAAATCATTATCACTATATTATAACTTACAACACATGACTAGACATTGCAACATGCTCAACATCACAAAGCAAAATATAGCCCTCAAGCTACTGGTGACATATTTCAAAGAGAAATCCTAGAGGTGGTACATCTCCCTACTCATGTGATAAATAATGAATTAATAATACCTAGCTATCTAGTTGATGGATAATTTTGAGGAAAGGATCCCTTGTTGCTTGCTGCTAGACTACTTGATCGACATAAAACAAAAATTTGGTGAGGAAATGGAGAACTTCAATAGCCAATTCCATGAATATTGGCAAAGAATCTTGGGAAATATCATACCTTCTCTAGGTATGGTATTTATATTTATCTCAAAGCTATACATTTAGATATTTCCATAATGGTTAAATCTTGGGGGTATTTCTCTTCCCACTGCCTATCAGACCACTCTTTTAGTAGAAGATCTCATTCTAGTAGGCAGATTTTCCCCAAGACTCCCAAAGGCCTTCTTCCCCTGACCTTGATCCAATCCCATTCCCCTTTTCATCCCCCATTGAGAAAGGTTCTATGGTGCATAATTTTTAGATATTGAAGGCGTACTCTAGATAGCAATTTTTGGATGAATCATCAAATCAGATGCAACTAGGTCCCTTAGTAGAAATTAAATTTAAGTCCATTAGAGGCCTCCAGAGAAGCAAAATCACCAACAAATCAAAGGTGTCAAATCAAATGAAAGCATTAGAAAGGCAACCACTGGCTTTATCAGATGATATTGGTGATCATACTTAGACTTCCCTAAAAATTAAGGCCTCCATTAGAACTCAAGGAAGAAGATCAATGATAGGAGGAAAGGGAGATATGAGGGCATTGAAAGGTAGAGATATAGCCACCTCACCTTTCCCTAAGGTAAAAAGGAAAGACATTCTAGGCATACCAAAAAGTCACAAATCATATATCCTCCTTACCTAAGGAAGTGGCCCATTCACTAAAGATTACTTGGCATTTAGCCATAGAGGAGATGAACCAAATAGGTAGTCATCCTAGCTTGATGATCAATCTCCCATTGTAGCACCACCATGTATTTCTTAAATATACTCACTAGATACTTGTAGGACCATAAACTAGAGTTAAGGTAGGATATTATCCCCTAAAATCAACCAACGATAAAAGCAAAAAGGAGAACACCACAAAAATTTTGATAGAGGAAAAAATGGGACTCCGCCTCACTAGAAAGCATCGACCCATAAGAGAAGATGATACAATTTAGTGACCTAAGAGCCCAATCCAATGATATTGTTTTACTGGAATAGTATAGGATTAATTATAGGTACCAAGGAGGATCCATCAGCCTTGAAGGCCTTGTAAAAAAAAAAAAAAAAATTATTTGACTTTTCATAGACCTACCAAGCCAATGCAAGATGTAAGTGAATTTAGATGATTTGTATAGAAGCTAAGGCCACATGATCCCAAAGTATAAAGTAGTTGGGATAAAGGTATATTTCATAGCCCCTCAATATTAGTAGAGCCTATTTTTGATCAATTGAAGGACAACTACCATACCAAAGCGAAAGGGATCTTGGAAGATGATGACATCCCCCAAATCCTAGGCATGAGGGAATGAGTCTTCCTATGACCATATAATGTCAGCTGATCTAAATAATAGAGGTGAACCTTAGGATCCATCTAAGAAACATGGCCTATAAATCAAGAGGTACCTCATTGTAGTGTCTACATATTCTTGAGCTAAATGGCATCCAACAAAAAGATGTCACTCCTATAGAAGCCTCGGGATTTGCCTAGATTAAACTCTATACCAAATGGATAAGGTAACCCTTTTTGGGTTCCTTAACTCTTTCTTGTAGTATTTCCCTTATGAATGACCAAAATTATAGTGAAGACTAACTATAGTGGGAAAATCCTATTCCTAGAGATAATTTTGACCAGAATGTCCACTTGAAGCCAAGATGAAAGGGCCCAATGCCCCTACTACTTATGATGTAGTCAAATCTAGAAGACTATCTAAGATGCAACTGATGGAGAGCCATCTCCATCAAATGATCCTATGCCTACAACTCCCTTCACTATGAATCTCAACCCAACCATTAGAATGGAAGCAAGCAACAATCCAATATCCTTTTTATGGTAGTTAAAGTAGGTCTTGATAATACTTGAAACCCCTAAGCCATTTCAATGACAACTAAAGGGGAATCTATTTTATTGGGTGCTTACTTTGGTTGGATTTCATGGCCTTTTCTCATCTTCAACAAGCAAAGCCCTAAAAATTGGTACCTTTCCTTTATCATAGAAGGACATTAACCCCATGCATATTTCTAAATTGATACCACCACTGAATTCTAGGTAATAAAGCATTTTGTGTGGTAAAAGATGACTACCTAAGGGGACCATGTGGGGAGGTGATAAGGAAAACCTCCCTTATTTTTAAGGAAAGGATTGATATCCAAAATTTAGGTAAGAGTGAAGTAGCCCAAAAAAATTTCAACTATAACGTTCTTCCTTTTCCTTCTGTTCTATCGACCCCACAATGGTCTCCCTACAATACATGGTGGAAGAGGAGTCCTTAAAGGTAAAACAACTCAAAAGATAGCAAATGTCATACCCACTAGATGCATTAAATGATGCTATAACCAAGAGAGACTACCAAGAGTGTGGATGAACTAGGATTCAAACATCAGAGCCTCAAACCAACCTAAAATGACCATGCATGAGGGAAGGGATGAAGATTTGGTTTTGGTCCTGACACTCAACCACTAGATGCAATTCCCTAGGTGATTGTTGAAGCATTAAAAGTGATACAAGGGAGGATAGCCCAAGGTAAAATGTATGATCAAGGTATTAATGATGGAAAATCATAGGATTCTAATAATGGAGATTTATTATAGACGTTCAGAGCCTCCAAATCATTCATTGTTGATGTTGACTAGCCTAAGCAAAAATTTTAAATTCAAAATTTGAAATCTTGCATGTATTTTGGAGGGAATATTCTCCCATTTATTCTTATAGATACATCTATTAGCTTTTGAGGATATATGCAGTGGGAGAGATCTAACACAAGTCCTAATAAGATGCAAAAAATATGAGAGAAAGTGATTTTGCAATATGATTGAAATATACTATAAATAGAAAGTGGTAAAAATACAATGCAGTATGGAGGTGATGGTCACTCCATTAATATAAGCTAAAGAACTACATTGTACTCCATACAAGAGTTCTACCACTATCTACTACTCTCTACTATAATGCACTTGATATGCTTGATATGTACTTGATATCTCACTATGAGGCCCTTTATATAGGAAGATAGATTCCTTGGCCAACACTCTACCTAGTTGTACAAGGGGACACCTTGCACATTACAACTTGCACATTGACACTTGTGCATTTATTACATTGCTTGAAGTAAGTAGCTAACTTCCCCCTAAAGTAATATCCTACTCTAACTATGTACCAAAGGTGGTACATTTACATGACCCAAATGATGTAATATACTCTAACTCTAACACCCCCTTGTATTACATTATTTGGGTATTGAAGATTTCAATCTTCAATATGGATCTTCTTCTTGTGGATGCTCTTTGGCTTGATCAGGTTCTTTCATCAATTGAATTTTGCACTGTAATCCTTCTTTATCTGGTTCATCTTCCTCTTCTTCTTTAGCTTTGCCTTTGAATTTGGTCTCTGCATTCCTATAGGTGGTAGTACTACTACTTGATTCCTGCAAAGATGTTTCTCCTTCTTTGTCCTTACTTTGTATAGAAGCTTCTGAACAACCTCTCAAGACATCAAGATAAGATCTTGAATTAGTAGAACTTGAAGTACCAATACTGCATGAGGATTGAAATATCTTTTCTAAGTATGATTCACTCAGTTCTGTTTTCTTTTTATGAGCTTCTATCAATCCTTTTAGTTCTGCATTCTCATTCTTGTAGCATTTGTATGTAAGTAATGCCATATACAATATGCTTACAAAATCTAAGGAAAGTAGAATGTCATCCTTTCCATTTTCAATTGCTTCATTGAGTCGAGCTTGTAGATAATGTTCCATGGTATCAAATTCATCATCTAAGGCTTCACTATGAATCATTTTTGAAGTAAGATCTAAATATGCTTCACCCTTTATAAGTAGATTCATGATTCCAATTTTTATGGCACTTGCTTTTTCCTTTCTAAAGGGGTTATTCATGTATTTGTTTGTTGTATTACTTGAGGTAGACATCCTTATAGCCCCCTGGATTAGAGTATAAAGTGCTTTGATAGAGCTTGTATCTTATGAGATAGAATCTTCTAAGTGGTCTACCTTATAACTCCCTAGTTTAGAGTATATGAGCTTGATTTGATAAAACCTTTTTAGAGCTTAGGTTTTGTAGGCTTCCTTATATCTCCCTAGTTAAGAGATGTGAATTTGATTTAATAAAATCCTTGTAGAATTTATATTTTGTAGAAACCTTATGACTCCCAAATGAATTGAGTACTTGATAAACTTTGATGAATGCTATTATTATCAAGTTTTGTAGAATGCCTTATGACTCCCTAGTGTTTTTGGATATGCTATATGATTGATAAAGTGCTTTTTGAGAATAGTAGTTCAATTTTGAGTTGATTTTGTAATGTTTTGTAAATAGCAAAAATCAACTTTATTACACCTTATTACTCCTATTGAACTTAAGCACTTTCTAATTTGATGAGGTCCTAATGGTTGGATTTCTTTTATCCCTTTAATGTGGTTTTGAGACAAGTATACCAATTAATTTCTAACTCTTGATAATCCTTAATGAACCTCCTTTTATAGCCTTTGATATTTGATAGTTTAATGTTTCTAAATTCCAATAATTTATTTGGTGTAGTATTCCTTATAACTCCCTAATTTGGAATATTAGAAAACAATAATATTTGCAATAATAGGGTTTTAATTTCCAAGTTGAAACCCTTATACCTCCTACTTTATTATTTGCAAATATAAATATTCTTGAAATTTGCTTGCTTAATATATTACTAATGCTAAATGGATGATTGCAATAGTAAATATAATGTACCCTTATAACTCCAATATAACTTTAGTTTATAGCAAGCAATAAATAATATGAGATTTTACCTTAATAACCCTTCTGGATTATCTTGCCTTGATGTTGTGAGGTGGTGGATTTGAAACCTTCTGGAATGTGGTGCTCATGGGCAGTCAATGCCTTCTTTGACCGACGTTGGTTTCTCCCTTGAGTAGCACTTCTCTCCTCCATAAATGGCGTTGATATTCTCCTTAAGGAATGCTTGGTCTATGACAAATATCTTCCACAAATGGGGTACTGGTATTGCTGGTCTATGACAGCTTCTTAAATGTAGACTTACACCTTTGAATGGCGCACAAGCTTGAATTAGCCTCCTTCCTATGAACATGCTTCACACCATTCAATGCTTGACTTCCTTTGACCTCGTTCTTTGCTCCTTCTCCAAAATGGGTGCCTTAAATAGGATTGTTTCCTTGCATATTGTGGATAAGTATCACTTGGGCATTACTAAGTAGGTGATGATATTCCTCCAACGTACCTTTATGCAATGATGAGTTTGGTGGTAACCTCCCAAATATTTGTAACTCCTTTTTAGGTGAGCGTTGGATTATTCATGAATGTTGGGGTGCTTAGAACTCTTGTGCCAAGTGGCACTCAAGGCTTGTGCATGTAAGCCTTTCTTCTAACGCTCCAAGGATGAGCGTTGTAACCCTATCTTTGCCTATATCTTTGTATTGTACGTTGGCTTGCTATGTTTCTTGGAATGCAAGTGTTTCCTCTTCTCCTTTTGCATGTTGTCTTGATGAGGATAATGGGTGGCTCCAGCTGTAATGCTCCAAGGTTCTATGGTGCTCCTAATGGTGGTCTTGTGGTAGATTTTTGTGCTCCTTTTTTGGTGGTCATTATATCCAAGTAATGGCCTTGGGTATAGCACTTTTTCCCTTATACCTTGATGCTTGTAATATGTTGTTTGTGTAGCTTTTGTAACCTGTTTGAATGCTGATTTGTATCCTTTGTAGTAGCCCCTTGTGCTTAGCTTGATAGTGCTATTCCATGTAGATAATCTCCTTATATATGTTGTCCTTTCTCTACGTAGACTCGGATGATAATAGCCTCTTGTAATGGCTCCAATATTGCAGGTGAAATGCTTGCTTCTAGGGCTGGATTGGATGTGAAGAAATGGTGTTTTTAAACACCTTGATTTTGAGAAGTGTGAGCTCTTCGGTGGCTCTTTCCTCTTGCTCAAACTCTGCCCTAAAACCTACTGAGATAATGGTCATGTTGTTTCCTGCAATGAGAGATTCTTTTATCCTTTTTTGAAGGAACAAAAGAGGTGCTTTGTAATAGTTAGATTTGCACCAATATGATGGACCTTTTTTCTGAAATCCTTTTTGATTTTGATGAGGCAGCTCCTTGCCTTCACTAATCCTCTTCCTTGGATAATTTAATAAGAGTTAATCCAAGCTAATAAGATACTCTTAATATGCTGATTTTAAAGTAAGGATTTCTGCACTTTGCACTTAAATGAAACCCTTATATATTCCTTGAATCTTGAGACTCACCAAGTCTCGATTTGAGGCTTCCTTCAAGGACTTTAATGGTGGCTTCCTTCTCCACATTTTGACTTGTATTGGTGGCTTCTTTTGGCCATGAAATGATCTAGATTTTGTGCTAGTTTTGTGCCTTTAACAATCAAAACACAAACTAATTTCTTGAGAGTAACTAGTTAAAGATCAACTAGTATAGTGCTAATGGATTAATAATGCACTTTAATGGTAACAATAATCTCACCTTATTTCTCCTATAAATAAACTCTCAAAATAATTCCAAATGCACTTAATAATCTCTGCAACTTTTAAGAGTAATCTGTAAAGAACCCTTAATGAATAATCTGCAATTTTCACTACAATCAATATTGTAGGATGTAGTCTTCTTGCTTTCTAGATAGATAATAGGTAGGTGATAATTTTATTTCTTTCAAAAAATATCCAACTCCTATTTAATGTGCAAATATATCTTAAAATGAACTCTCCTTTTTGCACTTTCTTGAAGACTATAATATGAGCCCTTCTCCTTGCAACTTTAATCCAAATATGGTGCTTAATGGAATTTGATAATGAACCCTAATTTGAAGTTCAACTAATTGCACCCTAGTTGCTTACCTTTAATGGCTTCTGTCGTAGATGTAGATCTTGGTGTTTTGATTCACCAAGTTGTTGCCTTGTAATGGATGAATTCGCAACTTCTTGTTGGCTGTCCAAAATAACTTCTTGCTTCACCAAACTATGGTCTTGAACTTTCTATCTTGAGCCTAGGGTTTGGTGGCTTGATCCTTCCAGTGATCTTCGATTTTCTGTAGTAGGTTCAGAAAGTCCTTGCTTCTGAAATGTGCCTTCTTGCTGTGAGAGGTAATCTCCAAATCTCTTGGATTTGGTAGGCTTCTTCTATCTGAATCTTCCTTCAATATTCTTGTTGAATTCTGACTTCAAACAGGATCTTCTTCTTCTCAAGATTTTGAATATCTTGAGGTCTTCACTAGATTCTTCTTTGAGATTTGGTACTCTTTGCCAAATTCTTCTTCTCTTGGGCTTGTTGTCGGATGGTGATAATTGTCCCAAGTCCTTCACTATCAGGAGCTTCTCCTTGGTAGTGGATTTCTCCAATGAGTTCTTCTAGGAACTCTTTTGATGATGCTTCTATGAGCTCTGCAACAAGGCTCTCCAAGCCTTCTTATTTTCCTCCTTGAGACCTCTCCAAGGTCTTCTATCTTGCAGCTTCTATGGTCTTCCAACTGAGACCTTTTCTTCAACCTTCTACTTCTGGAAGTGTTGGTGATGAGATCTTCTTCTTGGATCTCTAAAATCTATTACTTCTAGATTCTAGAATGGGACCTTGTTGGTCCTTCTTTTCTTCTACAATTTGCAGGCTTTAATGGAGATCACCAATCTCCTATTTCATGGACTCTTCTCTGGAGTCTTCTTTAGAAACTCTTCTCTAGAGTCTTCTTCTAAATCAGGAACTCTTCTTTGAATTCTTCTTCAGGAAATATTCTTTGAGGTCTTCTTATGAATCAAGAACTCTTCTTCTGAATTAGAAACTCTTCTCTGAAGTCTTCTTCAGAATTAAGGCTTATGTGGCCCTTTCTTCTGGATCAAGGCTTCTATGGCCTTTTTTGCTTTTGCACTCTACAGGTATTGATCTTGAATGGAGATCACCAATATCCTATCTCCTCCTTGACTCATCTCTAGAGTCTCTTCTTCCTTGAGTCTGCTATAAGGCTACTGTGGCCTTTTCTTCACTTCTACAATCTGCAGGATTGCAACTCTTGTAATGAGATCTTTTTTTGAGGTCTTTGAAATATTCAATCTTCTCCTTGTTGGAATGATTCTAAGAAGATATTCTTCCTATCTCTCTTGTAGGAAGCTTCCCAACCTTTTTTTGAATCTCCTTTTTCTACAACAAGTTGTTAGAAACTAGAATGGAAGAATTTATAATTCTGGAGATAATAATCTTCACTAGTTGATTTGTCAATCTAGTGGTATGAATGTTGAGTCCTAGTCTTCACGAGTTTTTCTGCAACTCTATGGAAAGACTCTAGCCAAATGTAATCTCAAAATTTCTGTAACTAAGATTTATTTCAGTCCTCACTTGTGATTCTCTCTAATCCTATTGACTACTGTGGCTTTTTCTATCAATCAATTCCATGCAGTGTTTGCATGCAATGATGCAAATGGTAGATCCAGTTTGCAAATATGTAGGCCAATAGTAGCAATGGTGACTCTCCCTATTCCTATTGACCTACTAGACTTCTCTTATGATGACTTTTGCAAGTGGTGGTGCACAATGGCGAGTCCGGTTTGCAAAAATGCAAAGAGGAACTATGATGGATGTAGGCCCTCCTATTCTTGATTCACCATGGATCTGATACCACTATTAGCTTTTGAGGATATATGCAGTGGGAGAGATCTAACACAGGTCCTAATAAGATGCAAAAAATATGAGAGAAAGTGATTCTGCAATATGACTAAAATATACTATAAATAGAAAGTGGCAAAAATACAATGCAGTATGGAGGTGATGGTCACTCCATTAATATAAGCTAAAGAACTACATTGTACTCCATATAGGAGTTCTACCACTATCTACTACTCTCTACTATAATGCACTTGATATGCTTGATATGTACTTGATATCTCTATGAGGCCCTTTATATAGGAAGATAGATTCCTTGGCCAACACTCTACCTAGTTGTACAAGGGGACACCTTGCACATTACAACTTGCACATTGACACTTGTGCATTTATTACATTGCTTGAAGTAAGTAGCTAACTTCCCCCTAAAGTAATCTCCTACTCTAACTATGTACCAAAGGTGGTACATTTACATGACCCAAATGATGTAATATACTCTAACTCTAACAACCTTTCTTCTTCTCATTGTAAGCATTGAAGGCTCTTCATTATTCTAAAGGGGTGTTTTCCTTCATTTTACTCTATATCTTGGCCTAGCCCAAGCCTTCATTCTATATGTATGTAATTCAAATTTTGTGCTAATAAAGTATCTATGATTATCTTCTTGTCTTTGTCCTAGTTTTGGCATGGGTGTTATGTTTTACTGCATGCTCTTGAAAAAGTCTTGTGTTCCTCGTGCACTGTAGCTACCACCCATGTATTCATGCAAATCCCATCAGAGCATGGGGAATATTTTTTTTTTCTTTGGTGCATTGCCACCCCTTAGTCTAGGTGAGATAGGTTTACTACTTTTCTTTATTTTCCTTGTATTTTACCACTTTTTACAATTTGTTTTACTTTCTCTCTTTTCCTTTTCCCCCCTCTAGTTAGCCTAGTCTAGGAGTAGAGTAGACTAGCACAATAAGAATAAAACAAAGAAATTTTCAAAGAAGAAATTCAAAAGAAAAGAATCAACCTTGGTTAATAAAACCTTAAAGGTCATTTTGTGGGAACCACATCCCATGCTCTCTTGGACTTCCCAAGAATGGAACCCCCAGACGATGCACAAGGAACTAGATGCACCTACTTGATTAGAGGTAGGTCACTCCCGATCCCACAAGAGGGTCACTCCTAAACCCCCAACATTCACTTTAATAACTTTCTATCCCTTGTAACTCTCATGCATTGGTAAGGCAGACGACATATTTTTTTATGCATGCAATAGATTTTTTTGAAGCAAGGAGAGGGGTACTACACTATGGGAAAAATTAGGATCTATTGCTTTCAAATATAGAGAATATAGTAACTTCACAAATCTGGCCATTTGGATACGTAACAGACTATGCAAATAAGGTTTTTACAGTGGAGGAAGACTATAGGGCCTTGGAAAGGTTTGTTGGATTGCAATGCACATGGAGGTCAAGTGTTCAAATTTGACCATATGGTAGATTAGCTTTAGAATATCTAGGTGTTGCAAATATATTATAAAAAAATTATTTGTGGAAAGCTATGGATGTCTTGATATGTACTTTTTTTGTGAATTTACTTTTCTAGATGAAAGTAAAATTTATTTTTAAAGTTGTGTGTGGGGCATTTTTTAATACAAATATTTGGGTAGTCATTAAAGAAGAATAAGTTTACAATCTATTAAAACTTCATAATACTTATAATTTGGGTAGGTGACATACTATGCAAGTCAGAATTTCATGGAAATACATATGGAGAATAGCACTAGGAATTGATAGACCCTAAAACATAATCTAGGGCTTGCTCATGAATGAACTGTAGAAATATAGTATGTGCTAGAAGAGGACCTTCAAAAATTTGCAAGAGAAACATATATTTTGAAATATATTAAAACTACTACACTTTTACCTAAAAAATAGTACATGATATTACATTAATGTGTAGATGGATGTCAAATGTGCCTAGGTTTTTAACTTTTATAATGAAGAATGGAGTAAATGAATACAAATAGAACAAGGAGAAGGATGGGTTACTCTTATAGCTACCATTGAACCTGTCAGATCCATCACACAACCTTTGGTTCCAGGTTGTATCACCAACAAGATGTAGTAGCTCAATAGAAGGTTTGAAGGAGGTATTTGTAGGGGTTTTGTTGGTGAATTCAATGCAAATTAGAGTAATAGGTGAGAAGGATGGGGAAGTTGAGAAGAATAGACTAGGGCTATGGCCATTGAGGATGGAGTCATTTTCATGTGACATGTATCTTAAACCTAAGGTTGTAAAGACATGGGCTAAGAGGATAGATTTTTAGAGTTTTTTCTAACAAGACTACCACCATGGTGAGTGAAGTGGAGGGTGGAAAATATAGTGGGACTTTCTCTATTGAGGATAGGTTTGCTAATGCAAATACTAATGGAGAGTCCCTTGACCTTGAGGCTCTAAGGAGAATGCAGGATCATGAGAGGGAAGGAAGGTTTAATTTTATTTAGAACAAGGTCATGAAGAAGAAGCAGTAGACTATTTGATGAATCCTTATGACGTCTACATATTTGATAGTGGAAGGAAGTATGAAAGAAGTCTTCTTTCTAATAGTTTAGTAATGGGCCATAACTGATAATAATTTTATAGGAGGACATGCAAATCTTGGACACAAGTGATGATTGGGATATGTCCTCTTTAAAAGTAAGGTCAAAATAGGCCACAAATATTTGATGAGGGCTATGAGGGATAACAAAATAATTTGGAAGGATAAAACCCAAAGAAGAATTCCTTTAAAGTATGTAAAAAAGTAACCAAGTGCATTTTAAGGAAAAGTAATAGAACAAAATTAGTCATAGGAGAAGATGTGAAAATGGGAGAATTTAATGAACTCTCAAAGAAAATTCTTATTGGGAGTTTTTATGGGCATATGCAATTTTTGAAAAATCCTTGGCATTCTGGATGGCCATGGAATGGATAGAAGTTATAGGGTATGTGTATAGTTTTTTACTTTTGGTAAGAGGGTGGTTGTTATTTTAGTTTAGTACTAAGGAAGATGTGGCAAATATTTTATTGGAGAAATGGTTTTGGGGATTAGCTTTGTCAATTCTCAAATTTTGGGACCCTTCTTTTAACCCTAGGATCACTTAAATACCTACTCAATATGTATGGGTAAAGTTAATAGGGTTGCCATTAGAATTTTGGTCTAGAGATGTTTTCTAATCCATAGGCAACTACATCAATTATTTCTTGGAGGTGGATGAGAGGTATCAGTCCTAATGATTGAGGATAATGGTCAAGATTCTTATATATGTGGACTGGAAAGACAGATTGGTGGGGGAAATTTTGTTGAAGTATAGTAAATATATATAAGTACAAATCTTAGACTATATTGGTATGCTTTTTAGGTGTACACATTGTCATAATTATGGGCATATTGCAAGGGACTATTCTCTTATTTTTTCAAGGAAGGTGTTATCTTAGCATTCAATCTTCAAATTTTAGTCTGTCATCATGCATCTCATCCCCCTATAAAGTGCAAAAGTCTTACAATGGGTACGCTTGTCATGCACCCCTTCTTATTCATGCGTCCCACTGCAAGTGGAGTGCACAAGAGGTGCACTTGTCTATGTGTCCCTCTTCCAAGTCATGCATCCCATTGCAAGTGGAGTGCACAAGAGGTGCACTTGTTCGTATGCTCCTCTCCCAAGTTGTGCATCCCATGGCAAGTGGAGTACACAAGGGGTGCACTTGTCCACATGCCCCTCTCCCAAGTCATGCACCCCACCTCAAGTGGAGTGCACAATGGGCATGCCTGTTCATGTGCCCCCTTTGGGGTCATGCGCTCTACCTCAAGTGGAGCGCATGAAATTTTACAAGGCGGCACACCAGCCCGTGTGCCCCATACATTTTTGGTATGATCAACCCCCTCAAAGCGTGTGTGAAGATCATAAAGTCACATGAATTTTATGCACCTCACAAAGGCATGCCTCACCCAGGCCAATAAGAAGTAGACACATGGGCGGCTTTGATCCCACCTAGTGAAGATCCAACCAAATATACCTAAAAAAAATTTGATCAGCATGCCACAGATTTAATTCGTGCACCCGGTCTCATGGTTTAGTTAATAAGACCCTCCCAACCAATAAAGAAATAGTGTTCCACCTAAAAACATTAATGTAGGTTCTTTTAAAAGAAATGTGGTAGATCATCCTCATGATGTCAACATAAAGGGTTCATTATGTACATGCAGAGTGCATCACAATATCAGTAAATAAGGTGAAACTAATAGAACTAAGTGTCATGGTCGAAGTATCACCAATCCACTAATGGCCTCCACAAGTGTAGCTGCAACAAGAGAGATGGGCGTAGCGACATGGATTAGAAAATTGATAGGGGCCTAACCAGTAAGTAGAAAGGTGAAGAGGACAAGAGATATAAAAGCGCTCACTGAACTGCTCGACACAAAAATAGACATCACCCCAGGTTAGGTACAAGAAGTGGAAAACATAACAATATATAGCTTTGATCCAACATAGAAGGATAATCAATGACACCCTACCCTATTGAGGGGCATTTTCATGAGGGCATAGTGAGACAGTGGTGAGTCAAGCCCTGTATGTAATAAATGGAATACAAACCTCAAAAATTTAACTTACCCTAGGGTCTATCACTCCTCGGACCTCCTAGCATGGCTGGAGGTAGCTTACGACCTGAGAAATAGAACTATTTGAGACCACGTGAATTAGGTGGTATGCATGTTGATGACTGACAAGATTAGGTAGGTGTTCGATCTCTCTACAACCTCATAGGTTTTGGATTTCCAAAAATTGGCTCTCCAGTCCAACTTCATACTCAATACCTCCTTCCTATGGATGCTTTTGAAAAGAAATAATTACATGCATCCTAGTTTCCCTATTCACAAATTAATTCTCCACCCTTGGGTATAGGATTATGCCTATATGATCAACCTGGTGCTGGGCACAAAATATTTAGAGCATGTTATGAAGGAGGTATTGTTCCTGATAATCCAATGCAATAGAACATACAAGGTGCCCATGTATCGGTGGGAGGATGTCATTAATGATAACATGGACAAAGAATTGATAAAATTACAAGAAGCTATACTAGCTAATAAGGAATAACTTCCCCCCT
This sequence comes from Wollemia nobilis, assembly GCA_028583015.1. Taxonomy (NCBI): domain Eukaryota; kingdom Viridiplantae; phylum Streptophyta; class Pinopsida; order Araucariales; family Araucariaceae; genus Wollemia; species Wollemia nobilis. The sequence continues at coordinate 438,543 of JAQPPZ010000480.1, forward strand.
TCTCTTATTATTCATTTTTAATTCACTTGGTCATAGGGCAATTAGGCCAGTCCTTGATTGCTCGTATGGGAGGGATCTACGCCACTATATTCTAGGATAAACTATTGTGTGTACAAGAAGGGTGTTCGAGCTATGTAGTGTTCTTTGAGAACGTACTCCTAGTAATTTATACTTGCCTATACAAAGAAAATCCTGACATGTTTGGGGTAGGGGTAAGAACATTCCTGCATGAAACTATAGCAGGTAATTTCTTCTATACATAAGAGTATTCTACGGGTCTAATTTACCATCAAAAGAAATACCAAGACACATCCCGACATCCATAGCCATCTTGGAGATATTTTGGAAGATAGAAAAAGAGGTAAAAATCCAATCCATAAGGAAAAAGGGAGGTGTTCCATGGGTACTGATACCATGCAGAATGGGTCGTTACACATATTTAGTCCACTTCTCCTTGCTGAGAGCTATATGGAACATGGATATGTATTGTTTCTATGTTGTAACTTGGAGATCCTATGACCCTTATGGTTACCATAGATGCACTATCTCGTTAAAACTTTCCCTCCTATAGGTCACATAGGGAGGACAATTTTGAGGATGAAATGCAAAAGGTGATCAAGCAGAAACGGTCGTTAGATTTGGCGTGGAAAATGGAAAATAGGTTGCATAGAAAATTGGAAATGGTAGGAGATTATAGCTCCAAATTGATACTTCACAGAGGATTGTTGGTCTATAAGGTGGTTCCTTTGGTCCCAGTTTCTCCCCTAAAAGAATTCCAGGACCCCACCTTTCAGGTTGTTCACCAGGACATAGACTTGTTTGAAGTCATGATGAAAATAGTAGATGAAGCATAATAGGAACAAGCAAAACTCCCCTCATACTCTAGCTCTCCCATTACCACATCAAAAGGTAAGGAGTTAGTCACTTAATCCTCATATCAAGTAAAAAGTTGTGCATCATCGGCCTAGGCATTGATTTCTCCATCTGACCAGACTGAGCTGGTAACCAGGAAATCTACTTTATTCTCTACCACCCTGGTGATTAACCAAAAGGAACATCCAATCCCTCCAAAAGCTCTGAAGAAGATACAAGAAGCAAGAGGACTATCAAGCATACTCAAGAAACATAAAGTTTAGGAAGGAAGTCCCTCACAATCCCCCACCAAGAAAAGAATCAGAGCTGAATAGGTTGACTTAGACATAGATAACTTCATGTTGTCCAAAATGAGGGACTCACTCTAGTTCACAATTGACCAAGAATACCAGATACAATACATGGAAGAGAATATATCTCCTAGTAAAGGAGTGAGCAAGGCCAAGGGGACTGCAAGATAAAAAACATGTAGTGTGTCCACTACCACATTTACTATCCCTCTGCCACCAAGCCTAAAGGAGGCCATGATTGACCTTGGTAAGGGAATAATGATGGCCGAGGCTGGCCCACTAGATATGATGAAATCACACATAGTCTCTCAGGTACAAGTGGCAGAAGTAGTAGAGAAGGAGGTTACAGTTTTAAAAATCAAATATGCAGAGGCAGAATAGTTACAGCTTAAGATGCAACAACTGTAGTCGAAGATTGATCAATTAATGCAAATGTCGACTCCCTCTCAGGACATCACCACATAGGTCAGTGACTGCTTTGGATCCATTGAAGAATTTAAGTAGGATATGAAGGATAAGGTATAGGAAAATATGGATGACCTCTCATCAATATTCTATAACATCTATGCTACCAGGCATACTATCAACATTCTAAAATACCTATTACAACAATCCAATTAGAGAGTGAACCTGATATATCCTATATTCCAAAAATTTAAAGAAAACTATGTGGAGATTAGCGCAGGGGAAACTAACTTGAGAGATAGTTTTATCTATTTATTTGCATAAGAATACATGAAAGTTTTCATTTATCTACATAACATATCAAATTGGCTTCACTGGGACCAACAGATCACCAGCTCCTAACAGGAAGTAGAGGATGAGCTAAGTGACTATGGGCTTATGCTAGATGAATTTATCCAAGCCCTCGATATCAAAGATTTTGTGTTCAATAAAATACAAGACTTTGACTTTGATCAAAGTACAAAGTTATCAAAACAGTTCACCTCTTTGGTGGAGATGATGGATCACCTATGTGTCTTTATTGAGAACATCGTGGATTGGTCCAAGGAATGGGTGAATAAGGTCATGCAGGATGTCAACCTCCTAACGTTCACCTTGACCTTCCATGATGAGGCATGGGTGTATATTGATCAAAGTCTACAAAATCTTGGAAGGGAAGAAGTGGGGCCCAACGCACCAAAGGAAGCTTATGATCAAAGCACAACAGGTCCACCTACTTAGGATAGCAGTAAGGATAGCACGCAATGACAACCATCATCCCTATAAGGAGAAGGGTGTGGACCATGTGCCTATTTTTTATTCTACCACATTTTTGTAAGAAAGAAGATATTAGGCCAAATGGAGGGCCGATAAGAAAATAGTTATAGCCTCGCTTCAGCATCCAACTCTATATATAAAAGACCATTACAATAGCAACAAAGGATAAAACCTCTAAGAGAAAACTTAATCTTAGGGATTGTTCAGGAAGCTTTATCTTCTGAGATTATTTCCTTTGGATATGCCAAAGTTGGAGACTTTCGCATCATTGCAATCAAGATGGAGATAAATAGCCCCATGTTGTGATATTCGAACAAGGGCGGTATTGTACTTATTATCATATAAGACCCAAGCACTCTAGCAGGCTTGTTATGTAAATCATTTTATATAATACAAAATCCAACTCTGTTCTTGGATTTTTTTGTGTTTATGGTTTATGTGTCCGCTTATTTACATATTACAGTAATCTGAATGTGTGGGTGACGCTTTCCTTCGCTAGTTTAATCATTTTCATTGATTACATCATTTGAATGAATGTAGACGAACTAGTTCTCCTTTATTATTCCTTTCTAAGTTAATAGCAAATATAAATCTACTACGACTACCCAATGGACATGGCATCGGTCTTGTCTTGATGGTTTTAATATTGCTTGGTTTGATCAAAAAAGAACAAAAACTAATATAATATAATCGAATCAGGTAATACATGGGTGATTGTATCATAATGGTAAACATCTGAACCCATTGTTTGAGGTTTCCTTCCCCTAACTGGTATGTCTAGAGTCACTTAGATAATCTATTCCTAGGTCAAAGAGGTATATCCACTAGAGTCTACAAACTAGTTATGATTCTTGGGATTCCTATGATGTGATATTTTATAAGGAGGTAAACAAGAAATTCTCACAATAATTTTTTGCACCATTTTTAGGGAGGATCCTTTATTTTTTTTGTTATTTTACTCCCCATGACATATTCACACTAGCCCATAAAATTTACACAATAGTTTTTGGTGCCATTACCGAGGAGGATCCTTTAAATTTTTTTGTTATTTTACTCCCCATGATATATTCACACTAGCCTATCAAACTTACACAATAATTTTTGGTGTCGTTGCTAGGGAGGATCCTTTAAATTTTTCTATTATTTTACTCCCCATGACATATTCACACTAGCCCATCAAACTTACACCATAGTTTTTCCTTTAAGCACATGACTTATAGAGGGGTCTTTAAGGGAAAGAATGAGATGAAATTTTCCTTTAGGCACATGACTTACAGACTAATTATATTATTGAGTTAATGCATAAGGAAACAATCTAGAGGAATCAGAGGAAAAAATAGATGTAGAGAAGGTGGAAATAAAATTTGTTGGTTCTGATCAAGTAATGGATTCAAAGTCATCTTAGATTTAAGTAAGACTATAAATATTATACCAAAATTTGGAGGTTATGGTCTTGGACCTATATACAATATTTCAAATAAAAACTATTACTAAATCTCATTTCTCATATAGGATTCGTGGTAATTCTATTTTGAGTCCCTCAACTAACCAATGGTTATATTTACTAGTCTATAAAATAAAGTCTCCCCTAGAAGAAGGTAAGGGTGTAGTAGAGGGGTAATGAGAGCCCCTAAATTCTTCTTCCTTGAAGGAAGTAGATCCAGACCTTGGTTTAGAATTTGGTAAGCTTTTTAGTAGTGGTTCGTAGGTAGATCACTTTGAATTTCCTTTCCCAAATTATTTTGCTTGTGGTCAAGAATTTTTTTGTCCCCCAAAATCCATAGGTATCCCCTATGATATTGAAAGGAATAATAGGATTAAGAGAAGGAGTTAAGGGAGGCCTCAATAAAGCCATGGGGAAGAAAGTCTTTTTGGTAGGAGGGGCAAAATATATTTTACTTCCTTGGCTAAAAAAATAGCCTCTATGAAGTTCAACAAGGAAAGAAATCATCCTTAAAGGGGGTCCTTAGAGTAGGGATGGTCCCATATGTAGTTAATCAATGAATCTCCTTTAATATTTTGGGGATGGTCAACCCAAAAAAAAAGTTGCTCTATGTAGGCTAGTTGAAATTTGTAATCCAAATATTCTTCTAATTCAAGAGATAAAAGGGTTAGCTATGAAAGTGATGGAAGATCTTAGTAAATTGTTTAAAGGATAGAATTTTGGCCCTTGATGTTATAGGGGCCTCGGGAGGAGTTGCCACTAGGTGGAAGGAAAAATAGTTTAGGCTAACCAAATTTGCATTGCTTGACTTAAGAGTAGGAACTAAATTATTTTCAATGGAGCTCAGGGAAATAGTAATAGTGGTGAACATTAAGACCCTTTAAAGACAAGATGTAGTATTGGCATAAGCTTATGGATCAAAAGTTTTTAGAAGTTGATAGTTTAATTTTAGGAAGCAATTTTAACTTAACTCTTGTGGGGTATTGTTGCTAGAACTAATCCACTGGCTAATTACTTCATCCAAAAGTTTGAATCTAAGAGGTTGGTAAACCTGGTGCCTATAAAACCTATCCCAACTTGGAGAAACATGAGGATAAGATTTGAAAGAATTTCTAAGAGACTAGATAGATTCCTAGTAGCAGAGATTTTGGTAAATAACACTTACAAATTGAAGTCTTGGGTTGAAGTTGTAGGATAATCTGATCACTCCCACATCATGCTTCTTATAGAAAAAAGAAGAAAAAAACAAATTTTTAAATTCAATTAAAGTGGCTAAAATAGGATAGCTTTGTAACTCTAGTCAAATTAGAATGGGTGAAGTTTGATCCTAGTCTGAGAGAATCTTCTAGTATTTAATTTGTAGCAAATAGAAAAAGGTGTAAGGCAACAATTATTCAATGGGCCTATAAAAATAAATTGATGGATGAGGAAAAACTGAGAGAGAATGAGGAGGAGCTTGCATCGTTTCTAGCAGATGACTTTGAAAAAGAATTGGATGAGGAAATAAGTCTTAAGTATAAAAGTTTGGAATAAGAGAAGAGAATATTTTTGGTAGAGAGAAGCATGGTGGAGGCTCAAAAGTAGAGCACTCTAGATTGCAAATGGGGATGAGAACACTAGCTTTTTTTATAGCTTTACAAATCACAAAAACAAAAAATATATAATTTGGGGGCTATAAGGACAATATGGAAGTAAAGTCTCCTCCTTTAAAATACTAACAAACATAGGAGTAAGGCATTTTGTTCAACTATACAAGAAATATAATGGTGAGTTGATGAAATAGTTAGAATAGCTTCTCTCTTCCCCATAATTATAGATGAGGAAGCCAACAGTGATTTGATTAAGGAAGTCTCAAAGGAGGAGCTCAAATTTTTTTTAACCTCCTTCCAAAAAGATAAAAGTGTAGGACCTAACAAGTGGACTATGGAATTATTTCTTGGGTTCTATGACCTTTTGAAGTCTAACCCACCCAAGGTTGTAGAGAATTCTAGGCAAATAGGAAGGGTAAATGCAATCTTCAAATCTACCTTCATTGTTCTTATTCCAAAAGGGGATAATCCTTCTTCCTTTGATGATTTCAAGCCCATTTATTTGTGTAACTATGTGTACAAAATCATAGCAAAATTAATTGCATCAAGAAATAAAAGGTTCCTCTCTACTTCTATATCTATTGAGCAATTCAATTTCCTGCATGGTAAACAGATTCATGAAGCAATTGGTGTTGCTCAGAAAATTATTTATACCATAAAATCAAATAAACTATCAGCATTGGTGATGAAGTTGGATCTCGACAAGGCTTTCGATAGAGTAAACTAGCTATATTTAAGAATGATACTCATATTGGGCTCTATGTGCAGATGGTGAACTAGATTATGGGATGTCTTTATTTAGTTTATTTTGTAGTTTTAGTTAAGGGTTCAACCTCTTAGTTCTTCAAAGCTTCTTGGGGGAAAATACAAGGTTACCCCTTATCATTGTTGTTATTTATTTTGGTAGTTGAGGGATTAAGTAGGTGCATTTTAGAAGCCAAGAGGGTAGGAGCAATAAAGGGAATTAGAATAGGTAGAATAGTGGAAGTCACCCATCTATTTTTTGTAAATGATGTTCTTCTTTTCATAGATGGAACAATAAGAGGTGTAGAGAAGTTAAAACAATATTTATATCTTTTCTTCTTAGCAAAAAGTATGCATATTAATGTACAAAATATAAATATCTCTTTTAATAGTGTGGATCAAAATCATACCATATTAATAGGCCAAATTTTCCTCTTTAATAGATTTGATCTTCAAGAGAGGTTTAAATATCTTGGGTTTTTTTAAACCCAATGACTACACTAAACAATACTAGAATTGGTTGATAAAGAATATGGAAGGAAGAATAAATTTATGATGCAAAAAATGACTCTATTTAGGGGGGAGATTGACTTTGGTCAAGTTTGTGTTGGAGGTAATACCAATATATTGACAATCTTTGGCTCATATACCAAAAGGAGTTTTGGATAAAATTAGATAGTTAAGCTATAGGTTTTTATGGATAGGTAAAAGGTAAAGGGAAGGTATTCCTTTGGTTAAATAGAAATCCTTAGCCAAGCCCAAGGAAAGTGGAGGATGGGGACTTAAGAACATCTTCCTATTTAGCAAGGCTCTAACAACCAGGTGTGTTTGGAAGGTAATATCAAAGGAAGGCTTATGGAATAAGAGAATACATGAAAATAATTTAGAGCCACTCACAATTGAGGAGTGGATAAGGGCCTCAATGAAGTAAACATATAATGTTTTAATTTGTTGGAAGGTAATGATTCAGACCTTTTATATTGTAGATGATTGGCTTGCTTGGAAAATAGGGGATGGTTCAAGGATAAGACTAGGGTTGGACCCTTGGATTGGTTGTGGTCATATGCATAGACTACCAAATAATGTAAGTAAGACCTTAAGAGCTATGGGGACTATAACTCTCACCTAAGCAACTAACCCAAAATCTTCTACAAACTAAGGTTAGGGATAGAAGGAAGCAACAATGTTAGGGCTTCAAATCCAGGAAGCACACTAGTGGGAAGAATATATGGGAAGACTTAAAGCTAGAACATCAAGTTGCAAGAGGAAACTGGTCAATAGGTTTAAACAAAAAATTGATCTACGAGGGATTAAACTCCAAATTTAAGGTATAATACTTTGTTGAAAGATAGAAATGACGATCATCATAGTGGTGGAAGACACTCTAAAATAAAAAAGACCCATTGAAGACAAGATGATTCCTATGGTTTGCCATGAAAGATAAGGTCTAACATGGGAGGTATTACAAAATAATAATTGGAATGGTCTAGGAAGGTACCATTTATGTAAGTCAAACAATAAAATAATTGATCATTTATTGGTAGCTTGCTCCTTTACTAGATAGGTTTGGAGGAAGGTTATATCATAATTATAAATTGACAAGAAGATTACTTAGGAGAGTGCTTAAAATCTTGGTTTGAAAATAGGTCATACAAAGGTTTTATAGCTCTCCTATTGTTTGTGTCATGGGGAGTATGGTTATCTAGGAATGCAAGAATTTTTTAGGATCAAAAGAAACCTACTTGGTAGGTCTCCTCCCAAATCGTTGAAAGTTTCAATAAATGTAAGGTTTTGGCAACAACAAAGGTAAACAAACAAATGATCCCTCCACATATTGATAATTTAAGGGTCTAGGTCTTTTTTGATGGGGCTAGACAAGGGATCCTTGGAGTGTGTGGAGTAGGAGGATTACTATATATTTTTACTCTCATTATTTTAAATTCAAGGTTGGACTAGGATAAGGTTCTAATAATTATGCTAAAATTATAGCACTCAAATTGTTGGTTTAGTTAGCAGAATCAAAAGGAATACAAAAAATATAAATTTACGAAGACTTATGTGGAAATAAATTGGATGTTTGGTATTTTTAGGATGGAAAACAAGATTCTACAACCCATGTTCTCTCAAATAAAAGAAGTTATGGATCGAAATGAAGCTTTTACTTTCTGGCATATCTATATAAAACTTAATAGGGAAGCATATGAATTGTCAAAGGAGGCACTTTACATTGAACCATGTATTTTCTTAGTACAGGAATTCAGTGAGGGCACCATATCTCTATCTGGGGGGATTAGTTCACTCTAGTTAAAGCAAAACACAATTAATCAACTTTTTCAAAAACTAAGAGGTTAACGATTTAAAGGATAATGGTTGACAAATTGAAAAGATGTTTAAGTATAGGATCTTAGCCTGATAAATATATAGCTATTTATTATGTATAAGTGACCTGATTATTAGGTCATTATTGACACTTTGAAAAAATGCCAAAGAAGCATTTGAAGAATGTAAATTCATATTTACTTAATATAAAATTATGACTTTGTTTCCATGGAAAAAAATATGTTTTGATATTTTGAGAGAAGTGGATACCATATAATCCATATATATAGTCCTAAACTTTTTTCAATGGGTTATATGGGATTGAAACAAGCCCCACTCTATTACATCATCACCACATAGTGGTATTACAACAAAGCTTGGATATTATCCATGTATCATTTGACAAGATTCAAACTTGGGTCTCCTTGAAATGTTGAAGAATTTAACCAGTTGAGCTAAAGCCACTTGATTATATAATCCTAAACTTTAATTCTCTTATTTTTATTAGTATTTTAATACAAAAATATAATTTACTAAATCTTAAAATTTATTTAAAATTATAAAATTAATGATTAAAATAGCATTATCTTCATCAAATAGCATGATTCCAACTGGTTAAAATAAAGGCTTTCAGTCTAGAAATCTAGGTTTAAATTTTGCTTATCAAGTTATATATATAATATTTTTCCTCAAAATATATTATATGAAATACTATGATAATCATGACGTGATATAGATAGGAACCCTTTCAATTTCATATAACCTATTAAAAAGATAAATTAATATGATGTTAAACAAAGTTATATGGTTTAACATAAGGTTGTTCTTACCGTTTTTTCAATTGGTTATATAGGAGTGAAATGGACTCCACCTTTATTACACCATCACCACATAGTGGTATTACAACAAAGCTTGGATATTATTTATGTATGGCTTTTAAACCTTAATCTCCTCTTTGAATGTCAAGGGATCTAACCAATTAAGTTAATGTCATTTGATTACATCATCACCATAGTAGTATTACAACAAAGCTTGATTATTATTCATGTATTATTTTTTAACCTTAATCAATTTCTCGTTGAATATTAAAAAATCTAACCAATTAAACTAATACTATTTAATTAATTATTTTTACTTTTAATATTATCAAATTTTCAAATTTAAATCTTTTATAAAATTAAAATAATAAAAAATATCTATGTAACCAATTTTTTATATATCCTTAAATGTTATATGTAAAGAGATAATTTTACATAATACAAGAAAAAAGAGAGAGATAACTCATGAGCAATATAATATAAAGTGCTTAATCTAAACAAAAGCGAGCGTCGCCGCACGTGGGGCCACCCGCGCTCTTTTCGCCGGCAGTAAAAGTTTAAAAACAAACACACTCACGTTTTTGTATTTTAGCGGCCCCAAATCGTAGAGAATTCGCAACTGTACTCCAAAGAAAGAAAAGAAAATTGCCCACGCTGCTCGCTTTTTAAGTAAAGGCGTAAAAGCAAATGCGGCATACGAACGAACAATATTTATCACGTTGATTTTCTGGATAGATAAAGTGACGACAACGACGTCCTCCACCACTTTCTTCATTAAAGACCAATCATCATTTATATAGGTATATTAAGCTCGTTCACATACTTTTTTTTTATTATTTGGTTATTGTGAAATTTTTTATGATGGACATGTAGGGCTGAGCAGTTTTCTAAAGCTATACATACACAATATTTCACTCGGGTTTAAATTTATTTATTTATTTATTTTTAATTTCAAAACCTTAATTATTAGGGTGTCCCACAAAAATCATCATATTTTTTTGGCCTTTTATTATAGATGGATTATACTATGGATTTTTTAAGGGTCAAACCTTTAACTACTTAAATTTAATTATTGTGAAATTTTTTATGATGGACGTGCAGGGCTGAGCAGTTTTCTAGAGCTCTACATACACACAATATTTCACTCGGGTTTAAATTTATTTATTTATTTATTTTTAATTTCAAAACCTTAATTATTAGGGTGTCCCACAGAAATCATCATATTTTTTTGGCCTTTTATTATAGATGGATTATACTATGGATTTTTTAAGGGTCAAACCTTTAACTACTTAAATTTAATTTTCCAATCCAAAAATTATATTTTCTATCAACACACTTTAATGGTATGTTGTTAGACATAGTTTACTTATGAACTAAGTAAAAATTAAAAGTTTAATGTTTGAGTTCAAAAATTATATTTGAAATACAGGTTGTATCAACACCCTTTAATAGTATGTTGTTAGAGAGAGTTTAAGTATGAACTAAGTAAAAATTAAAAGAGAGTATTCAAGAATTTATTACATTAAAGAAGTAAATTTAAGGTAAATCTTAATGTAATAAAATAAATTATTTGATACTTAGGGTATAAGGATCAAAACATCTAATAATAAAATATTCACTTTTATTTTATCTTGCTTGTTATGTCGTTAAAAAGGAGAGATCACACTAGGACTATATGCAAAGGATATAACATGCTTTGAAAACTTGTCCTTGAGTGGTAGTTTTTGGTCTTTGGCTACAAATCTTAATAAAATGTCCCATTCTTCGTGGAAGGCAACAAATCAATGGTCAATGGTTTTGATTATATCTACAAAGACAAGAGAGAGAAAGAGAGAGAGAGAGAGAGAGAGAGAGAAACCTTCGTGGAAGGCAACAAATCAATGGTCAATGGTTTTGATTATATCTACAAAGACAAAAGAGAGAGAGAGAGAGAGAGAGAGAGAGAGAGAGAGAGAGAGAGAGATATAAAGAGCAAGAAGGTTGTGTTGTAGTAACAACACATGTGGAGAATTGAAAGCAAAAGCATGTGAATGATAGCTAAACATTTTGTAAATATTTGGTAGTTAGAAATTTGGTGAGAAAATAAGAAAATGAAATAAGTATCTGTAGTGGATGAAAAGAATAACTTGCCTTTTGAGGTCGATGGTTGAATTTACACTCTTTTTGGAGCCATAAAATTGCAACAATTAGTCTAAAAAATGTGTTGTCTTAACACTTGGTGTAAAAGCACGATAAATTCACAACCATACAATGAAAATCCTAAAATACAGTCAACAACTACAATTCCCACTTAAAGTGGTAATCTTGGCACCATTAATTTTTAGGACACATGCAAACATATCTTTTAATTCCAACTCTATCCTTATTACAAGGTTTTGGGAAAATTAACAAGCAAAAATGAGTAGAAAAGGTAATAGAAAGGTGACAATTTGGTGAAGAAAGAAAACCAAAATCATTGTCTGACATGGCTCGTTGCCACCCTACCCAAGAACAAACAAAGTTAGTCCACCCTTAATCCACATATAGAACGGGACTATCCAATATCTACATAGTCAATTGTTAGTGATATTTTTATAAATACATATCACCCTTCCCTAAGTACCGTGGGTGACACCACCAGGGATAGCCATTGATAAGTCCTTAGAGAAAAATGAAAAATAGGAATATACGATAGCCAAAGAAAAAAAAAAAAAAATTCTATGCTACGGAGCAAAAACTATTAGAAATTTATTACATCATGTAATATAGTTAGAGTTAGGTATTTGGGAGTTGTACCTAAATAGGTGGTTGATAGTTCATTATTCAAACCAATCACCTACACCTTCATTGTATATATACACAATTTTTATCAATACAATCTTGTTTAGCACCCTGTTGGTCCCACATGTGGTATCAAAGCTCTCACAATTTTTGGAGCATACAGAAGTAGAGATCAAGTTTGTGAGATGTTGCAAAGAAGAATAACATACCATTTAGAAATATGATGCTAAATCAATATAAAATATTTGTGTGTTTAAATTTTTTGTTGCAGGTTTAAAAAACATTGCTTTGAAATATTGAATATGTTGAGAATCCATTAGGAGCCATGTACAATGTGCATGAAGAACGATCTAAGATTTTGTTAGAAAGAAGGCACCATTAGTTTGTTTATCTATTTGTTCTTGTTGGAAATGTGTTATTATATAGAGGATATGTGGAGTCCTTCCAAAACATGGAGCATTGTTTAACATAAACATAAGGAGCTATTATTTCCATTTGAAGACCATCATGGAGATGATAGTGAAGAGGCTGTTTATACACCTCTCATTTGAAAATATTTTTTTTAAGGAGAAAATTCAAAGAAGAAGCCATCTAGAACATTGCACTAGAGAGACTCTTTGTATCTTGTTTCCCTTGTTCGTGTTAGAGATGTACAAGAGTGGAACGAAATTAATTGCATGTAGTTGTCATATTTTGAAGATCATATCATTATAAGTGTTAGGAGAAGAATTATCATCTAGAGTTATCACATGGAGCTACCGGCCAATGCTATTTTCTAAAGCTACCATTTTGATCTGGCATCTAGAGTTATCACCTAGATCTTCCATCTAGAAAAGAGTTATCATCTAAATACATTGGTGCCATCACATAACTTGTTGTCTAGAAGAGTCCTTTGGAGTTGTCATAAAATAATTTCATCTAAGATAAATTTAATATTACCATTTGAAAAAGGACTACCCAAAGTGAACTTTGACCATGCCATCTATTGATTGGGCTTTCTAGCAACAAGGTTGTCTAACAATGCAAGAGGGTTTTTTATTTTGAAGTTGTCATCTAATCAATGCATGGGTCATCTAAAAGTTAACTTGTAGTGAAATATTGTCGACTGAAGGCTTATACCTTGAATTAAAAAAAATACCTACTACCTAAAGTTTATTGGGAGGAAAATGTTGATTTGCTTCATGCAATGAACACATCATCCAAAAATGGGAAGGAGACAAAAATATATTTAAATAAATTAATTAAAAATATCCCATATGCCTTTTGGTAAAGACTCTTTGAAGCCTTTAAAAATTATTTATTATTATTATTATTATTATTATTATTATTATTAAATGTAGGTGACAAGAAAGTGATTTGGCATATTTTTTATTACCTTTGGAATGTTGATAAAATATTTCTTGGTGCATTTGTTTTGAAGGGAGATGCAACAAATTACAATTGGCCAGTATAGGATGAAGCAAATTCATAGTTCTAATTACACTTATAAACATTTTATAGGAGATGCAATAGTATATTTTGAAACATTGTTTAAGACACTGACACAACAATTGAATCATCTAGATAATAAAAAAGTGATAATGAAATGAAGAGGTCACATAGATTCAAATACAATGCAAAGACAAAATATTTTGACAACAAAGAGTTTGTAAGAATAAAGTCTTAAGAGTTAGCATCAATTAAATAGAGCAACTACTAGTTAAACATTACAGCTATTCGATCAATTGTAGTAATGACAAATTATTTCTATGTCCTACTATGCATATACATAAATTTGAATTAAAGATACGAAGGTGTTGGAATATATGAATATTTATACTCGTCGAAAAACATCTTTTGAGCCCAATGCAATTTTTTTGTTAGAGAAATATGATAAATATTTATACTCGTCGAATACATATTTTGAGCCCAATGGAATTGTTTTGTTAAAGAAATATGATGAGTATTTTGAAGACCACATTTTCAAAAAACCTTTGTTAAGCTTGAGGGAGTCCTATGGTTGACCTAACTATGAACCATTTTGAAGACCAAATTAGACTACATTTTTGGAGATAATGATTCATTCAAGAGGAGTGGAGACCTTATGTTTTACAAATAGTAGAATTTGTCCCTATTCACATATAATTTTGTGAATGGTTACGTGTGTCCTTATTCACAAGCAAAGTATTGTACCTACAATTGGTTGAGTATGTCCCTAATCATATATGTTTGTAAATAGAATAGTGTATCCCTATTTACAACTATGTAGAGAGATAACATATGTGTCCTTACTCACTTATGATGTAAAATCTTGGATAGTTGTGTTTTTCCCTATCCTTGATTGAGTCTAGTGTGGTTAGTCCCATTGAGGTGAGTAGTTGAGTTTATCCCTATTCACAATGATGTAAATCATGGACTAATGTGTGTCCTAGTCCATAATATTTTTGAACTTTTTGATTTATTGATTACTACTCATGTTTAAGTATGATGTAATAAGGGGGAATATTAAGAGTTTATTACATCATGTAATATAGTTAGAGTTTGGTTTATGGGATATGTACACAAATATATGGTTAATTGTTCATTATTCAAACCAAACACCTATACCTTCATCATATATACACAATTTTAATCAATACAATCTTGTTTTCCAACAAAAATAATTTTTTTGTTAGTTTTGTTTCTATTGGTTATATAAAATACACAATTTTAAAAAATGTAAAAACATATAGCTAAAAATACGAAAGTAGATAAAAACATACTTGATACTTACCCTTGGAATATTTGGTTGAAATAAATTGATTTTTACTTGCCCTATGCGGCTTGAAAGGAATTTACCTATAAAAATTCCCAAAGTATTGAAAACACTAGTTGGGTGCAAATGAGAAAAAACAAAAAGCACATGTAAGTGTGGAGTAAGCCAAAACCCCTAAAAGCACTATCCATGTAAAACTAAATAAAATATTATATAGAAAAATAATTTTGTAGTATATATATAGTGGGGGAATTTTTTTGAATTATTAATTTCATTTTTATGTGCACTCCTAAGATTTTGATGTGCATCACACATTTGAACGACATTCGATATAGGTGTAAGGATAACTTATGATGAGTGAACATAGGGGTAGTGATGAGAGGTATGTTCCCCAAATTTTCCTTATATTTTCTTTAATTTGTGGCTAGAAATAAACAAAAACCAATAAAATAAGGTTAATGAACAAACACATAGTTAGGCTAGCTAAAAATAGCTAGGATGATGTAAAAATTTCTATCAAAACTACCATATCACCATGGTGCTGGGTCCATATGGGATAGTAAAAAATAGTCCAAAATTGCCCTAGAAGACCCAAAAATCAAGATTAACCAAGGTCACCATTTTTAGAAAGTTTCAATCATAGTCAAACTTGGTGATTTCGATCACAAGCTTAAAATAAGTGATCATGACCCAAAGGGGTAATCATGGTAAAAGTGGGAAATTCTAGTCACCCATAGAAATGGGTGATCATGGACAAAAATAATGATCGCAAAAAAAGATGATGATGTAGCTCATATATAGAAAGGGCTAATTGTAGTCCTATTTGAACAAGGGTGATCTTAGTCTCAACTTATGATTGTAGTCAATTTTGAAGACTAATATTCCTTCAAGAATTGCTTGGTCAAACAAATGCAAGTGAGGTAGAGGTGAAGGCTGGAGGTTGCAATCAAAGCTAACATGATATTTAATTGAGCACTAATGGAGGGGCGAATACTAGAAAGATAGGAGATGACCACCTAAGGCAACACAATGTTCCATCCTCTAAGTAGAATTGGCTATTCCAAGGGATGACACATTAGGTACAAGCAGATCTATGTTAGGTTAGTTTAGACTAAGTAACTAAGATGATGGTCATTGTGTTATGAATTAATTCTCTTTTATAATATAATTACCAACACCTTTATGTGTAGGCTAGTACTTGACAAGGTGATCAAGATGATGATAACATTGGAGGATATGTACTTTATCATAGGTTTATCAATTACTAGACAAAAACTTGGAATCAAGATCATTGAGGACACACACCTTATACTAGCATAGTGGGTGACCAACTAGAGACAACTAGATATACAATAGACCATTTTGCTTGGGTGAATCTGCATTACAACAACCATACCATTTGCATTATGCACAAGGTTCCTCCTCCTATCTACCTACATGTTTTTTTCATAAGAGAAAATATAGGGTCCTAACATTGTTGATCTCTTAATTGTACCTAGCCATAGAGGAGGGATACATTATATCAAAGAGGAGGTTTGTCTAGGGGAGGGCATTATTGGTGTTACTATACCATGACTTATATCAAATTTAGAAATTTCATATATGCACCATTAGCTCAATATTTCTATTACAAACATGGATATACAAGCATTTTATGTAACATCCCCTAAGTTTTCTCTAAGACATAGGACTAGACAAGATCTGGGAAAGGCAGTGGGGACATATTATCAAAGAAAACATGACCACAAGTGCAACCACTCACTTAGATTCTATTGGATGAGATCATCTAAAATCCATATCAACACCTATGACAAATCAACCATTAGGACATACAACAACTCATAGGGGTAAGGCAGGTGATTCTAGTCTATGATAATTGGACTAAGTTTGTAAAGCCTCATAAGAAAGAGCTGGTCCTTGGATGGTTTGGAAACCCTCATCTATATGGGATGCTTCTCCTTAAAGATGCATGATATAGACACAAGAGGGAGTGGGTAGTATATAGGGTTATCATACCACTTAAAGCATAAGGCCACCATTGCCAGGGGATAAGAATAAAATGGGAACTTGTATCATAGAGGTTGAGGAGACCTAGGGAGGCTATCATCATAAGATTAATATAAAGTTTCCTAGCTAGTGGGTCACCCATGAAGATATGCATGCCACCCATCACATTGATATGAAAGAGAGACAAGTCATTTGGAGTGGCAAATATAGAGAGAAGAAGCAATAAGTATCTAGGGAAGGAGGAAGGCTATGGAGAAGGTGAAAAAAAAAGGAGGGGTAGTAGAGGATACTATCCTAGATGAGGGAGAGGTATCTAAGTAGGATATTGACATAGAGGAGATCTATGTTTATGAGGTTGGAGTGGACACCATTGACCTAGAGATCTCATATTTATAGGAGGATGATCCCACTTGACAACTAGACGACCTAAGTATAACCATCCACTTAGGTAGATCAATACTATTTTTGTTTTCAAGCACAATTAGAGTAGGCTATGTTGGAGGTAGTAGATTATTTGGTACCTTGCATGAGTAATGCAAGTACTTTGTAAATATTTAGATTATGGTGCATGTTTAATTTTTGAATCTATAGTATGTATTATGTTATTATGTTATGGACAAAATCCTAAGCAATCAAAGACCCACAGGTATCAAATTTGATCTGGGTTTTACTGAAGGAGAATCATCAAGTGGACCAAAGGCAAGCAATGTTGAAAGTGAAAAGAGTAAAGACAAGAAACAGGTTGTGGAAAGAAAAACAAATCAGGCAAAATAAAGCTGTAATGCCAGTCCTGAAATAGCAGTTGACATTGATGGCTTCACCAAGGTCACACATCAGAAGAAAAGAAGATCTAAGGCTCCTGCAACAACTTGGCCAAGACCATATTTCAAGTTCAATCATTATTTCTATGGTTTTTGTTTTAAATATAATGGTTATGGGCATAAAATTGTTGACTACAAGTACAATATAGGTTCAAAAAGTTTCACTAGTAGAAATGCTTTTGCTCCTCTAATGAGTTATGCAGTAGAATGCTTTAAGTGTCACAACTTTGGGCATATTGCCAGAAACTGTCGTAGTATTTCTGTTTCATATCAATCTCAGAAAAAAAGAAGTCAACCATATAGGGCAAAACAAAATAGAATTTATTCTGAAGGATATGTGCAAGAGTATGAAAAGGGGAAATCCCAGCTAGAACCCAACACCACAGTTAAAATAGAATGGAAACAAAAAGAACAGCTCAGGAAAGAACATGAATATTTAATAGTGCAGACAACTTTTAGAGCTCAGAATAAATATGTACCATGGATTCTTGATAGTGGTTGCTCAAGTCATATGACAGGTGATAAAAAAAAATTTGAAAATCTACAGAAATATGAGGGTGGTTTTGTGAAGTTCGGCAATAATGATGGAGCCAAAATAATAGGTAAAGGATCTATCAAATTTAGTGAAGGGAAAATCAAGTCAGAAGAAGTTTTATATGTGGATGGTTTGAAACATAACCTGTTAAGTGTGAGTCAAATTTGTGATAAAGGACATGAAGTGGTTTTCAAGAAGCAAGGTTGTGAAGTCAGAAAAATAAACAACGAGAAATTGATAGCAACCGGCTCAAGGACGTCCGGCAACCTCGTACACACTCTCGGAATTTTCGGAAGGTATGTGCTTCATTGGACAAGAAGAAGAGAACTGGTTGTGGCATAAGAGGCTTGGACACATAAGTTTTGATAATTTGGTGAAAATCAGCTCTAAACAAGCAGTGAGAGATATTCCAACCATTAAGAAACCTTCAAATAGTGTTTGTGCTTCATGTCAGAAGGGAAAGCAAACTAGGGTTTCATTTAAAACAAAAGAATATCAAACTAGTAGGCCTTTGGAACTCATTCATACAGACTTATGTGGACCCATGAGGACTCAAAGCATAAACGGTGACAAATACTTTATGCTGTGTATCGATGATTATTCCAGAATGACATTGATATTCTTCCTAAAAGATAAAACAGAAGCTTTTGAAATGTTCGGAACCTTCAAACGAACTAGTTGAGAATGAAACAGGAAAAAGGATTAAATGCTTGTGATCAGACAGAGGAGGAGAATTCATTTCGAATGAATTTACAGAATACTGTGAAAAATATGGTATCAGGAGACAATATTCAGCAGCCAGAACTCCTCAGCAAAATGGTGTAGTAGAGAGGAAAAATAGAACTATACAGGAAATGGCACGCACCATGCTGGTAGAAAACAAAATAGCAGATAGATTCTAGAAAGAAGCAGTTCACACAATAGTATACATTCAAAACAGATATATGTTAAGAACTCATGAATGCAAAACATCGTATGAGTTGTGGTTTGGTAGAAAAGCAACAACAAAACATCTCAAAGTATTTGGCTGTAAGTGCTACATCAAAAAAACTGATGACAACCTCGAAAAGTTTGAAGATAGAGCAGATGAAGGAGTTTTTGTTGGTTATTCTCCACATAGCAAAGCTTACAAATACTACAACAAGAGACTCAAGAAAATTGTGGACAGTGCAGATGTCAAATTCGATGAAGGGAGGAAACAAATAGCTAACTTTCAATAAAACTACCCAATCTACGAAGAAGTCATTGAAGGAGATGAAGTGCATGGAATAGAAAACACGTCTACGACTAATGCAGATAACTTATCAGATGACTCAGAGGTGCAAGAAAACAAAAAATTCAAAACGGGCAGCTGGTAGAAAAATCATCCTAGAGACCAAATAATTGGAGATCCCACAGCTGGCATTCAGACAAGAAAGAAAGTGATAAGTAATTACTCTCTTTTATCCAGCATTGAGCCCAAAAAAATAGATGAAGCAAGCAAAGATGACAGCTGGATGAAGGCAATAAATGAAGAGTTAGATCAGATTGAAAAGAACAGAACCTAGGAACTAGTACCTAGACCTGCAAATAAGAATGTAATAGGCACCAAATGGATATTTCAAAATAAATTAAATGAAGACGATCAGGTCATTAGAAATAAAGCAAGACTGGTTTGCAAAGGCTATGCATAGGTCGAAGGCATTGATTTTGAAGAGACTTTTGCACCAGTGGCCAGACTAGAAGCTATTAGAATGTTTCTGGCACTAGCAGTTCACAAGAACTTCAAAGTTTATCAGATGGATGTAAAATCTGCGTTTTTAAATGGGAAACTTGAAGAAGAGGTCTATATTGAACAACCAGATGGCTTTCAAATCAGTGAAGATCCTAACCTTGTCTGGCAAATTAAAGAAAGCACTGTATGGATTAAAACAAGCACCATGGGCATGGTATGCTAGGCTAGATAATTATCTCTCTCAACAGGGATTCAAGAAAGGTTTAGTGGACAATAATCTGTATGTGAAAACAGAAGGTGGGCATCTCATTGTTCTTGTTGTCTATGTGGATGATATCATATTTTGCAGCAACAAAGATGAATCATGTAAAGACTTAGCAAACAAGATGCAGAATGAATTTGAAATGTCAATGATTGGTGAACTGTCTTACTTTCTGGGGCTACAAGTTAATTAGAATGAGAAAGGTATATTCATTTCCCAAATCAAATATGTGAAAGAAATGCTAAAGAGGTTCACTATGGAGGACTGTAAGCCAATCAGCACTCCCATGACAACAGGCTGCAAGTTGAGTAAAGAAGACAAATCTCCACCTATAGATCAAACCATGTATAGATCAATGATAGGAAGCTTACTATATTTAACTGCAACCAGACCTGATATTCTGCAGGCAGTTTGCATGGTAGCCATATTTCAGGCCAGTCCCAAAGAGACTCATGTAACAGCAGTTAAAAGGATTTTTCGGTATCTCAAAGGCACCATGGAATATGGGTTGTGGTATCCAAAATGCAAAGATTTCACTCTTATATCATATTCAGATGTAGATTGGGCTGGATGTGTTGATGACAAAAAGAGTACCAATGGAGGAGCATTCTATTTGGGGGACAGATTGGTTGCATGGCACAGTAAGAAGCAAGAGTCAGTTTCTTTATCTACAGCTGAGGTAGAATATATTGCAGTAGCAACATGTTGCACACAAGTCTTGTGGATGAAACAAACCTTGAAAGATCTAGGTATTAATTTTAGTGAACCAATATCAGTAAAGTGTGACAACACCAGTGCAATCAACATTTCTAAGAATCCAGTAATGCACTCACGGACAAAGCACATTGCTATAAGGTATCATTTCTTGAAAGAAAAAGTTGTAGAAGGAGAAGTTAAATTGGACTATGTCCCAACTACAGAACAGGTAGCATATATTTTTACAAAACCTTTGCCCAAGGAAGTATTTGAGTATCTTCGAAGAAAATTAGGAGTAGTCACACTTCCTAAGAAGTGACTAGCTACAGGGATCACTTTCTCAGGGGGAGCATTTACGTATTTGACTATTCTTTTGCTCATGATCATAATTTGTGCCAGTTGCAACAAATTGTGCCTGAGAAGAGTGAGGATGGACTCAGGGGGAGTCTGCAGCAGCCCTTTGGTATTATCGACAAAGGGGGAGAAGAGTTACAGGAATGTATACAGGTGTTGCCAACAATTCCAAAGGGGGAGATTGTTGAGCAAGGTGTTGCAAGAAGGTTGTCATTGTTGTCAACACAGGCAGTTAGATCCAAGGATGCAGTGGGTAGACAGATCAGAAGTCATTCAGATGTAGAAGATAGAAAAAATTCAAAGAAAAAGACAAGTTAGAAAACTGTCGCGATATCGCGACATGTTTTCTATCGCGATTTCATGACAAGTCGGAGGAGAGAGAAAGCACAGCCGAAAATGTCACGATATCGTGACAAGTCAGAGGAGAGAGAAGGCACAATCGAAAATGTCATGATATCATGACAAGTCGGAAGAGAGAGAAGGCGCAATCAAAAATGTCGTGATTTCATGACAAGTCGAAGGAGAGAGAAGGCATAGTTGAAAATGTCACGATTTCGTGACAAGTCGGAAGAGAGAGAAGGCGCAAGGCAAACTGTCATGATTTCGTGACATGTTGGAGGCCAAGAAGCTAAGTCGAGAAACTGTAGCGATTTCGCTACATGTTGAATTTTCGCTGGCCGAAGCAGGAAGAAAGTGTTAAGTGAAAAAGTTGTAGCGATTTCGCTACAAGTTGCAAAGGCACAACACAAAGGCGTAGCGATTTCACTACGGGTAAAAGTTGCACAAAGCAAAGGTGTAGCGATTTCGCTATGGGTAAAAGTTGCACAGAACTAAGGTGTAGCGATTTCGCTACGGGCAAAAGTTGCACAACATGAAGGTGTAGCGATTTCACTACCAGACAAAAGTGTAGAACTTAAAGATGCAGCGATTATGTTCAAGTCAAAATTTCATGGGAAAAAGCAAGTTGGAAGCACAAGGCACAAAGTTGTAGCAATTTCGCTACTGCATGAAGCTCAAAATGTACGGAAGACGAAAGCGTCACGATTTCGCGACAAAGATGAGGATGACGTCAGCGAAAGCTGAAAGTGTCACGATTTCATGATAGGTTGCAAGAAAAGCCGCTAGAAGCTGGAAGCATCACGATTTCGCGACAAGAATGAGGATGACGTCAGCAAAAACTGAAAGTGTTGCGATTTCGTTACAGGATGCAAGAAAAGCTGTTGGAAGCCGGAAGCATCACGATTTCGTGACAAGAATGAGGATGATGTCAGCAACTGATCAAAGTGTCGCAATTTCACGACAAGAATGGAAGTGAAGCATTCGAAGGCCAAAAGGGTCGCGATTTCGTGACGACAAGGTCAAGAAGGCGTACGACCACAAAAAGTGTCACGATATCGCGACGTGTTGCTATTTCATGGAAATAAGCTATAGGAAGGTGACGAAGGTGGCAGAAGAGTTTGAGGCCGACAAAGTTAAATCAGGGCCGATGAATTTTAGGGTTTGAAGCTGACATCTTTTAGGGTTTCATAGCCGATGTTCTTAGAGGTTGAAGCCGACATCATTTAGGGTTTTACAGCGGATCTAAAGCCGACATCTTTTAGGGTTTCACAGTGGATGATCTTAGAGGTTGAAGCCGACATCTTCTAGGGTTTACGGCTGACATTTTCTAGGGTTCATAGTCGACGTTTCCTAGGGTTTGTCACTGATATTTCGTCTATAAAAGGATGGTTACTTCAGTTGAAAATGCAAGAAGATAGAGTGCGAGAGCGAGCAGAGTGCATTGCGTTGAGATAATGTGTGAATGCGAATAGAGTAATTGCACAAGTTTGACCATGTAGAGTGCAAAGTTGTAGTTTGAATCTGCATATCGTGATTGCATGGATGAAAAGCGCAATGTGTAGAGATGGAGTTCTAAGTTCAAAATATTAGCGCGCGAATAGCAGAAGTGTCGAACAGCTGATTACAGCAGAGAGTGCAAAGTAGAATATAGAAGCGGTCGGATAGTGTGAATCGAGTTGCGCAAAAGCAGCAGAATGCAGAAAAATGGCAGACTGTGAGAAATGAGGTGAAAGTTTTATTTTGTAATCTTTATTATTGTTTTCCAAGTTGTAGCTTGGCACAAGGGGTTGGTGCCTCTTTCTAGTAGGTGCTGGTAAAATAGGAGTTGGTGCTCCATTCTGTTGAAGCAGATAAATTTAAGGGGTTGGTGCTCCTTCCAGTTGGTGCTGGTAAATGATTATGTAAAGTTGTAGCTTTGCATTGACTAGATTTGGATGGTAGTCCAAGCAGTTGTTTTTGAGGAGTAGCCACATTGGTGAACCTCCTTAAATTGTCGTGTTATGTGTGATGCTTTCTTGATGCATTTAGTATCTCTCTTATATGTTTTAAACTACTGCTGGATTTAAAACTGATTGTTTTAGAAGTTTTTAAAGAACACACTGATTCACCCCCCCTCTCAGTGTCATTGTGATTATAACAGTGTAAGTGTGTGTCATGTAAATGATTGAGGTGTTATGTGTGTAAGGTGTCAAGTAAGTAAGTATGAGTTATGTGAGTGAAGTATCAAAATTAGAAGTTAGGATTTATGTGCAATCATCAGATACTTTATATTTATGTAATATGTGAGATTTATTATGTAAGAGGGAAATATGAAGAGTTGTATCTCCCATGATTTTGTGGACATGAAGCGTCTATGTAAGTCAAGAAGCATGTGCATATGAAGAGTCTCATTAAGTATATATTAAAGACAAAGCTATGTAGCATGTATCAAAGAAGCATTCAATTTATGCATTGCTTATAGTAGATGTTTTTTCAATAAATATTTCAGTGTGTTTCATGTTCAATATTATGGATTGATTATTGCATGTTATTGAGTTGTTATTTGATCCTGGAAATTATTATCCTATGATAATAATGCTCATTTTCTAATAGTAGTATCAAAGCCACGTTCATAGTAATATAGGGTGGAGATAAAATGAGATTGATAGGATCTACAGTGAAGAAACAATGAAGAGATAAAGTAAGTTATAGTGGAAGACTGTGTTGCAGATGGAGTAAGCTATAGTGGAAAAGTGTGTTGCAGATAAATTGCTTAGAGAAGAGATTTGGTGAAGAAAGGAAATATTGGCAAGATAACTACGTGGAGTGGGAGATATTTGGAAGAACACTACGAACAATTACCTTCAACAAAGATAAGAGAGAACATAGATATGACTGTATTCTAGAGGAGAGATTCACAAGAGAAAGGATTTTTGAATGTTTGTTAGAATGAGAACATGTGAATACTACTAAATATTAAGCGGGAAGTAGATCATTGAAGTGTCTAAGTTGCATAAGTCATGAGGAGGAAAGTGAAAGTGAACTAGTGTGATGACATATTTGAAAGAGAGGGACATCCAAATAAGGAGGCAATTAGAAGTGAAATAGTGTGGTGACATCTTCAGAAGAGAAGGATGTCCAAGTGAGGATGCCAATGAAAGTGAACTGGAATTGTAGTGAGTAGGGAATGAACATAGAACAAATGAGAGACTATAGTTTCAAAGCAATCTAAGTGACACTAGAGGAAGAATAATATTTTTTTGTAACGCCTAAGTAATAACATCAAAGGTGTTAATTTCATAGTAAAATTGATGTTGTCCCAACACAATCGAGAGTTCACATAACAGACACTGAATTAGGTATTTATCAATTTGCCTCATTATGTTATTAAGTGAATTTTTCATTTGATTTATTGAAAGAGGCATTAAAGAGGAGTAATAAGAAGATTAATTTTTTGAGGAAGAAAATATTTCGAGAGATATAAGAAGGAAGAAGGAAAAATTAATTCATGAGATACAAGAAGAAAATCTGAATTAAAGGGAGATATAAGAAGAAGATTATTGAATTATTTGAATGAAATTTTAAAATAAAAAAATAGAAAATTGAAATTGAATTGAAGAAATGAATAATGAATTAAAGAAGAAGAAAATTGAAGAAGGAAAAGAAAGAATAAATTGAATTAAAAATTGAATGGGGTTATACAAAGTGAATGAAATTTGAATATTGAAGATTGAAATTTGAAATTGGAGAAAATATTGAAAGATAAAATTTGAAGAAGAATAATAAAAATGAAAGATTGAAATTGATGAAAGAAGAAAATAAATTGAAGAGAATTTTGAAAGAAATTGAGGAATTGATTATATGAAGATTATTGAAGATTAAAAGAACTTTTTTCAATTCGGGAACAATAAAGAATTCTACAACAAAGGAAAAATAATTGGAAGTCAAAATAGAAGAAGAAATTTAAAATTTGTAGAATTATTTTGAAGATTGATCAAAGGAAAACATTATGATGGAAAGAAAACACACAAAAGGAGAAATATATATTCATAATGCATCATTAGAAGACAGTGAGGAAATGTTGATAAACTTAAAACATTACCCACAACGCATGATAGGGAATGTTGAAGAACAAAAAGATATATCAACAAAATTAAAGAGGGTCTTACAAACAATTTTTAGAAAAGCCAAAAATTACCTAAGCTCAAAAATTACCTAAGCCAAGTTTGTAACATTTGGTGATTATCTAAACTCAAAAATTACCAAAGTAAATGAAGACTCTAAAGGTACTATTACAATACCAATTGATATAACTTATATGGCATTACTCTCTCCCAAAGTTCTTAAAGAGAAAAAGCAAAAAAAATGTTGAAAAATATCAGTTGTGACACAAATGATATGACAACAAATAAATATTGTGACCATATGCGTAGAATAGATAAATCATATGAGGACTTGAGCATTGAGAAAAAGTATACAAAAAACATATGTACAAAATGCAATGGGAAACATGATAAACTTGAAAAATACTAAAATATAGTTGGCACTAAACATAGATATGAAATCAATATTAATGAATTGTTACATTCTACATATGATAACAAGTATGATAGTAGTACGAGACAATAATAATGAGAGTTATGAATTATATTATTGTGATTATTTGCTGATAAATGTAACAGTAATATGCAATAACTCAAAAGGGTGGATTTAGAACTAGAAGTACTCAAGTTAGAATAAAAAGACCAGGATCAAGAAAAGGAAGCATCATACCAAATAATGTAATATGGGAGGATGTTGAAGGTATTAGATTATTTGGTACCTTGCATGAGTAATGCAAGTACCTTGTAAATATTTAGATTAGGGTGTGTTTAATATTTAGGGTGTGTGTTTAATATTTGAGTCTATAGTATGTGTCATATTATTAAGTGTGAGTGTGTATCATGTACATGAGTGAGGAGTTATGTGTGTGAGGTGTCAAGTTAATTTGTGTGAATTATGTGAGTGAAGTATCACCTTTAGAAGTTAGGATTTATGTGCAATCATGAGAGGTTTTATCTTTATGTAATATGTGAGATTTATTATGTAAGACAAAAATATGAAGAGTTGCATCTCCCTTGAGTTTGAGGAGATGAAAAGTTTACATAAGTCAATAGTTTGTAGATGATACAAATATTTTTGGGAAGGAAGGGATAAATGGTGCTAGAGAATTGAATACCTTATTAAAGGAATATGAAAGAGCATCTAGGAAAAAAATTAATAGCATGAAATCCAAAATTTACTTCCTAAACACTCTAGCTAGAATCAAAGTAGGGATATGTAGGTTACTTCAATGGAGGACAAAAAATCGCCAACAACATATTTAGGGGTGCCCTTTTTTTGGGGGATAATGAGGATAGAATTGTGAAATCCAGTTATAATTTTAGAATAAACTATCAACATGGAAATGTAGATGGTTATCATTAGTAGCATAGTGACTCCTCACTATGAATTACACTTAAGGTAATTTTTTATGGAGATAAAAGTTTTGATTAGAGGTGGTTGTAACTTTATGAAGATTTTAAGTAAAGGAGATATATTTAAATATTAAAAGCACATGATATACTTTGGAAGTAGGAAGCAAAGATAATTCCTAACAATCAAACATTATGGAAGTCAATAAAATAGAGGAAAGAAACATCCCAACAAACATAACGTTGAAGGAACTACAGAAGCTTCCTCCTAGATAACCCCGATATCAAAAGTTTTGTGATATCTATTGAAGGCCAACATCAAGAAGTTCCAAATAGTAGACAAATATATTGGGTTGAAGGATATTGAAGATGCACAAAAGGATTGGAAGCCATTTTACACAAGCCAAAATGCATAAAATCCTAATAAAGGTAGGTGAGATGAATTAATGTGATCTTATTGAAAGGAATAAAGTCTACTTACCAATGTCACCTCAATTAAGCAACTCAAAAACATATTAAAAGTAGATATGGCAGACATAGTACGTCATCTGATAGCCATTATGGTTAAGAAAACTTTTTTCAATTTCCAAAATCCCTAGGAGAAGTAGTTGAAATTGTCAGGGCCACCTACAATTTTTGGAGGGAAAAAATTCCCATTGTAAACTATAAATAACAAAATTTTAGGCTTTGTAAAGGATCGACAAGTTTGTATTTACTGTTTTTTGTAAGATTTCTTTTCATTTCTTTCTGTGTAACAGTCAAATCTTGAGCGACTTGTGGGAAATTGAACCTACACTTCTGGTACAATATTTGTAATGTTGTTTTCACACACACATAAGTTTTTGAGTTTTACTTACATATTGTGTATATGGGAGGCATATGCATATATTTTGAGTAGCCATTTGTGGTTCTCATACTTTGACATGTCTTTGTATGTGTGTATGTGTTTGCAATATTTACCTATTTTTTGAGTTTTACTTGCATATTGTGTATATAGGAGTATTATGCGTATATCTTGAATAGCCATATGTGGTTCTCATGCTTTGAATTATCTCTTTATGTATGTATATCTATAAATCTCATTTGGGATCATCTATGTTGAGGAGAGGAAGTGTTCACCATGGACACACAACATTCAAGCCTATTGTGCAGGAAAATCTTATTTGATCTTTGGTGCATTACCACTTTTTTAGCTTAGTTATCTTACATTTTTACTAATTTTATTTTATCTCTCAGACTCAAATCTATTTTCCCTTGAGTTGAAAGTGTGCCTAAAGTTCATATATTAATAAGGAGTCAGCCTTGTAAAATACTCTTGGAGGACCTTGATTGAGATGAACCCCCTGCTCTCAGTAGAAGCCTTGATATGTCACTTTGTATAAGGTATGATTGCCCATTGGGATAATTAGAGATAAAAATAGTATAATGGTATGCCTAGTGTGACCCCAATGACACATAATTGGTTATAAAATCACAATTTTAACTTAGACTTGGTTAGGCTCTATGTCTATCCCTACTTTTTGAAGTGCTTCTTCACTTACCTAGCAACTCTGCTCTAGAAATAAAATCATAAGCTGCTATAGAAGATATTAGATTGAGGTTTCAATGAAGGCCTCAGTCTATCTGCTCTAGGAGCATAAGCTACATTCACTTAGTGACTTTGCTACAATCAAGAAATTCCAAAGGAACATTTACAAGAATCTATTGTTGAAACTTTTTTTGCTACTCTTATTTCATAAGAAATTCAAAATATGACCATCTCTCTAGTCAAATTTCCTTCAAGTTGGGGTAATCCAAGTCCATTGTGCCCCCCAAGGCCACCAGTTGTATGGAGAAATTTCCCAAAGTTAGTACTAGAAATATTATCATAATATACTAATGAAGGTTCCATAACTCCCCTTGAGCACCTAAAGGAATTAGTATTTATATTACAAACACACGTCATAGAACAAAATATGATCTTGAGATTATTGGAAAAATATCTTAGAGGAGAAGCCTGCCAAAAATATAAATCTCTTCCCATTTTTTCAATTTTAGAATGAGATCAACTAGCTACCTTGCTTATCAAAGGATTAAAAATTAAGGTTGAGGAAAATAAGGTTAATATCAATAATGATTTAACTCTAGAACAAGAAGAGCCTCATGTTTCTTTTCTAAATCAAAGAAGTCAAATAAAATTAGGCACCCAACTTGTCATTTTTCAACCTAATGATAGCCAACACTCTATTGGCCATCACAAAGTAGATTTGTCAATGCAACCTACTAAGAAAATGATAAAAGGAGAGCTAACCATGTAAAACACTTTAATTTTGGGCCAATCCTAGCTAATCTGGGAAAACAAGGACATAGGCCCCAAAAGCAAAGATAAAGCAAAGCCAATCAGAGGTATCTCTATCTTCACCATAACTAATACATAAATACATGATATCCCTAGAAACAAATATCTTGAATCTAAAAATAAGCATAATTTTGAAGGCATCACATGATCAAATATTCATGAGAAAAAATGGGTTAACCAAGCCAAAGGTTTTGGAAACTAGAAATCCCTATACTCTAGATGGAAAAAAGTGCCAATGGAAAATTATGGTATGGGATACTGGTTTGAATAAATTTCAAGGTTAGAGGTATGAGCAAAACCATGACCTTCTCTCTAAAAAACATGTGCAACACACAAACCAAGGATGATAGGTCATAAATATTCAAACTAGGAGATCCAATAAATTGCCAAACTAGAGAAGGAAAACAATGAAACCTTCTCACCAAAGGGTTCATTAAGGACAAAAATTAGCCATCATGCACAAAAATTCACTTTATATACCTAAGTTAATGCCTATTTCAACAACAATCAAGGATTGATAAAAAGATCACGAGAATAAATTAGTATTGAAAAGTGTGGATATTTATAAGGAATGGACATTCTCCAAAACAATAGTAGGTTAAAGGTAATACATTAATGGCATACAAAAGAAGTAGAAAGTATGTTAGGCAAGAAAGAAAATTTATAAGCATTTGAAGAACAAAATACATGTTATAATCCTTTGCAACAAAGTTTTGGGTAGTTGTCCCTTTCCTGGTGCTTTCAACGGCGTAAAAGGTTTTAAATGATTGTGGCATGGGGGTTATAGGGGCGGATTGTGCGAAGATATGTGTGGTAGCTTTTGGGGTGGACAGCGTGGAATAATGTGGCGGCCATAAAAAGCTGGACAACCTACCCGAATTCGTTGCGGCTACCGATTCCACCATGTAAATTAAAAAAAAAAAAACAAAGTTTTGGGTAGACATGAGAGGATAGTAAAAATACTCTAAAAATTGCCAATCAATGTAGAGGAAAAAACATCCAACCATCCAACAACATCTAGGTCTAGCATGACAAAGCTTGAGGATTCTCATACTGTAGAAATACCAAGTATTGGTACCTACTAATTCCTCCAATATCAAAATTTTGAGTGACTCAACAGAGGATTGTTTAGGCTTGAAGACTTAAAAAGGAACCAAAAATCTAAGGACATAAGTCTTAGAACATTTTCGATTCAATAAACCCTCAAGTTTTGTAGCAAGAATCTTGACCAACTTTTTGGCACAATATATGATATTTGAGGTACATTTTGCTATGAAATAGTGCTGACATGTGTAAAAGTCTTGAAATATGCAAAACACAACACACAGAAAATGCTTTGAACAAAATAAAATGCAAGGTGTATCGCTCCAAATTTTTCGCATCCCTACCTTCAGGCTATAGGATCCGCGCCCGGAAGGAGGATGGGAAAAGGATGGTGCGGTACCTCGGACTGAGAGGACTTTGCGAAGGTCCCGCCTCTCAAGGGAGGTGTATTTTGGTGATTTTTCGACGGATGGTGGGTTCACCAGGAAACATTTGGCGGCAGTTTCC
This sequence comes from Wollemia nobilis, assembly GCA_028583015.1. Classification (NCBI taxonomy): domain Eukaryota; kingdom Viridiplantae; phylum Streptophyta; class Pinopsida; order Araucariales; family Araucariaceae; genus Wollemia; species Wollemia nobilis. The sequence continues at coordinate 469,384 of JAQPPZ010000480.1, forward strand.
ACGCCTAGGTTTTGGAATGTGTTTAGATGAGTTCGTTTTAATCTTAAGCATTCATGTCCTAGGTTTGGCCGAATGAATCTAAATTAAACTACATGAAAATGCAACTTTCATGAACACAGCAAACAGATTTGAAAGCAGAAAACAGAGAATTTTACAGAATGACAATGAAGAATACCTGATCCGGATGTCTGAAGAAGATTCGACGTTTGAAGCAGTCTGGATCGCCTGTAATCTGACAGAATCGCTCGCAATCTGACAGAATCGTCTGAGACTGACAGAATCGTCTGAGATCTGATGAATTCGTCGATGAATTCGTCAGAGACCTGCAAAACAGAAAATAGATGCAAAATACAAGAAATTCTACTGTGCTAACAGAGGCAAATTACACCAAATAATAAAATGAATACTGAGCAATAGTTTAAAACAACAATCCTAGCCAATTTCTGTATTTTAACAACAAATCATGAACTTAATGTGCAATCTAAGCTAAATGGGTGAACTCCAAATGCAAAATAATATAAACACTGAGTAAATGATCTAATTTGCAGCATAAAATGACAAAGAAAAGGTTGAGAAAAGCAAACTCCAAGCACTGATTGCCTCGATGTGGACTGCAGTCGAGATCGTCTCGCATCAATACGAAATCGTCTCGCATTTGACGGGATCGCCTCCGATCTGAACAGGTTCGTCGACGACGATGGATGCTGGCTTCGGCTGAAAAATAGTGATGTACCTGCAACAAAATTGCTATGGGACTAGTGCAAAAGCAAGATTAGGATGTTTTGACGCAGAGGGAATCACTTTGCAGAAAATTTCAGCCAGGGGTTGGGGAGGGAAAATCTTAGAGATTAAATAGGCTTAGGGGGAGTAGTTAGGAGGTTGGAGATCATCCCAATTTGGGAGATCTCCAATGGGGAGGGTCCCAACGACGCAGACACGCTTCTGCCCAGATTGGAGACCCGTTGGAACAGATTCCAACTATGCAAATTCAGTTTTGCGACAAGATCGTCTGGACGTCCTAGTCCAGACGAAATCGTAAAATCGGCGACGATATCGTCAAACGGTCAAAACAACCTCTAAAAATGGCGCGAAAAAGGGGGAAACGGATTTCCCGACGGTTAACGGGCGGTTTGGGAGGTTAAATTTGATTTTAAATTTATTTACTAAGGTGAATGTAAATTTTATAATTTTATTGCGCCAATTTTAGGGTGCTACATTTTGCCCCCTCTTTAGCGAATTTTCCGAAGAAAATGCGTTAAAGATGAGTTCTTCTCGATCTACGAGAAAGCAAAAAATTATTCCCATTTTTAGGCGACGATTCTTGGTCGAATCGTACGACAGCTTACTATGGTGCCCCCTCCGTGTTTTTACCCAAATCGAACGTTTGAGGTAAAAACGCGGAAAAGCAAAAAAATATTGTTGAATAAAATTAAGAAAAATAGGGTAAAACCCTAATTCATTTTTACTGTTCATTTTCTGGTTTTTAGAGCTCTGAAGCAGAAATGGTGGATATGATATATATATGATATGTTTTTGATCATATGACTTGTGTTATGTATGTATGTTTATGATGCTTTTATGTTTGATTGATTGATTTGATAATTGGATGTAATTATGTCGTTGGAAATATGATTTGAATGTCATGCTATAACATTGTAAATGAAATAATCTGATGTAACAAAGTGTTTGTTTGTGATGCAATAATTTGATAAAAATAAAAGGACTTCTAACAATAATTTCAAAGGACATTGTCGCTATTATAGACCATTTCATGGAGTCGCCGCTCACTCGGTCGTCAAGCTAATCCCATTTATAGAAATATTGTGAAAAGTAAAAGAGTGCTTAAGAGACTGTCTTAAGACTTTGGTGCAATAGTGCAAATGATGATGATGATGATGATGGTTTGTTTTCAGATTTTCATGAAAAATATTATGCATGAAATATTTTAAAATGATTTTTGCTAGGCATAAATTCCTAAGTGTGATAAAATTTGTGAATAATTCCTTAGGAATTATACCATCATTGCAAAGTTGAAGGTTGACATAATGACATAAAAATAGTGAAAAAATGGGTTTGCTTTTGAAAAGCATAATTTGTGTAAAATGAAGTCATATGGTTTTCATGATTTTGAAGAAATGGGGAATAAAAATTGTTACAATGGTTTGCGCTAGGCATAGAATATGTAGGTATAGACTTATACCATCATCGCGAAAATCCAAAAAAATAGTTTTATTGCATGGTTGATTTTTTGATGAACAGAAAAGATGAAAATGAGGACTTGCGCTAGGCATAAAATTCCAATTTTGGTTTTGAAACTATACCATCGTCGCGAAAGTCAAGCAGATATATATGATTTGATTTGTGTAATTTGGAAGAAATTTTTGATTTTTCTAATTCTATAGTTGTCTTTGTGAAAAATAATTGTACTTGATTATTCCAAACAAGTTGCAAAAATAATATTTCAAAGTATTTTGAAGACAAAAGTTAGATTTATAAGGAATCCCATGTGCATATGTGCATTCATTTCCGATCTTGATTTATCATAATGATAGACAAAATCTCTCAAATACAAATGTGTGTGCAATTGCATTGTTCATTTACCAGTTTTGAGCAAGATACTATGATACAAGTGATTTGAAGAAACCAAATAAGTGTTCATTAACCATGATGTAGATGCATATAACCATATTAGACTACTATGTAGGTCGGATTATCAAGAGCTAGCTAATCCATAAGCGGACATAGGTCCGTACAAAAGAAGGTCGCTAATGTGACGGACATATCGCCACGCTAGGAGTTACCCAAGGCCAAGCGAGGTTGGGCACAAACCACCTGTTATGGGGCTTACCTCACGGTTTTCGAATAATTGAGAATTCCAGGGATTCAAGCTCATCAACCCTTCTTTTCTTTTCAAAGGGTAGGGAAAGGGATTTTATTGCTTTCTTGCTTTCTTTTGAACTTTGCTTATTTTTCTTTTTGTATTTCTTTTGCTTGATAATGCTTGGAACATTGCTGAAATAACATTTTTCTTTTCTCTTTCTTTCTTGAATTTTTCTTCTCTTTTTCTTTGCTAGGGATACTTGCTCGGATTAGCTGTAGAGCAAGGGATTTTTATTGCGGGTAGGGGTGAGCTTGTCCTTTTGCCAATTCTCAAAGATTCTAGACCATGTGCATGATAGGATAGCAGGGGAAACTTTTCACTCAAGAAATCAGTTCTACTATGTAGCAAAACATGGAAATTACAAATATAATCATTTTATTGTGGAAAGATGTGCTTGGTTTAAGTAAATAACAAGATCAATTCTCTATGCTCAAACTTTATTTAATTGAATTTTGTGAACTTTGATATAAGAGAGATTAGTAATCATGCCAAATAAAATCAAGATATTTATTGTTGTGAGTGTGCAAGTGAGGGATTCAAAATAAATGCTAATTTATCCAAAATAAGTTGAAACATATAACTGCAATAATTGTAAGAAAATATATATAAATGATTTGTGAGAAAGTTTTTGAGAATGTTGACTCTCTCTTTCTTACGTATATTGTTTTGGTTTCGAAAGAGTCAAGCATATTGTTGTTTTTATATTTTTGAGCAAAAAATTTAACAACTGCCTTAAACAAATGCAATAGATAGTTTTTGAAGATTTTTGGAGATTTATGAATGTTTTTGGTGTTTTTGAATAAATTGAAAGAAATACAAGATAGTAATTTTGAACAAATATATACATGGATGAAATGACCAAGTTTATGCATAGTAACGTTTAAGATGCAAAATATTCATGGGTTCTTTAAGTTCTTTACCATCTAAGGTAGATAATTTATATGCTCCTGATTCAAATTTTGCAGTAATAATGTATGGTCCAAGCCAATTGGGCTCAAATTTACCTTTAAGGTCCTTAGTTGCATTTGTATTTTTTTGAAGATTTTGAGGATTTTGATTTTTTTGTATTTTGATTTTAATTTATGAATTGAAATTGGTGGTATATACAAGATGATCTATATACACTATACAAGGTTTATTTGAGTATAGCATGTCTAAGGTTGCTTCAAAATCAAAGGAGGTTTTGAAGGATAATCTGGTTGAGGTGAAGGTAAGAATAGAAGGTGATGAATAAAAGGTAGTGATAACAAAAGCTTTGTTATAATGTAGAATAATGTAGCAAAAGATTTGACTTTTATATGTGGAAAATTGATCATGTTACAAAATAAAATGTCAGAAGGATAAGAAAGTTCTTCATTCTTATCATTATATTCCAAGTCTTGATAAGATGGAGAAAGTATATGTGAAAGATATGCATGGATGTTATTTGGTAAACAAGGATGATCATATATGGATGAAGAAAAGTGATGGATAGAAGATAATTGTGATAATAGAGAATGTATAGAACTTGATGTTTCAATCGTTAAATATTCTTCAAATGGTGTTGGGTCACCATGTATGGTAACAATTTTATTTGCAAGTTCAAACTTCAAACATTGGTGAAGAGTGGAAGGGACAACCCTCATCGTATGAATCCAAGGACTCGGAGAAGTAGGTTGTAAGGTGAAGGACAATATCCTACATAGAATAAAGTATCCAGGATCTTGGATCCAATATTAAGGGGAAGAATTATAGTACCTTGAGCTTCTTGAATTTCATTGTTAAAAGATTTTATAATAACATTTGATTCATTAATATCTTCTTCCTTTAATTTGAGTTTTTGGAATAATTGATAAGTGCATAAATTAAGAGAGGAGTCATTATCTACCATGATAGTTCTAACAAGTGTTTCTTTACTAGATCCGATAATGTAAAGATAGGAGTCTTCTTGTGGAGTAGAGGAAGGAATATCCTCATCATAGAATGAAATATGGTTAACCTCAAGAGGGTTTACACCATTAATTATGTTCTTAGAGAAAATATGATGAGGAACAAATTGTTGGCTAGGTATTTTGAACAAAATTTCCTTATGATAAATTTGTAATACTTCTAAAAGGGATATCTTTGCTTGAGGATTAATCACTTGTTGTTGGTTATCAAAGTGGATTTCAGATTGAGATTTTGATTCTAAAGATGAGCTTTCTATGCTTACATTCCATTTTGGATCATTCTCTAGAGCCAAAGATAGTTTTGAAGGTTGGTCAAATGAGGAATCCATATCTTGAATATCAGATTGAGTTGATTGAACTTGAGGTTGCTCATTTGTAGTTTTTGTTACAATATTAATAATATCATCATGATGGGACACATTAACATGCAATATTTGATTGGTTTCTTGTTGTTGATAATTGAATAGGGGTTCTTGGGAGATCCCCATGTCTTGATTGATTATTGGTATTTGTTGTGTAGGAGTTTGATTGTTTACTGGAGATTTATAATCAGTTGTAGATTGTAATTCCTTTATATTAAAAAGACCCTTATCAATCAAATCTTGAATTGCACATCTTAAATCTTTACAATTTTGTGTCATATGTCCATCTACTCTATGATATTCACAATGTAGCTCAGGTTTAAACCAATCTGATGTGGTATCAGGTTGTCTTATGGAAGGGAGTTCAATCCTATTTGTGTCAAGTAAATACTTGAGAATTATATCCATTGGTTGATTGAGCTTAGTAAATTTACGTGATGAAGGTTTTTGAGAGGTTTTTGATAAATGCCTTAGGAATTTCGTCATAAAAGGACCTAATGGTTTCTCACCTCTACTTTCTTTATTATGGGTAGAATGATGATAGGAAGATTGCGATGTAGGAGGTGAGTGCATGGTAGAATTGGAAGAATAAGTATTTTCTTGTTGAAATGGATGTGTTGTATTGAAAGAAGAGTATTGAAAAGGTGGTGGAGGATTATATGTGGATTGATAGACATAATATGGATATATGGGAGAATAGATAATATCATTATGAAGAGGATTGGCAAAGGGATTGTTTTGTTGAGTTATGGATGAAAAATGAGAGAAGTGTGATGGAGGTGATGTTGAATAGGGATGAGGTTGGTCATAATCAACAAATGTATTTGGCTGAATTCTTCCAACATTACTAATGGGCTCATATTGATTTGAGTAAAAACTCATGGTTTCTTTAGTACTTCTAAAAGTAATATTTAGCATCTACTATTTAGAATTGAATCTAAAACATACAAACTTGAAATGATGATTTTGTTTTTGTTTTTCTTGTATACATATATATATTTTTTGTTTTTGTTTTCAAAAGGTTTATGATGCATTCACGTCGGGTTCACCAAAATGTATCGCTCCAAATTTTTCGCATCCCTACCTTCAGGCTATAGGATCCGCGCCGGAAGGAGGATGGGAAAAGGATGGTGCGGTACCTCGGACTGAGAGGACTTTGCGAAGGTCCCGCCTCTCAAGGGAGGTGTATTTTGGTGATTTTTCGACGGATGGTGGGTTCACCAGGAAACATTTAGCGGCAGTTTCCACGCCTAGGTTTTGGAATGTGTTTAGATGAGTTCGTTTTAATCTTAAGCATTCATGTCCTAGGTTTGGCCGAATGAATCTAAATTAAACTACATGAAAATGCAACTTTCATGAACACAGCAAACAGATTTGAAAGCAGAAAATAGAGAATTTTATAGAATGACAATGAAGAATACCTGATCCGGATGTCTGAAGAAGATTCTGACGTTTGAAGCAGTCTGGATCGCTTGTAATCTGACAGAATCGCCTGGAATCTGACAGAATCGTCTGAGATTTGATGAATTCGTCAGACGAATTCGTCAGAGACCTGCAAAACAGAAAATAGATGCAAAATACAAGAAATTCTACTGTGCTAACAGAGGCAAATTACACCAAATAATAAAATGAATACTGAGCAATAGTTTAAAACAGCAATCCTAGCCAATTTTTGTATTTTAACAACAAATCATGAACTTAATGTGCAATCTAAGCTAAATGGGTGAACTCCAAATGCAAAATAATATAAACACTGAGTAAATGATCTAATTTGCAGCATAAAATGACAAAGAAAAGGTTGAGAAAAGCAAACTCCAGGCACTGATTGCCTCGATGTGGACTGCAGTCGAGATCGTCTCGCATCAGTACGAAATCGTCTCGCATTTGACGGGATCGCCTCCGATCTGAACAGGTTCGTCGACGACGATGGATGCTGGCTCCGGCTAAAAATCAGTGATGTACCTGCAACAAAATTGCTATGGGACTAGTGCAAAAGCAAGATTAGGATGTTTTGACGCAGAGGGAATCACTTTGCAGATAATTTCAGCCAGGGGTTGGGGAGGGAAAATCTTAGAGATTAAATAGGCTTAGGGGGAGTAGTTAGGAGGTTGGAGATCATCCCAATTTGGGAGATCTCCAACGGGGAGGGTCCCAACGGTGCAGACACGCTTCTGCCTAGATTGGAGACCCGTTGGAACAGATTCCAACTATGCAAATTCAGTTTTGCGACAAGATCGTCTGGACGTCCTAGTCCGGACGAAATCGTCAAATGCGGGGCGATATCGTCTGATCGGCGACGATATCGTCAAACGGTCAAAACAACCTCTAAAAATGGCACGAAAAAGGGGGAAACGGATTTCTCGACGGTTAACGGGCGGTTTGGGAGGTTAAATTTGAATTTAAATTTATTTACTAAGGTGAATGTAAATTTTATAATTTTACTGCGCCAATTTTAGGGTGCTACACAAGGTAACACAAGATTGCACAATAGAATAAATTCTTTATTGATGGGGGAGCCTAGAAACTCCATTGTTTACAAGCTTGGATCCTTGAATCCTTTTGATACAATATTACAACAATTTAGGGTTCTCCAAAACCCTAAGAAGCAAGGTCATGGTGTCTTCAAGCGCGTCTTGATCCCAACAAGGTTGAGTGGGCTTTTTGGTATCCAAGGCTGGGCCACTCCAGATTCTGATGTAGCACCTTCAGATCTGCACACAATGACACAAAAAATAGTTAGTAGTATATGCGAGGGCTCCACAGTGTGAGGCCCTCTATATGCAATAATAAAACCCTAACTAGATACTGCAAGTATAGTGAACAAAAATAGAAAGCACATTCATAAAATAAATAAATAATAGATCTATTTTACTTACGTACTATGTTTTGATGTGAGAAACCTGATGCAGAGGACTGGTGCGATGATGCCCTAGCATCACCTGGAGGCTAGGGGGTCTTCAAGAATGATAGCGTAAAATACTCGCGGGTGCCTGGATGCTATAGGAAATGCCCGTGGGCACCTAGGGCTGAGGGGAAGGATTCTACAGAAGTAGATCCGATGAGGGAGAAAGGATGGCGATGGTGATGGGGGGTTATGACAAGCAAAGATGGTGGCTAATGTAATGTGAGCCAGCTTAGGGAACTTAAGGATTTTAAGCACTCAAGGAATTCAAATACTCAAAAAATCTAGGGACTTAGAGAACTCTAAAACTTAGGAAACTCAGGGGTTGAGCCATCAAAATGGCTCCTATTTATAATCTAACCTAAGGCATGCTAGGGTTTCAATGACACTAATCGTGTGGTTGAGATTAAAGCATATCCAAGGGTAGATAATAAATCTAGGGTGTGGCATAGATTGATGTAAATGGGTGGTCGAGATTAAATGAAATTGGATGGCTAGGATTAATTCACTTAAATAAATACATATTTATTAAATATATATTAAAATATAATATAAAATATTATATTTAAATATATATAAATAAATGTGAATAATGATAAAAAATGGTGGGAAAATAGGAATAGTGGGCAAATTGGCTATGATTTGGTGGTGGAAATGGTGGGAAAGCTAAGATGGAAGGCAAATGGCTAGGATTTGGTGTCTACAGATGCCCCTTTTTGTACTATGTTGCATGAAACACAATGTAGTGCAAAAACACGAGACACCTATTTTGGCCAGGTGTAGAAGCAGCTTCTCTTGGGATGTGGAATACGAGCTTGAAGATAAAAGAATAAAAGAATTTGGAGTTTTGCGTAGCTTACCCCCTCAATTGGTGAATGAGGTTACGGATGAATCTCATGAGCCAATTGAAAAATCTATGCAAATGAATGATGGATGATGTGATACCATTTTTACCCCAATGGTGGGAAGGGGGTTGGTGAGAAATGTGATATGATGTGTCTATTTTTACCCCAATAGATGAAGGGTTTTGTGCAAATGTGAGGTGATGAGGATGATATGAATGATGTAAAATTTGATACCATTTTTGCCCCAATGGTGGGAAGGGGAGTTTTGAAATCTAGTGATATGATTGTGTCTATTTTTACCCCAATAGAAGAAGGGATTTTTACCAAGTGTAGATGCCATGATCATGTAAGATGTATCCCATTGTGGGAAAGTTAAAACCAAAAGTGGTTGTCCCAAATTTGGGGTGATTCGATGTTGTTGAAACACTTTGCCTTTTCGGCATCATTGATATGCAAAATGATGATGCAAAGGAAAAAGAATCAACCTTGGATGGCCTGCTAGTGACTGTTTGGATAATTCCCACAATTGGAACCAATCATCCTAGCTAGTGCCTATCTCTAAGGTGTTAAGGAGATTTTGAATGATGAAATTTGAGTTTTGTCCATGTTTTAAGCCCCACGAACTAGGCCATCAATGACAACGGTTGTGCAAATTGTTCTTGGCAATGTTTCACTCTAAATATGAGGAAATACCAAATATGATTGTGATTTTGAGCAAGGAGATAAGTGATGATGATCATGGTCAAGTGTCCTTATTGTAAGCTATTCATCTTACCGAATTGCATGGATCCAAATCGTTGCAATCACCAAGTGTGTAGAATAACCCACTAGATACAAGATTCACTTGCATGTTATGTGAACTTGGAAAATATGTAAATGATGATGTGAAATGAGGTGGAGATGATGTATGAGTGATGATATGAATGATGATGGTCATTTTGTGAAGATTTGGGTCATTTTAGGTGCTTTTGGAATTTGTTTGGTGAATTTTGGTCAATGTGGTCGCAAATGAGATTTATGCATCCAAATCAGTTATAATCTTCACAAAACTTGATAAAATGATGGAATGCATTGGTGAGTGAAATTTGGAGTGATTTGGTTGGGGGTAGCTACTATTTTGTGTTGATTTGGCTTTTGTCAATGTTGACGCGAAATGCCCATGGGTGCTTGCAGTTCATAGAAATACCCGTAGGTGCTTCAACATGCTAGGAAATGCCCATGGGTGCTTCAAAGTACCTGAAGCAGCTATAAATAGCTTGTTGGGTGAGATTGAAGCTCATTTGTGCATCTACAGAGTTTGAGAAGTTGCATCTGAGGAGTGAAGGGTGAGTGAGGAGTGAGGTGAGGTGAGGCATTTGGAGTGTGGAAGCTATGGCAATGGAGGGAGCTGGTGTGGGGGTCGAGGTTGTGGTTGGGGCACGAGCGACTGAGGTAACCTATTGTTTATTATGTATTGTGTAAATTTTTTGTTTTTTTTATGAATTATTAACAAATATTTTGTGTTGTGTTACAACTTAGAGTTTTGGAGGCTCGACACCAGTTTTCACCTTACATCCCTGAGATGAGGAAGGTGATTACGGGGGATGAGTGGGAGTTACTTAGGGAGGTGGGGCTAGTGGAGGTAGCCGAATGGATGTGGTGAGGGTGGATGAGGGGTACCTCTCTACCTTGGTAGAGAGGTGGGATGCAGATAGGGGGACATTTTAGCTCCCCACAGGTGAGGTGACTATGACCTTGGAGGATGTATATCGCATCCTCAAGGTACCAATGGAGGGGATCCAGGTTGAGGTTGGGCTCAACTAAAAGATAGAGATGAGGAGGATGTTTGGGGATGCATGGGAGGGGGTGAAGGTGGAGAGTGGAGGCATACCCTATTTGTCCATGTATGTGGACAAGGAGTTAGATCCCCTCTAAGCTTTGGTGATGTTCATGTTGGCCAACATTGTGGCCTCGAATAATACTAGGTGTAGGTTCCCTTGGAACCTGATAGGGGTGGTGAGTGATATGCTCATGATGAGGTAGGTGTATGCATGGGCTCCTACCTTACTGGTGTAGGTGTACCGAGAGCTATATGATGTGATGAGGGAGGGTGAAAGGGATTGGGGTGCAGCTTATTACTATAATGTTAGGGATGGGAGCACTTCAGAGTTGCTCGATCGAAGGGCTTACCTATGGAGGATTTTGGTAGGGAGAAACCCTATGCTAGGTGATGGGCATTGGTGGAGGAGGTGCAATCGAGTCATCCAATGAGGATGAGTCAATGGTATAGGGATCTATGGGCTGGATTGACATCCACCCAAGTGGTATGGAGGCCATGGTTGGGTGCCCAATGGACTAGGGATGGAGAGCATCTATGATGGGTGCAGTAGGGTAGGTGGGTGATTGGGAGGCATAGGAGTGAGGTAGAGTACTTCCAGTTCTCATGAGTACTCCACCAATTTGGGCTGAGGTAGGATGTTCCTAATGAGCCAATGTAGTATAGGAGGCATCAAGAGGAGATAAGGCTACCATGCATGAAGCCATGGAGGGTAGCCTTGGAGGATGATGAGGGGGGGGGGGGGGGGGGGGGGGGGGGGGGAGGAGGTTCCAGATGTACCCCCAAGCTAGAGCAAGGAGGAGTGGGCACAGCTAGAGCAGTAGGTGGTAGAGCGAGATGCAAGGATTGTAGCTCTCCAGGTAGAGCTAGTAGAGAGGGAGCATCGACATGAGGTCGACATACGATACCTTCACTCTCGGCATAGATATATTGAGGCATTGGAGGATAGGTTGATGGAACATCATATTCCACTTCTAGATCCTCCAACCTCATCTACATCCGAGGGTGCTAGGCATAGTCAGTCTAGGCATAGCTCTAGGTCTAGGGCTCCTACTAGGTCAAAGGCTCCTGCTAGGTCACAAGGGTCTTCTTGGAGGATGTAGCTAGTGCTTAGATGCACTTTTTGTATATGAGCCTTGGTGCTCCATTGTATGTAGCCTTTTGGCATTCATTGTATATATATATATATATACATGGCTTTTACCTTTTGTGTTATATATTTGTGTGAATGTTTTTGTGGAATGCTTTTATGGAATGCATGTTTATGTTTATGATTAATGCATATGATATGTTATGGATGACTAATATATGGATGATTAATGCAATATGACATGTGCTAATGATCATTTATAGTTTAGATATTTTTTTGACCCATTTTCTAGCATTGTTGTTTAATCAGGGGCACCAAACTTGGTGGCATATGGGATGAATGACTCATGAAGTGACATGGATGTTGACATGGAAGAAGACATGGATGTTGATATGGAAGAAGATATGGATGTTGATATGGAAGAAGATATGGATGTTGATATGGAAGACTACCTATTTTGTAGAGACTCAAACATCCTAGTGGCATCAAACAAACCCACTAAAACTACCTAATCCTTCTAGGACCAAATGTGTGTGTAGTGAATTCATTTACCAAATCAAGAGAAAGGTAATGACCCTAGACAATCAAGAACCAGTGTGTGTGCAAGTGAGTTCATTAACTCATCTTGAGTAAATTGGGTAAACCTATTATGGATGAAACCAAGAAGCTAGCTTATCCGTATGAGCGGTTAGAGGTCTCTTTTAAAAGAGACATGTCACCACGCATGAGCGTACTCCACTACTATTCAAGCATCTATAGCTTCGATGGAGGCTAACTCCATAGTCCATGAATTTTATTTTTGATCTCTTAAGTTTTGGGGATGACTACCTAACCGTATGACTAGAAATGTAGTATGATCCTTACAACCCAATTGATCAGTGGTGTGTGATAAAAATATTTAGAGTTTTTGTTAGGGATTTGTCCCTACTCTTTCTTTTATTTTTGGAATTGTGATAGTGGTGAGAACCACTATTTTTATGGACTATGTTGCATGATGGGACTAGCAAGGATGACCCTTTTCACTTCAAGGTTTATACCAAGTATGGTGTTATCCCTTTTTGACACAAGATGTTTTTAAGATGTGAAAGTTGTGCTTGGTTCAAGAATATTTTTGGAATCAATTCCCAAACTCAAGATTTTTCTTAGTGTAATATGTGCAATGGTCCTAAGAAGAACTCGACATGATTTTTGGAGGTTGCTTAAAACACTAGGAGTGGTTGAGTGACCGAAAACACCTAGGAGTTTGTGAATGTGGCTTGTGTTGATGGCAATTTGACTTTGTGGAATTTTGTGGATGACATTGTGAAGGTGCCCCTGATTAAGGCAACATGACTTTTGTTGGACCAATTAAGACCTTGAACTTAATAAATGATCCCTAAATATGAAATGTAAAATGTGGATGTGAATGCAATGTATGAAATGCAATTTTGTAAAATGCAATGTGAAATGTGGGTGAATGCATTGTTTTTGGAGTGTGAATGCAAGTGAAATGCAATGTTATGAATGAAATGTATGCAAATGTTTTTGTGTATTAGCCATGTATATATAATAATAAAATCATGCATAGAATGCTCTCAAGTGTATAACATTAAGTGGTTCAGATTCTTCCTCTCCCTCTAGACTAGCAAGCCTATAAGTACCATTACCCACTCTTTGTGTAACTATGTATGGACCTAACCAATTAGCCATGAATTTATCATGAAGATGCGGTAATGCATTGGTATTTTGTTGATTCTCTTTAAGGACAAGATCTCCTACTTGGAATTCATGTAGATGAACTTTGGCATTGTAAGCACGTTTGAGGTGGTCTTGATAAACTCGTAAATGCTCTAAAGCATTGACTCACCTCTCATCAAGAAGTGTGAGTTGGTCAAGATGTGCTTGTCTAGCAGTGTCATCATCTATGAATTCTTGCAAAGAAATTTGCAAGGAAGGGATCTCAAGCTCAAGAGGCATGATTGCTTTGGCTCCATAGACCAATGAAAATGGTGTTGCCCCTGTAGGCATGTGGATGCTTGTTCGATAAGCCCATAATGCCAAGGGAATTTGTGTATGCCAATATCTATGATTTTCTTTGACAAGTTTCTTGAGAATAGCAATTAAGGTCTTGTTGGAAGCTTCAACTTGTCCATTTGCTTGTGGGTAATAAGGAGTCAAGAAACTATGTTGAATGTTATATTTCTTGCAAAGTGCTCGAACATCCTTGTTCTTGAAAGACTTGCCATTGTCTGAAATGATTTTTGAGGGGATACCAAAATGACAAATGATATGATGGAGTATAAACTCCATAATTCTAGGTCCTATCGTACTAGTTAGAGGAATTGCCTCAACCCACTTTGTGAAGTATTCAGTGGTTGTGATGATGAAAGTATGTTGTCCCGAGGAAGGAGGTGAAATTTTGCCAATTAGATCTAGGCCCCATTGTGAAAAGGGCCAAAGGATTTGAATAGGTTGTAAAGCTTGTGATGGTACATGAGTTAGATTAGCATGTTCTTGGCACTTTTTGCAATGTTTAACATAGGTGCAACAATCACGTTCCATTGTGGGCCAATAATAACCCATGCATAGAATACACTTTGCAATGGCCATTCCACTAAAATGACCACCACAAGTACCATCATGGGCTTCAACTATGGCTCTTTGAGCTTCGCTAGCCTCGAGACAATGAAGGAGGACTCCATCATAACCATGTTTATACAACATGTCCCCCAAAAGAACAAAATGGGCTACCTTTTTCTTGAAAGTTTGCTTGGCAGTTCGAGACATGTCAGATGGGAGTGTTCCAAACTTGAGAAAGGCTACTATTTGGCTTGACCAAGGCTCATATGAATCTGATTGGATAAAGCAAACATCCTTTTCATATTTTGACTCAGCACAGGAAATTGTAGATTTAGAGACCGTTGAAATGATAAGGGGTTGTACCTCTCCAAAGGAGTCTTTTGGAATCAAGGATCCAAGGGAGGCCATCGCATCTACAAATCTGTTAGTCGAACGTGGCAAACTATTGATTTCATACCAATCAAACTTAGAGAGCAACTTCATTGCTACTTCATGATAAAGCTTAATGGTAGGTTCTTTGCATTGGTATTCTCCATTGATTTGCTTTACAACAAGTTGAGAATCACCAAATATCCTAATACGCTTAATGCTCATAGCTATAGCTGATTGAAGACCTAAGATTAAGGCTTCATACTCTATGGTGTTGTTTGTGCATTGGAAGTCTAGTTTGAATGACAAGGGGATAGGTACCCCCTGTGGTGTGTGAAATATGACTCCAACACCTTGACCTTTCGTGCACTTAGAGCCATCAAAGAATAATGTGATATCGATATCTTCCTTCGGAATGACATCTTCTTCTTGTTCAATGACAACAAATACCGAATCATCTGGGAGCTCAATAATCAAGGGATGATCACTAGGTAGTGGAGCTTCTACAAGTTGATCGGCTATTACCTACCCTTTAATGGATTTTTGGCTAATGAATTCTAGGTCAAATTCCATAAGGAGCATTATCCATTTAGCGGTGTGGGTATTATTGTAAGTGTGAGACATCATGTAACGCAGAGGATTTTCTCTAGCTATGATATAAGTTGTGTGGCTAAGCATATAATGTCAAAGTTTCTTAGTGGTAAAAACCATTGCTAAGCACAATTTTTCTACATAAGCATATTTAGTTTCATAGCTTACCAATGTTCGACTAATGTAGTAGACAACTTGCTCTCGATTTTGTTCATTATTTTGTGCAAGCATTGTCCCTAATGCAAAGTCCATTGTTGAGATATAAAGATAAAATGGGACCCCTAGATGAGGAGGAGCTAAGACTAGTGGAGAAGCTAGGTATTGCTTAATGTCATCGAAGGCTTTTTGACATTCATCTATCCAAGAGAATGGCACCCCCTTTTGTAGTAGGTGATTGAATGGCCTACATTTATCAGAAAGTTGCGCAATAAAATGATGGATTGATTGAATATTTCCTTGTAAACTATGCAATTCCTTTAAGTTAGTTGGGGGAGGCATCTCTAGGATAGCCTTGACCTTATTAGGGTCCACCTCAATGCCTCTTTTGGAGATAATGAATCCTAGAAGTTTTCTCGAGGTAACACCAAAGACACATTTCTTGGGATTCAACCTTACATTATGCTCTAGGAGTCGATCAAAAACTTTCTCCAATACACCAATATGTTCTTGTCAAGTTTTGGATTTAGCCAAGAGATCATCCACATAGTCTTCGATAATATTATGCATGTAGTCATGGAAAATGTATGTCATGGCACGTTGATAAGTGGCACCTACATTTTTGAGGCCAAAGGGCATCACCTTGTAACAAAAAGTTCCCCAAGGTGTAGTGAATGTTGTTTTATGTTGGTCATCAGGATTTATTCGAATCTGGTTGTATCCTAAAAAATCATCCATGAGTGAAAGCATTTCATGGCCAATGCAAGTATCGACAAGAGTATCAATGTTTGGGAGAGGGAAGTCATCCTTAGGACACGCTTTGTTAAGATCTCAAAAGTCAGTGCATACGCGTATCACCCCATTAGGCTTACGAATGGGTACCATGTTTGAGAGCCACTCAGGATAATCGATAGGAACTATGAAGTTCACGTCTAGGAGTTTTTGAAGCTCTATTTTTACCAAGAGGGCCATGGTAGGATGCATTCTCCTAAGATTTTGTTTGAATGGCTTAGCATCAGGTTGTAAGGTGAGATTGTGGACAACTAAACTAGGGTCAAGATCGGGCATGTCCTTGTATGACCATGCAAATATACCCTTCTTTCTCTTGAGGAGAGCAATAAATTGCTCTTGTTCATCGGGTGATAAGATTTTGCCAAGCTTGACAATTTGGGGATTGTCTTTGTCTGAACTAAGGTCCACATCGATAGTATCTTCAATAGACATGTGGGAACCTTCCTCAAGCTGATGGGGTGTAGGGATCAGATGAATATCATCTAAGATGTCATCAAAATCTTATGGCTTATCCTCATCTATATCTGCCTAGAAAACCTCGAGATCCGAAGGTGAAGGTGAAGGTGAAGGTGGAGGGGATGGAGGAATGTAGTTGGTGGAAGCCCTTAATAGTTCCTCTGAAAAGACAAATTTGGAAAAGGTTGGAGGTGAGGAAATCTGGTCCATATCAATAAGGCTTATGTCAATTGGAATTGGTTTAGCCAGATCGTATGGATTGTGGAGTGGGGTGAATAAATCAACAGGATTCATGTTGACTTATGGGCAAGGTGGACAAGGTTGGATGGAATGGATGGAACCTAGGAACCGGTGCTAGGAGCTTGGTTAACCTGAACAACAGCAAGCAACACAAAACATATTTTATTAAATGGTATATTTACATATGTAATGCAAAGAAAGCAAACATATTTTTTGATTTTTGATTGATTTTTTTTTTTGTAGTGGTGATAACCACTATTTTGAATTATGTACATATGTTACAAGTTGGCTTATGGAATGGCTTAATGGAATGGAGGTGGTGGTTCACCGGTAGGGGCGGCTCGCTCTTGTGGAAGAAGCAAGCGAAATATGGGTTCATGGATGGGGAACATGTTGAGATAAAACTCATCTTGTTCGGTATGGGGAATGATGGGCTCCGATTCTTCTTCAGATTCATCTAAAATTATCGACATAAGTTCAAATTCTTCATAGATTTCCTCATCAGAATTATCGAGATGGAGGGCTTCTTCTCCTGAATTGAGGTTAAGCCTTTGGAAGGCTTGTTCAAAAGAAGAGATGGTAGGAAGTGGGTGGAAACCTAGACCTGAACGGTCATGCACCTCTTGATATGGAACATCGATAGGTTGATGCATGCCCTATTCATGCAATCCTAGGCCATGGCCTTGCCAATTGACAATGTGGAAATATCGAGATGGAAATCCTGACATGTTTGAAATATTGGCAAGTTTTGGTTCTTTGGGCTCTTCTATGGGTGTTGGGCTTGATGAAGATTCAATGCCCCCATATACAAAATTAATGCTATTTGGAGTTGAACCCATATTGTAAACTACTCCTATTGCTAAAGGTTGGTCACATGGGTGACCAAAATCCTTAGCACTAGGGATGGTGAGGGGTGTGATGGTGATGTCATCGACCATGTATTCACCAATACCAGGATTGGTGAGATGGACTTCGACTTGGGATGATATGGGAGGATCATGGTCAGGCGATGGATCGGGAAAGGGTGGAAATGGAGGTATCTCACAATCCATCAATTTGACTTGTGAGACATTAGGTGAAGGAGATGGATTGGATTGGGAAGGCTACATGATGAGTGGATGTTGATGATGTGGATTGACTATGACCACATGTGCATGTAGTCATTGATGATGATGATGAGGGTATGGTGGTTGGTTGAGGCTTGGTGATGGGGAGCTCTTCAAGAATGGGATCCTTTGATGAAGAGGTTGGTGGAGTGGTGGATGGATTGGATGATGGTGATAGGAAAATATGAGTGGAAGGGAGCATGGACTCATAAGGATTTGAGATGAGATTGCAATACTTAAATGGCTCGACATTCGTTGGTATGCAATGTACCTATCCCTCATGGACATATTTCAAGCATTGATGTAAAATGGAGGGGACACATCTCATTTCCCTCATCCAAGGTCTTCCAAGGAGTACATTGTATGCCATGGATCCTTCCAAGATGTGGAACATTGTGTGCAATATTTTAGCCCCTACTTCGATGGGCAAAACAATAGTGCCAACTATGGAACACAAAGCATCATTGAATGCTTTGAGGGTGAAGGATGATTTGGTGATGTGAGATGGAGGAAGGTTCAAATGATGGAGAGCGAGATGTGGTGATAATGTTGATAGAGGAACCGGTATCAATGAGGACTCTCTTGAAAGGTTTCTTGTCAATTAGAGCCATGATATGCAATGGAGGGTCTACTGATCCCGATGAGATTGGCTTAATCTCAAAGTCATAAAATGTTATGGAAGGCTCCATGCATGTTTGAATGCTCCCCACAAAGTTGTTGAAGGCATTAGGATCTTGCGATTGCAATTCGATGGATTTTAGAATTTCCATTAATGCCTCCCGATGTGGGGGAGATTGTTGGATTAGCTCATATATTGACAATTTGGTGGATGCCATTTTCAAACTTGTAGTTAACCAGCTACTCAATGAGATGACTGGTCGGGGTGGATGATTGATGGGTGGATTTGATGGATTTGATTGACTAGGTATATGAATGGGTGATGATGGATTAGGGGAAACTTGGATGGGTGGCAATGTAGAAGGTTGTGAGACACTTGCTTGAGGTGGTTGCCTTTGTTGGTTATTCCATTGACCTCTAGTGACCACATGAATGGCCCCTACAAACCCTTGGTATTGTTGAATATGGTTGACTTGGTTAGGGGGAGTTTTAGTGTTAGCTCCCTCTACATTTGGTTGCACCTCCTCGTGATGAGGAAGTGGTGTCTAAAATATACCAAGGTTTTGGTTTTGTTGAGCGAGGGGATTACTAACTTTGATCACCCCAAGTCAATAAGGTCTTGGACTACATTTTTAAACATATGGCAATTATTGATGTCATGCCCATTTTACCTATGATAGGGGTAAAATAAGTATTCTCAATAATTTTTACCACACTTGGTGGGATCATCCGGATCTAATTTCAGGAAAAGCAAGTTTATTTGTCTCATACAACCTTCTAAATAGAGAGGCATATGACTCATCTAGTGGGGTATATTGGTGATTCTATTGGATAAACTATCACTAGGGATGGTTTTCCATAGGTGGCACTATGTTTTGAACTGTTGGAGCTTGTGTTGTTGAGGGGACCGCATGATAGGAAATTTTTTGTGGTACTTGTTGCACGGGTTGTTGTTGAGCCATTATCGGCTAGCTCATGACCACTTGATTGACTTGATTGGATTGGGTGGCTAGGGTAGCTTGTGTTGATTTTTGTTGGCCTAAATAATTACTTTTGTATTGGCCCTTATTTTGCCATTCTTTCTTCTTGGGATTAATGATGCCTTCTTGGATTTTGATATCCTCAATGACACTAGCCTGAGCTAAAGCTTCTTCAAAGGATTGATAAGTTCTTAGTTGGAGCATCCAAGAGATGGGTTTTAAGCAACTCTTGGTGAATAGCTTAATTAGCTCATCCATTGGTAGGGTGAATGGCAATTTTGTGATGATAACCCTCCAACGATTTCTGAAATCATAGATAGATTCATCATCTTGTTGTCTTAAGGCATAGACATCAGATAATGAGATATTATTTTTAACATTTAGGATGAAGCGATCAAATAATTGCTCAATCAATTGGTCAAAAGTATAGATACTATGGCTTGGCAATTGATTGTACCATTCTATGGCATCCCCTCCTAATGTTTGAGGAAAATTTCAAAGCATGAGAGCATTATCATCTTGAATTCTGAAGCATGCATGAACAAAGGTGCTCACATGTTCTTTGGGATCCTCAGTTCCCTTAAATTTGTCAAACTTGGGTACCATAAAGTCTATCGGATATGGTGGGGTTGGTACTGTAGACACTAAAATGTGGTAAAATTGATTAAGCATCCACAAACAATGATAAAATTTGCATCATATGGCCCCTTGGGCAGCCCTCAAGAGGCTCACAGTGGTTCTAGCCACTCTAAAAAGGTTTTTGGAGGATATCAGCCCAATTTTGGGAGGTTTTGGCCCAAAATTCACCATCGTTCCACCCTAGTATTGTGGTATATTCCCACCATACCACCCTGGGACGATGGTGAGCCATCGTCACACGGTGGGACAATGAGCAAGTTTGACAAAAAAAAAGTCAAATTTGGGCCAAATGGCACCCAGAAACTACCATTTAGAATGCCATATGGAGCATGCGGGTCAGAGGGAACTGAATCCTTATGAAACACTTCTTAATGGAGGCCCAAAATGGATATTCTCTTCCCCATCCAATGCATGCCTCCGTTTTGACAAGTGGCGTCTCCTGCCATGCATGCCCTTGCATGCCTTTTTGCACATGAGCCCCTTTGGGCTATAAAATGGATTCAATATCCACACAAAAACATATAGAGAGGAGTTCTAAGATTTAAAATGGAGTGCTTTTGAGATTTCCCCTCACCCTATTGCACATTTTTGCTCTCGAAATCTCTCCTTTTTGAAGGAGGCTTTCAAGTGACCTCAAGAAGGCAATTCGAGAGTAACTTTTCAATACGGATGAATTTATTCATATAATTTGACAAAAACACACCTTAGGTTATTTAGAAACATATTATAGTGGTTTTGTAACAAAATTTGTCCGGATTTGGTGGGTATCCCCTCCTAGGATGCCCCCCAAATAGTTACAGTCACCATCACCCCCCTCGGGATGAGGGTAAATTATTAAACAATTTCATTACTATTTTTAATTTTTAATTTTCTATATTGTCTCATTATTCTACATTTAAAATTTCAAGTTATTTTGAGTTAAAATGAAATATTTATAGCATTTTTAAGTTTTTGTAGGCTCGTAGGGCCCATCCGGGCACCCCAGTTTGATGCAAGTGGATACGGAATCCAATTTGAAAATATGATTATATGGGTTGTCTTTAAATGTCACTTTATGTATACTGACAAAATTTCATGAGTTTTGGATAAGTGCAGGTTCAAGATTTTGTTGTCTTCCTTTCGCAGGTTGTTGGAGGGCGACGCTAAATCGAGGGGTCTACGGATGCAATTTACGATATTTTTTTGGTGATATCCTCCAAAAAAAACTATTTAACATCTCTAAAAATTTTCAAGTAATTTGGATATCATTTGATGCATTTTTAATTCATATGCCATTTTGCCCCTGTGGGGATTGCATGTTTTCACCATACACCCTTGCTATTTGACCTCTTTTTTCTTTTTTGTGTGCAGGTGAAGATCCTTATAAGGCTTTGGGAAGAAATATCAGACATCAAAGAACCTATATGCAAGTATCAGTGGCATTGGATCGCCCACCTCTATTGTGAGGTACGCGGAGAAACATTAGATGTGCACCCTGATTCCTTGGAGGAATTGATCCTTGGGAACCCCAAAAATTGTAACAATTGTATCACATTTTGATCCATAGATGGGAATTCTATGTAAAATTGTATCTAATCCACCCAATTAATAAAGAAGACACTCATTTCATTTCATTCTTTATTTCTTGGTATTGCTTCATTTTCATATGCATGCTTTCTTTTTTGATGCCCATAAGCGAGATGGGATAGATACGCATATTTTTTCTCTTCATTAGGTGCATCACTTTTCCCTACTTTAGTTGCAATCATGGTGGGACTCGAACCCTTTTTATTTGGATGAAAATTTGACCTCTTTCTTGCATTTTTTACCCTTTTTGTGTTGCAGGTGCTCCCCTTCCCACCCTGGAATGGTGGCAAAGGCTTTATCTGGCACAACCTGGGATGGTGGCTTCATTGCACCACCCTAGAATGGTTGTGAGGCTTCTATAGGCTTTATGTTTGAGGAAAATTTCAAAGCATGAGAGCATTATCATCTTGAATTCTAAAGCATGCATGAACAAAGGTGCTCACATGTTATTTGGGATCTTCAGTTCCCTTAAATTTGTCAAACTTGGGTACCGTAAATTCTACTGAATATGGCGGTGTTGGTACCAAAGTATGGATTTTTTTTTGATCAATTGGCATAAAATTGGTTTATGTTGTGAAAATATGGGAGTGAATTACATCAATTGATCTATTTGTTTCTACATGGCCTCAATTCGAGGGTCTTTCTTAGGAATGTGGAAATCCTGAATTACTTGATGGGTTTGTGGGGGCATGGAGAGATGTTGTGGAGTGATAAAATGATGAGGATATTGGTATTGATGATTAGGAAAATTTGATGGAATATGATGAATGTGGATTACTGATGAAAGGATGGGGAATTATGGAATGATGTTGATGGATGAAAGTTATGGCTAGGCTAGCCAATGGGAATAGGATGGGTAATGGTATGGGTTGATGGGAGAATAAGGATAGAGACCACAAAATACTAAGGTGCCCATAAGGGACCCTAGTTGACAAGGGTAGTCTAAGTAAATTTATGTAAAGGTGTAGGGTTAACTTGTACTTGTTGTTGAGCATTCTGACGTTGTCTAAGTAATTTGTTCAGGTGTTTCCATGCTTGACTAATATCTCTATCAGAGGCTAGGGGTATGGAGGTAGATGGTATAGAAGATGTGGTTTAGATACAAGTTACACTAGGTATGGCAAATTGTGAAGCTGGAACTTGTGAAGTAGCATTGACTTGTGCTTCATACAAGGGGTTGGTATAGGTGGAGGTATATGAAGTGCTAGGAGCACTTGAGGGTTGAGGGATGGATGTATGGGATGAAGGTACAATTGATGCCTCAAAAAGAGGGTTAGTATACACCTGGGTAAAGGTGTATGGGGGTTGGGAGTAGACAGACTCTTACTATAAAGCATAATCATGTCTAGGTAAGTTGGGGATAGACTCTAAGGCATAATTAGAAGACTTCATGAAGGCTTCTACTCTTGCCATGTCTATATGGGTGATGTGGTTATGAATTGTACAAGAAGTTGAATCCTCTTGAGGCATGGCCATGTGGAAGGTTGTGGAAGGTAAATAATGTGAGGGACCTACAGATAAATCTGCCTGTGTCACATTCAGGGTATCTACCATAGAAGTGGTGGGGAAAGTGGATGAAGATTCCATTAATTTTTCTTGACTTATTACTTTCTTTTGATTTCTAGTTAATACCATAAGCAAAGTAAATCAAAATATAAATTAAAATGCCAAATGTAACACAAAAACTGAAATGCTTAAGGAAATAAACAAACAATGCTAAGTCTCAATCAATGTGGCTTACCTTGTTCATTAATTATCTCCTTTTAATGTGTGTTCATTTTATGTGCCAGTTTTGTGTGTTTTGATTTTCTAATCTTTATTAATGAAACAAAGGTGAAAAACTATGGCTAAGGTAGGGCAACAAGATTCTTGTTTGTGATGAAATCCAACAATTTTGCTCGGGGGTATTCCTAGGGTGTCTAAGGGCAGATATTGGTGGATGGAGATGAATGCCACCATCACCAAATCTCAAGCAATGGTTGGTGATGAAATCCAACCACTACTATTTTATATGAATTGTGATGTATGTGAATTATTTTTAAGATTTATGTTTTCTATTGTATACAGACAATGATAAAAAAAATTAATTTCATAAACCTGAACCAGAAGCCAACAAAATATTGCCAAATTCTCCAAAGGGTGTGAAGTACACTGCTTAAGATCCCCTATCTAAATAATAATGGGAGGGTTCATCCACCCCTCTGCTTGGAATCACCCAACTGATAGGGATACTTTTGGCAATCTAATATTGTTCCAACTTAGATATACAAAAGAAAATATCTTTAACCCTAAGATGCAACACTAGATTATGCAAGTTTTAGTTCAAATGCAGAAAAAATGTAGTAGTTTACACCCAGAAAACAAAAAACCTAATCCAAATATGTGAATGAATGCAGATCTAAAAATGTAAACTAATATGCATTCATTTACAAATTTCTTAATGATGATTCATTTTATTGTTTAAAATCTGAAAAATACAGAAGATACCCAAAATACGTAAAACAAAAAACTAGGGTTTTAAATAGTTAACTTACTGGAAAGCCTACGTTTTTGCTCCTAACTTTCCATAAATGCCTTTGGGCACTTTTGAATGCTTTTTAGATGCCCGTGGGTTCTTCTGGATGGCTTTGAATGCCTTTGGGTATTTTTGGATTGCCTCCACTGGGCATTTTGCACACCGTCTATAAGCTTCTGTAGACGTCAAAAACCCTAGATCCAACGAAATCTATAAATTTTGTGCTTCTAAAAAACCTGCAAGATGACAAAAAATAGAAAGTAAATTAGTAAAATAGATCATAAATAGAAACCCTTAGGGGATCCCACCGTGATCACCATTTGAAAGATGTAAAACGCAACACACAGACAATGCTTTGAACAAAATAAAATGCAAGGTAACACAAGATTGCACAATAGAATAAATTCTTTATTGATGGGGGAGCCTAGAAACTCCATTTTTTACAAGCTTGGATCCTTGAATCCTTTTGATACAATATTACAATAATTTAGGGTTCTTCGAAACCCTAAGAAGCAAAGTCATGGTGTCTTCAAGAGCATCTTGATCCCAACAGGGTTCAGTGGGCTTTTCGGTATCCAAGACTGGACCTCTCTAGATTTTGATGTAGCTCCTTCATATATGCACACAATGACACAAAAAATTGTTAGTAGTATATGCAATAGCTCCATAGTGTAAGTCCTTTTATATGCAATAATAAAACCCTAACTAGATACTGCAAGTATAGTGAAAAAAAATAGAAAGCACATTTATAAAAATAATAAATAATAGATCTATTTTACTTATGTATGTTTTTATGTGAGAAACCTTATTTAGAGGATTGGTGTGGCGCTGCCCTAGCATCACCTAGATGCTAGGGGGTCTTTAGGAATGATAGCGTAAAAAACCCGTGGGCGCCTGGCTGTTGCAGAAAACACCCATGGGCACCTGGGGCTAAGGGGAATTATTATGTAGAAGTAGATCCTAAAAGGGAGAAAGGATGGTGGAGATGATGGGGGGTTACAATTATCAAATATGGTGGCCAAAGTAATGTGAGGTGACTTAGGGCACTTAAGGATTTTAAGTACTCAAGGAATTCGAATACTCAAAAAATCCAGGGACTTAGAGAACTCTAAAACTTAGGAAAATCAGGGGTTGAGGCATCAAAATGGCTCTTATTTATAATATAACCTAAGGCATGCTAGGGTTTCAATGACACTAATCGTGTGGTTGAGATTAAAGCATATCCAAGGGTAGATAATAAATCTAGGGTGTGGCACAAATTGATGTAAATGGGTGGTTGGGATTAAATGAAATTGGATGGCTGGGATTAATTCACTTAAATAAATACATATTTATTAAATATATATTAAAATATAATATAAAATATTATATTTAAATATATAAAATAAATAAATATAAATAAATGTGAATAATGATCGAAAATGACAGGAAAATAGGAATAGTGGTCAAATTGGCTAGATTTTGATGGTGGAAATGGTGGGAAGGCTAATATGGAAGGCAAATGGCTAGGATTTGGTGTCTACAAGTCTATGAGTCAACTACCTAGGAAATAAAATCCTAGAGCAAAGAATTCAAGGTAAAAGTTGACAACCCTACTATCAAAAGAATGTTGTTATTACCAAAGGGTGAAGTACATATTGATGAGAAATAAGAAAGGGAGAATTTTGAAAAACTTTCAGATAATGAAAAGATGACCTTCTTAAGGTTAGAATATAAAATCCAAGTCCAAAATGACCAAGTTCTACAAGGCTTTATTCCTCTCAATATGTTTGAAGAAAATTCAAAAGATTACCTAAGTATGATGAATTTACTCTTAGGAATGGAGCATGATGATAATGTTAGCATGGACCAGCTAGGCATTTTGTATAGAATGAAGTGGGAACCAAAGATCCTAGATTTTATTGAACAAGTAGTTAAACTAAGGTCTGAGGCATTTTTCATCAATCTGAACATTCAAATATTAATAATTTCTAGTATATTTAATTCTATTCTAGAACATAGATATGTTTCCTAACTTAAAAATAAAATAGAAAAATGGGAAAGGGAATGATGTGTCGATTTATACCTGGGTAAGGAATTTAATTAAGGGTTCTTATTATATTTTTATTGACTATTTTTCTACTTTAACCATTACCTTAATAAGAGAATCTTGAATAAAATGCATTTCCCAATACTGTAAACCCTTTATGGAGGGTACAATTATTAGGGATTGGTGCTTTGCTGATGAAGGAACTATTATCATAATTCATGGTTTTAGTTTCCCTATCTACCTCCTACCTAGACAAGCCCTTGATCAAGTATTTTCCCTAGAAGTATTTAGAAAATTTGATATGATAGACTTTAAATATGGAAGTGGAAAAGCCAAAGGTATTATATTATCTATAATAACTCAACTTAAGAGGGGTAACCTTGCATAGGAAGAGAGGATCCTCTATTAGGAATTAAAAAAATTAAATAAATATGAGCATATGATCCTAAGAAGAAATTTTATGTATATCTAAAATATATTAAGAGGCCAAAGTTCACTCATGAATAGAAGCCTCAGATTGAAAAGTTCAAAATTTTTAAAGATGAAAAAACAATGTGCCCTCTAAATGAGCTTACTAGACCTCTGTAAAGCCTTAAACTATATGAATTTTTCTATGAGGTAAGGGGTAGCTTCAACCCATGGGATAAAGTAAGGATAAAGTAAATAAGGATAATATGGAGGAACTAAGATAAAGCCATTGGAAAGTTCTTAAAATAGAGGAATGGTGGAGGATGAGGTTATTGATTGGGAAAAGGAAGAAAAAAATTAACTCAATATAGGAAGAAACAACATTTAGTGATCTATACAATGTAAATTCAGATGCAAAAAGCTCAAGATCTAAGCAATACAGTGAACATAAATTTAGCATTAAAACACTCCAAAATATAAGGGTAGCTTAGACAAGACAAAAAGAGATACAAGAGCTAATTCCAAAATCCAGAGGAAAGTGCAAATATTTCCTCTTAGAAAAAAGGAACATCTCTCTTGCCAATCCAACAACTACCTCTACCAAAGTTACCAATGCAAGAAAATCAAGAGAGGGGAAAGCAAAAATTAGAACATGCAGCTAGTCCTAGTAAGGCAAAGATAAGTAAAAGGAATGCAATCTCAATAGAATAGAATGGTAGCAAAGTCTTGGTCTCAAGTCAACCCTACCTTCTTATGGCTAAGGAAAAGGTCCAAAAATCAAGAGAAATGATGCTACAAAAAAGAATCGAGATTCTCTCACCATAAAAATTACATTATCTCCAACTTATTCAATGATTTTCCATTATTGAGAAGAGATATATATGTTGCATTCTTTTAGGATATCCCCTTTATCTTTAGATCTAGCTTCTCCAATGTCTCATGCTACAATATATCTACTAATTAAAACACTATTGACATTTTCTTTATTTTTAGAAGAACAAAATGAAACACCAGAGGATTTGGTAGCTCTAAATCCTTAGTAGAGGTTTCATAAAATTCAACAACAAACAACTAAATACAATAAAGGGAGACAAACCCATCTATCTGAACAACTGGATACTACTTAGATTACCATTTCACCTCTCAACATAGAACACTATTATTTTCGAAAAGGGATCCACTAGTTTCAAAGCCAAAGAAGGATATGATAGAGCAATATTGGAAAGTATCAACAATTGGTGTAGACTTGAAGGATGTGCAACCCCAAGATGTGATGAAGCTCACCAGTAAAGCCAACAAGATAGTCAAATATGAATATAGTAAGAAAAGAAAAATATCTAGAGTAGATTAATAAAGTCTTGAAGGATTTCTAGGCCAAAGCCAATGCCCTTTAGAACTAGATAAATATGTTAACTAAATAATTAAAAGCATAGAAATATGAAGCTATCCTAAAGAAAAAGGAGAAATATCTTAAAGATATTTTAAATTAGTTTACTAGTCAACAAGCTTAGTTTAAATAAGAAAGGGATTCCCTACTAAAGGAAGTAGAATATTTGAAGTGGAAGGGAAAAAAGGAGCAATGGCTTGGGATTAACAATATTATTAAACATACTAGAGGTACTTACTAGGATGAGATCAATAAAGTTGCATTGATATTATTCTTGTTATTCAAATTTATAAATGTAGACACACTCTTAAGTATTCAGATAGATGAGAAAGTCAAAAGGGATCTCAATAAAATTAGCACAAGACTTGAGAAAGCCAAAATCTATCAGCCTAAGCTAGCCACAATATCTAATTCTAATATCACAACTATGGGGATACAAGATATGAAATTTAAGGCACAAAGAGTGATTAACCCTTTATGAATGGAACATACAACAAATAAGTGCATCAATCATATCAATACCTTGTATGTTACCATTGGAAAGCTCAAGGTAAAATTGGATTCTTTGATTCAAGCAAGGCTTCTTTCACCATGGAAAAAATCTCAACTTTGCTCAAAAGAAGAATACTTAAATTTGATTGAGCAAAATAAGAATTCCCCCTTGATTTTGAAGAATATATGGATTCTCCTAGTGTAAAGGAAATAGCCTAGGTTATCGGGCCATTGATAGAATTAAATATGTAAGTATATAAAGTAATAAGCCAAAAAAAATATTTCTCTCAAGATGGTAAATATGGATTACTGGTAGTTTATGTTGAATTCTAATAGACTCAATTCCCATCGGATGAAGAATAGGTAAAAATTAAGCAAGTGTTGGATAAGATATCCATTTTGTGATTTCATTTTTGTTAACATTTTTTTTAGTTTTTGCATTATTTTGTAGTACTTATAAATTTTGACTCCATGCCTAAGGATAAAGACAACAATATTGGGTTCTCCTTCAAGTAGGCAACCACCAAAATTGTAATGACTCCTCACTACTAATTTTTCTTAAGGAAAAATTAAGGGAGATAAAATTTTTGATCATAGATGGTCATAAATTTGTGAAGATTGTAAGCAAAGGAGTAATCCTAACTTCTAAAATCAAGTGATATACTTTGGAAGTAGGAATCCAAAATAAGTCCCAACAATCAAAAGCTAAAAAAGTTGATAAAATAGAGGAAATAAAAGTCTTGATAAATGTAACGTTGAGGGATCTAGAGAAGCTTACTCCTAGATAACCCCAATATCAGAAAGATATAATAAAGGTCAACATTAGGAATTTTCAACTAGTGGATAAATGTATGGGGTTGAAGGATATTGAAGATACACCAAGGATTGGAAACCATTTTAGACAAGACAAAATGTACAAGATCCTAGGAAAAGTAGGTGATATAAATTAATGTGGTTTTATTGAAAGGAACGAAGGCTACCTACCAATGTCACCTTAGTTGAGCAACTCAAAAACATATTAAAAGAGATATGGTAGCCATAGTATCACATCTTGAAACCATTATGGTTAAGGACACTTCTTTTAATTTCCAAAATTCCCAAGAGAAGTAGTTAAAATTATCACAACCACCTACAATTTTTGGAGCGAAAATTTATCCATTATTATCTATAGATAGCAAAATTTTATGTTATGTAAAGGATCAACAAGTTTACATCTACAAGTTTCGTAAGCTTTCCTTTCATTTATTTTTGTGTAGCAATTAGCTCCTAAGAGTTTTATGGGTAATCAAACCCCCACTTTTGGCATAATATTTGTAATGATGTTTGCATATATATATTGGAGGATTAAGCATATATTTTGGGTAGCTATATATGGTTCTCATGCTCTAACCTGTCTTTCCATGTTAGTATGTGTTTGCAATATTTATCTATTTTTTGAGTTTTACTTGCATATATGTGTATATGAGAGGCCTACACATCTAGTTTGAGTAGTCATATGTGGTTTTCATTCTCTAACCCATCTCTTTATACATGTGTATGTCTGTAACTCTTATTAGGATCAACATTAGGAATTTTTAACTAGTGGATAAATGTATTGGGTTGAAGGATATTGAAGATACACCAAGGATTGGAAACCATTTTAGACAAGCCAAAATGTACAAGATCCTAGGAAAAGTAGGTGATATGAATTAATGTGTTTTTATTGAAAGGAACAAAGGCTACCTACCAATTTCACCTCATTTGAGCAACTCAAAAACATATTAAAAGATATATGGTAGTGATAGTCTCGCATATTGAAACCATTATGGTTTAGGACAATTCTTTTAATTTCCAAAATTCCCAAGAGAAGTAGCTAAAATTGTCACAACCACCTACAATATTTGGAGGGAAACTTTCCCCATTACTATCTATAGATAGAAAAATTTTATGTTATGTAAAGGATCGACAAGTTTACATCTACAAGTTTCGTAAGCTTTCCTTTCATTTATTTTTGTGTAGCAATTAGCTCCTAAGAGGTTTATGGGTAATCAAACCCCCACTTTTGGCATAATATTTGTAATGATGTTTGCATATATATATATTGGAGGATTAAGAATCTATTTTGGGTAGCCATATATGGTTCTCATGCTCTAACCTTTCTTTAAATGTTAGTTTGTGTTTGCAATATTTTATCTATTTTTTGAGTTTTACTTGCATATATGTGTATATGAGAGGCCTACACATCTAGTTTGAGTAGTCCAGGGTTTTGCATAGTGGCGAATTTCACAATTTAGCATGAATATTGGGATTTTCAAAATGTTAATTTTGCGAATTTTGGGGCCATAGACGTCGGCCCGTTCGCCCAAAAATTTTGGGATCTAATTTTTTAAGGGTAAATTCGCCCCATTGTCATAAGGTTTCCCACCTAATTTTCACCCTAAATTTATTAAAAATAAGAAATATCCCGCCCAAATCGCCCCTTGTACCCCTATATATATAGCTAACCCTGACAACGACTCCCATACAATTACAACATTTTTTTGGATAGCGAGCGATACAAAGAAGAATGCGACTGGTAGAAGGTGACCGACATAAGGCGAGTGGCATAAGGCGAGTGGCATAAGGTGATCGGCATAAGGTGACCGGCATAAGGTGACTGGTAGAAGGCGAGCGGCATAAGGTGATTGGAAGAAGGCGACTAGCATAAGGCGACCGATAGAAGGTGACCGGCATAAGGTGACCGATATAAGGCGACTGGCAGAAGGTGACCGATAGTAGGCGACTGGCGATGAGGCAACTAGCATAAGGAACCGACATAAGGCGATCGACATAAGGTGATTGGTATAAGGTGACTGGAAGTAGGCGACTAGTATAAGGCGACTAATAGAAGGCGACTGGAAGTAGGCAAATGGCATAAGGCGATCGACATAAGGCTAGTGGCATAAGGTGAGTGTCATAAGGCAAGTGGTAGAAGGTGATTGGCATAAGGCGAGTGTCATAAGGCGAGTGGCATAAGGTGAGTGGTATAAGGTGACTGGCATAAGGCGACTAGCTAAAGGTGAGTGGCATAAGGTGACTCAATTTATCGGTATGTTTCTTTTACCATTAAATTTCATTTAACATTTTATTCATGGACACTCAATAAGGAGGTTTATTCTGCTTGTGAATGATATTCTTGGGATAGATATTCTACTATCTCTAGTAGTAGTCTTTTTTATACCAATTATTTTCATTTTTAATAATGATGTTCTTTGTTCATGTTATTCTTCTGTTCATACAGGTAAAATGTCAACTACAGGCAGTGGAAAGAAGGGAGGCCAGTCTTCCAATAAAAGGAGTATCCTCAAATACTTTCATAATATTTCTAAACCCGGTCAACCATCAACATCTGCACAAATTGAAGGTATGAACACCTTTACTCACCAGTTAATTTTTTTACTTTGTTAATTTTAAATATAATGTCTTCATTCATAAAGAAGTGTGCTTTTTGGTTGATGGCTTTGTCCATTTTTATCTGTAGAAGGTATGCTTTTAAATGCCATAGTGATAATGAACCTACTATTGACACTAGTATTATCTCTACAGAAAACACTGTTAACCCTGGTATGCCTCCACTTCCACATATCCAAGTTAATGAACAGTCCACAGATGAAAATATTCTCAATAAAATCGAACAACAACATGAAGAGATTCCTGAATCTAACATGCCAAGTGGAAAAGAAACTAATAGTTCTTATGCAGTCCCTACTTTCGAAGAATCTTCATCAAAAAAATAAACGTGCAAGGTTATCTAGGTGGACAATTAACAGATCATTTCAGCCTGATTGGATATCAGAATTTCCATTTATTGAGCTAGTGCTTCCAGAGAATAGTAGTGATGCTATAACAGAATTGAGATGCGTAATTTGTAGTTGGAAACATGGAAAGGAGCATAGATTACAACTTAAGAAAGATACAGTAGAAAAACATTGTGGAAAGGTTTATATCAAAACAAAAGAAGGTGATCCACCAACACCAAAAAATTATAGGTGGAAGGATGCATCAGAGTGCGCACATATAAGAAATGTACAAGAATATGATAAAGAAATGAAACAAAAGCAAACATTGGTTGAGAAAGGTGCAACGATTCAAGCCCAATTTTGAAAAATGAATAAGTTAACTTTAGCTTCAAAAAGTTTGTAGTTTGTTGTTGTATTCTCTATTCTTAAGATGGGTAGACCTATGTCTGATTTCATGAATTATAAATCTCTATTTCGACTAGCTGATGTGCAGAACTTACCCAACGCCCATTGGTCAGATCGAAGTGGTTGGGAAATGGTAAAATGTCTCTCATTGGTTGAGCAGGATGACCTCAGAGAGAAAGTAAAAAAGGTAAAATTCATTTCACTTTCAATTGATGAGGTGACTACTGTTGACAATACATCTTGGATTTGCATGCATGTTTACACATTGGAAAATCATTTAAGGCAACCTCATTTACTTGGAATACACAAAATGGTGGAAAATTGTAATGCAGAAAACATTTACAATGTTGTTGTAACTAGTTTAAAAGAAGAAGCAGGAATGAATGAAATTGAAATAGCCACTAAGTTAATATGTGTAGGAGCTGATGGTGCTGCTACAATGCAAGGACACAGGAATGGTCTTTGTGTTAGACTACAAACATCGGTTGCCCCATATTTGATCCCTATTCATTGCATGGCTCATAGAATGAATCTTGCATACAAAATTGTGGATACATTTACAAATGTTGCGAGAGTGGAAGAGCTTGTCCGTGAAATTCATGAATATTTTTCACGTAGTCCAAAAATATTTTTAGAGTTTCAATAGTTTGCACTAGGAGTTACCGAAGGTAAAAAACTGTTGAAAGATGTGGATACTAGGTGGATTTCGATGTATCAACCGACATTAAGAGTTTTCAAAGAATATCAATCCTTGATAGGGTTTATGTATGCAAATCGTAGGGCAGTTGATAAGGCAAAAGATTTACTTTTTTGAATGAGTGACTTTGAAACTCTTCTCACATTGTGTGGAATTCTTCCAATGTTGGAAAAAATGAATACTTTGATCAAAATTGCACAAGAAAGATCAATTTATATTGTGGATTTCATCAAGGCGAGAATACAAATTTGCATGCATATTGATATGATGTACGCATCTGGTCAAAATTTTATGGATCCCATGTTTGAGAGTTGGAGAGCATTAACAAATGTGAATGGTCCTCAGAGTTTTCTGAAGTTCAATATAAATGATCATCTATGTATTAATGTCCGTGGAAAGGAAATACCTTTATATTGTTATGGTGTGCAAATGGATATAGCTACAAATGAAGTTGAGAAAATGCCCATAACCTACAACAGATTTCATGTAGTTGTAGATGATACAAAACTTAAACTGAAACAAATAGCAGAATCATTGACAAAAGAAATAAGAGACCATTTTCAAAGAGATGAATTGCTAGAGGCTATGGGTGTGGTTAATCCGATGTTTTGGGATCCTTGTAATGAATACCAGAATATAAATTCTTTGTTTCTCAAATACATGGGAAGTCTTGCTAGCCATTTCAATAAAAGTGTTGTAGTCAATGGTATTGAAATCAATGGCATTCTCAACAGAGATCTTTTGATGAAACAATCAAACTATTTTGGAACAACAATGTCTACTCAAGTTTCACAACTCTCTAACCATCATGAAGCAGGTTCTATTTCATGTTTGTGGAGATTATTACAACCAAGTACTATCTTACAACATACTATGAGTGAATATTTTCATTTATATGAATTATGTCAAATGATGATTTTGGGATCCGTGGAAGATGAAAGGGTGTTCAGTGCACTATCATATGTAAAATCTAAAGTTCGGAATAGGTTGGACAAAAATTTGAAGAATTGTTTGAGATTATATGTGTCGACCTATGAGGTGGAGGAGTTTCCTTATGAAAGAGCAATGTCACATTGGAATTCTTTGGCAGAGAGAAGAGGTGTAACGAATATTGATGATGATGAGGATGATAGTAACACTGGTCAGATTGTGATGACAAAAATTTTGGGAATGAGTGCAGAACATTTTGTACAATCTGAAAAGAGTTTGTTCCAGCTTCCAACACTATGATGCAAGGATGCATTCATTTGATTTGATTACACATATTATAATTTGATTTGATTTCACATATTATAATTTGATTTGATTTCACATATTATCATTTGATTTGATTTCAAATATCAGAATGAAAGGATGCTTTCATTTGATTTGATTTGAGTTCACATATTATAATTTTATTTGATTTCACATATTATCATTTGATTTGATTTCACATATTATCATTTGATTTGATTTCACATATCAGAATGAAAGGATGCTTTCATTTGATTTGATTTGAG
The DNA here is from genome assembly GCA_028583015.1 of Wollemia nobilis. Lineage (NCBI taxonomy): Eukaryota > Viridiplantae > Streptophyta > Pinopsida > Araucariales > Araucariaceae > Wollemia > Wollemia nobilis. The sequence continues at coordinate 504,470 of JAQPPZ010000480.1, forward strand.
TTCACATATTATTATTTGATTTGATTTCACATATTATCATTTGATTTGATTTCACATATTATCATTTGATTTGATTTCACATATCAGAATGAAAGGATGCTTTCATTTGATTTGATTTGAGTTCACATATTATTATTTGATTTGATTTCACATATTATCATTTGATTTGATTTCACATATCAGAATGTTTGAGTTCACATATTATTATTTGATTTGATTTCACATATTATCATTTGATTTGATTTCACATATCAGAATGAATGGATGCCATTGGATACTCTGTATAGCATAGCCCTCTGATTTGATTATGTATTATTTTATTACACATGTGTTACACATATTATTTGATTACACATGATTTGATTATTGGATTATCTGAAATGTGTTACTGGATATTTTATATATCATTTTACAATAGCCTTGTTATTGAAGTATTAGTCTAAAGTTTCTATTTTTCTTGTAGATTTGTAATGTATAAATCGTTATAGGCAACTTGTGAAAGTAAATGTCTATACTGCATTTTATGTCATTTCAAATTAATTCATATAACATAAAAGAACATCTTACTGCATCCACATACTTCAAAATTACTTAATATATCAACAAAAACAATCAAAACATAACAACATTCAAAACAAAGTTTCCTAGAGATAACACATTTTTTGGAAATGTTCTCTTTCAAAAAATTTACCATTCATTCACAATTTACAAAACATATCAAACATTATTTCTTCCACTTCAAATTAAAAACAACAAACTTCTACATCATCATAAATAATCAAAACATAGTAATAATTAAAACAAAATAGTCTCTTTCATTGAATTCAATTTTTAAAGAAGATACCATTCGTTCGCAATTTACAAAAACTATCAAACATTATTTCTTCCACTTCAAGTTACTTAATACATTAAAACATATAATAATAACATAACAACATTCAAAACAAAATTTCCAATAGATAACACATTTTTCAAAAATAGTCTCATTCATTGATTTCAATTTTCAAAAAGGATACCATTCATTCGAAATTTACAAAACATATCAAACATTATTTCTTCCACTTCAAATTAAAACATAACAATAATTAAAAACAAAATTTCAAAATGATAATACGAATTTTTCAGAAATTGCCTCTATCATTGATTTCAATTTTAAAAAATACCAGTCTTAATAATTTATAAAAATATAAAGAGTTTTTGTTTCACTTCAAATGCAACACAACAAACTTCTATTCTTTTCCAATGTTTCCTGAAGGTCCACCCACATCTACCTCAATATCCTTTTCTTCTAATGCCCCAACCCTAACCAAACTTTCTGTTGTAGTGTTGATCCCCGATAACAAGGCACCCTCTTCCTTCACTGGATCTTCTTTGAAAGGTGCATTCAGATCCTTCTCATTTTCTTTCAGTTTAGCCTCGACATCCAGGCCCCCATCTCTGATAATCCTCTTCAAAAAATTATTTTCTCTAACCGTCTATTGTAACCTCTTCTTCAATTCAATAGCATTATTAATGCTAATTTTGGCAGTCTTGATCAAAATTTTCATGGCACCGACTTGTTGCTTTAGGTGCTGGAAATTAGACTACAAAATAGAAATGAAAAAAGGTTAATATTTATAAACAAAACATATTTAACAAAAAAAAATTAGTTAGATGTAAAACTTACATCAGTTGTAAGTCGTGTTGTTTCTGCAACTGCTACTTTATTCTGATCTAGTGCCCATTCATTGAAATATGCTTGGGCTTCTGCATTGAGGTTTTCCAAATGATTCAAAACAATGGCCAGAATTTCATCTCTGTATGTAGACTCGACCTCCATAGTGCCAGATTCAACTTTATGTAGCAAAGCATCGAGCTTTTGGGGCTCATTCTCAATCTTTAAAAACAACTCTTTTCTCTTTGAAAAATTCTTATATCGGCCATTGATGGCTTTAATCAAAACCTTGGCCTGATATTCCCATTCTTTCAATTTATCAATATCCGAAAGAAGAGTATTATGAACTACAACTTTACATCTATCGGCTAATAACACATTTTCAGAAAAGTTTAGGATATCATCATTTGTTACACTACGGGCGGTGACTTGTTATGGGGCGGAGGGGGAAACTTCGGTGGCATCTACATTGACATCCTCTTCTCCATCAATGCCCTCTTCATCCTCAAGAATATCACTTGCATTTAAAGGGTAATTTTTAGGATTCATACCCTGATAAAGAAAGTCACATTCTAGAGTTCCCGAGGGCATTTGAGATGCACTCTCAACATTTGAAAAATTCTCTAAGGTTAATATCGGTACAATAGAAACATTAGATGATGACACATTTTGTGTCTCTGTAGCACTTCTTGCATGATGAGGTGGTGGTGTGAGGAACATTTTACCATGCATGCATGATTGGTTCCTCATAGGTGGAACCTACTATGGATGGACAAGAACTTGCTTTGAATGGATAGACAGTGGAACTTGTTATGGATGGACATGAATTGGTTGTGGTTGTGGCTATGGCTGATCAGATGGTGGAGCCATATTTTTTTTAGCCTTTTGAATCTAGCAGGTCCCTCTATTAAATTTCACACAAAAACATAAATTTAATCTTGTGTAAATAACAATAGCATTTAAAAAATATTTATTTAAACCATACATACCAGACTCAGACTCTACAACCATTGATGATTCAACCATTTGCCCTTTATCTAAAAAATATTTAGAACACATTAAAAAACATAATTTTAAGTCATTAAAATAAATCATTTAAAATAGTATTTTTGAAGAGTAAGGTTACCTTGTGGGTTGGAGGTAACCTCTTCCACGTCGACAGTAACAATTTCTCAAGTAAAAGGTGTCGCAGGTGTATGCTGAATTCGATCACCATGAGACCTCACACGTTTGGTGGGAGTTATTGGTGATGACTACGAATGTGTATCAGAATCAATAGATACTTCCTGAACCCTAAATGCGACATCCCTTTTACTTGAAGACTGAGATGCTCTTCTCTATTTTCAAAATAAAATTAGAGAATAACAAGATAGAATGAAAAAAAAAACAAAGATATTCCAACAAATATGTTTACCTGTATCTCATCATCAGACATGCCAATAGACAACAAATTGGGGTGCAATGCAGTGGGAGGACTGCTTTGTTGAAGGTTGAAATAAGCTTCCTAAAATAAACAAAGAATAAAATTGTTGGTAGTCACTGTATAAGCAGAAGATTGAATTTTTTGGGCACTCAAAAGGTCATGTTTCAGGCGGTTGGAAATGTGCATGGACCAATCAAATCTACCACCACCAATACAATGAATCAATAAATAAAGTGCCCAAAAAGGCATTTTTGTAGGTCGCCCCTACAGAATAAGCCTTGCCTAAAAAATTCAATGCAAGCATATAGAAATTTATCTCCAACATTGGAAATGTTTAAGCCCCTTTTGGACTTAGAAGAATTAACTAAAAAAAGAGACAACATTATTAGAAAACAAAAAGTACAACAAGGAGAACATTATTAGAGAAATGAAACTACAACACAACAATATTTAATGTTAAATAAAAAATAAATTTTCAAATTATACCTTTCAAATTGTTAGAATGAACAGAGTAAACGGTTCCAAGTGTGGATTTATCATCGTCGGTTAAGGCATACTGGTTGTTCACCAGTACACCATCCAAAAATGGTAGCCCTGTTAGTCACTGCACATCGGAGGGTTTAACCAAAAAAACAATGTCCTTGTTATCCAATCGCATCGAAATAGTGGACACGTCATGGTTGTAACAAGAAATGATTCGTTGCATCAACTGAACGTTAATGTTCAATTGTGGCATCTTCAACACACCAGCAAGTCCAATGGTGTAAACCCATTGGGAATCTCTATTAGGAGTGTTGAAAATGCTCTTGAAGTTGGGGCAGAAGATGTTCTTGAAATACACTTTAGAGGGAAGAGGAGAGGAAGAGCTAGCCATCTCTGAAAAGAAGTAGAAAAACACTCAGAAATGCTCTAGAAAAACATTGCCAAAACCTTCTGGAAATGCTGCCAAAACCTTCTCAAAATGCTGCTAGAATGCTCTAAAAATGATGCCAAAATGGTGCCAAAACGCTCAAAATGCTGCCAAAACGCTCTGAAAATGCTTGGAAACCGTTGTGGAAAACGCCCTAAAAATGCTGGAAAAAGGTTTAAAATTGCTCTGGAAAACATTATGGAAGAGGAAAAAAATGACCCTACAAATGAATTTATAGAATTTTGCATGGTGGAAGTTAATAGATGAATGACACATGGTAGAAGAGAGGACACGTGGCATCATCTAATTGATAAATTATGGTGGTCACCTTGTGCCACTCGCCATATGCCAGTCACCACATGCAACATGACATCTGCCAGTCACCACATGCCACATGACATCTACCAATCACCTTGTGCCACTCGCCATCTACCAGTCACCTTCTACCACTTGCCATATGCTAGTCGCCTTCTACCAATCGCCTTCTACCAATCGCCTTCGACTGGTCTACTTCCAGTCACCTTCTGCCACTCGCCATATTCCACTCACCTTCTGCCAGTCACCTTATGCCACTCACCTTCTATTACTCGCCTTCTGCCACTCGCCTTCTACCTGACACCTTCTACCACTCGCCTTCTATCAGTTGCCTTCTGCCACTCGCCTTCTGCCACTCGCCTTTTGCAACTCACCTTCTGCAACTCGCCTTCTTCCTGTCACCTTCTATCACACACCTTATGATAATTTTATTGATAATTTTAGTGGGAAAAAAAGAAAAAATCGCCATGTTTTGAAAAATTTTCTTCGAAAATATGAAAAATTCGCCCCAAAGTTTATACACTTTTCACGTTGATTCACCCCGATTTGATAAATACTTTTTTGGTACTACCCCTTATGCATAACCATGGAGTATTCATATGTGGTTTTCATGCTCTAACCCATCTCTTTATGCATGTGTATGTCTGTAACTCTCATTTAGGCTCAACATTAGGAATTTTTAACTAGTGGACAAATGTATTGGGTTGAAGGGTATTGAAGATACACCAAGGATTGAAAACCATTTTAGACAAGCCAAAATGTACAAGATCCTAGGAAAAGTAGGTGATATGAATTAATGTGGTTTTATTGAAAGTAACGAAGGCTACCTACCAATTTCACCTCAATTGAGCAACTCAAAAACATATTAAAAGAGATATGGTAGCCATAGTCTCGCATCTCAAAACCATTATGGTTAAGGACACTTCTTTTAATTTCCAAATTTCCCAAGAGAAGTAGCTAAAATTGTCACAACCACCTACAATTTTTGGAGGAAAAATTTTCCCATTATTATCTATAGATAGCAAAATTTTATGTTATGTAAAGGATCGACAAGTTTGCATCTACAAGTTTCGTAAGCTTTCCTTTCATTTATTTTTGTGTAGCAATTAGCTCCTAAGAGGTTTATGGGTAATCAAACCTCCACTTTTGGAATAATATTTGTAATGATGTTTGCATATATATATATATATTGGAGGATTAAGCATCTATTTGGGGTAGCCATCTATGGTTCTCATGCTCTAACATGTCTTTCCATGTTAGTATGTGTTTGCAATCTTTATCTATTTTTTGAGTTTTACTTGCATATATGTGTATATAAGAGGCCTACACATCTATTTTGAGTAGTCATATGTGGTTTTCATGCTCTAACCCATATATTTATGCATGTGTATGTTTGTAACTCTCATTTAGAATCATCTATGTTGAGGAGAGAAAGTGTTCACCTCTGGCACATAACATTCAAGCCTATAGTGCAAAATATTATTTGATCTTTGGTGTATCAATACTTTTTTAGCTTAGGTTTTTAACCTTTTTTTAGTTATTTCATTTTATTTCTCACATCCCTTTCTCCTTGAGTTGATAGTGCACATAAATATCATATCTTAACAAGGATTTGACCTTGTAAAATACTCTTGGAGACCTTGAATTGAGCTAAACCCCATGCTCTTAGGATAGACCCTGTTGTGTCACTCTACACAAGGTACGATTATCCATTGAGACAATTGAAGATAATAATAGTCAAGAAGAGTGTAGCTATTTAAACATTTTTATAGGTCATTCCAATATATTACATGTCCTTGTATACTATGCTAAAATTGATAGAAAAAAGTTTAATCTATATTATGTGGTCATTTTTATCATTAGGATTCATGATAAAAGGAAATTTTCTTTGGTTAAATAAAATGAAATTTCCTTTGGTTAAATGGATCAAGGTGTGTGATGATAAAACTAGGGGAGGTCTTGGTTTAAGAGTTCTTATGGATGCAAACTTAGCTCTAAGAGAAAAATTGAGTTGGAGATTATACAAATAGAGTCAAAGAAAATGGACAAGAATTCTTCTAAGTACGTTGATCCCAATGACCCAAGCTTAATATTTACTGTATTCTCACTATGAGATGGTTTTGCACTATGGAATAGTTAAAAAAATCAATTGATCTAGTTATTTAAGGTCTAATATGGGTGGTGGGAACTAGAGAAAAAATTTCTATTGGGATGGATACTTAGTGTGACAAAAAGCCACTCAATCTAGATCCAATTTTGAAACCATGGATGAGATTACTTCAAGACAAATATGGTGATAGGATTTCAAATAATTATGTACAATGATTAGGAAGGAAGATACAAATGTAAAGAAGATTTTTTACAAGTGTACCAAAAACCGTTGCTAGGAGGTAGTTGAGCAAAAAGATAACGACATTGATTATTTTAAGGGGAGATGAGGATAAGTTGATTTAGGAGTTGAATAGCTCAAGAGAATACATGGCAAGAAGTAGATATAAAGTAAAGCACCAACAAATAAGAATATCATAGATAGACATTTGGGATAACCTAAGCATTCTAAAAGTTAAAATTTTTGTATGGCTAGTGGGTCATTAGAATATTTTATCTTGGGATAACCTAATAAAAGGGGATTTTCATAATCCCTCACAATGTATTCTATGTAAAAATGAGGAGAGTATAGACCATCTCTTGGGACACTATTCAATAGTTTAGGAATTATGACAACAAATTCTTAATACGTTTGGTAAATGCATGGTGATGAATGCCAACATTAAAGAATGGTTAAAGCAATAATAGAGCACTTTTAAAAGTGAAGTGTTACAAGTAATTTGGGATATATCATAAGATATAATACTTTGGATTGTATAGATAAAAAAATGGATGAATATTTAAAGGAAAAGAAATTAGTTTAGAGATAATGAAAAGGAAGATTTATTTAGACATTGAGGATTCTAAACTAACCCTATCAACTTTTTGAATCCATAATCTCAAAGCAAAGAGCCTTGATAGATGAATTCAAGTCATCAAATTGAATTATGATGTTGGGTATAGGTGAAACAAAAGGAAAACAAAGAATATAAAGTGAAAACCATTGGAAGTGGAGTTGGTCAAACTAAATTTTTATGAAGCATCTAAAGGAAATCTAAGACTAATAGGAGGAGGAATACCTACAAATAATAGGAGTGAGATTTTATCACTTTACGCTTTCAATAGTGGATTTAAGACATATAATGAAGTTGAAGCTTGGGCAACTTCGGAAGGGTTTAAAAATAAATGAAATGGAATAAAGTATAGATTGAAGGTGGTTCATTAATAGTAATAAATACAATTTTGAGGAAAGCAAAGGCTTCGTGGAACATACAAGATATCATTTTAGAAATACAAGACCTTGCTACAAAGTTTGAATAAATAAATTATATATATATATATATATATAAGTAAAGGGGAACAAATGTGCAGATAGACAAGCCAAAAGAGGGGTTTAATATAGGATTGTGAAGTTAAATTCTATTTTCCTTGGTTAGAGGAAGTAGTAATTTTAGCTAAAGCTCACATGAAAATGTACTGCTTGAGTCAAATAATAATTAAGATTTACTTTAATGTTTTTCATTGGTAATATTTGTTGTATTTTATAATATTAATGTATTTTTATATAAACTATTTATTATAATTTTTTTGGTTGCACTTATGCTTTAGGAAGGAAACTAGCAGTCCAAATCTAGTAAAACAAACTTATGACAACATGATGTTTTGGAAATGTTACTGTACTTGCAATACATAAACAATAGATGTGGAATTTTGATATTGTGAAAACTATTACAGAAAATATCAATAAGGATGCTAAATTTTTGGAACATTTGTATTTACAAAGAAAATTGAAGAAGATCCTGAAAAATAAAAAATTCAAACTTTTTATAAAAAATGATGTAGGTATCTATCTATAACAACTCATTTGAGATGAGAATTGAATCTATTTGTAAACTCTCAATTTGTAAAAGAAAGAGTTGTGATTTGTCAAGGGGACCCAAAAACAACCCCTTTTTCTCAAAAAAAAAAAAAAAAAAAACATATTTGATAAGAAAACAATCTAAATATGGTTTAATTGAACTAACAATAGACATTGTTTTGTTACTTGATGAGAGTGGCCCCCATAGAAGCCGCACATATCTTATTAAGAAAAAAAATTAAATAATCATGATTTTTGATTGAATGCAACTAAGTATTGATTGAATTGGATGGTTTATTACCCGATAGGCATCCTACAATGGCAGCCAAGAAGGTCAGCCACGCCATAAAAAATATTAATATTTTATTAAAAAAGTCGACATTAAGAAAATTATCCGTCGACATTAAGGGTTACGGTGGATTTAAAATATTTAAACTATTTAAACTAAAATGGTGCCCAAACTAGCTTAGATATATAAAATATATATATCTATAAACGTCGAGAGTTATCAATCTCGAGGCGGCTATCTATCACACCCCCTGAGATAGGCGCCTCAAGATTGATAACTCTCGGCGTTTATATATATATATATATATATATATATATATATATATATATATATAAAAGCTAGTTTAATATCTTTATGTAACAAGACTAGTAAAGTAGAAGATAAACATATAAAAAATAATTCTTTTTAAAATATGATTGTGAGTACGAGTAATGATTAGTTTGGTTCTTAATCATATAATATATAATATTTAATGTTTCACTATAGGCAATAAAGATGCACATAGAATTTGAGTTTCTAATTTTTGTTATCATCCAAAGTATAAACCCAAGTATTATAAATAAATCAAAAGTTGTTTATGAATCCAAACTCCCTTGAACATAACATATTTGATATGAAAGATTAATTTTATTCATTATAATATATACAAAAATCTATTAATAAGTAATACCAATTTTTTTAGAAAAATATTTACATGCCTTGTGACTATTTGTGGTTGTTAACAAATTTATATAAATAATTTAATGAAAGATATTTTATATAGGTCCTAGCATATAGTGGTATTGTGACCTTGGCATCTATCTATACATTATTAGTAAGATTTAAACCTTGGTCTTCACTTTGAGTGTCAAGTTTTAATCATTTAATTGCATATTCAATCCTTAAAACCAATGATGTGTGTTTCTTCTTCATTAAACAATATTATATATAAAGAGATTTTTTTAAAAATAAAAAGTTATATGAGATTGAAATGGGTATACCCATGTTATGGCATAATGGTATTACAACTACTTGGCAATTATACATGTATAACTTAACAAATTCTAACCAAATTTCAATTCCAAAGAAAATTATTACATAATAGAAATATTTTTTTATATTAACATCAAATATATTCTTTTATGAAAATAAAAAATTATTTATATCATTATCATTTATCTTATTTATCTTTACATTATCAATAAATTAATTTTAAAATATTAAAATAATGATAATAATAATAATTTTTATCTATCATAATCAAAAACTCCTTCAAATCATCATTAACTTTACAATCAAATATATATTCATTTTAAGAACTCTACATCCTCGACACTAAAACATTATTTGTGTAAAAGTAATGGAAGGTCATCCATTCAAAGTGTTCATGCAGAGGCAGGAACAAGAGGAAAAGCGAAGAGAAAAAAAAAAAGATCAAACCTTATGCAAGGAGGCCATCATTGTCAAAGTTCAAATACTTTAAAATCCAATAGTGATATGATATATCTAAAGTTGTGAGGAAGACCATCATGATGTATCTAGATGCATGGGATTGCATCATAGCCATATATAAGCTTTACACATATTTTATTGATATATTATGTTTTTATTCTTCAAAGCACTTTATTTAGATAGCAACTTTACCAGTCTTCTTGCTATGATGTTGCTTTCATATATTTTTAAATGGCACATCACCTTTAAAAGTATTCATCTCTCTTTAAAAGAGGAAACACTCAAGATTTTGACAGCAGAAAGTGTCTTTGTTTTGCCAAGAATCAATGTAGCAATATAAGCCACGTTTCTTCCGGTTATTAAAAAATATATATATATTATATTATAATTATAGTAGTTTAATTATATGAACTTTGAAATTTTAAATAAAAGTTAAATATTTATTTTTAACAAATAGATTTTAAAGATTTTTTATGCAACTAAAAAAATTCTTATAAACTTTAAAAATTAAAAAAAAAAAACCTTCCTACAATGTTAAAAACTACTATGACAGCATATCTTAAGAATTATGACCTTTTCACCAAATTCACATTCTTGAATTGATCTTTTCATAATTTGTAAGAGACGACTTAAAAGAGACTGTCAAAGAAACTGATATGCTTTCGCATCAATGTTTTTCTTTTACATTTAAATCTAAACATGATGTGATTTTTTCCTAACTAGTTGAAATGCTTGCCAATAATTTCAGGGTGTCTTTTTCCTGTAGTATCTTTCATCACAGAAAAGTTGAAAAAGGATCCGAGCAAAGAAAAATCAAGCAATATGTGTCCACATTACTGAAAAGAAGCATCAAAATATCTAGATGAAAAGAGTGGCTTTATATAGAAGAGGTTAAGTGAAATATTAATAGAGCACATATCAAAATTAATATATTTTAATTTGTTAGGTAAAGATAAAGTTAATGTTTAAATTGTTTAAGAAATCGATAATTTATATCTACAATTTTTTGGCCATTAGTAATTGATCAATATTTTTCCAGTAAATATATGTATAATTTTTAGTAAGGAGTTTGTTGATGTCATATATTACAATATGTATAATTGTTGGTAAGTAGTTTGGTGATTGTCATATATTACAATAAAATACCAGGATAAGATGGTTATTTTTTTTATTTATTTTTTTTAATAGTGTGAGAAACCCTTACGACCACCCCTCCTAAAGCCTATAGCTAGGATTATCAATAGGGAATTTAACACCCAGCCACCAACCACCACCCACTCACCCCCATTTAACACAAGCAGCCACCACCCACCCACCCCCATTTAACACAAGCAGCCACCACACACCCACCCCCTCACACACTAGTCCACGCCGGGGTTTGAACCTTGGACCACGATACGATAACATGATATGATATGGATAAAGTAATTTTAATTTTTCATGATTTTTTTTAAAACTAATTTGCAGGTTTATTTAGTACCTTAAAATACCATAATAATATGGTCTGATAAATAGATAAGATCAATTTGATTTATTGTATTTTTTATGTTAAATTAGTATGTGAATTTATTTATTTATGTATGTGTTTTTTCAGTTTTTTCAATGAATTTACACATGTTTTTTAATGAAAAACTTATATTAATTAAGATCAATCATATAAAAAGAGGGCAGGTGAAATTAGTATACTCTACAAACCATAAAAGCCTTCAGGCAGAGGAAATTACACATCCTCTACCATACAGAGTCCAAAAAAATATTCTACATGCAGCCATGAACAATTACTATATAGATATCCCAAAACATAATCATTAAACAAAGATCAAAGAGCCGTAAGAAAATTAACTTCCTTGCTTAACATACCACCAGAATCTCTTGAGAAGCGACAAGTAATATAACGAATAGGAGCAGTATCACCCCCACCCAAAAACTAACTTTAAAAATTATTATAAAACATAACAACCTTAAAAATTATCTTTTAAATAAATAAACATAAATATGGTTCAATTAAATATATAAGGGAAGCAAGACCCCTCATAAAACATGTGTGAACTGCGGGAGTCTATTGGTCTTGGTCCCATGTATGTGGATATTTAATTGAACCATATTTATATAAAAGATAAGTTTTAAAGTTGTTATGTTTTAAGATTATTTTTATAATAAATAAAATTGATTGCTTTGATTCAATATTTTATGCATATTTATATAATATTAGAATAGTCAAGACGAAATAAACTATTTTTTAGTCTTTTATTTCATTTGTATTATATATTATATATTTTGTATATGTTATCCTCTAACATTTTTTAATGAAATGTAAACTTTGTATTAAAATATAAACATATAGGTGGACGAAATATCAGCCTCTATTTTATTTTAAGAATTATAGTTTTATAAGACTTACTTTGTCATTAAGGGAGGTAGAATTATTTATTTTAGGGTTAATGTTTCTTTTATTATTGTAATTATCATTTCACCATGAATTTGATGTAAATTTTAAATCTAATTTCTATCATTTATCAAGTATAAATTTAAGATTATCTCTTAATACCAACTGTTGGCCTTTTTTAATAAATACACATGATTTCTAAGGTATGATAAGAGTCCCTCCTTTACAATTTGTGTTTGTGTGCATGGTATTTTTAATCCTATATTCTATATTAAAAGTAAATTAAAAAAAAGAGTATAATAGAATGTCTTATTTTTAATTTTGAGTAAAGCTTGTGATAATTTATTTTTTAAAAATAATTTGCTTGTTTTTATTTTAAGTCTTTCGAAAGATTTTAATCTCATAGATCTCACATTTCTAAATGATGATATATCTCATACAAATAAATAAAGAGAGGGGTTTATTTTTTTCAAGTCCTAAAGTTTGATATTTTGGTGAATTTAGTTTATCTTATAATTAAATTTAATATTTATATTTTTGTAGGATTAGATTTGTTTGAAGAGATAATTATCAAATATTTTTTAAAATAAGCATTTTTTTTAGATTCATGAGTATAATGTCATATTTGTTAGCTTATATTAAACTTATTACAATATATATGGAGAATTATAAATAAAAAATTATAAACCAACTTCTTATTTAAGAAGCAAGATAAAGTCATCAACATAACAATGAATTGCTATGGTGAAATGCTATGACCTAATCATAAAATTGATGTCTATGCATATTTCTTTTTAAAAAATATTTTCAAATTTATTTATGTATATGCCAAAGAGTGGGGTATTGATGGAATTCTTGTTTGAATCCTATGTTATGATGGATTCCTTTTAAATTATTTTGATCAATTTGGTTATGGGTCTTTGAGATACATCATCCATAAGGGATTCATTATGCATAAGAGATTTGAGTTTAATGTTTTGAGATAGTATACATGTCCCATCATCAAGAATGAGAGAAAGTAATCTAAAGCTACATTTGAGTAATTTTTTTTTTTAATTTTTTTTTAATTTACATGGTGGAATCTTAACCACCACAAATTTGAGCAGGTTGTTCGGATTTTATGGCTACCATAGTATTCTGCGCATTGTACACCTCGAAAGTTGCCACACATTTTTTCACGAGTCTGCCCCTATAACCATCATGTCACAATCATTTTAAACCTTTTATGCCATTGAAAGCACCAAAAAAGGGACAAGCGTTCACTCTGATGAGGCCCAAAATTTGAACCTTGGACCTCCACCCTCTTACAGGGTTTGGTCGAACCAATTGGTCTACACCTTAGATCTATTTGAGTAAGGTTTTAGTGTGATATTTTTATAAATATACTTTTAAAATCCTACTAAAATATAGAGATTAAATTACTAATAGTAGGTCTTCATTGTAATAATAGACTTAAAAACCTTCGAGGAGATATCGCTCGATCATCAGGCAGAAAGCTCGGGAGAAAGAGCTAGCCCAGGCACCAACAAACCTTCGCCCGTGTCTTTGGCGAAGAAGAAAGTGGGGGAGCCCATAACTAGAGGAGGCATGGCCAAGAAAAAACCAATGATTGAGGAACCCCCAACGAGATCCTCATTGAGACTCGAGAACAAACAAATCCAAGCTAGTTCCAAAACCAGTTCTAGCGACCTAGACGATGAGGGGCCTACAATCATGGTTCTCAAATGGTTCGTTCTGAAATCTTACGCTGCCATCATCCACAAAATGTAGGAGCACTATAACACTATGACTCAGGTGATCTTCAATGAAGGATACATGCCAAAAGTTGAGGCCAAGGACGATGACGAGGAAGAAGAGGACGAAAAGGAAGAGGAGCTCAAGGAAGATGTCGAAGATGAGGTATGAGGATCCTCGGGTCTAGGTGGTATCATTTTTGGTTGACATTTGTTCAGAGGAAGTAATCCTCTTAGGGCTGAGGTCCCCTTTTCCTTTTGTAATGTTGATCAGTGTGGGTTGCCCGTCTTGGTTGGTCCTGTATTGTTTTTGGTCTATGTTTACGTCACCTTCCCGGCTAGGACTGCTAGGAATATTAGTAGTTGTAGAGGACAAAATATCCTGAGGGTATCCGTAGCTTCAATTGAAGGCTAAATTTTGTAAAAGGTTTTGGGTCAACCTGTAAAACCCGATAATTAATTACCAAAAAAATAATAGACTTAAAAACTAAAATAAAACAAAAAGCAAAAACCTAAGATCTTAAAAATTTCTAGGGCTTGAGTGATTTATTTTATTTAATAATAATAAATTAAAGATTAAGCCAATAATATAAGATCCTAAAATATATAAATTGTTATTAGTTTTCAATAAATAATGTAATTTAAAAAATCATATATATAGAGAATGGAACCCTAAGATCCTACACTTAAATATAATATTTTCACCAATTTTTTGGACTTATTTTATATATATATATATATATATATATATATATATATATATATATATATATATATATATATATATATATACACAACCAAATGTTAAATTTGTTGTCAAGTCAATTGAACCATCTTCAACTTGCCCTTCTATCAAAGACATACTTTGATTTCTTTTTTATCAAATTTATTCTTCATCTTCCTTAAACTATTGTACTTCTACAATTAGCTCCTTAACATCATTTTTATTAAGAGATAAAATCTCACTCATCCAATTGCCTTCTAAAATTTAAATTTTACAATATGAAGATCAACATGGTGATTGGTTAGATTATATGCTATCCACTTTTCTCCTCTATAGATATGCTCGTTGTCTCCAATAATAGTTGCTAAACATCATCAATAATATATATATATATATATATATATATATATATAGGCACCTACAACCAAATGTTAAATTTGTTGTCAAGTCAATTAAACCATTTTCAACTTGCCCTTCTATCAAAGACATACTTTCATTTATTTTTTATCAAATATATTCTTCATCTTCCTCAAACTATTGTACTTCTACAATGAGCTTCTTAACATCATTTTCATTAAGAGATAAAATCTCACTCATCCAATTGCCTTCTAAAATTTAAATTTTACAAGATGAAGATCAACATGGTGATTGGTTAGATTATATGCTATCCACTTTTCTCCTCTATAGATATGCTCGTTGTCTCCAATAATAGTTGCTAAACATCATCAATAATTTAATATTTTATTTAATCCCCACATCCAATATTTTTTGAGACCATTAATGATAATTTGTGAATCCTTCTGAATTAAAATATATTTTCATCCTTTTTCAATTGGAATTTTGATTCTTGTAAGAAGTGTCCTAGTATTTGCATAGTTGTTAGTTGAAATTCCATAAGATTATTAGTAGGGAAAATTTCACCTCTATATTTTAAAAAACATCACTTTCACCAAGTTTTATTGGGTTTTCTTTTGAAGCATCATAAAGATTAATTTTGATAATCCCAATTTATAGACATTTCTATTTTATTATAGATTGAAAAAAATCCTATGTTTTAATGCCATTGTCGTAAATGACCTTTCCATGTACATTCAAATCATGTAACCAAGAAGCCAGTTCACTTGTTTTACACTTGATACATCCCATGATGAGCTCCATGCTTGTAAAAATTATATAAGAGAGACAATAATATGGTTTTAAACTTGGGCATAATTTTGAGATTTACTTTTTAAAATGTTATTATTCTTTTTAATCTATGAATTTTAAAAAATAACAGTAGGACCAATCCTCTATAGACTACACAATCCTTTAGCATTGAAATAATTAATACAACATCTCATCAATGCTTTCAATATTTATGGATTTTCCCAGTATATCCTCACATTTTTTAAAAAGTAGTGCCAAATGGTATAATCCAAGGCACAATGAAGAACCAAATGGTTTGATATTTCTAGATCATTCTCACACAACTCACACTTAAAAGATAGGTTATATCCTCTTCTTTGTAGACTCTTTATCCTTAGAATCTCACTTTAGATTATCAATCAAAGGAACATTGAGGCCTTGTAGAGGACCTCAAGGGAAATAATTGGGAGTAGAAACTTCTAATTTCTCTGAATCCTCATATACCAACTTGATTGAATATCCATCATATTTTGATAGATTCAAAATCAAACCATTATTTTGTGTAAAAATAGGAAAATAAAACTCTTGAAGAATATTTTGAATCTCATCTACTATATAATCTAGTTCCTCTCCTTTAACTAGGTTACTCATAGAAATCTACAATCTAGAGTTCATATTAATATAATCTTTGAAATTTAGACCTTTATAAGCTAGACATGTCCAAACCAATTATTACCATTTTGAAATAGCGTTATGAGGATAAGGATTCAACCAAGTATCAAACCAAAAGTTTACATAATCCCCCTCATCAATTGACTACCTTATATAATTCTTGATTAACTAAAAAGTATCTAATATAAAGTTCCATATTGGTATTCCTTTAGGTATGGTTTATTTCTTGAATTATTTTTTTTTTTTATAAGTAACATTTTATATACAGGGGTTTTTTAAAGGGACCCAAAACCTTCTTACAAAAAGAACCGAGGAAGATAACATACCAAAAACCCTGTCAGACTAGACCAGGGGTGGACATCACAACAGACGATGGGATCCGGGATCCTGAATAAAACATTCCAATTCACCTGTCTCGGGGACAAGGCAGACCCCACTAGGACAAAATAGGGGAACAGACCTGAAAACCTTGCCACCAAGCCAAAAAACTGGAAAAAGAAGCAACAGCGAAACCGTTGCACGGACAGGAAGCCTTACCACCAGAACACCACCACCCCCACCACCCTGGGGAGGGGAGCCCCCCTGGGCCGGGACTGGGATGGCTAGTCATCTCCATCAGACCCATCCCTGAGCCTACGTCGGATCGCCTTGAAGATGCGCACCGAGGTCGACGCCACGTTGGCAGTCGACGTGAGGGAATTGATCGCCATGTCCAGAAGAATGCGAAGGGGGAAGGTCCCCAGTTCATCTTCGGAGTCTGAGATGATCTCGATGGCACCTTTGGGTTCAATTTTTGGCTTCTTGAGCCGACTGGATGATCTGCTCCCACTGGGACGTCGAGGCCACTAGGGGCCTGGGTACCTGGGGTCGAGGTAGGGGAAGGGCCGCTAGGGGTGTTGTTGCTGCTAGGGGCTTGAGTCGATGCCCACCGCTTCGGAGTGGGCCTACGCTTCTTAGGAGGGGGAGAGATGTCAGCTTCACTGGGGCTATCCTCCTTAGCTTTAGGCTCAGAGTTGGAAGAGGTCGGAGACCTGGTGGGGGGATTGGAGGAGAGGGGAGGGATACGATGGGCAGGGGGCTGGTTGGCAAGGGCATGTCGGTATAGGACTGCCATGAGGCCTTGATGAGAGGGGCGGGTGTGGGCTTTCTGGGCCTTCTCGATCGATATGGTGAGAGAGTAAAGCAGGTAGCGGGGGTGCACAGGAGGATGGCCCCGCACAGGTGGTTAACGAAACTGAGGTGGAAGCTATAGAGCTTCTGTTCAGGATCGTCGCAAGTCACGAACTGCATGATGGGCATGAGGGCCTCATCATAGGGTTTAGGCATGTGCTTTCTGTAAAGGGTGGTCTTGTCCCAGCTGTGCTCCGAGAAATGGGAGAGCTCCTCCTCCTAGTTGTGTCTATTGTGGTGGATGTATTTCCCCTTCTCTTCATGATGAAGCCCAGTGACGTCGAACAGGAGCTCCTTGGTCACTTTGAAGTGAACTCCTTTCACTACCACCTCACCTCCATTCTAGGTGTCGAGGAACACCTGCATAATTTCATCATCCAGACCAACAAACTTGTGGAGGAATGGGGTGAGGGACCTGGCGTCCATGAAAACTTTGGCAGAGTCGGAGAGGATGAGAGAGGAGGGCTCAATGTAGGGGGTTTGGATGCAGACATGGTGGGGGCAAAGACCAACAACGATGGGGAGAGGCGGAAGAAACCAGAGATCACCAAAGAGCGTGCTAGCAGGAAGTAGAGGGCGAGAAAGGGATAGGAGAGGGAGAGGTCATGCATGGTGGGGGGGAAGAAATAGCCGAAGGGGGAGCTGAAAGGGCACAAAGATACCGCATGCATAGGGACTCGACAATGGAGGAGACGAGCGGCACACATGAAAGGTGGCGGTGATGGGAAAAAGGGTGGCGGGCATGGCGAGTCACAGATCGCGGAGGATGAGGAGGCACGATGAGATTGGGCCAAGTGGATGGCTTACACGTGGGACCAACCTTGGCAAGAAAGGGCATAGAAAAGAGAAGGGCACCGGGATCGACGTGCTGAGGTGGCAACAGGTCAGACTTGGTGGGGTCTAGAAGGCCAACGCAGAAGTGATGGGGTCTGAGAGGGTCTACCTTGGCACTGAGGTGGCTGCTGTGAAAAGGCCCAACAAAAATGGTGGCCTTGGGAAGCCTCGAAAACAAGTCAATGCCCTTCAGAAAATTAGCATCGACTTTGGGGCTCCATGTCAGCATGGCTCTGCAATCGAGCAAGCTAAACCTTTGTGTTGTCATCATGGTTCGAAGATCGGTCTTGGGACACCGCGTCCCGAAGGGCATCGGGAAAGTCATCATGCCAGATATAGAGATCTATTGACGTCACTACTGAGTTGGCCATCAGGTCTGCGAGCTTGTTGCCTTCTCGGTAGACATGGTAGATGGACACCTGGGGGAACCCCTGGATGATGGCACGGGCTTCTTGGACAATGTTGAAAATGTGCCACGATAGCTCTCCTTGCTTGGTCATGACATTGATGATGTTGAGGGAGTCACCCTCGATGATCACCCTCCCGAGGGACTCCTAGAGAAATCTGAGCCCACGGAGGAGAGCCGAAGCTTCCATGAAGTTGTTGGTTTGGATGCCCAGGGGCTCCACGTAGGCAAGGATCAAAAGGCCTGAGTGGTCCTGGATGACACCGCCTGCACCCGATGGGCCGAGATTCCCTTTAGATGCCCCATAAAAGTTCAACTTGACCCACCCGGGAGGGGGGGGCCGACCATCTAGCTGAGGCTCTAGGGGGAGGGAAGGGGGTGGGGGGAGCGTCTGCACTCCGAGGGAGCTGAGGAGGGTTAACTCACTAGCTTTCTAGGGAGGGTAGAGCAGGGGGAGGGAGCGAGAATTCTTGGATGCAAAGGTGAGCACTTTGACTGCCACCACCCGGGGGTCCCGGGGTGGGGAGGAAAAAGCTCTACTATTGCGCTCGAGCTAGAGCTGCCAAAGCAGGTGAGGGAGGCAGAAGGCCCAGAGGGAGTGGAGGGTGGGATGGGAAAAGGGATTGGGCCATTGGATGAGGAGGTCAGGGATGGATCCGGGAGGGGCCCACTGGATGGATAACTGAGCGAGGAGATGCCCAAGGGCCTTAGAGGAGAAAGGGCATCTAAAGAAGAGGTGAGAAACCGACTCCCAATATTTGTAGCATAGGTAGCATCTATTCGGGATTAGGAAGCCCCTCTTCACCAGGTTGTCGATGGTGAGGATCTTGTTTTGGGTGGCAGTCCAGACGAAGAAGCTGATCTTGGGGATCAATTTTTTGGCCCACACCTGCTTGACAGGGAAGTGGCCTTCCTGGGGGTCCCTCAGGAGGCCATAGGCAGATTTGATCGAGAAAGAGCCGCTGCTGGTACCTTGCCAGACACACCTATCCTCGTTCACCCCTAAAGGGATGATGGTTGTGCGAAGCAAGTTCGAGAGACTGCCAGCTTGATGGGGAAACCGGGGGACTTCGATGGGCACCCAACTTGCTCTGCCCTGACCCCTGATGATGTAATCTGCCACCTTGGGGCCTCTAGAAGCCTCCAAGTGTTGTCTCAAGCCCAGAAGGTTGGGATCTGAGCTCAGGGCCTCGTCCCGAATCCATCTGTCATTCCAAAAGTCAATGTTGGTTCCATCGCCCAGGATCCACTTGGTCCCTTTTCGGATGAGGTCCTTGGTGAGGATCAAGGATTTCCAGAAGGTAGATCCATCCCAGGTCTAGTGGTGACTAAGGAAGGGGTGGTTCTGGAGGTATTTCCTTTTTACTATGGTCACCCATTCGATTGGGAAGTTGGAAAAAACCTTCCAGGCATGCTTGGCCAAAAGGGCCTTGTTCATCAGGGAAACCAGGCGGAGGCCGATTTTGCCTTCATTTCTAGGGCGACAGACCAGGGGCCAAGCGACCAGCGGGATCCTCTTCTTCTCTTCATTGCCGGACCACAAGAAATACTTTTGGATCTATTCAATGTGAGCACTTATCGAGGTCAGAATATTGAAAATGGACATGAAATAAACTGGGATGCTTTGGAGGTAGGCGGACGTGAGAGTTGCTTTGCCCACCTGGGAGAGGAGATGACCTTTCCAAGAGGCTAGTTTTTTTGAATTCTTTCAACCAGGGAGCTCCACAGGGCCTTGGAGGGGAAACCCACGAACAGGGGGAGCCCTAGGTAGGTGGTGGGGAGGGTGTTAGGGGAGCATCCCAGAATCTGGGCTATCATCGCCTACCTGGCTGGGGGAGTGTGGATGAAGTAAATTTTGCTCTTTCGGAGGTTGATTTTTTGCCCTACTGCTTCTTCGTATAGGTGGAGGATCTGGTTGATGACTTTGGCTTGGGCTATCGAAGTGGAAGTGGCGAGGATGGTGTCATCCACAAACTAGTGGTGGGACACCAGGGCCAGCCCTGACGCAGGTCTGATGCCAGAGATGAGTCCGCTATTGGTTGTGCTCGAGAAGGTGCGGCCCAAGGCCTCTGCCAAGATGATGAAGAGGATGGGGGATAGGGGGTCGCCCTACCGGAGCCCTCTGGCACTGGGGAAGAAGTCGACTGGGGAACCATTGACCAAGATGGAGAACCAAGGGGATGACACGCAATGGAGGATGAGATCAACCTAGGTGGGATGGAAGCCAAATTTGAGGAGGACCTTGGCGAGGAACTCCCAACTGACTCGATCAAAGGCTTTGTTCATGTCAAGCTTGAGGAGAAAGGCTGGTCTTTTGGCCAGGGTGGTAGAGTGGAGGACCTCATGAATTAGGATTATCCCATCTGTGATCACTCTCCCTTTGACAGAGCTTCCCTAGGAAGGGGCAATGATCAGGGGGAGGATGTCTTTGAGCCTATTTGTAAGGGATTTGGTGAGGATCTTGTAAAGGACATTGCACAGAATGATGGGACGAAAGTCAGGTAGGGATTTGGCCACCGGGGACTTGGGGATCAGAGCGATAAAAGTGGAATTGATACCTCTGGGGATGGATCTAGCGTTCTGGAGGTCACGAACGGTAGCACACACCTCTTGGCCTACCAG
Source organism: Wollemia nobilis (assembly GCA_028583015.1). Taxonomy (NCBI): domain Eukaryota; kingdom Viridiplantae; phylum Streptophyta; class Pinopsida; order Araucariales; family Araucariaceae; genus Wollemia; species Wollemia nobilis. The sequence continues at coordinate 526,110 of JAQPPZ010000480.1, forward strand.
GTCCTAGAAGGTCTAGAAGAAGAGGGGGAAGCCATCCAGGGCCCGGGGCAACATCTGCCTTCATGGAGAAAAGGGCCGCTCTGATCTCCTTATCCGTGAGAGGGCTGAGAAGCGCCTCGTTGGCTTGAGGGGAGATGGAAGGGGGGATGTGATCAAGGAGGGCCATGGCCGCTTGGGGGGTAGGGTGGGGCTCGGTACCAAGGAGCTCCTCATAGAAACTAGTCGCCTCCAGTCTGATTTCTTCCTCATCCCTCATTGTCCTGCCATCACTGTAGATGAGCTCAGGGATTCTATTGGTACTCCAATTTTTGAGGGTGGATGTGTGGAAGAATTTGGTGTTGGCATCTCCCTCTTTGAGCCAGAGGGCTCTCAAATTTTACCTCCAAAAGGTCTCCTCATGGGCTAAGACATTGTGGTATTCAGCTAGGATCCTTAGTTCCTCTTCCCTCAAACCAGGGTCCACCATTCCCTCTTGGACTCTGTCCTGTAGGTCTTTCAGCTTTTTCTTTAGGATCTCCTTGCTCTCAAAGATGTTCTCGAACACCTCTCTATTCCAGACCTTAAGGTTGTCCTTCAATGCCTTTAATTTTTGGTAGAGTTGACAAGTAGGGAACCCCAAGGTGGGGAGGCTCCACCATCTGCCCACCTGTTCTTTGAAGTCGGGGTGGTGGAACCACATAGACTCGAACCGAAAGGGGCATTTGTGGGGAGGGTGCCTGCCAGCTTCAAAGAGGAGGGGGCTGTGATCCGACGCTATTCTGGGAAGGGCCAGGAGGGTGGCATCAACAAACAAGGGAATGGCCTCCCTAGATAGGAAGACCCTATCTAGCTTGACCTAGATGAGGCTGGCCCCTGCTCATCTGTTGCTCCAGGTGAACTTGGCACCCTTCAGGTGCACGTCCATGAGCTCATTGTCATCAGTGAATTCACCAAAATCCTTCATGCTTCTAGAGTTCAGGACTGATCCCCCACATTTGTCAGAGGGGAAGAGGGGGTTGTTGAAGTCGCCCACCAGGATCCAGGGGAGGGGGTGAAATCTTCTCTCATGAGGCTGACCTCGCCCCATAGGGAGGCTCTATCAACCGGGCTGTTGGGAGCATAGATGTTGGATAGGATCCAGGTTTTCCTAGACTCCAGACTATGGAACATGATGTTGATGATTCTGGGAGAGGACGAGATCAATCTGCCTTTGACCGTGCCTGGGTCCCATAGGCACATAAGCCCCCCTACGGAGCCGAGGGCCGGGGTGGAGAGGGATTCACCATTGTGCCAGATTGCCTTGGTGACCTTGGGGGAGGAAGATTCGTCCAACTTAGTTTCTTGTAGGAGTAGAATCATAGGTTTGTGATCCCTACGTAACTAGGCCAGGGCACGTCTCGTGGGGGCTCCATTGAGCCCTCTTACATTCTAGGTGATGATCTTCATTTGACACCTTTGGGGGTCACTTGCCTCCCTTCCCCTATTGGGCGGGAGGTTTGGGTCTACCGATTTCATCTGATGGGAAGCTGAGGGCTTCACCTAGGAGGGTCATCTAGAGGCCACTGGCGATCTCATCCTCTGCTTGCTTGTTGCACTATTCATCGAGCGTGGGTCGACCTCTTTTTTTCTTGCTACCAAAATCCATTGCAAATGTTTTGTTGCGGGTCCGCTTAGGGCTGAACCCTTCGAGGGCGGATTGGGAGAAGGTTGGGCTGCCATCGTCATCACCCTCTGACGCCTCAGAGCCAACTTCAGAGCAGGTCTGGGAAGGGAGGGATAGGTTCAGGGGGGGTAGGGGATCAGCAGAAGGCAGAGGGTCAATAGGGAGGGGAGGCGTGGGGAGCTCCAGGAGGCTTTTCGGGGTAGACTCTAGAGCTGGGGTAACCCCAACGCGAGGGTGGGAGGGGAGGGCCTCGGCCGAGAAGGTCACCTAGGATAGAGGAGGATCTGGAGGGCCTATAGGCTACTGGGGACTATGCTCGGGACATCACAGAGACGTAGAAGAAACCTCTTGGATAGGGTCGGGGGTGGTGCATACCTGGTGTTGCTCATCCATCGGGGAGGGGTCCACCTTCTACTTTCCTTTGTCTGTTGGGTCGGCCATATTTTCGTGCCACTCTTGGGATGGGTGGCCATGGGGGGGTCATCTGCCTCGGGGTGGGGGCGGTGAGAAGGGCCCCTATCATGATACGGTACCTTCGAGGGAGGATCCTCAAAAACTGGAGCTTCAAGCTTCTTGGATAGGGGGCATTGATTAGGGAGGTGCCCCTACGAGTTGTAGAGGGTGCAAAAGGCTGGCTTGTTTTCGTAAACAAGGGTTTGGCACCAAAAATAGGGCCCTGATGAGATGATAACCGAGGAAGGGAGCTCTGATTCCATATTTGTGGCAACGCATATCCTGGTGTGAACCATGCGATATCCTGCCTTGGTGGCCGAATCGAAAGCCAAAATATCCCCTACAGCCTGGGTGATGAGTCTGAGCACACCCTCCTGCTAGAGATGGAAGGGGAGATTAGGAATTCTGACCCAGATCGAGGCAACATTGATGCTCTGTATATTGGGGTTAAAATTGGTGGCCCAACACCTAAGGAAGAGGCTTCTATGTCCTAGGAACCAGAGTCCACCTATGAGTATCTTGCTGGTGTCCTCCTTATTGTTCATATTGATGAGGAAGAAACCCTTAGATAAGGCAACAATCTGCATGTTGCCTGAGGTTTTCCACTTGGAAAAAGCCCATCGACGTATGGTTTCCATGTCTGGGTGACCCCCAATAAATTTCCCTACAAGGGAAAAGGAGGAGGCTAAAAAGAGTGTGAAAAATAAGAAAAAACCCCAATGAATCCTAGAGCAAGATATGTGGTGACCAATCAAGAGCCCAAGAATAAAAGCACCTATGCTTAGATGAAGGAGGTATTCGATTAGAAAAAGGAGGGTCCACCTCAATTGGGAACACATGGCAACCACATGCATAAGGAAGAAGGCAAGTGAAGAAGCATTTAAGGATATACCCACCATTGGTGACAAAGGTTGACCTTAGAGCCCTAGCCTATTAGAGCCAACCATGTGTCAACTACCCACCATAAACGTGATCCTACCCTACCAGTTTATGATGTTCAAGGAGGCCATGCTTGCTATGTCAAAAAATCAATGCATTCTAGGAGAAAGGTGTTAAAGAATAATGGCACAACCATTCCTAGTATAGTGGCAAATAAATAAGTCAATGACAATTTATCATCCAAAGGCCTATAAACTATCAATATTTATGGTCTTAAATCTAGAGACCTCAAAGCTACTGTTTCTAGTTATAAAAGGATTTGGCTATTGATCAATATATAACTTGTAGATATTTTGCACAATTTTTCAAAGGGAAGGAACCCTTCCCCTGGCTTATAAATAGGCCCAACATTTATTATAAAGGCATTAAGATGTGTTTACACATGCCTAATATCTAGCTTTGTGGGTTATTCCTTTCACCCCACTTCTTTTTAAAAATAATAAGTAAAGCTAAAACCTTGAGCCACTAACTAAGGAGCATTGAATTCTCTAGATCATATTGTCTTGTAATTATTTTAGGCATGTTAATAGAAGTTGTGACTGATTTTACTCCATCCTCATTTCTTTAACGTATTTTTGATTCTTGGTAATGTGATGTTTGGTTATGTTTATTATAAATATTAGTGGAAAGTTTCATGTTCATTTATTTCCACTTGTTGCAATCGAAAGCAAGGATTTTAATTCTTGGCACATCACTCTCATAGCTTAAGTTTTATTTTTTGCAAAGTATTTACTTTTTTTGTTTTACTTTCATTGCAATTCATTTTCCTACATAACTCCCTAAGCTCATGGAGGCCTTTGTACATCAAGGATTAATTTCAATGAGAATTCAACCTTGATAAAAAATCCTATAGGTTGCCCCACTAATAGTCTTCCATTTGTGATGCTTCCTACTATTTTTTTCTACATGAAGCATAGGCACCCTTGGCTCGTTGGACCTTTCACCTAAATGGGAAAGTGCATTTGGAGATGACAACAACTTTTTTTGGAATACCTAGTAGGACAATCCTCTATGTTTATCCCATAAATATTAAATATTTTTAACTATAATCTCGATGAATTTTGTAGTCCACCTACTTGAAGCAAAGCATCAAAATTCACCTGGCGATATTTCTTGAAGAGGAAGACTCTAAAGAAGTTATCTAACAAAAGATAGATCGAGACTTTGATAGGGGTCTCTATCTTATAATCTTGTTGAAGCAATATATACCCACCTGGAAATTGTATTCTCAATAGAAGGGCCTAATATTGTATGAGTGGAAGGAATATAACTAGAGCCTTCACCTTACCAATTATCAAGATTTGATGCCATCACTAAATCAAATACAAAGGAGGAACTAGCGGTGCAACATGGAAACTGTAGTACATCATCCTCCTAGAAAGTTTCTAACATGGAATAATAGAGGTACCTTAATTCCACCAGTCTCATGTGATGTATGGGACATGATTCCTACTTCAATGCTCAATTCCCTACCTTACTCCTCGAGAAAATATGTTCTCACTCTAACAGAGTATTTGCACCACTTGATGAGATTATGCATTATGCAATTCATTAGAAAGCAAGATATAGCCTTGAGGCTATTTTTGACTTATTTTAGAGGAATATCTCATGAGTGGTACCCCAACCTCATCCCATGATTAGTAAAATTTTGGGACTAGTTGGTAGAACTCCTAATAAATATATTTGGAGATAAGGCAAATGGAGCATCTCTCCTAGAACAACTCATGACCATCAAGAGAGTGCCTATAAAAAATAATGGATTATTTCAATATCTGATTCCAGAAGACTTGGAAAATAATCCTAGACAAGATCTGACCACCACTGGGTATGATATTTATTTACTATCTAAAAGCTTTCAATTCTTATATTGCCATGATGGTCAAGTCTAAAGGTGGAAATCCACTACCATAAATCTATGAGATATCCATCCAGGCTAAAAAGGATCTAATCCAAATAGGAATGTTATCCCCTAGACCACCTCTACCATTTTTTCCTTCCTTTTAGCCCTCATATCATCCCTCTTTGACCATCCAACCTACTGCTAGTCTAACTCATCCTATCACATACTTCAAGCAAAATAAAATTCTCTCTCCCTTTGTTGCAAAAATGGATGAATTTTTCAATACTATGAGGACCCTCTTTAATAATGTCACAACACTAAAAAATATAATGCCCAAATATTACCCCACTAGAGTTATTTTTAATCCTCATTTCCAATAGAGAAATCCCAAATATCCAACCACCTCCAGTTGGATATCACAAGCCTCCATTTTTAACCAATAGAAATCCCATCATCCATAGGCTCTAACTCAACATATAGTACCTATGTTAGTCATAATCCTATAAGCTTAGCTAGTAACTCAATCACCACCTAGAAAAATTATGCTGATGATCTCAATGGCTAGTACTATCCTACTCTTGACTATCCTTCTTATGATTGTTATGTCAAAACTAAGTTCCAAGCAGTCAGGAAGGATCCTTGACCATAATAGTGCACATTATCCTCAATAAAAAGCCTCAATATCAATTTTAGAACCTATCACTTAGTATCTAACCATATCATCAATTTCCAACTCTCCAAGTCTACAAACATTTGTTATCTAGGATGAGCGGAAGTGTATGTCATTTCAGATGAAGTAGCCCCCCCCAACCTTTGGGAGACCACAAGTACAATCAGATTATAATAGTAGATCCAAGAGAAGGGTCAATAAAGAGGAGGGAGTACCAAGTTTAATATATATTGGGCTCTAGAAAATAGAATCAGATAATCAAAGGGCTCCCCTAACATAAGTTGCACCAAAAAATTAAGTCCAACCATTTTGATAGTTATAAGATCTCCCCCTGATCCTGCAAGACAACCTATTGTAAATTTACGAAAGCCATTTTTGATGATAGAAAGAACTAGTATTTTAACGTTGTCAACCATTCCAAAAGTCCCTTCTATCATATTCTTCAATATGGTGGATCACCTAAGTAAGTTGAATATATTTATGCCTCTTTGGGACATCCTCTCTATTTTAAAATAGATGAAGAATTTGGAAGATGTCCTAAATAAGTAGAAAGAGTTGAGCAAACAAGTATCACCGATTGTGCTACAATTTTTAGGTTTATTTCCTTGTAGACACAAGCCTACACCATTATACCTAACCCTAATATGTGAAGATAAGCTAATACAAAACTACATGATTGACTTAGGGTCAAGCATATCAATTATGTTGAAAAAAGTAGCTAAGGTACTTGGATTATCTCTCATACATACCAACAATAGGGTGGTGTAGTTAGAAAACACTTTGGTTTTAGTTTTTGGGCTTATTAAAGAGCTTCCTCTAGCACTCCAAGCATAACCCAACCTAATGGTTTACCAAGACATAACAATGATTGACCTCTATGTCATATTTGGAATATGCCTCTGAAGGGACTTCACCATTAACATTGGAGGCTATCTCTCATTGGACTAGACTCACATGATGCTCCAAACTAGATACAAGACCAATTTTACAATTCTATTGGAGCCCCTCCACATGTAGCACATAGAGTGAATCCCATTCAAAAGAAGTAGAGAGGAGTAGGTCTACTTTGTGGAAGAAGAGTTGTTGGAATTTTACCACTTTATGGACAAGGTGCACCCATGCATCCCTAACTATTATTTAGAGCAATTGACATCTAAATAATGGAGGTCTACTCCAAATGAGACATTTGATCTATCTAAAATGAGATGTTTCATCACCAAGTATTCTACCTATTGTACATAGTGTATTATACATAGTAAAAAATTAAAAATAAAATAAATATTGAAAAAGCTTCTAGTACAAAAGGGCTAAAGACTTATAAATATGGAACTTATATCAATATTGAATACCCATCATATTAGGGGTAGGTATATCCATGCAAGGAAACATGGCAAGATGCAACACTAAATAATTAAATAAGACTCTATCTATCATCTAATTAAGGCAACAACACATTTTCCTAAGGTTTACTACTACACACAATCTGATCTAAGTTGATCAACTCCCAATACCCTCCTAGGGAGGTTTACTCTGACAATAATAATAACATAGCATCCCTAAGGGTAATATTACAACGCTTGAAAAATAAGTGCTAGATCCAAAATAAAAAAACCTCATGGTAGTTCTAGGATCCCTGGGACAAATGGCAACACCATGTTTTCATGGGGAATATCAATTATTTGTACAAATTTGAGGAATCCAACAATCAATGACATTATTGAAAGCTATCCACCTTGTCAAAATCACCATTCATTGCCTAAAAGATCTATCAAATGGGAGAAGATACAACCACTACAATCTAAGAACAAAGGAGAATGGTTGGCAATCACATTATTATAAGTTTAACTTTATGGAAACTCATTGACTTACCTAAAAAAAATGGAATAAGGGAGAATAAGGCCAAATAAGGTAAAGAGACCTAAATTTTCTTGTACTTATCAAGACATTGATGTTATGAGAACATTAAGGATGTTGATAAGATAAAGTGTACACAAATAACTAGAAGATTTAAAACTCCACATGCCATGAGGTGATGATTACCACTCAAACTAGACAAGCCAAGGAATGTAACCCTTTTGATGGTATATAAGACAACCCTTATTAAGATGTTATACCCTAAAATCCTTTTGATGGTGCTAAATGGGCTACATTTTTGGTAGGACCTTTGCCTGCTTGACGATCCCAAATCCATTCTTCAATCAAATGGGTGGATTTGGAATGCAAACCACCCTCTCATGGTAATTGGGTTTCATCTTAGGGCCATTGTAAAAACACCATAAATAAAATTCTCATGGAACATAAACCAATATCCAAAAAATAAGGGATGGTAGCTAAAAGGGGGGATAAGTTTACAAATATGAGGTCAATAATCTTACCAAAATAATACCAAGCCATAATAAAATCCCCCTTCTAAAGGACATGGTAAAAGTAATAAGAGGAAATTTGGTCATATTTTACATATGTCCAATGATCTTGTATGAATACTACTTTAGAATATTAAGAATTAAGCAAGGATCTAGGTCAAGACAAAAGGCAACACCCACTCAAGAACCTCTGATCCTGAGTTGATAATTTTCCTCATCTCCTTCTAACTTTTCTTTTCCTTTTGTATTTTACATTTTGCTAATTATTAACTTCCAATTTTGACTTTGTACCTAAGGACAAGGAAAGCAATCTAGGTTCACTCCTTTCAATAGGTTTAAGAGCTCTGGGAGCCACCAAAGATATAGGGAAATTTTACCTATGTCACCACTTCACCCAAAGAAGACATAGTTGGAAGTAGGATAAGCCAAAAGAGGGTAGTCAAAAGGCATCTTCCACATTTAGTCAAAAGGAAAAGACTTCAATATAAAGACTAATGAGATACAAATCCACATTTATTGTTAGATCTTCCACCAATGGTCGATGTTATTTTTTTACCCCAAGCCATCCACATTGAGGGTGCTAAGACCTACAAGTAATTGATCTTCAATCCAATAGTCTATGTGGTCCTTCCAATGAAGAAGAGCATAGTAAATAAGAAAAGGTTCCAATAAATCCTATAGAAGGACACATGGTGATAAGTCAAGAGCCCAAGGATAAAATTTCCTACACTCAAACAAATGGGACCTACCATTGGCCAAAGGAGGGTCCACATTGATCGAGGACACATGGAAACCATGTGCACAAGGAAGAAGGCAGGTGAAGGAGCATTTAAGAAGATACCCATCATTAATAAAAAAGGTTGACCTTAGCAACCAAACCTATCAAAAACAACTATATGTTGACCACCCACCATATGTGTGAGCCTACCCTACAAATCTATATTAGCTAGGGAATCCATGCCCACTACATCAACAAATCAATGCATTCTAGGAGAAACACGACAAAGAATTAATGACATAGTTATACCCAACATAGTAGCAATAAGACAAGTTAGTGATATTTTGTCATCTTAAGACCTGGAAGCTCTCAATATTTATGGTCCTAGATCCAGGGACCTCAAAGCTCTTATTTTTAATTATAGAAATTTTTTAGCTATAGAGTAGAAGATAATTTTTGGGTCTTCTACATAGAATTTTTAGAGGGAATGAACCCTCCTTTTGGCTTATAAATAGGCCCAAATTTTATTGTAAAGAGATTGGGAGTTGTTTGCTCATGACTAATATCTGGCCTTGTGGGCTCTTCCTTTCATCCGCATTTTTTAATATAATAATCAAAGCTTGAACCTTTATTCACTGACTAAGGAGCATCAAATCCTCTAGGATGCATCATCTTCTAATAATTTTTGTCATGTTAATGGAAGCCACAATTAATTTTGCTTTGTCCTAGTTTATTTAATGTGTTTTTAATTCTTGGTAATGTAATATTTGATTGTGTTTACTCTAGATATTAGTGGTGGGTTTCACATTCATTTATGGCCACTTGTTGCATCTAAAAGTAGGGATTTTAATTCTTTGCACATTGCCCTTGTAGCTTAGTTTTTAATTTTTTACAAAGTATTTACTTTTCTTGTTTTACTTTCATTGCAATTCCTTTCCCTACAAAACCCCCTTTCCTCATCTCATGGAGGTCTCTGTGCATCAAATATTAATTTTAATGAGGAGCTAACCTCATTAAAAAAAATCTTAGAGGTTTCTCCACTAGTGGCCTTCCATCTATGATGTTTTTTTTTATTTTTCTCTATGCAAGATTCAAGCACCCCTAGATCGATGGATCTTCCATCGGGACAAGCAGGTGTATTCAGAGATAACAACTAGCATAAGTCATAATAAACTAATTATACCATGTAATTGGCATGGGCTATAAATAACTTAAGTTTTATTTCTAAGATATAATATTATAATAGTTAGTGAGAAAAGGTGAGGGTTATACCTTTCCCAAAATAGCACTAGATGATAATTATATAAAGTGAGTAGGCAGTTATAAGTCATTATCCAATTAATTATTATTATAAATTTCTTTGTTAATAAAGTAGCTCTAACCATTGGAGGTATTCAGAATGATTCTTTTCATAAGAATATTATTGGTGTTGTCCTACTTAAATGGTATTATCAATCTTATCTCTTGTATGAATTATTTATTTTGGTTGATTTATTTATCATTCAACATATTTGTATATGATTTTATATTTATGACAAGAAAATATTTTTAACATATTGTATTAGATCAACAATTCTAGCAAAGTAGAAAATTTTTGTAGGATTTCCAGAGTTGTAGAGATTGTTCTCAAAATTTCCTAAGTTTTCAATGGAAAAAATATAAATTTGACATGTTTTTCTAGGAACCATGTCCTTTTGCAAGGATTTCATATTTAGAAAATTCTTACACCATTGAGTAGATTATTTTGTGTCATAGGTCTTTGGTTCAATGGTTGGGACAAATAGTTGATGTAGCCCACACCAAGGTTCAAATCTCAATGACACCAAATAGCTCAATGTGATTAAGTTGATGTAAAATGGAAAGGACAAACCTTTCAAAATCCTACTTAAAAAAAAATGGTAGATTGTTTTGAGTACTAAAAAAATAACTACTTGTAAAATTTGAAGCAATATTAAGGAAGTTATAGTCTTTCAACGTTTAACTATCAAAGTTGATAAAGTGACATTTTTTGGAGGTGAAAAACTCATCATAATTTTCTAGGAACCTTTTCTTTGCACAAATGTAATAAAATTTAAATATTCCTCTATCACCATATAGATTTGTTTGGGTACTATAAAAAACCTATAATGTGCTAAGTACTAGGAAAAATATATAATGTGCTAAATACTAAGTAGTATTACAAGTATTGTGGTCATTTGAAGTTAGGCTATCAAAGCTATATTTTTGGCTACATGGAAATTCATTAAATAGAAAAATTCATATCATTCAATTTGTAAGCAAAACAATTATCATTTATTTTATTTTTGATAACCTTTGTTTCTCATAAACATCAAAGCATCCATAAGGATGTTGAATAATAAAGAAATTAACCATAATTCATGATTCACATAAGATATAAAATTGATAATACCCTTTAGGTCTAGAAACACCAATAATATTTATGTTGGGAATTTCTCTACATTTCTACTTCACTTAAGGAAATGCCCCATTCAAAATCAGGATAAACAAAAATGGGGGAGTCAAAAGGAGAAGCTCGACTCTAGTTAGAAGGGTAGGCACTAGATCCATAACCTAAAATTAAGGTCAATGAATTTTAAGTCATGTCGACCATTGAATCTCCCATCAAATGTCAATGCTACTTCTCCACCTAAATCAGGTTGCTTGGGAATGCTAAGGCTCACAAGATATTAAATTTTCATTCAATGGATTACACTTATCTTTCCAATGAAAGCATAAGAGGATAAAAGACCCCACCATAGCTAAGGTTGAATACATGGTATTCGATAAAAATCAAGAGTAAAGCACTAGGGCATAGTTAAAAAGGCCCACCATTGGTCAAAAGGGATCTTGTATTAGCTTGAACACATTGTGGTTGTTTATAAAATGAAGAAGGTAGTTAAAATAGGGCCTACCATAGGCCACCAAAGTTGAACTTTATGGCTTGGCTTGTCATAGTCATCTGCATGGTCATTGTCATAGTTTCTTTCCACATGGGTAAGCCCACCCACCAAACCTACACCATTTAGAAGAGCCATACCAACAATGTCAGTAGGTAAGACATCTTAAAAATCAAATAAAGGCCTTAGTGTGTTCTAACATCTGGAGCCTCAAGCTAGGAATAAATTAATGGTGCAACCACCTCTTAAACACCATAAAAATGGGTGATGGCAGCAGAATCCTCCCATCCAAGGGGCTAAAATCCTTTGACATTAATGAACTTAGATCCAAAGACCTCTAGGTGGGATTTTAGAGAGAAAATACCCCTTAGTTTCAACATATAAATAGACTCTTAAAACTTATTGTAATACATTGGGAATTTCCTACCCATACCTCATATTTGGTCTTGTAAGCTCTTCCTCTCACTTCTTTCTTAGTTGTATGAGGAATCAAACATTGAGTTGTTGTCTAAGGAGCATCGAGTCTCTTCTCCCCACATGAATTCTAATTATTTGTCACATGAATGGAAGCTATAACTAATTTTTGTCTATCCTACTCCTTTAGTGTGTTCTCAATTTTGGGTGATGTGTGATGAAGTGTGTTCAAATTATAGCTATTAGACTATGGTGAATGTGTTCACTTCTAACTTGTTCATGTAGTTGAGAGGGAAACTTTGATCTTCATGCATTGTTCCCATAGCTTAGGTTTTAATTTCCTATAATTTTTTATTTTGTTCTTATACTTTCTATTAATTTCCTTTATTTCCTTGCTCACAAGAAATACAAGCCTAATCTCACAAGATCTAAAATTGCATGAAGATCAAATCCAATGGGGAGTCAACCTCAACTAAAAATATTTAAGGTTGTATCATAGGTGTTACCTTTGCTAATAGAACTTCTTGTTATGTCACTCTATGTAATGCATGGGTATCCCAAGCACATCAAGACATTTCCTTGATCGGCTAGGATATTCTAAGATGATAGTAGTCTATTTGGTATGCTTTATGGAATGAAATTTTCATGTTTTTTTTATTAGTTGAAATAAAGGGTTTTGAAAGGATCCCTTAACATTATTACAAAAGGAACAACTAACACCCTATTAGGAAGAGGGATGTTAGAAAGCTAAATAGAGACCAACATCTAGAACCCACGTAGGGGAAACCAACATAGCCACCACCAGGGTGGACAAAAAAAAATATATAGATAGAAGGAATTCCAAATGACATACAACCAACCCCCATAACCCATATATATTAACCCACACAGAGGTACCCATGCATATATAACAACCAAAACAAAATCTAGAAAGACCCATAAAAAAATAGGCCCTTGGCCATTACTGTTCGTTGATGTCTGGGTTGTCCTTGTTGGGGCCCTCCAAAAGATGACCCACCTATCCCCAACTTAGAAAAGATATGTCTAATCTCTAAATCATCGATACCTGGTAGAAAATACTCTCTCCAAAAAATTAGACCACCCTGGCTCAACCCCAAATTTTCTAGGAAATCAACCAATTTATTACCTTCCTTGTACACGTGCTTGACAACCACATCCTCAAAAGTTTGAAGGATTCTTTTTACCTCAAAAAAAATATTATTGATAGAAGGACTAGGAGTTTGCGAATATTTCACAAGATTGATGATATTAAGGGAATCACCCTCAATCATGACCTTAATCTGCTGGAAGCCACTCAATAGAGAAATCCCTTGAAAGAGAGCATGAGATTTAGCAAAATGACTCGATTGAGATCCCAAATTCTCAGCAAATGTGAGAAGGAGTTTACCACTACTATTCCGAATTAAACCACCTGCACTTACCTCTCGTAGGTTACCCTTGGAGGCCCAATTGAAATTAAGTTTAATATAGTCTATAGGGGGTGGTTCCCAGGATATCTATCTTCTTCCACTCGAATCCAAATGGATAGTAGATCTTAGAAAAAATTTAAACCCTAGATCATGCTCCAGATCTAATTACCTAGCAGAGGAACCTGAGTCCAAAGATATGGCAAAGACATTCTCCACTATTTTCACAATGCTCTTAGCACAAATAGAGAGGGATAAATTTGATTCATTTTTAAAAGCCCTCAAATTTCTTTCCTCCTAGATACACCACATGATGCGAGCTAAGCTAAATCTCCAGAATAGATTAAGTTAAGGAGAAAATAATGGAGGGTCCCACTAGTATAAAAGATCAAATATTTGAAATGGGTATGCCTAGTAGACACCAACAAAATTGAAAAAGAAGGATAAAACATCCTTAGAGAATGGGTGCAAAAGAAAGACATGTTATACTGACTCAACATCCAAGCCACAAAGGTAACATCAGTTCAAAATAATTATACCTCAAGATTGTTTATTATCTATGGTCAAGATTTTATTATGTACAATAAGCCATAGAAAACATTTACCTTAGGGGTTAAGCTCTTCTGCAAAACCAGTCTACTCAGGAACCAAGGGGGGTTTAGGGTCCTCTAGGAGGAAATATGTTGATTTCATAGAAAATACTCCTAAAATTTTTGCCTTCTAAAAAATATTATTAGCTTCATCAATAGATTTGATGACTTGGAACTTCAAAAGGTTTGATATCTTCTTAAGGGCCATTTTATCAACCAAAGAAAAGTAAGGACTGAGTAAAACTCTCTATATCTTCCTATGATTTGCAATTTTGATATAATATTGAACCTTAGAATCAAAGGTACATCTACAAAAGTCTTTACCTATTACCAATTTTGGGAGTGAATCCAACGATTGGTACTTTAGCTAGGGATCTGACAAAAAATTAATTAAATGGCCATTACCCACATTCCATATTCCTCTCTTTCTGATGCTATTTATGGACTTACACAAACTAAGCCAAAAGGTCAACCCAGAGTTTGGGACATCATCCAATATGAAGTCCTCCCCATTATTTAGATATTTTTCTTTTATAATATTAACCCAATAAATTTGTTCATTATGGGTTAGACACCAACCTTGTTTAGCAACTATGGCATTTTTAATTTGGTCCATCCTTCTCAAGCCCAAGCCTCTAAACTCCCTTCTACTATAGATTTGATCCCATGCTACTAAGTGGAATATTTTCTTCTCCTCTGACATAGACCACAAGAAGGAATTTTAAACTTGTTGAATATTCTATACTATTTTACCTAGCGTCTTCAACAAGGATAAAGTAAATTGCTATAATCTAAAGTGTATATTTCACCAAAATAGCCTTACCTTTCTGGATTAGCATAACTCATTTCCAGTTGGCAAGTTTGCGTTGCACCCTTTCCACCACCAAATCCCATAAAAATTCTTTGCACCTCCCTTTAAAAAGAAGTAGTCGAAGGTAAGTTGATGGAAACTACGCTATCTCACATCCCATAACCATCTCTATTTTTCTTTTCTTGAGAACTAGAAATTTCAAGAAGAAGATTTTACTCTTAAAACAGTTAACCTTATATCCCACTACCTCTTCATACAAAATGAAAATTTCTTTGATTCCTCAAGCCTAAAGAATTGAGGTGAGGAATGAGAGAAGAGTATCATCTACAAATTGATGATGGAAGATCGGTTCCATGCTCAAGGCCTGTTTGATACCAAACATAGAGGAGGAGGTCTTAAGGGACCTACCTAATGCTTCTACCATGAGAATAAATAGATAAGGGGAGATTGGGTCTCATTGATGAATACCAAAATAACTACAAAAGTATCTAGTAGGGGAGCCATTAACAAGCACTAAAAATCTAGTCAATAAAATGCAGGTTTTATGAATAAAGATCCATCTCTTGTCAAAGCTAAAATTTTGGAAGAAATTAAGGAGAAATTCTCATGATACCCTATCATAGGTCTTGTTCATGTCCAATTTTAGAAAAAATCCTACTCAACCATTTTTTTCCTCTAAATATATAAGTTCATGAACCGAAATAACTCCATTCAAAATCTGACAACCCAAAATGAAGCCACTTTGAGCATAATCAATCAAATAAGACAAGAGAGGTTTAACCCTATTATCCAAATATTTAGTGAAAATTTTGAAGATAGTATTGCAGAGGCTAATGGGATAGAATTATTTGAACTCAATGGAACCTATTGATTTTGGAATTAGAGCCAAGAAAATGGTATTTAAAGCCCTAAGAAAAACTCCAATGGATTGAACTTCATGCATAGCTTCATTGATCCTACCAAAGATATGCCAAAACATCTAGAAAAGGACTAGGGGGAAGCCATCTAGGCCAAGGGGCTTCAATCCTTCCATGGAAAAGAGTACTTTCTTAATTTCATCATCATTAAGCAGACTGTTGAGATTATCTTTTATTTATTTCATCACCAGGAGAGGAATGTTCTAAAGGATTTTTTCTTCTACAAAAGAACTTATCACACTCATCTCATAGAGGAGATATTGGAAGAATGAGATAGCCTCCACCATAATTTCCTAGATATCCCCTATTTTAGAACCATCCACTTTATAAATATCCTTGATCTGGTTATGACTTCTATGGAGAAGAGTTGAGGAATGAAATTTTTTGTGTTTCTATCTTCATATTTGAGCCAAAGAGTTCTAGACTTTTATTGCTAAAAAACCTCCTCAATATTCAAGATATTATGAAACTCAGCCAAGATTATTCTTTCTACCAATCTATTATTCTATGAGAGGAGATCCACTTCCAATGAAGATTGAATAGCCTGTAACTAAGATTTGAGATCCTTTTTCTTAATCTAGATGTCCCTAAAGATCGATTTGTTCCAAAATTTTAGATTTTTTTATTAGTATCAGCTTAGAAACCACCTGATTAATATGTGGGTCAAATAATTTGGTGTTCCACCATTTCCTAATTCTTGCCTCAGCTCTAGATGAGAGAGCCACATGGGTTCAAATTTGAAGGGTCTTGGGAAGAAAGGAATATTAAAATCATTATCAAAGAGAAGGAGGTTATGATCGGACACAATCTTAGGCAAAGAGTTGAGAGAAGACCTCCCAAATAGAGGAATGGTATCTTTGGGAATAAAAACTTTGTCCAATCTAATTTGCATGTGATGGACCCCCAAGTGTCTGTTACTCCACGTGTATCTGGAACCTTTTAATTTTCAGTCAATGTGCTCTTGATTATTGATAAAAGTAGCAAATTATTCCATACTTATTGAGATTGTTGTATCCCCCTCTTCTTGTTTGACTGGTATAAAGGAGAGTTGAATTCTCCTACTAGAATCCAAACCTTATTCTTAAAATCTTATCTCATTGAACTAAGTGTGGACTAAAGACAATTTTTATTTGTTTTGGAGTTAGGGGTATAATGTTGGTCAAAACCCATTTTTGACCAAAATACTTGCAACAAACATGTTAATAATTATATCTATTACCAAAAGGGTTAAGCTAGTGACTTTATTGGGGTTTCATAGACATAGGAGACCCCTCAAGGCTCCTTATATTGAACTAGCCACAAATTTGACCTTCTTCCAAACTACCTTTCTTACCTCATCTACCTTACTTCTATCCATATTTGTCTCTTGAAAAAGAATTATATCTATACAAAAATCCTTTCTCAAAGAATACAAAACCCCTTTTTTTTAGGTCTCATTCAAACATCTAATGTTCCATGATAGGAACCTCATTTATGGATTTTTTGAAAAAATTTACCCCCATTGCCCTGTGACAAAATATTTCAATCTTGAGTTGTTTCTCCATGTTTCTTTGACATTATCAACTTTTAATATTGTTTGAGATCCATCATCCACATTAGTATCTATCTTTTTAGAATGACATGCTTTGTTGGAAGCCCTTTTCACTCCACTCCAACATCAATCCATTTTTTATGGCTTCTAGTCTTCATAGGGGACCTGAGAGTCAGATACTGGGCTAATTTATCAACTGGAGAAAGAGGTTGAGAAATTTGTTCTTCTAGGGTTACATCTTCTAGCAAGCAAGAGTCACAGCCCAAGCAGTCATACAAATTTTTTAGCATAACAACTTGACCATAATGTCCTAAAATGGGTCTAGAAAAACTAACCTGAAGATGTTCATTGGCCCCCAAAGTCTAAGAAGAGCTTCCACCCATTTCCATAATCTCCCTCAAGGTGGGTTCTCCTTCGGCCAGACCTATTGTTTATGTGTCCTTAAGCGAAAAAAATTTAGTATTTGGAGTTTCAAAAACCACTTCTTTACCAAGAGTCATCTAAATATAGGGTTTTGAGGAGTCATGCACCACCTCCTTAAGGCCCAAACCTTTAGGCTCAGGTCCATTCAGGCCAACCTTTAACAAATTTCTCCTACCAAACTTTATCCTTCTTGTTAAGAATATTAGAGCAATGTGAAGGTAAATGGCTAGGTTTACCACAACTGAAACATCATATAGGTCTATTTTTGTATTCAATATGCTGATTCCATGTGCCTACCTTTGAAATATTAATATAATATGGAAGATCAGCCTCTGAACCTACCATAATGCATAAGCTTGCAAAGACCATCCTTGATTTTTCTCTAGTCATTAGATCGATTTGAATGAGTTCACCAATGCTTTTAGCTATCCCTCTCAATATGTCTTCCTACTAGTGGTGGAAGGGAAGACCCAAAAGCCTCACCCAAAGAGAAACTAGATTCACCTTTTGGGTGTCCAGGTTGAAATCATGACCCCATTTGTGAAGATATGACCTATTTTCCCATAAAACCAGGGACCCCTTCCAAAGATTCACTTCTAAAGTGTTAATGGAATCTGGATTGATACCCCAATTCATAGTTCAACTTGATGATGAAATTATTTTTTGGTACAACCACTATCTCCAAGGACCCCAATGACTTCCATTTCACCAAAGCCTAGCATCTAATGGAATCTAGATCAGGTCTACTTCCTTGTAATTTGCCTACCAGATTTTAATAACCCTCTTCCATAGCAATATGTGTGAGCACATTAGGAATATGAATCTCATCACCTTCAAGGGTGAGATTAAATAATACTTTCACCCTACTAGGTTTAAAACCTTTTATAGTCACCTTAGAAAAATATTCTTTTGGGTCAAAAGGATATCCCATCCAATGGGACCCACCTAATTTTCCACTTGGCTTGAGTACCATCGTGGGGACTACATCACTGGCACTTATTTCAACTCCATGTGAGTACATAGCACTAAAAAATATTGTAGAACCCACATTGCGACTCTATGTTCTTTGATCCTAACCCTCTAAAACCTAAATTTGATCCCTTGACTGCTCCTTCTTGATTGCTTGCTCCTTCTCTCTCGTCAGCTCCTTCCTGCTCACCTACAACTTCCCATCTACTAGCTCCTTCCCACCAGAGATAATTTTCAACTCTGATGCCACTATTTAGATCTTACTCCTCCTCTAACACCACTCCATAGTAGCAACCATGCACCGTAATTTTTATTTTTAATTTTGCAAAATCCTCTAGCTCTACTGCTCAAATATTTTTTTGTAGAAACCCTCTGACGTTGCTGCTCAATTTTTTTTTCCACAAAACCCTCTAACATCACTGCTTAGATTCTTTTTTTCACAAAAACCCTCTAACATTGCTACTCAATTTTTTTTCGCAAAACCCTTTGAAATCACTGCTCAATTTTTTTTTGTAAAACCCTCTATAGTCATTGCTTAATTTTTTTTCCATAGAAACCCTCTTACACTGTTGCTTATTTTTTTTATAGAAACCCTTGATGCCACTAATCAATTTTTTTTTTGCAAAACCCTTTGAGGACGCTGCTCAATTTTTTTTGCAAAACCCTCTAACATTGTTGGTCAATTTTTTTTGCAAAAACTCTAACATCATTGCTTAGATATCGCTCCTCCTTTGACACTGCTCCATAGTAGCAACCATGCACCATTTTTTTCTATCATCTTAAGACCTTATTATCTATAAATTATCTAAATATATTAAGACAAGTACTCCTACAAAGTATAATGGGAAGACCATTGGGGATGGAGCTAAATCCTAATTCATCAATATTGAATGAAATTTTCATGTTGCCCACAAACTAAAAAAAAAAAAATTTGACTAAGACTCAAGTGAAGGCCTTAGTTGGCTTGCTTAGTGAAGCATCGAGAGATTCATCTGATGACTTTGCTAAAAAGAAATACTAAAGAATTTATCCAACAAAATTTAAGACCTAAAATTTTGTTAGGGTCTTTGTCTCTTAGGCTTATTGAACCACTATCTCCCCATTTGGAGACTGTGTTCTTATGAAAAAAATCCCAAATATATATGAGTCGAAGGCTTGTCACTAGAGCCTTTGCTAGAGAAAATCCACAAGAGTTGGTAATTTTTTGAATCAAAGAGTGAGGAGGAGGAACCAACATCACAACACAAAAGCTTTGCTAAACCATTCTCTTTGAATATTTCTAGCATGGAATAACAAAGGTCATTTGATTTGACCTACTCTACCTATCATGTAGGATCCCATTCTTACTTTAGTGCTCAAGTCCCTAACTTATTTTATGGAAGAGGATGTCATAATTCCAACAAAGCATTTACATAACTTGGTAAGCTTTTACATAGTGTATTTAATTAAAAAACAAGATATAGCCTTAAGGCTATTGTCTAATTTCTTCAAAGAAAAAACTTAAGATGGTACATTAGCCTTAATTCTCAATCAGTTGGGAGTTGGTATCAACTAGCAAAACTCTTGATAAGTAGGTTCAAAGAGAAGGAAGACATGACATCTCTCCTTGAGCAACTCACAACCATCAAAAGAGTGCTCATAGAGATGATGGATGATTTAAATATATAATTCCATAAGGCTTGGTAGAGTATTCCCAATGAGATATAACATTTATCGAGTATGGCATTCATTTATTATTTGAAAGCTTTTAATTTTGAGAGTTCCATGATGGTCATGCCTAAGGAAGAAAAATCATTACCAAAAGCCTATGGAATAGCTATACAAGCTAAAAAAAGATCTAATACAAATAGAGAGGCTAGCCTCTAGACCCATTTCACCATTATTCACCTCTATATAGCCTTTATACCACCTCAATCCAACCATAAAACCCATCACCTATCTAACTATTATAATAAACTTAAAGCAACCCTAGGATCCTGATCCAATCTAATCACATTCCCATCCCAATCCTTATGCTACATATTTTTTGAAATATGGAATACGATGAGGATGTTCTCTAACAAAATAATAGCCTTGAAGAGACAACAAAACAATCAAATATTTTTCTATCAAAGTTTCCCAAAGCCTCCATTTCAACAAAGCAACTAGATCTTCCAAAATCCTCCAAATAGATATCAAAATCCTTCTCTCCCAGCTAATAAAAATCTTGATCAATTGTAAGCTTAGACTCATCATATAGTACCTATGTTTATCCCATCCTAGTGGTTTCCCCAAAGAGGGACCTGGTCACCATACAAATTAATTATGTTAAATATCCCATTGGGTGGTTATATTCTACTCATGTTTTTTTTGGTATTGATAAAAAAGGGGGTTGAAGGGCCTCGACCCTTTAAAGAGCTTGAAAGATGTATAGGAAAAAAATAAGAGAAGATAATACAAATGCAAGGTATCCCTATCTTACTAAAACAAATAAACCTAGGCTAAATCTACTAATGGAGAAGATGAAATAATATCCCTCTTGTTATCCTTCTATTTGGCAAGGCTTATGTAATGCTCAATGCTTTACATAACTAATAAAGAAATCATTGATAGCAATGCAATTTAGTGTGTTCAAATCCTTCATCACATGATCCCAATAAGTAATCTACTTTAATTTTCTCCCTTTATCTTTTAGCTTCATTATCAATTCTTATAATCTCTTTTAATTCCATTGGGGTGCATGACTGGACCTTGAAATTCTACGATCTAATTATCATATTTACCATTTTATCAATAGCTTTATTTCCCTCTCTATAAATATGTTTAATTTGAATTTCTTCTAGGTTTTCCAAAATAGTCCCTATATCTATAATTATTTAGAAAATTATAAAATTATTTAGCTCTCCTTTTTGAAGGGAAGTTATAATATTCTTGGAATCCCCCTTGAAAACCATTCTTCTAAAACCCAAATTCACTACAATTTGGAGGCCCATGTCGAGAGCAAGTTTAAAGTATTCAGAACAACTTCATCCAATCATACATCTACTCCATATGCATATTCATAAGCCCAAATGTTGAATCTAGAGCCTACCTCTTAGGCTTTGATTGTGTCCTAATTACTTAGTTTCAAAGCATAACTTCATCACCTGGGATGAAGCAAAAGTATATGTCATGTCAAATGAAGTAGGCCCCTTGAATTTTAAGATTTCACAAGCCTGATTAGACTATATTACTAGGGCTAAGAGAAATTCCATCAAAGAGCAAGGAAGGTCTAGTCCATTGAACCCTAAACCCTAGGGTAGGAAGGTGGATGATCATAGGAACACCTCAAATCAATCTCATCCAAAAATTTAGGCCCAAATTATTATGGAAAGTGTAAGAACTAGCATAGAGCCTCTAAATCATCCCACTATAGAACCACCAAGATTGACTCATATGGCAAAAAATACCAAGCCTCCACCATCATCAAGTGTCATCTCAAAAATCCTTTCTGTCAAATCCTTCAACACAGTGGATCATTTGAATAATTCCATGGTAGCAATCCCTCTTTGGGACATGTTATTATACCAAAATAGATTAAGCACTTAGAATAATCCCTATAGAATCAAAAGGAGGTAGGCAAACAAAAGACATTTGTAGTACAAGTCTTTGGCTTGAACTTTGAAGTCCAACTAGCTGAAGCCTATGTCTTTCTATCTAACCTTGATATGTGGAGACAAGTTGATACTTAATTGGCCAGTTGACTCTAGGTCTAACACAATGTGAAGAAAATTTGATTTCTAATACTTCACACCATGTTTTTTGGAGCATTCCAAGCATTTTGGAGCCATCTCCTATATTTTAGGGGATAATTTCCTCTATTTTTGGCACCTTTTCTTAATGAGGATTTAATTAATATTTTATTAATTAAATACTCCTCAAATTATTCAAATATTAGACTGGCATATTTTTGGAGGATTTTTTCATTGTTTAACTCCAAAATTTGATCCTTTGATCACTCCTAAAATTTAGGAGCTCTTGTAGTTAACTAGTCATAGTGGGAGTTGTAATGCATAATTTGCTCCCAATAATTATCCTATGATTTAGGATTGTGTTAGTTAACTAAAAACTTATTGTTGAAGTGTTCCACTCATGTGTAGTTGTTGGTTCATGCACATGCTTTAATTTAGGAACTATTTTTAGCATATCCAATAATGCATCTTGCATGATGCTCATAACTAGTTGATAATTTTAGGTTATTCCAAGCATACTTGGGTGTTGGAATTTTGGGTATTTTTTACCTTTTTCTCTTCATTATTGTAATAGAGATTTTAGAATACAAGTTGAGAGAAAAAATACTATCATATTTTTTTTGCATATTTCCCATATAGTTGGTGTGTTGGAGCTCTTCTACAATTGCAGATTTTTACATTGATTTAGTAATTGGATGAACAAGATTTATCTATCGTTTGCGGTTTATTATGTTTATCCTTTGTAGTTGTGATCATATTATGTATTCAGCCATTGATTTCTAATTTTTAGTCCATGTTATTTCTGCAATAGATAAAAAATTCCAACCATCTTATTTTATATTCAATCTCATAATATTTTAACTTATAGAAGCTAGTAGAGGTTCTTTTGTCTCTTCTATATAGCACTAAAATCTTCACATCAGTCATGCCCAAAAAGGTAGCAGATGCTCATGACTTAGTATCTAATTCTACAAAAAATAGAGTAGTTTAGCTAGATGGCACGTTGGTACTAATTTTTAGGATAATGTAGGGCATTCCTCTAGCCCTCCAAGCTTGTACCAACATAATGGTGCACCAAGATATAGTGTTAATTTATCTACTAGCCATATTTGGCATATACCTTTTGAAAGACTTCAAAGCTAAATTTGAGGAGTACCTATCCCTAGATTTGACTCACTTGCTACCCTAAACCAAATTCAAAACTAAATTTATGATCCTATTAGAAACCATACACATCCATCATGTGGAGTGAGTTCCCTCCATGGAGATTAGGGAGAAACAAGTCTACATGACTGAAGAGTAGTTGTTGGAATCTAACCTATTGGTTGACAAAATGCATTCATACATTCACAATGATAATCTAGATCAATGAGTATCTGAGACATGGAGATCAAGTTTTGATGAAATATTTGATCAAGCTAGGATGGGATGATACATCACTAGGTATATTGTGTATGTTGTACATATTATAAAAAAAAAAAAGTTTTTTCTTCTCATAAATTAGGTCTTTCCAATGCAAGGAGAGTCATCCAATCTATGAATCAAAACTCAAGGTGACCCTATTATTTATTTTATTAAAATACGGTGTGTTTCCATAGAGAAACATGTCCCAATCACTTGTATGAAGTCATGTTGAATGAAAAATATTTGGACCAAGGAGCATGGACTATTTTATTAGAGATTGAAAGAAGGAAAGAAAGTTCTAAGACATATTTGGCCTCATGAAAAGACACAAAATATTAGGCTAAACAAATGGAAAAATTACACCAACCCAAATACAATATCAAATGGGGCTAAGGATGAATAAATACCCACTATTCAATCAAGGATAATCCATGACCAATAACTTGACTACCTCAACAAGAAAATATACATAAATGATTGATATGATTAAAAGGTACATGATCCAATATCAATTTGTCAAAGGTTAGAGGTAATAAAATCAATCTTATGGAGGTTTTCCTCGACATATGCATCTATATAGTTACTCATAAATCCATGATGGATGACACCTAGAAGGTGTGTGCCAAATATAAAAGTAAAATATGAAGATATTTGTTGTAGGTACATGGATATAATAGGTGGGATCTATTTGTAAGAACCAAGGAGTCATGTGATATTCTCAATTGGATGCAAGAAATAACTAAAACCATTGCAATATGACATGCCTTTCCATAATACTAATGATATGAAGGGTCAATTTTCCATTGGGTAAATATGAATAGGGGAGTATTAACGTAACATTAGACACCCCCATTAAATAAAATTAGGTTGATTTGATGCATTTTTTTCAAGTTCCAAATCCCTTGGGTGTAGGCAACCATAGTATGAACTCATAGAAAATAATATTTCCAATCTTATATATGGGGCTTTACAACTTGGAAAGGTAATACTCATTTCAAAATATTAAACAAACCAAGGTTGAAGTAACAACAAACAATTCCTATCATCTCCCAAAAAAGAAATATTTCATGCACATGAAGAATTTAAAGTTTATTTATGCACCAATGTACAAAATGAGAATCCATAAGAAGGAAAACCTCAAATTTCAAGGCCCTTCTTACTACCATAATCTTCAAAGAATCCTAGAAATTCAAAGCAGTAAAGCGGCTATAGTAGAACCCAAGTTGACTAGAGCCCTTTTATGTAGAACTATCCAAGAGGTAATGGAGAGGAGAAACATTAGAACCCATAGCCCTACACCCAAAGCAAGGCCTCTTCCTATCTCATTGGATGCCTCCTAATCCATGTCTTACTGGGATATGATAGCCCAGGCCTCCTAGGCCAAAATTTTAGAATTGTTGAGAGACATAAAAAAGGGGTATGTTAGAGAATATTACATTATTTGGTAGATGTGAATGTACCCCATGGTACCATTGTATATTGTAAATATTAGAATAGGGCATGAGATATAGTTTAGAGTGTGTGATTATATTTCACTTAAAATATGTATCTATGTGTGGAATGAGTAAAAGTGTCATGTATCAATGTGTTAAAGTGTTTAGAGTGAGTAAGTGTGCAAGCGTGTGCAATGTGTTATATATATTAGTTGAGATTCATGTGTGTATGTGTCAAGTATGAAAGTAAAAACTCACATGTATGTGGCAAATATGCAAGTGAAATCACATGTATGTGGAACGATGTAAAGCCAAGACGTATGAGAGGTTTATCTTATGTGTAGAATAATAAAGGATGTGTCTCCTAGATATGTGAGGAGAGCAATAGATAAATTATTAAAAATTCATATTCTAAATTTATATTATGGATACAAATATCCATGTATTGTATCAAGCATTGAGAAAAAGACTTAGAGATATTTTAATAAAGAGATCTTATATATTTGATTAATGAATAATATTGTGAGTATATTGTTGATTGATATTGTTATGTTTTATGAATGTTATATTTATTGATATTGATTTTATTCTATGATTGAGCCTTCATATATATATTTTGTGAATTATATTTATTCCTAAATATTGGGACCTATGATTAAATATGGTTAAAAAGCCAATAGTGGTATAGGATCTACCTCAAGTAGAAATTTTTTTTTAAGGGTAAAAATACATTTTGAAAGGAACCCCAAACTATTTACAATGATCATAAAGGAATATACAATAGAATACCAAAGAGAAATTAAGAGGAACTAGCTATAAGATATAGGGTTAAAATAGCAACTGCCATAGGCAGATGAAAAACAAAGAAGAGGAGAGCCAAAGAGGAGAAGAAAAAAACATCATATCTCAAATCCAAAAAGGAGAGGAACAGCAAAAGGAAATGGAATAGAGAAGGGTGGGAAAATACCCACCCACCCAAAATATTCAAATACCACAAAAACCACACCTTACTGGGACTAGATTTTTCCACCTTTTTTATGGAAGTCATCCAAGTGGGTTACCACCTCCTCCATAAACATTGTCATCATTTTGTTCATATTGCATAGGGACTTCATGAGATATTTAAGTATAAAAAAATTTCTACTTGGAACTAACATGAAGGTGGACTCCAAGGGGGAATTCCATAATTTTTTTATCAAGGTATCGCCTTCCTTGCACTTAGCAACCAACCTTTTATTACCCTAGGAAAAATGGGGGGAGCCTTTCACCATAGCCAATGGAATTGGGTCCTAAGAATTCTCAAAATTCAAATTAGAAATAATATGGAGGGGAGGAGCTGGAGACTTACCCTTCCCCTATAATTTCTTCAAATGGACTAAATTCTTGGTTTCATAGTTAGAATTAACATTAGCCCAAGCCTAGTTCAACAATCCTTCCTTTCTGATTGAAACACTTTTATTCTAATAGAAGGATATTTTCATTCTATTTCCAAGGCTATATAAAATAAAATGAAATGAAGAACCATATTTCTTCACCTCTTTAGCATAAGGGGAGAGGTTTTCATCTTTTTCCACCAATTCCATCAGATTTCTCCACCTTCAGTAGACTCTATCAAATCTAGAACCATAATTTTTTTGTGTGAATTTATTCGAAGAATATTGGAGTGATAATTTTCAAATTTAAAAACTAGCATAAAATAACTTAGGTGTGAATTTGAATTTTAAGGCAAAATGTTATAGGTTAGAAGCTAGCATTAGAGAAGAACTCTGGTGTGAATTTTTGATAGCATAAATAATGTTAAAATTTTGAGTAGTAAATATTTAGAGAAATAATGTATGCTAACCATTATATTTTATGGAGAAGAAGCCACACAAAAATATTATTAAAGGTAATAAAGGGTTCTAGAATATTTTGGGTTGTACCCTAATATTGCTAAAAGAAATTTGATTGAGAATGTTGGACATTTTGAGTCCCTAAGATAAAAGTTGTCATTGATATCAAAAGGACCTATGTAAGTAAGCACTATGATTTTTCTCCACAAAAAGCTTCATGAGAAGCAAAGGTTTTGATCAAAGGTTCAAGAAGGGATGCATGGCATTTGGTTCCAAAAGGAGCTTCAAGGGAAGCTTAGCAAAAGCTTTTTATGAAAACCAAGGAAGGCAAGGAAAGTTTTTATTTAAAACCATGAATGGTAGATTTGAAATGGGTTTTTCTTAAAACCCAAGTTGGCTTTTTGTTTCATCAAAAAAGGTGCCCCGATGATGGAAAATTTTAATTTTAAAGGTTTAGTTTAAATTTTAATTTATTTAAAATTTAAATTTAAATTTTAAAATTAAATAAAAGAGTTTTCCCGCCATGTCCGCCGACGTCTTATATTTTATCATGCAAAGGTTCAAATATTTAAAGGGGTTGATTTTATCAACCAAGGAGGACACAACAATATTTCCGCATTCGATTATCCCCTCCTTCGCAATCGTCGATTCCCCCCTTCCAATTTCATTTGCGCACTGCACGTGGAACAAGGGAGCAAGTTTCAAGGCATAGGTGGAGAGGATAGAAATATAAGTCTCAAAGGATTAAAGCCTCCACGTGGGAGGCCTAGCCCACACGGTGGGCGGAGAGTGCGCTAAGGCGCACGATGAGGAGGAACATGGGGTCAAAACCACCCGAAGCCATTTTGCAAGGTATGCCATAATTCGGGTGCATGAAATATTTCGAATTTGCTAAGGTTGTGTTAAGCATCGATTTTCATGGAGAGTATAGTGGATTTAATTTTTGCATATGGCTAAGGTTTGATATTTAATTAATGTGGGATATTTCCTCAGAAGGCTTTGTGATTATTTTTTTAAAGTGCAAAAGTGTTGAAAGGAAGGATATAAAATATTTGAGTTATTTTATGGTATAAGTGGTTTTGGGAGTGACAAGGTTATGCAATGTTTTAATTTATTTTATGGTATAAGTGGTTTTTTGGAGTGACAAGGTTATGCAATGTTTTGATTTATTTTATTTTATGTTACAAGTGGTTTTAGGAGTGATAAGGAAGTTGTGCATTAATTCTTAAAAAGGTTTTCTAATTAAAAGCCTTGGTGAATATTATTGTGAAGTGGAGTAATATTGATTATTTTATGATCTTCTAACCCTTGTGAGGATTGGCAAAAGAATATTTTGATTGTGGGAGATTTGCAAAGATGCTTCTTCATCTTCATAAAAGTATGGACACATTCTCCTATTGATAGATTATGGTGGTTGATTATAAAATACCTTTGGAGTGAAAATGATTGATTGTGGTTTCATTTTCAAAAGTGATTGGTTTAATGCTTCAAGGTTTTCTAGATTGAGAGTTGTGATTAAACCTTATTTTATAAGCATTGTTGTTGAAGCCAATTGGTTATGCAAAGAACTTGAACTTGAGTTAGAAAAGAACATGAGTATCATTGTTATGTGAGATTTGTGTTTGAGCATTGTTGGAAATATTTTGAGTTGGTTGATACATGCTTGGACTAGGATTTGTGAGAAAGGGTTGTTCCTTGAGGTTTTTGGTTGAGTAGAGTTGATTGAGCCTAGTCAAGTGGATGTGATGTGGTTGTTCAAGTTTCATGAAACAAACTATTCTATATTCTAGATTTGAGTTGAGAAAGTGATTTAGATTTAAGAATAGAACATATTGAGTCTCTAAAAATTCTCTTTATGCTTCTATGAGATTGATTTGAGTTGAGATTGGGATTTGAGTATAGAATATATTGAGTCTCTAACAATTCTCTTTATTCTTCTAGGAGATTGATTTGAGTTGAGATTGGGATTTGAGTATAAAACATATTGATTCTCTAATAATTCTCTTTATGCTCCTATGAGATTGAATTGAGATATTGATTAAGCATTGATTATAGAACATATTGAGTCTAACAATTCTCTTTATGATTCTATGAAATTGAAAAAGTTCTTTGTGAGCTTGTTAAGCATATTTAAGACACGTGTTTGAGAAGGCTTGTGGACTATTTTGCGTAAGCTTTTGTGAAAGCTTACTATGAATATTTGAGCAAGTCCTAGAGAGGACTTATTGAGTAGATTTGAGAAGGTTTTGTATGGACCTGTTGAGCATATTTGAGAAGGTTTTGAGTGGACCTATTGAGCAGAATTGTACTAGACCGAATGTACTATGTTTAGTACAAGATATTGAGCAGAGTTGTGCTAGACCGATTGGACTATGTTTAGTATAGTATTGAGATAAAGCTTTGGAGGTGACAGAGTACAGAGGACATAGTCTCAATGGATAGAGATCCAAAAGCCAAGAAAATTGAAGATATATCTAAGTGAGGAGTCTTCAAGTGGAGAGAGATCCACCAATAAGTGTAGTAAAGACACAAAGTCTTCTAGAAAATCACTAGCCAGAGTAGAAGAGGAAAGAGTTCTCCTATGGATAGAGATCCACAAACTTGAGATTTAGGGGATCAACATCTCCTTTGGACAAGAGGTCCATAAACATTGTAATTGGGAAAGGATTCCCAAGATATTATTTGAGAAATATTTAGAAGAAATATTTTCTCTGTGGAGGTAGCCCACATTGGGTGAACCATGTTAAAATCTATGTCTCTATTGTGTGTGATGATTTGTGCATTACTTTGGTTATTGCTATTGATATTGTCATTGATTATATTGATTAATATTGTTTGGGAAAGAAAATAAAAAAGTGGTCTTATAATGTTCACCCCCCTCTCAGTATAAGCTTGTGTTATTCAATTGGTATCAGAGTTGGTTCCTTCGAAAGAAGTTTAACAGCTTGAAGGAAGATCCTACAAGAACACAAATGGCAAAGAAAATCAAGAGTAGAAGCATGAGATACAAGAAGAAAAGAACACCTATGGTCATGAAAGAAAAGGAATATGAGTTTAATATTGTTGTGTTGGGAGGAAAAATGGAAATAGATTCAAGAGATGAATCAAGTAATGGAGAAATATCTAGACTGATAAAGTTTTGTACCATATGTGGGAACATAGGTCACCATGCAGCTTATTGTCCACAAGAATGTTTTGTTTGTGGTCAACTCGGTCATGATGCAAGTTATTGTAATGGGTTTGATAGTAGTGAAGATGAAGATGATTCTCTTAGATTTGAAGTTCTAAATAATGAGTCAAAAAAGGATAACAGGGATAGTCAAAACAGGTATGAAGAAGAAACTCTACTTTGGACAATAGAAGAAATTGAAGAAAGAGGAAGATTCAGAAAAAGAAAAGGAGGAAGCCACTCTTAAGGAACTTGTTGAGTTGAAAAGAGAAAATTTAGAATTGAAGGCTCAAATACAAGAAGATGAGAAATGTAAGACAAAGCTTCTACAGGATATCTCTAACTTGAGAGATAAGGTTGAAAAAGCAAGAAGAGTTGAAGAAGGTATGATTAAACAGTCAAAGGTAAAAGAGATAGAATGTGAAAGGCTTATGATTACTCTTGAAGAATTAAAAAGGGAGAACTAAGGATTAAGGTTTCAATCTCAAGAAGATGAGAAAGCAAAAGCAAGGTTTCTATAGGAACTCACCAACTTCAAAATCAAGGTTGAAGAGGCAAGAAAAATTGAAGAAGGTATGGCCAAAAAATTAAAGACAAAATATCTAGAGTGTGAAATATTAGAGCATGAGATAGTTTCACTAAGGATGGAAGTAAAAGGTTCCAAGGACAAGCTACACAAGTTTGAGGAAAATTCAAAGACTTTGGACAGGATTATCAATGCACAAAGGTCATCAGTCACCATAACAGGACTTAGTTCTAAAGAAGAACAAGGGAAACATGAAGCAGAAAAATGAGAGTCAAGATCAAACACCATAAAATAAGAAGAGTCAAAATAAGTAAGTAAAAGAGAGAGTGAGACCTCTAAGGATAAGTTGGACAATAGAAATTTCAACAAGGAAAGGAAAAATTGCTCAAGTTAGGAACATATGGAACATGAAATAGGTAGAAGAGACTAAGAGACCAATGGGGTCTAGGCAAGATTTCTTCAATGGAAGATGTTTTTCATGTCACAGGTTTGGGCACATGGCTTCACAGTGTAGGACACATGAAATACAGGAATATGGGAAAGGACAACTTTTCCATGGGTATTGCTACTCATGTAATGAGTTTGGTCACAAGGCAATGAATTGCAGGGTTCATGACAGAAGAGGATATGGCTTCACTAGGAGAAATCCTAAGACATTTGCACCTCCAAGGAATAATAACATTAAGTGTTATAAGTGTAATAATGATGGTCACACAACAAGATGGTGTAGAGAAAATATTCTAGAATCAAGCATGAACAGGAACAGGAATATGAACAGGAACAAAAATATGAATAGGAACAAGAACATAAATAGAAATAAGAAGATGAACAAGAATAGAGACTTAGAAAAGAATAAGAACATGAACAAGGATGAGAACAGGAACAGGAACATGAACAAAAACATGGATGAGAACAAGAACAAGAACAATAACAAAAGTGATGATAGGAATAGGGATGATAACTTGGAAAGAAATAGTGAGAGGATTTAGAAAACTCATAGAGGAAGAGAGAAAGATAAAGGCTCAAATAATAGTGCTTGATGGGAGTAGAAATACTCCCACCCCAGAATTAACCACCTCATGTGGAGGTGGGGGAGGGGCTAAGCTAAGAGGCTCATTCTTAGCCCCGAGCCCCAAAGGTGACCCTTTGCCATTGATGTCAAAGGGGGAGATATTTGAGTATCTGGGGAGAGATTTGATATTTGAGAGAGCATTGATCCAGGGGGAGCAAACCCAGGGGGAGCAGAAAAGAAAAGGTCGGGTTTCATATAAAATGAATATGGGTTGCCATCAATGACAAAGGGGGAGATTGTTGGACATTTTGAGTCCCTAAGCTAAAAGTTGTCATTGATGTCAAAAGCCTATGTAAGTGAGCACTCGTAATTTTTCTCCCAAAGAGCTTCATGAGGAGCAAAGGTTTTGATAAAAGTTTCAAGAAGGGATGCATGGCATTTGGTTCCAAAAGGAGCTTTAAGGGAAGCTTAGCAAAATATTTTTATGAAAACCAAGGAAGGCAAGGAAAGGTTTTATTTAAAACCATGAATGGCATATTTGACAATGGGTTCTACAAAGTTAGGATTGGTTCAAAAAGATGCCCGATGATGGAGAAATTTAATTTTAAAGGTTTAGTTTAAATTTTAATTCTATTTAAAATTTTAATTTAAATTTTAATTTATTGTAAAATTTAAATTTAAATTTTAAAATTAAATAAAAGTTTTTCCTCCCGCGTTTTCTGAGTATTTATGAAGGGGTTGATTTTTTTTTTGGTAAATTAATTTGTATTATTTCAAAAAGGGCATTTGAAAGGCGCCCTGTCGCCTTTTACATCAAGGAACCAAGAGGAACGCAATAGAGATAAACGAGTCTCCTTAAATAGAACAAACCCAGTAAAACTGAAAGACTAAGAACAGAAAGGCCAGAAAGGCTAAAAGCCATTACAATCCTTTGGCAAAAAGGAACAGAAAGGAACACCACCAAAAAGAGAAACACAAAGGCGAGCTGGAACAAAACATCTTGCACACCAACAGACCAAAGGAAGAGCAATGCATCCGAGAGCAAAACCAGCAGCAAGCCAAGAACGCCATCAAGGAAGGGCGTCGGGTTGTAGAAGGTTGTGAACATCAATTTCTAGAACATTGTCCTTCGCTTCCTCCTTCAGGGTTTCTTTGTCCTTTGAAGTTTCCTTCAGATTTTCTA
This sequence comes from Wollemia nobilis, assembly GCA_028583015.1. NCBI lineage: Eukaryota > Viridiplantae > Streptophyta > Pinopsida > Araucariales > Araucariaceae > Wollemia > Wollemia nobilis. Next base: position 558,983 of record JAQPPZ010000480.1, read on the forward strand.
GGCAGGCATCTTGAGCAATTTCAACTACATCATCTTCATTAGCACCCCCTTTGACATCGAAAGGGGGTTCAGTAGTAGAGACCATGGAGGAACCATTGAAACTTTCATAGAAGAAGAAAAGGTTGAGATTATGCCTCTGTTCCTTAAGGCTAGCAATGGCCTTACCAATGGTGATGTAAGTCATCTCCAGATGGATGATTGATGCAGTAGTAGCATGGATAACTAATTTATGGAGGAACTTGTCAACAAGATCAGGTGAAGTAGACTGAGCTTTAGGAGGTTTTCCAGTGATGGACGGTGGGGTTTCAGCTACTTCCTTAAGCTTCAGTCATTGAGAGCTTCTAACAGGGGTTGTTTCAACTTTGATTTTCTTCCTAGCAATAGAGTGAGGCTTATCATTTTTTATTTTCCTTTTTTTTGGATTAGAAGGTTGGGGGCTAGGAGTAGAGGAAGAGTTATCTTCTCCAGACTCAGACTTAGGGATGTTGCCACTAGGGAAATGAAGGAGGAGATAATGGTAAAGGACTTTGAAAAGCCCCTGGTGACTGGGAAGGACATCCTCCTTTTTGTGGGTAGACGTAATGGTGTAGTCGATGGACCAAAAAATAGTAGCAAGGATGTTCATGGCTTTGGCTTCATGGAAATGGTTCACATAGGCAAGGTGAATACAACATAATTGAGAATCTGGATTATCACAGGAAAGATATTGCATTACAGGAACAAGAATTTGCTGCAAAGGAGGGGAAAGGTGTTCACGAAATAAACCTTTGCTATAATTTTTATAAACCTCAGAGTTCTTCTCGAAGAAAGACAACTCAGCCTCCCAATTGTGTTTGTTGCACCGAATAACTTTACCCTCCAAGGATTGGCCTGTCAGGCCCGCCAACAACTCAATGGAGATGTGAAATTGGACACCATGAATTGTGACGTAACCCTTATCCCAAGAGTCAGCAAAGGCCTTTGTTATGTTGTCATCAACCCCAGTGAAAAGCTTAAAAAATTCAATCAAAGCACTGTTGGTTTTGTCTATCCACAAATCATGAACCAAAGGATGGAGCTGGAACACAATAGGCTCAATGTAAATGGGTTTGCACTCTTTCATGGTGGTGAACAGGGAAAAATATAGAGGTCGATCAAGAAAAGGAATAGAAAGAGTAGGATCAAACACCAGGATAATGAACAGGGCATGCACAGGATCAAATAAAAGAATGGTGTTGCCTTGTGAACATCTGCTTTGGGACCATAAAGGCATTAGCACAAATGGAATGAAGTCTTCAAAAAGCAAGGATTGGCTAGGGCAAAGGTTTGATCTACAAATCAAGATTAGGTTAAAAACCTAGCCAATCACTTGGCGACACTCTAAAATGGTAGCTTGGCAATTCGGGGTGCATGAAAGGCTTAGCCAACAAGATATCCAAGCACGAGACCCCGAAAGGCTTGGGATGATCACCAAATTGATTGTCGAGATGATCTTTCGATCGAGAAGGCTGAAGATGGTTCCCAAAAAAATAGGATTACACGTATCAAAGCACATGGGATTCAAATGATTCAAACTCATGTGAAAATATACCTTGGGATAATAAGAATAAGTGGTCACCCAAAAATGATTAAAATTCTTGAAAGAGGCAATGTGGAAATGGAAAATAGAGCCTAGGGGAACGTGAATCCAATCTCCCAAGAAAGGCAAGGTGATTGAATGAAGATGAAACCAAAGGTCTGGCAAGTAACTCTTGGGGATTACAAAGGACAAAAAATGTTGATGACTAGGATTGATAGGCAAATTAATGTTCATCATGGATAACATGAGTTTGGTCCCTCCCTTGAATTTGGTCCCATTTGAGAAGATCATCCACCTCAGGGGGTAGACTGTCTGTCCATGTTAGAGGTCCTTGGGCATTGACCCCAATATTAGCCAGCTTATCAGCAACTGTATTAGCCTCCCTGTAAGTATGTTGAATAATGCAATTATGTTACCTCTGAAGGATGTGCTTGCAGTCCTCAATGGTTGGTCTAATCCTCCAGCTGGAAGGCTTAGAAGACTTTAAATAGTTAATGATATTTAGGGAATCACCTTCCACAATGATGTTTCCTGGAATATCTTTGAAAAATTGGAGGCCTCTCCAGACAGCCTTTGCCTCAGCAGAGTGATTGGTAGTCACACCTAGAGGCTCCGAGTAGGCAAAAATAGAATTTCCTAGATGATCATGGAGGATTCCACCAATCCCCCCTATTCCAGGATTTCCTTTGGCCGCTCCATCAAAATTAAGTTTGACCCAACCAATAGGAGGGGGAATCCATTTGACACTAATTCTAGGATTAGAAGAATCAGTACATTTGAGATCATCAAGACTTATATTGCAGGACTTTAGGATGTCTTTCTCAAAAGGAGGACAAGGATGCGGATTTAGAGGAGCGACAAGAACATTTTCTGTGGCACAGAGAATAATTTTATTGGCAATGTACTCAGGTTGGACAACTTTCTTGTCGAAAACTCTACGGTTGCGTTCAAGCCAAATTTGCCACAAATAATGTTGAAGACTGAATTTACACAATCCTTTGAGCACAAAATTTTTAAAAGGATTAGGCCACTGATAAAAAAGGTCAACAATGGAAGGAGGATTGGCCCAAACCAACTGGAATATTTGAAGAAGTTTATTGATAACCATCCTTGAAAAGGGACAAAATAAGAAGAGGTGGGACGTAGACTCCCAATTGGAAAGACAAAGATAACATCTATTAGGAAGAGTGAGTCCCCTTTTCATAAGGTTCTCGATAGTAAGAATGTGATCTTGAATACAGAGCCAAGAAAAGGAAGCAATTTTAGGAATCAAATACTTAGTCCAGACAAGCTTGAAAGGTAGAGGATGCTCAATATAATCAAGGGAAAGCAGGTAAGCAGTCTTAACAGAAAAATCCCTAGAGTCTGTGGGCTCCCAAATGGGTTGATATTTAGAAAGAACGTTGGGGACTCTGATAGAGGAAAGAAGGTTATTTAGGTACGAATATTCCTCTTCACAATTTGGGACATTAACCTCTTTCCATTTCATAGCTCCATTAATTGAAACTAGAAAGTTAGCCACTAGAGGACCAAAAAGTTGTTTGGTAGTGTTGATGATCCTTTGAAGTATAGGATTCTGGCTGAGAGGATGATCGCCAACCCACTTATCTTCCCAAAAAAATATGGACTTGCCATCTCCAAGTTGCCAACGAGTTCCTTTTTGCACCAATGGACGAGCTTCACAAATGGACTTCCAAAAGGCAGAACCGTAGGAAGGTACCTAGCCATGCAAGAACTCAACATTCTGAAGATACTTCCTTTTTATAATTTTGACCCAATCAACCCTCTCATTTGAAATAAGTCTCCAGACCTGCTTAGCAAGGAGGGCAAGATTTATGTGGGATATCCGTCTGAGACCTAGACCGCCTTGGTCTTTAGGTTTGCATATTTTATCCTAGGCCACCAAATGAAATATGTGTTTGTTCTCAGTACCTGACCAGAGGAAGTTTTTTTGAATTCTTTCCATTTTACTATAGACAGAAGCTAGAGCTTTGAATAAAGATAAGAAATAAATAGGAATACTTTGAAGACAAGCCATGGTCAAAGTAATTTTTCCAGCTTGGGAAAGGAGGTTTCCTCTCCAGGTGGTCAACTTTTTTTGAAGTCTTTCAATGACATTGTCCCACAAGTTTTCTTTAATATTCCCAATGAAAAGAGGTATTCCAAGGTATGAAGAAGGCAGACTGCTGATAGAGCAATGTAGAATGTTGGCAATCAACTGCTGCCTCCTCAAGGGAGTATTAAGGAAAAACAATTTGCTCTTCTAGAAATTGATTCTTTGGCCAACAACTTCTTCATAAAGGATAAGAATACGTTTGATGATAGTAGCTTCATTGACAGAGGCAAAGGTGGACAAGAGAGTATCATCAACAAATTGTTGATGGGTGATAGGACTACATTGTGAAGTAACTTGAATGCCAAAAATTAGTCCTGCCTCTTTAGCTGCCAAAATAGACCTGCCAAGAGCCTCAACCGCAATGATGAAAAGGAGGGGGGATAAAGGATCTCCTTGTCTTAGACCTCTACTACTTTGAAAGTAACCAATGGGAGAACCATTGATAAGAACAGAGAACCAAGTAGAGGAGATGCATCCTTTGACTAGGGAAATCCAATCAGAGTGAAACCCAAACTTGTGAAGGATGGCAATAAGAAAATCCCAACTCAGTCTATCATAGGCTTTGTTCATATCAAGCTTAAGAAGAAAGGTTGCCTTTTTATTGAGGGAACAGGAATGAATGGCTTCATGAATAGAAATAATACCATCTAAAATGGATCTGCCTCTAACAGAGCTACCTTGGTATTGATTTATAATGATAGGCATGACTTCTCTCATACGAATGGCAATCACCTTGGTTAAAATTTTGTAAATGACATTACAAAGGCTTATAGGTCGAAAGTCATTAAAGCTAGTAGCATTGGGGATTTTTGGTATGAGAGCAATGAACATGGAATTGAAGCCTCTGGGAATAATCTTAGAGCATTGGATTTCTCTAATGGTTTTACACACATCATTACCGACAATATCCCAAAAGGCCTAAAAGAATCTGGGAGGAAACCCATCAGGTCCAGGAGCTTTGTCAGGTTTCATTGAAAAAAGGGCATCCTTTATTTCCTCGTCAGAGAGTACTGCATTTAATTTGTTGTTGATGTCATCAGTAATTAGTTTGGGAATGAATTGAAGAAAGAAATATTTAGCAGCTCTGGCATTGGGTCGTTGTTCCTCTTGTAGAAGTTTTGAAAAGTGGATATGGCCTTCTGACCTGATTTCTTTAATATCATTCTCCATTCTGCCATCTTGCCTATGAATTTCTTTAATCCTGTTGTGACTGTGATGTCTCAATGTTGAGACATGAAAGAACTTTGTGTTGGAGTCTCCTTTTTTTAACCAAATATCATGAGATTTCTGTCTCCAAAATATCTCTTCGCACTGAAGGATATTATGATATTGAGCTAATAAGTTCCTTTCATTTTCTCTGATTTCTCCAGAATAGTCACCTTTTTCTTGCCTTTCTTTTTCTATTATCTCAAGCCTATTAATGATGTCCTGTTTGTTCTGGAAGAGGTTGCCGAAGACATCTCTATTCCATATTTTTAAATTCTCCTTGATGTTTTTAAGTTTTTGTGCCAACACAAAGGAAGGAGAACCTTGGAAGTTAGATTGCCACCACTGTTTGATCCTTTCTCTAAAATCAGGATGAAGCATCCACATAGATTCAAACCTGAAGGGGGTTTTGAATAGCTTCGGATTATTTGTATCAAGGAGAATAGGACTATGATCAGAACCAATTTTGAGTAAGGATTGAAGATTTGCATCCCCCCACAAGTTGGTAGCTTCTTGAGAAAAAAGAACTCTATCAAGTTTAACCTGAATTAATTGGGCACCACATCTTCTGTTTGACTAGGTAAACTGATTTCCTTTGAGATTGACATCCATGAGGTTTTGTTCACTTATGAATTCCTGGAAGTCCTCCATACTTTTGGAATAAGAACCAACTCCCCCTTTCTTATCAGAAGGAAATAAGGGAGTATTGAAGTCACCAATGAGAATCCAAGGAAGGTTTGCAAAGGCTCTCCGGACATTAGTAAGGTTGTTCCATAAATGGGTCCTACCAGTGATGGAGTTTGGAGCATAAATGTTGGTAAGGACCCAAGGAGAATTGTTGTCTTTGTCAAAAAAATAATGCTCATCATCTCATCACAGGAATGGATAATGTTTCCTTCTACTAGATTAGGATTCCAAAGACATAGGAGGCCACCAGAAGCCCCATTAGCTTTGCAAGCAAGATATTCATAGTGTTTCCAAATGTGATTACTTATCTGTTTATCAAGAGAATCACTGATTTTGGTTTCTTGGATAACAAAAATGGTGGGTCTTATTTCTTTCCTTAATGATTTAGCTAATCTTTGTTTGGCTAGACCATTAAGGCCTCTCACATTCCATGAGAGGATCTTCATTTAGAAGATTTTGTAACTTTCTTGCCTCCCTTTCCAGATGGTTGGGGAGGTTTGGTACACTTTGGGTCTTCCTTAGAAATGATGCCTGTAGAAAAAAGAGTCTTTTGGACACCATTAGCAATATCTTCATTGGTTCCTTGTTTCCAATGGTCAGAATTAGAGGGTCTTCCTCTTTTTTTCCATGCCACAGTCAATAGGAGATTTCTTATGACTCCTGGTGATTTTAGGACTGAAATTTTGCACAACAGGGCTAGAAGGTTCCAAGAAGGAGGTAGGAATAGAAATATCATCAACCAGGGGCTGGTCTGGATTGAAAGCATCCTGGGAGGAGCTCTTAGCATGAGAAGGTTCATGGTCAAACTGGCCTTCCAAAGAAAGGGATGGACTATTAGGAGTAGATTTGGATTGAGGATTAAGATTCTCAATAGTATCTATCATGTGGTCATCCTCAGGATTTAAATCACCAAGAATTTGGAATTGATTAGGCAGAGCAAAAAGACTAACCTCATTGGCATTTGCAGCTGGAAGAGAAGTTTGGTCCCCTTTATCGCTTGGAATATTTATGGAGGATATGTTTCCCATAATATCTTTTTTCCATTGATCTTTGACTGGTCTGTAGATAACTCCTTTGGAAGAAAGGAATCATCTATTAAATTTTTTGAGTGGAGTCAAGAATTTATTTCCTTTATCTCAATTGGAAGCAAGCGTATCAACAACAGGGGATGCCTGTTTAAGGAACAAAGAGCACTGAGCATGCAAGTGGCCTTGAGTCTGACAGTGAATACAAAAAGGAGGCTTATTTTCATATTCAATGGCCTGCTTAAAGAGGCAAGACCCACACTCCAGCTCCACAAAGGTAGGTAAGGTAGAAGCAAGGTTAGCATTGATACACAAGTGGGCAACATGCATTCTTGATCTTGAAAGAGTGACCTTGTCAATGAGAAGGAGGTCACCAATCATGGAAGCAATAGATTTAAAGATAGATTCCCACCAAAGGTGCCAAGGGAGATTAGGAAGCCTGACCCAAATAGGAGCAAAGTTTATACTTTGGGTTTCAGGGTCAAAATCAGGTGACAATTTTCTCAAGAAAATACTTTTAGTTCCAATGAACCAAGGCCCTCCAGAAAGGATAAAGTCAGCATCTTCTTTGGTATTAAGCCTGATACCAAAAAACCCCTTGGAAAGGCCAACAATATGGAGGGAACCTTTAACCTTCCATCTTGGGGCAGCCCAATGCCTAATGACATCGAGGCTAGGGTTGCCACCCACAACTTTTCCAATGAGAGAAACAGATTCCTCAACAATGAATTGTTCAGCAACACTAGCAGGAATAATGACCTTGTTACCCAAAACCTCAAAAGGAGGAATGGAAGCATCCAAGGAGGGAGAAGGGCGACCCAAGATATTGGCAAAAGAAGGTTTAGAGACCCCTTCAACCCAGCTAGGGGGAACATCATCAGCCCAATGGGAGGGAACGCACTCAGAGGCAGAAAGAGGCCCACCAGTGGAGGAAGGTAACAGATTTACAGAATCCTTTCTCCCCGAGGAGACACCAGAACTGCCTCCGGGAATAGAGGTTCCCGACAAAGGGCCCGAGAAAGAAACTTGAGCAGGTTTCTCCGAAGCTTGAGAAAATTTGACCAAAGGCTCAGAGGAAGAAGGATTGAGGATAAAAATAGGAGAGGCACCAACAACATTAGCTTCCTTCCTTCCAGAATTTTGAATTTGGTCTTTCCCGCCTTCAAAATTTTGAATTTCAGAGGATATGAAACCAGAGAGAACAGTCATGTTTTCAAACTTCAGATCCCACTACAAAAGCAATTGCTAATCTTCAAAGGGGTTGATTTTATCAACCAATGAGGACACAACAATATTTTTGTATTCAATTATCCCTTCCTTCGCAATCGTCAATTCCCACCTTTTGATTTCGTTTGCACACTGCACATGGAACAAGGGAGCAAGTTTCAATGCATAGGTGGAAAGGATGAAAATATAAGTCTCAAAGGCTTAAAGCCTCCATGTGGGAGGCCTAGCCCACACGGAGGGTGGAGAGTGCGCTAATGCAAACGATGAGGAGGAATGCAAGGTCGAAACCACCCTAAGCCATTTTGCAAGGTATGCCATAATTCGATCACCGAAATTTTTGGGTGCATGAAATATTTTGAATTTTCTAAGGTTGTGTTAAGGGTTGATTTTCATGGAGAGTATAGTGGATTTAATTTTTGCATATGGCAAAGGTTGGATATTTGATTAATGTGGGATATTGCCTAAGAAGGCTTTGTGATTCTTTTTTTTAAGTGCAAAAGTGTTGAAAGGAAGGATATAAAATATTTGAGTTATTTTATGGTATAAGTGGTTTTTGGAGTGACAAGGTTATGCAATATTTTGATTTATTTTATGGTATAAATGGTTTTTTGGAGTGACAAGGTAATGCAATGTTTTGATTTATTTTATTTTATTGTACAAGTGGTTTTAGGAGTGATAAGGAAGTTGTGCATTAATTATTAAAAAGGTTTTCTATTTAAAAGCCTTGGTGAATATTATTGTGAAGTGGATTAATGTTTATTATTTTGTGATCTTCTAACCCTTATGAGGATTGGCAAAAGAATATTGTAATTGTGGTAGATTTCCAAAGAGGATTCTTCATCTTCATAAAAGTATGGACACATTATTCTATTGATTGATTATGGTGGTTGATTATAAAATACCTTTGGAGTGAAAAGGATTGATTGTGTTTTCCTTTTTGAAAGTGACTGGTTTAATGCTTCAAGGTTTTCTGTATTGAGAGTTGTGATTAAACCTTGTTTTATAAGCATTATTGTTGAAGCCAATTGGTCATGCAAAGAAATTGAACTTGAGTTAGAAAACAACATGTATCATTGTTATGTGAGATTTGTGTTTGAGCATTGTTGGAAACATTTTGAGTTGGTTGATACATGCTTGGACTAGGTTTTGTGAGAAAGGGTTATTCCTTTGAGGTGTTTGGTTGAGTAGATTTTATTGAGCCTAGTCAAGTGGATGCATGTGGTTGTTCAAGTTCCATGAAATAAATTATTCTATATTCTATATTTGAGTTGAGATTGATATTTTAGAATAGAACATATTGAGTCTCTAACAATTCTATTTATGCTTCTATGATATTGATTTGAGTTGAGATTGGGATTTGAGTATAGAACATATTAAGTCTCTAACAATTCTCTTTATGCTTCTATGAGATTGATTTAAGTTGAGATTGAGATTTGAGTATAAAACATATTGAGTCTCTAACAATTCTCTTTATGATTCTATGAGATTGAATTGATATATTGATTAAGTATTGAGTATATAACATATTGAGTCTCTAACAATTCTCTTTATGCTTCTATGATATTGAATTGATATATTGATTAAGTATTGAGTATATAACATATTGAGTCTCTAACAATTCTCTTTATGATTCTATAAAATTGGACAAGTTCTCTATGAGCTTGTTAAGTAGATTTGAGACAAGTCTTTGAGAAGGCTTGTGGACTATTTTGTGAAAGCTTGCTATGCATATTTGAGCAAGTCCTAGAGAGGACTTATTGAGAATATTTGAGAAGATTCTGTGTGGACCTGTTGAGAATATTTGAGAAGGTTCTAAGTGGATCTATTGAGCAGAATTGTACTAGACCAAATATACTATGTTTAGTACAAGATATTGAGCAGAGTTGTGCTAGACCGACTGGATTATGTTTAGTATAGTATTGAGACAGAGATTTTGAGGTGACATAGTATAGAGGACATAGTATCATTGGATATAGATCCAATAGCTAGGAAAATTGAAGACAAATCTGAGTGAGGAGTATTCAAGTGCAGAGAGATCCACTAGTCAGTGCAGCAGAGTGATAGAGTCTTCTAGAAGATCACTAGCCAGAGCAGAAGGTGAAAGAGTTCTCCTATGGAAGAGATCCATGAACTTGAGATTTAGGGGATCATCATATCCTTTGGACAGATTTCCATAAACATTGTAATTGGGAAGGATTCCCAAAATATTATTTGAGAAATATTTAGAAGAAATATTTTCTCTGTGGAGGTAGCCCACATTGGGTGAACCACGTTAAAATTTGTGTCTCTATTATGTGTGATGATTTGTGCATTGTTGTGGTTATTGCTATTGATATTACAATTTATTATATTGATTAATATTTTTTGGGAAAGAAAAGCAAAAAGTGATCTTATACTGTTCACCTCCCCTCTCAGTATAAGCACGTGTTCTTCAAAGAAGAAATTAAAAAATTGGATGAAGTTATATACAGTGATAAATAATGGAATGAGAAGTATTATATTGCAGTCTAAGATATTAAATAAGTTGGGTGGTACCTATGAAAATTCTAAACCACCTATGTTGAGAAGACGTCCAACAAGAGTTTTCCTGAGAAGTAGAAAGAGGCAGCATAATCCACCTGAGTGAGGAAACGTCCAACAAGAGTCTACCAAAAGAGTAAAATAAAAAAGAAGTAATATAAACCACTTTTGGAATATATTACATCATTTGGTCCTTACTAATGTACCATCATGGGTACATATTTAGATTAGGCGTATATTAGGAGTTAATTACTTTATTAAAGCAATGTAATATATACACGTGTTAGAATGTGCAATTATATAAATGTGCATGTAGTCCACATGTATATGAGTCCTTAGAGTAGAATAGTGAGGTGTCATAAGAATATTTAAGGTAAAGAGTTGCATCTCATTATAAATAGGTCTTTATAGAGTAGAAGTGAGATGATTTTACAATGTATAGATAGAGTAGTAGTAGATACAAAATAGACCTATTTTTGCAAAATGGAGAGGTAGTAACTTCTATTGCATGACATTGTATATTTTTGAGAGCTTTCATATATGAGCATTTCTTGAGAATTGTATCAAGTTTTCTATCATATTTTCATGCACACTATTTAGCCATTATCATGGTTCTAACATTGCATTTTTTTTTTATAAGTAACGATATATTTACAGTAGGTTTTTTAGAGAAGGATCCCAAAACCTTAGTTACATAAAAAGTTGAGGCTAAAAATACGAATAAAAATCGGGGCTGTGCCCATGGGCAATGATCCGGGGCCCGGGCCCTGGTGCCTACAAAAAGGACCGACTAAGAAACAAAACATCAAAACTTGGCCTGAGGCCACCAAAACCAGACAAAGCCGAAACACGCCTATCATCAAAATCATAGAAACTGCATGCCAATGCGTCGGTGGGCCCTACGCCCGGGCCTGGCCTGACCGGGGCCCACCCTGGTAGGACAACTTTACTCCCTATCGGGGCCATTGCCCAACATGCATCAAATTTCGGCCAAGGCCTTGGCTGCAGAGGAGGTCGCTTGGGCAGATGCAGTCAAGGATCCAATTGCCGTGTCGAGAAGGGCCCTCATAGCTAGATTCTGCAGCCTATTGCCAGAGTCAAAACTGACTTCAGTGGGCTCCGGGGCCTCCACCTTGGCCATTTTGGTGCTACCAGTAGCCTTGTTGCCGCCATGTATGGGCCTTTGGGAGTGGCACCAGGAGTCGAGGCCTTGCCTGGGCCCTGGGCCAGAGTCCTGCACTTCCAAGTGGGTCTGTGCCGCTTCGGGGTAGGGGAGCCTTCGAGGGAGGGGGTCTCTTTGGTATTAGACACTGCAGGGGAGGCACCGGGAGAGTTAGCCGCTTTAGGGGGGGATAGAGGACAGAGGAGGGATGCGATGGAGCTACGGTTGATTAGCAAGGGCATGCCTATACAGGACGGCCATGAGGCCTTGGTGGGAGGGCCAGGAGTGGCTTCTGTGAGCACGGTCGATGGAAAGGCCCAAGGAGTATAGTAGGAATCAAGGGGTGCTGACCAACGTGGCCCCCCGGAGGTGGTTGAAGTAGCTGAGGTGAAAACTGAACAATCACTAGTCTGGATCATCGTAGGTGATGTACTACATCACCAAGATGATGGCCTCATCGAAGGGGGCCGGGAGGTTGGAGCGAAATAGATTAGCCTTGTCCCACTACTACTCTGAGAAGCGGGACAACTCCTCCTCCCAATTGTGCTTATCCCATCTGATGACCCTGCCTTTCTCCTCATGGTGCAGGCCTATAACTTTCGTCAAGAACTCTTTGGTCACTTTGAAGTGGAGACCCTTCACCGTGACCTCGCCATCAATCCAAGAATCTAGAAAGTTCTGGGTAATTTCATCATCGGCTCCTACAAATTTGCTGAAGAACGGGGTAAATTTTTTGGCATTAGAGAAAAGCCTGGTTGACTCACTCAAATCGACCATGGAAGGCTCGAGGAAGACAATTTTGGCAGCCATGGGGGTCGAACTGATAGCCCAGGGATAGGGGAAACAGGGGATACCTGACTAGAGATGTGGGGATAGGGGGAGGGGGAAGCAGACAAGAGTGCGGGAGAACTCAGCACACAACAGATTTAAAAAGAGGGCTGTGAGGGAGGGAAGCCATCGACGTTGGAAATGAGCGCTAAGGGTCGGGTCCGACACGAGGGGGGAGGGGCTGAGGGGGCACGGCTGTCGGCTGCCACACGGGGCACAGTAGGAGGGCCACTGCCAGTGCTCCAAGTGGCACAAACTGAGCGAAGGATCACCTAGAGGGTACCTCATGGGATAGAGCCATGGGTGAGCTGACACAGCATGGGGATCCGACGATGCGATGATCAAGGTAGGAAGGGCCAACGTGCACTCCATCTTGGAACTACTAGAACTACCAACGGAGCAACGCAAAACTAGGTCGGGTCACCTGACGTGTTCGGTGACACTTGGCACCACGAGGGGGATCGGGATGACCACCTCTTGGGCAGGAGAAGGATAGGATCCAGTCGACATGGCAAAATAGAGGGGGGAATCCCCTGGCCACTAGAAGCCATGATGGTGAAACTTTGGGGCCCCGACTTGGGGCATGCTATGCACCAGGGTCCTCATCGTTGCTGGAATAATCTTGCAAAGTAATTTGGATCAGAGCTTTGGGAAAGTTTGTTGTCTAGGTTGTGAAGTCTTCAACAGAGATGGCTTGATTTGCCATGAAACCAATCGTCTTATTACCTTCTCTATACACATGCTAGAAGGCATGATCAGGGAGACCCTGTAGAATAAAGAGGGCTTCCCAGATGGTGTTGTGAATGCACCAAGAGTAGCTTCCTAGGCTGCGGGTGGCTCTGATAATAACTTGGGAATCACCATCGATGATGACTTTTGAGGATGACTCCCTAAGGGTGATCAGCCCACTGAGCAAAGCTACTACTTCAGCCAAATTATTAGTCTAGTTGCCAAGAGGGGTAGCATACGCCATGATCAGGGCCCCATGGGAGTCTCAGATGACCCTGCCTATGCTAGAGGGCCTAGGATTTCCTTTAGAAGCATCGTCGAAGTTAAGCTTGACCCATCCAAGGGGGGCAATCCACCTTGTCAACGATCGATGGGAGGGGGCGGGGGGGGACTGGGGGGGAGTAGAAATTCAAGGGAGGATAGGAGGGTGACCTCACCCAGCCGCTAGGGTGACTCAGTCAAGGGAATGGAGTAAGAATTCTCAAGGGTGAAGGACACCGCCTTGGTCGCTATCCATAGGGGGGAACGGGTCGGGGAGGAGAAGGCTCTGCTGTTGCGCTCGAGCTAGAGTTGCCAAAGCATATGGGGAAGGCAGGAGTCCCAAAGGAAGCGGATGAAAGGATGGGCAAAGGGGTTGGGCCACTATGATAGGAGGTCAGGGATGGAGTTGGGGGTCACCCACTGGATAGAGAATTGGGATAGGATGAGGCCCAGGACTTCAGAAGAAAAGGGACAACTGATAAAGAGGTGATTAGTGGACTCCCAGGTAGCATAGCAAAGGAAGCATCTATTCAAGATCTGAAAGCCTCTCCTGATCAGATTCTTGATCATCAGGATCTTGTTTTGGATGGCCGCCCATATGAAGTGGCTGATTTTGGGGATCAGCTTCTTGGCCCACACCTGTTGGGTTGGAAAAGGGGCCTTGTCAGGGACTCTTTGAAGGTTGTAGGCATATTTGATAGAAAATACGCCACTGGGAGTGCCATGCCAAATGCATCTATCATTGCCTTCGGAGGACGGGATAACAGTCACCGTGAGGAGGCGCTGGAGCCTGGCAGCTTGGAGCGGGTGCCTGGGATTCAGGATGGGTTTCTAGGTAGCCCACCCCTGGTTTTGGGAAAGATAGCCCGACACCCTAGGCCCTCTGTCCGCCAGCCCTGGTTTGAGGATGAGGAGATCTCTATCAGCAGTCAGGGCCTCGTCATGAATCCATTTGTCTTCCCAAAAGTTGATCCTGGCTCCGTCCCCGAGGATCCATCTGGTCCCTTTCTAGATAATGTCTTTGGTGGAGATCAGGGACTTCCAAAAGGCTGATCCATCTCGGGGCTGAGATTCACTGAGGAAGGGGTGATGATGATAGTATTTCCTATGCACGATGCTGACCCACTCATCAGGGGTATTGGTGAACACCTTCCAGGCGTGTTTGGACAAGAGGGCCTTGTTCATGAGGGTCACCTGCCTGAGCCCGATCCCTCCCTCACCTTTGGGGTGGCAGACCAGGGACCAGGAAACTAGGGGAATCCTCTTCTTATCTTTGCTGCCCGACTAGAGAAAGCATTTCTGAATTTGTTCGATGTGAGCTGCAATGGAGGCCGAGATTCTGAAGACCGACATGAAATATATCGGAATGCTTTGCAGGACTACCACCAAGAGGGTGGCTCTGCCAACCTGCGAGAGGAGGTGACCTTTCCAGGGGGCTAGATTCCTCTGGATCCACTCGATCATCCCACCCCAGAGGGCCTTGGAGGATGCACCTATGAACAGGGGAAGCCCGAGGTAGGAGGAGGGAAGGGAGCCAAGGGTGCAGCCCAAGATCTGCCCGATTTTGATTTGCCTAGCCAAGGGAGTATGGATGAAGAAAATCTTGCTTTTTCGGAGGTTGATTTTCTGCCCGACTACCTCCTCGTACAGGGTCAAGATATGCTTGAGGGCCTTGGATTGAGGGATCGAGGCTGAGGTGGCAAGGATGGTGTCATCCACAAACTACTGGTGGGACACGGGGGGTAGGCCCGACACAGGCCTGATGCCCGAAATGAGACCGTGGGAAATGGCGCTCGAGATGGTACGCCCCAGGGCCTCAACCAAGATAATGAAGAGGATCGAGGATAGGGGGTCACCTTGGCGGAGGCCTCTGGAGCTGGGGAAGAACCCAGTAGGGGATCCATTGACGAGGATAGAGAACTAGGGGGAGGACACGCAGTTGCTAATGAGCATAACCCAGGAGGGGTGAAACCCAAACTTAAGGAGGACCTTGGAAAGGAAGTCCCAGTCAACTCTATCAAAGGCCTTGTTCATATCTAGCTTGAGCAAAAAGGAGGCCTTTTTGGAGAGGACGGCCGAGTGGATGGCCTCGTGCATGATTATGACATCGTCTGTGATCAGTCTACCTTTGACCGAGCTTCCTTAACAAGGGGCAATGATCCATGGAAGGATATCCTTGAGGAGGGAGGCCATGGATTTGGTCAGGATTTTGTATAGGACATTGCACAAGCTGATGGGGCAGAAATCCGAGAGGGATCTGGCTGCCTGGGTCTTGGGAATCAGGGCTATGAAGGTGGAGTTGATACCTCTAGGGATGGAGCTGGCAGTCTGAAGGTCCCGGATGGCAGCACACACTTCTTGCCCGACGAGGTCCCAGAAGGATTGGAAAAATTGGGGGGGAAACCCGTCCGAGCCCGGGGCCACCTCAGCCTTCATGGAAAAGGTGGCAGCATGGATTTCAGAGTCAGACAAGGGCTGCACTAGCATCTCATTTGCCATGGCCGAGACAGAAGAAGGGATATGTTCCAGAAGGGATTCTGCCACTTCTGAGGACATGGGGGGGCTGTCACCTAGGAGCTCCTAGAAGAAGTGGGTGGCTTCAACCCGAATGTCCTCTTCTTCCTTGATAATTCTATCATCGCTACCCACCAGCTCAACAATTTTGTTGGACCCCCTATTCCTGAGCGTTGACGTATGGAAGAACTTTGTGTTTGCATCGCCCTCTTGGAGCCACAGGGCTCTCAACTTCTACCTCCAAAAGGTTTCTTCCCTGGCCAGGATGTTATGGTACTCACTGAGAACAAGGCGTTCCTCTTCCCTGAGCCTCGGGTCTTGGGAGCCTGCTTGAAATCTAGATTCAAGGACTTCGAGTTTTTCCTTAACTGTCGCTTTGCTTTCAAAGATGTTATCGAACACCTCTTTATTCCATACCTTGAGTTGCTCTTTGAGGCATCTAAGCTTGAGAAAGACTTGTTTAGCGGGGCATCCAGGGACTGGGGGAGCCCACCAGTGGCCAACCTGGGCCCATAAGTTGGGATGATGCAGCCACATGGACTCAAACCGGAAGGGCCGCTTGGGGGAGGGGCAATGATCGATTTCAAGGAGGGGGCTGTGATCAGACCCAATTTTGGGGAGGGCCAACAAGGTGGCATCGACAAACATGGGAAGGGCTTCCTTGGACAAGAAAACTCTATCCAACCTGACCTAGATATGGCTTGCTCCTGCTCTTCTGTTAGTCCAAGTGAACCTGGCTCCTTTTAGGCTGACGTCCATGAGCTCATTGAGGGCGGTGAAGGCTCCAAAGTCCTCCATGCTTTTGCCTAGAACCATTGAGCCCCCACTTTTGTCAGAGAGGAATAGGGGACTGTTGAAGTCCCCTACCAGGATCTAGGGCAGGGGGCAAAGGCTTCTCTCATTGAACTAATTTCTTTCCATAAGGCCACTTTCTCGATGAGGCTGTTAGGAGCGTAGACATTGGACAAAATCCACGAGTGCCTTGACTTCACACAATGGACCAGAATGTTGATTATTTTAGGAGACAAAGATATGAGTCTCCCCTCGAAAGACCTAGGATCCCACATGCACAACAAACCCTCGATTGAGCCAACCGCAGGGGTGGACAAGGACTCACAATTGCGCCAGGTAGCTTGGGCTATGCATCGGGCAACGACATCATCTATTTTGGTCTCCTAGAGCAGGAGGAAGGACGGACGGTGATCCCTATGGAGTTGGCTGAGGATCCTTTTCTTGGGGGCCCCATTGAGCCCCCTGATATTCCAGGTGATGAGCTTCATTTGACACCCTTATGGGGTCGCTTGCCCCCCTTCCTAGCCTGAGCAAGGGGTTTGGGTCGAAGGGCATCCATCTTGGAGAAACTCACACCAACATTAGAGAGAGTTGCCTGGGAGCCATTGGCTATGTCATCTTCAATGATCCTTGTCCACTGGTCGCCCAGGGTGGGCCGCCCTCTTTTGAGTTTACTACCAAATTCTGTGGCAAAAGTCCTACTTCGGGTCATCTTGGGGCTGACTTCATCGGGCCCGGATGGAGAACTACCTTCAACCTCTTTATCTGACCTCTCGAATCTGCACTCCAAGGGGGGAAGCCCAGCAGGGGCCATCGGGAGGGGTGGGAGGGGGTCGAGGGGGGGATAGCGGGAGTGAGGGGGGGAGAAGGGAACCCCGACAGAGGTGGGAGCCAATGGGGAAAGGAGCTCGAGCGTTTCGTAGGCCTGGAGGGGAGTGCAAGCCAGGGCCTATGGGAGGGATTCGAAATGGGGGGAGGGAGAACCTAGGATCGGGGCCTCGAAAGACGACCCAGGGGAGGGAGCAGCGGAAGGGGAAACCTGAGGAAGACCGGCCTCCAGACCAGGGTCCACATGAGAGTCCTTTGGGGTAGAAGGGGGGCCTCCTTGTTGGTCTAGGCCTGGGATCTATGGCCATCATGAGGGGGCCCTCGAGATGGGGCCCGACCTGATCGGGAAGGGAGTTTGGGGATAGGGCCATCAACCTTTCTGGAAATCGGGCATTGGTGGGAGAGGTGACCCTGAGTGCAATAGGTGGGACAGAAAGTAGGTTTGTTTTCATAGATCAGGGACTGGCACCAAAAGAAGGACCTAGAAGAGATGGTCATCGAAGAGGGGAGATCAAATTTGAGATTTGCATTGACACAAAATCTAGCATGCACCATTCGGGATCCTGCCTTGGTAGTGGGGTCGAAGGCCACCAGATCCCCGATCGACTGAGCAATGAGTCTTAGGACGTCTTCGTGCCATAGGTGGAAGGGAAGGTTTGGGAGATGGACCTAGACCAGGGCAAAGTTGATGCTTTGGGTGCTGGGGTGGAAGTCAGCTCCATAGCGCCTGAGGAAGAGGCTTTTGCGTCCCAAAAACTAGGGCCCCGCCTAACAGGATATTTTTGGCGTCCTCGTTGTTATTTAGTTTGATGATGAAGAAGCCCTTGGTAAGGGCGACCAGCTGAATATGCCCAAAAACCTTCCATTTGGATGTCGCCCATCTATGGATGGTTTCCATATCTGGACGCCCTCCCAGGAATTTTCCTACCAGGGAGGCAGAGGATCCAGTGACCAAGGAGGAGTAGACCTCCTCCTAGATAGAAATGTGGGTGCCCTCAAGGGAAATTCCTAGACCCAGGGCCCGAGAAGGGGCCCTGGAGCCCACTAAGATCTGCTGATAGGAGGGTTTGGGCCTGCTAGGGACAAAACCCTGCCCAGGATCAGGAGGATTTTTCCCGAGGCCTACGCTCGCATCGAGGCTGGACTGGGGTCCTGGGCCCAAGATGTCATCCCCACCCTGACCACCATTCAACTCAGGCACAGAGCCATCCTCTGGGCCCATCGAGGGCCCTACTGGCCCAAGCCCAGGCCCAGACATGCCCGATCCCGATCCCGGTCTCGATACCACCCAAAAACCTACACCACTCTCTAAACCTGACCCCAGTCCTACTCCTGCTCTTGCTCCTGCTCTCGCTCCTGCTCCTACCATCTCCCTAATTTCTTCACTAACATTGCATTTTTATTTCCATACTTGTGGTTGCATTTCCTTTAAGTGTAAATCTTCAAAAGCTAACATTGGAATCAGATCACACGCTAGATCAATAGGAAATAGAGAGAAAAATAAGAGGGATTGAGAGGATATTGTAAATATTATTTTCAAACTTTTGAAATTTACCATTGGTTAGATTTTTTCCACAAAGTTGCAAAAAAACTTATGAAGACTAGAACTTAGCATTGAATCCACTAGATTGGAAATCCAACTAGTGAAGATTGTTTTCTATAGATTTATAAAAATTTCTATTTCTAATATTTTTTTGCAAAAAATTAACTCCTAGAAGTTGAGAAAATTCCTACAAAATATAGAGAAGAATTTCACCTTTTTTACCTAAAATTCTATGTGCTTTCCTTGTGTAGGAATTAGTTCTTTATGGCAGAAGAGTTATAAAATGTTGAAGAATAACCATCATTCTCTTATCAAAATAAATATTGGAAGTAGAACAAGAAGGTTATAAAATAAGTGTTTGAATAACCTACATCAATTAATGTGAAATAAGTTAATTACTTGTTCCATGTGAGAGAAGGTATTGCATGCATTCACCATGAAATCAAGGATAACTCAAGCAAAGGAGAATCCTTGGATATTATTCACATAACGCTCCTAAAGAGGCATCAATCACAGGTCAAGGATATTGAAGGAATCTATTAAATTATCTAACACCACTTGTCATTTGGTGTTGGAATGAGGATGAAAGCATTTTTGAAGTAGTAATATAATGCTAATACCACTTGGCATTATCCATAGCATACTACATTTCAAGTCAGAGAAATGCCCTCAAAGATAAGTGCTTGTATAGCGCACATAAAAGCGACATCAACTAGAAGATAAAGGAGAGATCTTAAGGTGCGTTAATTAAGTGAAGTAGTGAAAATATCAAGGGAGAATAGCCAAGTAACTCATCAAGTTCTCAGGCCATCACAACTACGTCAAATAGAAGTACACATAGTAGATATAGGAGATTGCAGACCAAAGAAATTTATGTCATAGAATAACACGTCCACTAGTGAGATAGAAGCTCGAAGGCTAATAAAAATGATGTTGAAGGAGAGAATAATTGACACCTAAATAGAAGTGTGAAGGAGAGCACATTTAGCAAGATGATTAAACACTCATAGGTTTAAATATCAATGTTTAAGAAAGCACACATATCAGTGAAGAAAGAAGTGTAAAAATTAAGTTGCATCTCAAAGTTGACAAGGAGTCAACTACCATCAAATCATAGCAGTTCAAATTGATTACAGAGAAATTTTAAGACTGAGCTTAGCATTGGAAAGGTAAGAGTAATATTGCAAATTTTATTAAGGTTGAAATCAACTAAACCTTATAATCTAGAGAAATTAAAAGATAGGAGTAACACCTTATTGCTTCCATTATTTGCAAACTTTAGTTCAAGGAGTTATAAGGATAGTAAAATCTGATTTGCAAATATATAACCTTTCTAAAAACTTCTAACTTGAAAGATATAAGGAATCCTACATCAAAATTATATCATATAAGTTTAGAGATCTATCATAGCACTGATTAAAGGCTTTGAAAATATTGCTGATTTATATGTCATAATAATCCTACTACCAGACAATTTTAATAAACTTGAAAGTGCATAGTTCAATAGGAGAAATAATAATTGATTATTATCATTACAAAAACAACAACTAAAAGGTAAACTAACAAATACTATGCACTTTGTCAAGCATATAGCTTATTACTAGGGAGACAAAAGGAATTCAACCTAAAGCAAGTCTATAAAGCTTAGCATACTATCAAGTTCATTATTTACTCAAATACTTGTAACACAAAAGGATACGTTTGGAAAAGTATTTTCAAGATTGATTCTACAAAGTAAAGAAGAGTATTAATTATCTTACTAGGGAATCATAATGTAGACTACCTCAAATATTCTATAAAAAACAACTATTCTCAATATATAGACTAGGGAGCTATAAGGATGTCTACTCCAAAGAACTCACTAGATAATACTAAGGAAAATACCAATATGGCTTAGAAATACACTTGATTCAATGATTGATAATTCAGAGAATTCATTGGATAATAAGGAATATGAAAATGGAAGAGAAGAATCAATAGAATTTAAAAGGATTTTTGAAAACTCACAAACTAATAGTTTGGTGAAAATAGATTCTTCAAGAGCATCTTCTAGTGAAATAATAAAGGGATTTGATGATAACTACACTAATGAAGATATTGAAAAGGTAGAAAAGAATATTGATCAAAAAGATCTCATACATTTTTATGAAGAAAATAAATATGGCATAGCTTAAATTATACACACATGGTTTAATTATTTTATCAAGGAAATAGACAAACATGATATTCCTAAAAGAGATAATAGAGAAGCTAGAATACCTTTGCTATGTACCTATTGCAGCAAATTTGGGCATGAGAAGATAAATTGTTGGAGTTTCCACCCATGTAAATATTATGGAGAGAAATCTCATTCATCTTACTCCTGTTACTACAAAGACAAGTACTATAAAATATTTGAGGAAAGACTAATATTCAAATTATATTGTTTCTTCCAAATTCTTGTTTCAAAAGCATTCACTGACAATGAGTTCAAACTTGAATTTTTCAAGATTAAGAAAACAAACCATACAAAAAAACAAGGAACAAAAAAGAAAGAAGTGTTGATCCACTTATGTCTTGCCAAATTATGAGATCAATAGTTCATCAAAGACACCTAAAAGACTACAAGGTCAAATACTCTTCCAAATACCTCAAAACATGAAGAAGTAGTGAAATGGAAAAGACAAGAAGAGACAACAGGAAGATAGAAGTAGAAGAAGAAGAAGAAGAACCTTATCTAACTGAAGAACACTCAAAATATGAAGATCCATATTGAAGACTAAAGTCTTCAAAACCAAATAATGTAATAAAGGGGGGTGTTGGAATATATTACATTATTTGGTCCTTACTAATGTACCATAATGGGTACATATTTAGATTAGGAGTATATTAGGATTTAAGTACTTTATTAAAGCAATATAATAAATGCACGTGTTAGAATATGCAATGTTGTAAATGTGCATGTAGTCCACATGTACATGAGTCCTTAGAATAGAATAGTGAGGTGTCATAGGGATATTGAAGGAAAATATTTGCATCTCATTATAAATAGGTCTTCATAGAGTAGAAGTGAGAGAGGATTTTGGAGTGTATAGGTAGAGTAGTAGTAGATACAATGTAGGCCTATTTTTGCAAAATGGAGAGGTAGTGATCTCCATTGCATGGCATTGTATATTTTTGTGAGCTTTCATAAATGAGCATTTCTTAAGAATTGTATCAATTTTTCTATCATATTTTCATGCATATTATTTATCCATTATCATAGCTATAAAAATGCATGCTTATTTCCATACTTGTGGATGCATTTCATTTAATTTTAAATCTTCAAAAGCTAACAACCACTTGAGTTGAGAGACATCTAGAAAGGGATTATCTAACTTGAAAGAGCTCCATCCATAATATTCCTAGAGAAGAGAAGGATATTTTCCCTAAGAACAAGATGTATCTAAGCCATTAGAGACAAAAAGGCTCAGCTAGAGCACTATAGTAATCCTAGAGCAAAGAAAAAAGAAGGATACATTCCATGAGAGTGCAAAACCTATTAGAAGAGTAAAGGTAAGATTTAAGGTGTCCATAAGAAGCCACCTGAGTTCTTATTGAGATCAATCTACATAAATATTTCTACTTGCATAGAAGAAAGTCAGAAGCTGACTAAGATCTGCTTGAGAAAAAGGAATAAATTCCTCTATGAAGTCAAAATATGAATTGCCAAGGAGTGCCAAGTTAAGCTAATCTAAGCCTAAGAAGAAATCAAATAAAGGTTCATTCATAATCTGACATCTGCTACAAATATGGAGAGTAATGTATTTTTTAGAAGTTATTCATGTAATTGTTGGAATGAAAATTGATGATGTAGAGGTAACGAATAATATTCCTTGAGTTAAAAAAAATAAATTATATTTTATTTTGAGTGAATAAGCCTAAGTCAAAGATATTTGAATTTGAAATTGGAGTTATAAGGCTTAGTGAAATTTAATTTTTGAAAATGAAAAAGGGATTTATAAGTATTTTAATATTTGGAGTTATAAGAAGTAGATTAAATTTTAGAGCTTTATTAAAATTGAATTTGAATTTGGAGAGATAAGGTTTGCTTATTTTTTATGTAAAATTTAAATTAATTTATTTGAATTGAGAAATTAAAATTTTTATTATTGAGATTTGAATTACTGGTTCAATTTAATTATTTGATTATAGAAATAAAATTTGGGAGTCATGAGGTATTCAACTTCAAAGGAATTAAATTTGAAGAATTTAAAGATCTTGTTTAATGATTTCCATTATGTCAAATAGTAAGATTTTCCTTTTTGAATCACAAATTTTGAAAGGACCTAATTATGAATCATGGAAAAATAAAATTAAATCAATTCTCATTTTTGAAAAACTTTGGGATATAGTAAATGGAACAAAGGATAAGCTAGAAGATGAAAGAGAAAAACCTAAATTTGAAGAAAATGATGCACAAGATCTTATGTTAATGATAGCTTTCCAGGTAGATTAATTAACATAAAGCTTTATCCAAGACCAAGTATAAATCAAATATATACCACTAATCAAAATAACAATGAATATCAATATTGGAATAATAGTAATATCTCATAAATATAACTCAGATGTACACAATATCATAAGATTACAAGAATGATTATGATTGATTACATTGCATGGAGAGAGATCTCCAATATATAATTTTACATGACTTTTTAGTACTCTAACTATTTATCTCCTCTAATAGCTAAAATATGCATCCTTTCATATTCCTTTCCTAAATACAAAACTCTCATATTACCACATATCATGTGACTTCATTCTCTATCCTAACACTTTGCACTTTCTCTCATATTAACACAAACATTATATAAAATATAAATTATCTACCAAACTAATATTTACAAGGAGGCCAAATAATGTAATACTTCCAACACCCCCCATATTACATTATTTGGTAGGAAGAATTTTTGCCTTCATTATCTGATTCTTATTTCTCTTCATTATTTAGCTTTGAATTTGGCATGGTTGGATATATGCAACCTTCATTAGGTCTTCCTTTATAAATTATATGTGTCTACCTCTGGATCAATGTATGAGTCACCTTTGGGTCTCTACCTTTGGGTCACTACCTCTAGGTCACTACCACTAGATTGGCCTTTGGGTCATTGCCTTTAGGTCATTTCCTCTAGGTCTCTACCTCTAGGTCACTACCTCTAGGTCACTCCCACTAGATCACTACCTCTAGGTCACTGCCTTTGGAACTCTACCTTTGGGTCACCTCTAGATTATCATTGTCTTTGGATCATCCACTAGAACATTCATAAGACTATCATATCTGTAGGATCATCATTATAGGTGTTTTCAATATTCTCATCAAACTTTGATTATGCTTGGTTTCCTTTTGTAGAAACCATACAACATTTCTTTTATCTTATCCAATTCATTAATTTTTATCCATCCACAATCCATTTTTAATCTATGATATTTTTTTTCTTTTTATAGATAAAATATTTATGAATGATTATGTCCTCCAAATTTTTTACAACAATGGATATTCCAAAATTCTTCTATCTTATGTCCATATCTACCACAATTATTATATTTGTTCTCTATTACAAAATTCATTTTGCCATTCTATTCTTCATTGTTACTGATTCTATCAGTCTCTATCATTATTTTCTATAATGAATTGAGTTCCTGATTCCTTGTTGCTTGCCTACCTTGTATATACAAGACCTTCATATTTTGGTATTATTTTTGGTACAATTGGATCTTTTATTCATTTTCCATGTTTTCCCAATCTTGTGTCTTTATTTCCCATTTTATTTGACAATTTTGAACCAATTCCTTTAGTATACCTTTCAAAGTAACCAAAAAGTTCATCAGATTTATCCCTATCAGCATCAACACAACACTGAGCATCATTTGATCTTTCATCATTTGAATCCATCTCATCATCAATTTTGATAGCATAAGAGTTTTTTAAACAATCACAAACTGTATTCAAATCCTTCGTATCACATGTACCATCTATCTTTGTAACATGTTCTATCTTTGTCATGAATTCTAAGTAACAAGTATCATTATTTGCATCACTATTTTTATTTTCATTTTGATGAGGATCACAACATGCATGTTTTTATTTTTTATGAATATCACTAGTATCACAACATGCATCTATCATCATGGGATTTAAATCAATTGTATCATAGCAAACATATTTCATCATTATTTTGTTCCCTAATTCTTCAACCTTTCCTTATTTTCTTATCTTGGAAATATTTAGAGTGATTATTTCATTGTAGATTGTTTTCATAGACTAATAGGTACAATGACAAAATTTTCATAACAATCATTAGCATTACTAAGAATACTTTGCATGCATTATTGAAGTATTATAAATTCTCTTTTTTTTAAATTCACTGGTAATATCAACAAACTTATTCTTCAAATCTTTAGTCATTTCCTATTTTTTGCTATTCTTACCTTTGAGAACTTCATTACAAAGTAATATCATAAAAATTATCTTTCCTATATCATTAGGTAATGTAAAAATACTTTTAGAGTCTTCAACTACTTCATCAAGCTTTGTACTTAGATAATTTCCAAGAATTGAAAAATTTTCATCTTTGGCTTCTCTCATGATTGATCGTAATACTCTTTTACTTCATTGATGCATCCTTTTATTCTTCAACTTTTAAAATCATATGTTGAGTAAAACATTTTAAATTTTGCAACATTTCCTTAGTCTCTTCTAGTTAGTCATCTTGAATGTATATTTGTTCTTCTTGACAACATAAGTTTTCTTCTTTGATTGTTTCTAACAACTCATGTTTTTGTATTTCTATTTTTTGATCATTTATTTTTTCTTTTGTTTACTTTTTCTTTGTCACGTTCCTTTGATGTTGACAACCTTATAACTCCTAAGTTTAAATAATTCAAATTTTTATAACTTAATTACTATGGAGTAGGAATCTTTGTCTCCCTAATTTTAGAAGCTAAAGTTTGAATTTTGCATATTTTTGTTTTCCTAAATTTTGTGTTGAAATCCTTTTATATCCCAACTAGATAAATTTACAATAATTCAAAGACTTTTGAATTTATTTATTTTTATTTATTATATTTTTTTTGTTGGAAAAAAACTATGAACTCCACTTAATAAAAATCTTCACTCAAAAAAACTGTTAATTCCACTTAATAAAAAATACTTAACTTTAACTTTTAAACCTTATCTCTCCACATTTTTCAAGAAATTAAAACTTTAAATTATTCCTTAAAGCTCCTACTTAATTATTTTCAAAAATATCATCACTCCTAAACTTATGACTCTAAGAATTAAAAACATACACTAACTCCTTATGTCTTCTTAAATAAAGATAATAAAAAATAATTCTAACATTTATTTCCTTCGAAAATGGATTCTCCTATTTAGCACGACTCGAATTCTTCTCCACTTTAAACAACTCAAATGCTTCTCTATTTTAGGTGCCTCAAAGCATTAACCATAATTTCAATGTTCACTATACATTCTAGATATTCTTTGCATGTTTGTTTTAGCTGCATTAATATTAAACATTACAGGAGGTATTGTCAAATATTCTTTATACATTACTTCTACTGGTACATTACTTTTGTTGACTGCTTAGCTTGAGTTATTTTTGCACTTTCATATGCCTTGCAACTTGTGTATTTTTCAAGTATAAAAATTGATATACACCCCTTAGGTGACACCTAATATCTAAATTAGGACACACGTTCTGAATTCTGCCTACCTGAGCATTATGGTATGATGCAACCAATCTACTTTCTGCCTCCCTAACAGTCTACCAAAAATATGCTTCAACAAGTGTGTGATACATGACTTCAATATTCCTAATTCTTGGTAATTTTAAGTTTTCCAATTTAAACCCCCGTGATCACCCAATTTCAAACCCTATATTCTAAAATTTTCCTTGAATCTTGTGTTGTGCGTAACCTTGTCACATTATAGATATTTAGAGTCTTATATTTGGTGAGCGAGTTGGCCATGTCTATTTTATGGAACCTCTTCGAGAATTATTTTTATGGTGATGTCGTGTTAGAGACCCTGCAGGTCAACACTTTTAAAAATTATTGGTATTATTCTAGCTTGGGTGCAGCAAGAGAACTAGGGAAAGAGCTTCCCTCTTACTCAAACTTTTCAAAACATATAGAGACCATGATTGGAAATGTAGAGATACTCAATGTCAAGAGGTATTTCTAAGATAACTAATTGAACTAAACTAATGGTATTTCAAATACTAAATGTATTTGTTGTAGATAGTTACATTTTTTTGGTTTGTACATGGTAAAAGGATTGTAATCTTTGTAACTTCCAACAAACCTTGTTATCTATGTTTGTCACATATATTCTTCTTGATATTCCTGTCAATCCAAAGTTATGGCAAGAGTTATTCATACTAGCATTGGCATTAGGTATAAGACATTACAAATCTTTTCCTACTCATTAATACCTCCTCTTAGGCATTGGAGTATGAAAAGTTATCTTTCTTGGGCATTCCATTCTATAGACACTCATAGACTTGTTTCATGAATTTAGCTCACAAATGCTATCTCATAGGCACTTGCAATCTTGACTCTTAGATGCTCTCAAACTTGACTATTCATTATTTAGCTTTATCTACATATTGGTTCTTTTCTAGCTCACAAAAATGATGTCTTCTTCTCATGCTTTGAATCATGGATGGCAATTGCTCTCAGTATATCCTTTCTCCTCTAGCATCTTCAAATATTCAATAGGAGGTGGCTTGAAACTTCTATATCAGCCTCAAATATTTTATTATTTGCCTTCAACACTTTGTCACTATATCACATAGTTGCTTGTACGATATATATCATATTTTAATAATTGATTCTCATGGCTATTCATGTAATAATCTCACAACATGTTCTCTCCTTCTCAATGTAATATCAATTGTTGTAAACTTCTCAATTTTTTAATAATTTAATCTCTTGTATCTTCAATTTGTGACTTAGGTAACCTTAGCCCTTTCCTTCAAATGACTAAAGTGTGGTTCTAATACCACTATTAGATTTCTAGGTAAATTAATTAATAGAAAAATTTATCCAGGATTAAGTATAAATAAAATGTATGCCACTAATCAAAATAACAGTGAATATGGATATTGGAATAACAATAATATCTCACAAATATAACTAACACGTACACATTATCATAATATTACATGAATAATTCCGATTGATTACTTTGCATAGAGAGATATCTCCAATATATAATTTTACATGACTTTTTAGTATTTTGACTGTTGTTCTCCTCTAATATCTAGGAAATGCATCCTTTCATGTTTCTCTTATAAAGAAAAAACTCTCAGATTATCATATATCATGTGAATCTTCATTCTCTATCTTGATACTTTGCACTTTCTCCCATATTGACACATACATTATATAAAATATAAATTAACTACCAAACTAATATTTACAAGGAGGCCAAAGAATGTAATACTTCCAATAGTTAATTGCATTTGGGATAATTAATGAAATTCAGCCATACATTAGTGAAACATAGACTTCAAAAATGCTTGGAAAATTTTATGCACAATAATTGAAGGAAAGAATAAAATAATTATATTGCATTATAGTCATAGTTATATTCATTAAATATCAATAGTGGAGAGAGTATAAAAATATTTCTTTATAGGATAGCTGATATAAAGGCTAAGCTATTAACTCTAGGAGAAAAAGTAGAAGACAAGTTTCTTGTCCAAGTTACATTAAGAGCACTTCCATATATTTGCAAAAATTTAGTCACTTCACTTCAAGTGCTAAATGAAACAACAATCTTTGATGAATTAGGTAATTTTCTTGAAGAGTATGATGTATAAAATTTAGTGAAGGATGAAATAATTAATATACTTTGATATCAAAGAAAAGTGTACCAAGTAACACTGCAACATAATCATAGTTTCAACCTAGATGGAAACAAAGGTACTATCACATGCAGAGAAAAGGGTTATACTACATTTTTTTACAAATATAATTCCTTGAATCAAGGAAATCAAATGAATAGACCTTTCAAAAAATTTCAGCCAAGGCAATATCAGCCTCAATATGGACAACAACAACAACAACCAGGAGAAGAGCATAAAAAGGGCAACTTGGTCTAGGAAGTTCAAGAGATTCAAGAGATAGAGGAAGTTGAAGAAGGAAATAAAATTAAAGCCCTTATAGCAAGGATTATAGTTGAATATCAAATTCAAGATAATTGTGAAAAGGATGAAAATAAAAATCATCCAAAAATTCCTAATGGCACTAATATTTTAAAATAAATTGAAAATAAGACTATAGAAATAGATAAAAGGCCCAAGTTGAAATATAGACAATTCCAAAATTGTAGACTTTGTGAGAAGACTAAACCAAGAACATATTATGAAAATAAAATTGAAGTGCACTATGGATGGATCAAGAAATCATATTGGAATAGGATCATGGATATATTAAAATATTTGTATGGTCACAAAGAAAATCTAATGAATACTGCATAAAATAGGTTAGCTGATCAGTGCTAGAATATCAAGCAATGCTAGAGCCAGAACATAAGAACAAAAGCAAGAATCAAATATTAAAGACTAAAGTCTTCAAAAGCCAAATAATTTAATATAGGGGGTGTTGGAGAATATTAAATTATTTGATAGATGTGAATGTACCCCCATGGTACCATTGTAATATTTTAAATATTATAATAGGGTGTGAGTCTATAGTTTAGGGTGTGTGATTTATATTTCCCCTAAAGTACGTGTCTATGTGTGGGATGAGTACCAATGTCATGTATCAATGTGTTCAAGTGTTTAGAGTGAGTAAGTGTGCAAGTTTTATGTAGTTAAATGTGCAAGTGTGTGCATGGTATCATATAGGTTAGTTGAGATTCATGTGTGTATGTGTCAAGTAATCAAGTAAAAAATCACATGTACGTGGAAAGATGTAAATCCAAGAGGCATAAAAGGCTTGTCTTATGTGTGGAATAGGAAATTATGCATCTCCCGGATATGTGAGGAGAGTAATAATTAAAGCATTTAAGAGTCATATTCTAAATTTATATTATGGAGACAAAGCTCCATGTATTATATCAAACATTGAAGAAAATATCCAAAGATATTGTAATAAAAATATCTTGTATATTTGATTCATCAATAATATTGTGAGTATATTGTTGATTGATATTGTCATATTTCATGAATGTTATATTCATTGATATTGATATTATTCTATGATTGAACCTTATATATATATATATATATATATATATATATATATATATATATATATTGTGAATTATATTTGTTCCTAAATATTAAGACCTATGATTAAATATGGTTAAAAATCCAATGGAGTAGCAAAACCCAAGTTGGACCAAAATATTCAAGGATGGGATGTTAAATTTATCCAATAAAAGCCCTTATGAAAGCTTTGAGGCCTAAATATAGAGAAACATATTATCTCAATACAGAGTACCCAATTTACATAGTTGCTTTGAGATAGTCATTGCTTGTGCTAAGTTGTACAATCTCAAGAGCCAAGAGATTTGATATACTTATGGAACCTTTAGGGTCATCATTCAAGCCCACCTAATTTATAAAATATTAATGGTGGATATAGAGAGGACCATAGTTAATTTTAAAATCACCATGGAGCTTTACAACACCATTCCCAACAAAATAGTCTATCTTCAATTAGAGTGTGACTTCAAGGAGGACAAGTTGCCAAGGTTTTCCTTAGGAATTAATAGTTTGAAAGATAGTTCTAGGGATACTGTAATAATGCTAGTATTTATTTTTAACCTAAAAAAATAAAAATAGCTTTTCTAATGTTGGTAAATATGACTAATTTTCTCACAAGTAAATTTCTCTAGGATCAAATAATCACCCAATAATATTTAAAATATTGCATGCCAAAAAACACTTCTCTATTACATTTTACTACATAGCATGGAGCTTTGTATCCAAAATATAACTTTACATAATAAACTCTTCAATAATCCTAACTATTACTTTCCTTAAATACACGAGAGATGCAACCTTTCACATGCCTCACATTATGACAAATATTCTCAATATTACATAACCTCCTACTTCATATTTTGACACATCTCATATGACTCTCTACTTGCACACATGACACCTTGCACTCTCACACTTGCACAATTGACACCTTTCACACTCTAATACATAACACATAACACTCTTTACACTTTGACACATACTCTAGATGCACACACTTCCTAACCTAAATATTTATAATAGTACTCAATGGTACTTCAAAGATACTTCTTGCTACTCAATGTACCAAATAATATAATATCTCCAACAACCTCCCATATTACATTATTTGGTGTACAGGATTTTAACCTTCAATCTTCATATTTTGTCTTTGTCTTATATTTATCCTTTGATCTTGCTACTAAGACCAAAGCTACACTTGTTGCCATTTGTATTATTTCATAGTAGATTTTGCAATGATTTGTTTTAGTATTTCATTTTAATGCCATCAATTCACTTGTTCAATATTTTTGTTTTGAAATAATTTGTAAATGATTCTTGGAAATTTTTCCTTTTTCTTGAATATTCATTTTTCCTTGCTTTCTAGCCATGATGTAGCTCTTTTGAATATCTTCTTCTTCTTCTTCAAATTAAACAATCAATCAATTCTTCAAATTTACTTTTCACTCCTTATAACTCCCAAAATTTTAATTTCAAATTCTTCTCTTTTCTAAATTCAATTTTTAAAATTTCCATTTTAAAGATCTCAATTTTATCAATCAATTCTCAAATAATAATTCACCATTCATCATTTTTTTTAAATTTCATTCCATTTCATTACAAAATTCAACTAATTTTCAATTCTTTAAATCATTTGCTTCTTATGAATCCCTTTAATCAAATTTAATTCAATCCATTCACTTCTTCATTCAATTTTAGATTTCTTCTTATGTCTCCCAAATTAATGTTCAAATTCTAAATTTCAAATTTCTCATTTAATTAATTAATTAATTAATCTTGTATTCCATTCATTCCATTAATTCATTAATTAAAAATATCCTTATATCTCCTAGAAAGTAAATCAAACAACACTTTAATATTTTACAACTTATAACTCCTAAAATTGAAATGTGTGCCTAAAATTAAATAACTTTGACTAAAAATAACTCTTATATTCAATAGCACTTAGGTATATGACCTGTCAGAGCAAATTAACTCGGTTAAACCTATTAGACATAATTTTGGCTCATAGTTATCCATTTCAAAACTTGAAATGTGTTACACTCTCGTTCGTCTTATACTACACTATTATTCTAGTTAAGTCTCCTTCCTCTTTGCTATGATAATTGCATTACTGCTTTCTAAAACTAGTCTAAATATATCTTGTGAATATCTCTTTTGGCATTTATTATGACACTCTAGCCTCCTTTGGTCTACAAATGGCTCTTCTAGTCTCCTTTAGATAACATCTCCAAGTCCTTTAATTCATGGATTTTATCCTCATAGTCCTTCAAATAGACTCCAAGCTAGCTACTCCTTCCTTATTCATGGTGTATCTCTATAACTTAGCAATCTATCTTATCCAACATTCTCTTCTCTATGAAAAACTTTGCACTTATTCAGGTCATCTTACTGTAATATTCTCAATATAAAAATATGGCATGTTCTTTTCACATTCATTGCAATATCTTCATGTTCCTCCATGAGGTTTTTTTGTAATATCTTCACATTCCTCTAAGCAATATCCTCCAAGCTGTCTCAAAATTTTCACATTCCTCCACTCCAAAAATTCTCATGTTCCTCCATAAAATTAAGTTGCTTCTTTTCTTCATATTCTTCAGACTCTCAAATAGCTCTCTTCAAATTTGCACTCCTCCAATCCATCTCTCCCTTCAATTTGCCTCTCCTTATTCAATCTATCTCTTCCTCTTGAATAATATTCTCCTCTTCAATATCTCTCTCAATATCTCAAGTCTTCACAATATCTACCAAGATGGCAATTGAACCAAGGTGTCTTTAATACCACTACTAGAACATATACCTAATTATCTCATAGGTAAATTTCTCTAGGATTAAATAATCACATACAATAATGTTCACAATATTGCACAACAAAAAATACTTCTCTATTATTTTTATTTAGATTATATCTGATTACATAACATGGAGCTTTATCTCCAATATATAATTATACATAATAAACTTTTCAATACTCCTAACTATTGCTCTCCTCAAACACATAGGAGATGTAACCTTTCACGTACCTCATATTATGCCAAAGCTTCTCATGATTACATAACCTTGTACTTCACATATTGAAACATCTCATATGACTCTTAACTTGCATACTTAGCACCATTCACACTTTATTACATAGCACATAACACTCTTTACACTTTGATACATACTTTAGACATGCAGTTCCTAATCTAATATTTACAATAGTACTCAATGGTACTTCAATGATACTTCATGGTACTCAATGTACCAAATAATGTAATATCTCTAACATCCAAGCTCAAAAAGAGTGATCTCTGGCTTTCATGACTACATTACTAAGAATATCTATGAAGGATTAGTTAGGTTCTCAAAGACCTAAATATTTTGATTTTGGGCCTTTCTATCCCATTTTATCCTTTTCTATAATCTGAGTACATATCATGGGTTGTATACAAGTATGTCTATTGGTTTCCAAGGTATGTAATTAAGGAGGTCTTCATGATAGAGGTTCTCTCCTAGATGGAATCCAATGACACAACTTTCATGAGTGAAAGATACAAGACCAATTTTTTCAAGCCTTCTTTTATTCACAATGAAATTACCTAGCTAAAATAAAATTCCTGTGATCTCCTTAAGAAGAATTTAAATATATTAAACTATAGTTACCACCAAGGGAGTGGAAATATGACCCTAAGAAGAGGTCAATGGACTCGATATCCAAGTTCAAGAACACAATGAATTTTGTATACAAGTCTAGACTAGACCTAGAAGCTCTCTGGAATATTGTTGATGAAGCTAATAAACCCTTGTTGAAGCTGATTTTGGAGCAAGCACCAACACCACCACCAATGAATAAGTCCTATGATGACTTCTAAAAACTAATGGGTAATTTAAATTTAAATTATCACATACACACGACCAAGTTAAAATTCCTGAAGAAAGAGGGTGGAATATGGAAAAGATCAATGGTTGGTGGGAATTTTGATAGATAATAAAAATATAGTGTTAGGATTCTCCATCTTAACATAATTATCAGGGTTATTACATATAGCATCCACATCTTTTTCTTTTTTTTTTGTGGAAAACATCCCAAAAGGGATGCCACTTTCGGGTAAGACCCAAGGAGGCAGGGGTATCCATTCCGCAAAAAATGCCCAAGACTCCGGACCTGGCCTACCACCTTTGACATACTCAAGGAGCAAACAAACACACAAAACCAATTTAAAAATAAGTAAATAACAAAAAAAATAATAAAATAAAATAAAAAACATGCTCCTTGAGTGTGTCAAAAACAAAAGCACAACCAAACACGCACAATAAGATAAAAGAAACCACAACACAAACCACATAGAAAAACACAAGAACCACATAACAAAACACAAACAAGACAAAAACAACAGAACACTACAAAGACATAACCCAAAAAAAACATGAAAAATAAACACAACCAAAACCTAAAAAATTAAAAAATAAAATAAAAATAAAAATAAAAAACAACCAACAACAGACAATAAACAAAAACAAAAAACATAGAAAACACTCACACATAAAAACACGAAATAACACAAACAAAGAGAAACCCAAGAACAAGAACGAAAAAAACACAAGAACAATAACAAAAAACATAAAAAAAAAAAAACAAAAACACAAGAACAACAAAAAACAACACAAAGAACACAAAAAAAAAAAAACCCACCCACCTTAAAAAACTAAACAAAAAAAACAAAAAAAAAAAAGAAATAAAAAATGAACAAAACAATGACCTATCTAGACCAGAAGACTATTAAGGCAAGAATCAACAGAGGAAACAAAATAAAGAATAGAATGAGCTAGGGAACTAAAAAAAACTGAAT
Organism: Wollemia nobilis; assembly: GCA_028583015.1. NCBI lineage: Eukaryota > Viridiplantae > Streptophyta > Pinopsida > Araucariales > Araucariaceae > Wollemia > Wollemia nobilis. The sequence continues at coordinate 594,054 of JAQPPZ010000480.1, forward strand.
GAACCAAAGAGAAGCAAAAAAAAAAACAAGAAGAAACTAGGTACCTTCGTAACCGGAGCCATCCAAAGAAATGATAGAAAGAAGAGCTTCCCTAATTTGAGAAGCCCACCATATAGGAGGGTGGCCATAACAAGTAAGATCACCTTTGTCCAAAGCCCAATTAGCTAAAGCATCAACACTCTTGTTTTGATCTCTGACCACATGATTGTAATCAACTTTCAAAAATCCCATCTGGATTAACCGAATCTTCTCAATAATTCTTTTTATTCTCCAATCCACCTTATGATTCTTAGAAGGATTCTTCAAGAGATTAATCATAAGTTGAGAGTCGACTCAACTAACACCTTTTCCCATCCAACCTTAGTAGCCTCCTCGAAGGCCTCTCGAGGATACCATACCCCTCAAGCAAGGTTATTGGAAAGAATACCCAAATTCTCAGCAAAAGTAAAAACCAGGGAGCCATCCGAAAGTCTACCAATTCCTCCCACACTGGCTTTTCCAGGGTTCCCTCTAGAGGCTCCATCGTATTGACTTTTCCAAAATCCTTAGGAGGAGGTTGCCAATTTCTATTCCTATCCATCTTACTAATACTCACATTCCCTTTAAGTTGGTTGCCCTTAGAAGGTTTAATCTTCAATATTTGCATCACTTGATCCCATATTTGGTGGGAGTTTTGGGGGTGATTAAGGAGATGATGGACTGATTCAACTAAGTTGGCTATGGTCTTTTGCCAAATATAGTGAATATCCTTCCTATCTTGATTAAAAATTTGGTTGTTCCTTTCATTCCAAATATTCCAAAGAAGAATGGTAGAACCCATCCAAACTAATTGCCTAATAAAATGATCAACACCCTCTTGATTAGGCCAATCCCTCCAAAGCTGTTCAAAAGTAAAAAAATTGGACCACTGTAAGCCAAGTAAAGTGGCCATTCTCCTCCACAGCTCAGAGGCTAAAGTACACTCAATAAAAATATGGTTGATATTTTCTACATTCTCTTCACACATTTCACATCTAAAAGGGCCATGAAAACCATGCTTCATAAGTTGCTCACCAGTAAGCACCCTACGATGCAATAAAAGCCAATTAAAGAACCTCACCTTAGGCCAGAGCTTTTGAGCCCACAATCGAGAAAATATGTTAGAAGAATGGTTGGGATTATTATGGCATAAGGTCAAATAACCTTGAGCAACCGAATACTCACCCTTAGTAGTGTTGTTCCATCCAAAACAATCATTTTCATGGGACCAAGAGAGGGATCTCATATGAAGGATGCCTTGGATATCTTGTCTTTGCCTTCTTGGGATTTGAATAGGCCAGTCCTCAATAGGGATCCAATATCTACCAACCTTTGAATTACCAGTATGGTACCGACAGTAATTAGCCACCTTTATCCAATTAGCTCGATGAAGCTCCTCCATCCAAGGCCTCCAATCGGGAAACTGAGTTATCAAAGGCTTGTGACCATCCCAAGAATCTGTCCAAAAATTTGCATGTTGACCATTATGAATGATCCAAAATAATTTTTTCTTTATCAAATCCTCACCAGTCTTAAGAACTGCTAAAATGGGAGAACCTTTGGTAGGAAGTTGATAGCGAACAAGGTCTTCAGGACTTTTGTTCTCAAGCATATTTAGCATGGAGATTATTGGCCCAAAGAGCATTGGGGTTATGCAACATCCTCCAATATAATTTAGCAGCTAAAGCTTTGTTGTTATTAATTGAAGACCGTAATCCTAACCCCCCTTCACTCTTAGGAAGACATAAAGTATCCCATTTCACCAAGGCCCATTTTCTTTTCTCCTTAGTACCACTCCAAAGGAAACGATGACTGATTTGATCCAATTCTCGAAGAACAACCTTTGGGATATTCAAAATGGAAGAAACATAAATAGGAATAGCTTGAAGGACTGATTTTACCAAGGTGATTCTACCCCCATAAGAAAGCCACTTGTTGGTCCACTTTCCAATTTTCTTCTTGACTTTGTCCAACAACCAATTCCAATATTTATTTTTTTGCCTTTGAATATTTATGGGAATACCTAAATAAGTGATTGGAAGAGAGGTCTTCTTATATCTTAGTTTATCCAAGACCATGGATTCCTGTCTAGCAGAGCAATGAAAGAAAATAACTTTAGATTTGTCTTCATTGATCAACTGCCCAATAGCCTTAGAAAAATAGCTAATGATTTGCTTAATATTAGAAGCTTCCTTAACCGTAGCTTTACCTAAAAGAGTAGAGTCATCCACAAATTGAAGATGAGAGATAGGTCTAGCTCCATGAGCAATGGTAACTCCCTCAAGGGTTTTGTTTTCCCTCTTTTTGGTTATAGTCCTACCCAAGCATTCAACAAGAATGATGAATAAATAAGGGGATAGCGGGTCACCTTGCCTAATACCTCCGGAAGCTGGGAAAGACCGAGAAGGCCTGCCATTGATAAGAACTAAGTAGGAAACTGAAGAGATACATCCCATAATCCAATCCATCCAATCCTTAGAGAAACCAAATTGCCTCAAAACTTTGATAAGGAAGTGCCAATCCACTCTGTCATAAGCTTTGGATAAGTCTAACCGAATGAACATGGAAGGAGAATTTTGCATATCCATGGAATGGATGGCTTCCTGAGCAAGAACTATCTCATCTACTATTTGACGTCCTTCCACATAACCCCCTTGCTCTGGGGAAATAATCTTATGCAAAAGAGGCTTCAACCTTTTTGCCATGATTTTAGTAATGATTTTGAGAAGAACATTACATAAAGCAATAGGTCTAAAAGCTGAGATATGATCAACCTCTTGAGCTTTTGGAACAAGAGTAATATAAGTTTTATTGATAACCTTCAAAATTTCTTTGGCTTTCCCGGCTTCTTCCACCACCTCTAATAAATCAACATGAAGGATATCCTAGAACTCTTGGTAGAACTCAATAGGAAAACCATCAAGACCTGGGGTTTTCCCTTTTTGCATTTTAAAAACTACTTGTTGAAGCTCATTGATAGTAACAAGAGCAGTCAAAATAGAGTTCTCCTCAGAAGTGATAAGAGAAGGGATTGCTTGAAGAACATTATATTGTGAAGCTGAGTCAAGGGGAGTAGCAGCAAAAATATTGGAAAAGTAATCAACAACAATAGAGTTCATGCCATCCCAAGTATAAACAACATCTCCAGAATCTGATTTTAAGGAAGAAATAAAGTTGTGAGATCTTCGAGCTAGAAGAGATTTGTGGAAGAAATTTGTGTTTCGATCTCCTTCTTTGAGCCATTGAATTCTAGATTTTTGCTTCCATAAGATTTCTTCTCTTTTTTCCCATTCCTCTAACTGAGTTGTGAGTTTAATTTCATCTCCACTTCTCTTCTCTCGTGAGGCCATCTAAACGGATTTTCTTATTCAAATTTTCAATATGAGCAATAACTTCATGTTTTTTTTATGAACATCCCCAAACTCTTTCCAGTTCCAAGTCTTGATTTTGGATTTAATGTATTGCAATCTTTTGGCAAAACAGAACATCTTAGTCCCATGCCTAGGTTTACCTTCCTTCCACCATTGTTGCACATGAGGTCTGAAGGAAATGTCTCTAAGCCACATTAATTGAAAATGAAAAGGAGAGAAACTCACATTGGTTTTCCACATTTCCACCATGATCGGCCAATGATCCGAACCAAGCATTATTAAGAGTCTTCACTTTAGGAATGTGACCATGGATTAGGAAATTTTTAGAGAGCAAAAACCTATCCAATCTCTCCATTATACAAGCTAAGCCTTGCCTTCTGTTAGACCAAGTCATAAGGCCATTATCTCGGTTGGATATCCACAAGATGGAGGTTTGTAATATATTCGCTCATGAGGTCGGTGCTTTTGTCCAAATTTCTATTTCCCCCATTTTCTCATCCAGAGAGAGGATGGTATTGAAATCTCCTCCGATCAAGATCCAAGCTTTAGGAAAATGAGAGATAATATGAGTAATATCCTTCCACTGTCTTCTTTTTTCCTCCAAAGAAGTCGGAGCATAAACAAGTAATGCAGAGCATAATCTGGTTGGAATGTCTACTTTGAATAGCTATAGCCAAAAAACCCCAATTGCCAACCATATGGTGAATAACTACCTCTTTTGGATCCCAAAGACAAGCAATGCCACCCGAAGTCCCTTGGGAACTGAGGGAAACCACTTTTCTAGCTGGCCAAATTTTATTGGCAATTAAGTCCATATCCTCCATTGACATCTTTGTTTCTTGAAGGAAAACAAGATGTGGATGATTTACCCGAATCATTCTTCTAATTTCATTTTGTTTTGAAAGACTCCCTTTGAGTCCTCTAATATTCCAAGTGATGATCTTCATTAATACCAGGGCTAAAAAAGTTGGGAAGGGCATTAATCTTACCTTCCTCTACAAGCTTTTCACCTTCTTTTACCATATGATATTGATTGGTCTTGCGACCTACTTTTTGATTAGAATCCATCTTCAATTTTTTTTTCCCTATTTCTTGACTTATTCCAATTGAATCCGAGATGGCTTCTAACCTTGAAGAATGCTCGTACACAACCAAAATTTTACTAGATGGTTCAACGGAGTCTATATTGGGACCTGCATTATTTGAAGTTTTGACATTTGAAATATTGTTTTTCTTGTGTAAATTTTCTCCCTTTTTTTCTCGTTGAAAACCTTTGATTTGTTGGTTTGTCTCTCGAGTTCTTCCCTTCATATTTAAATTGTGTTTCTAAGATTTCAGTTTCCATTATTTCCTCTTCCTCACTTGGGACATCATTTGTGGAAAGGATTTCAAACATATTAGCAGATGACTTTGATTGATCCTTCATAACTGGTTTTTTTTTAGTGTTCTTCTTCTTAGGTATTTGGAAACCTCGCTGAGTTTATATCTTCTTTCTTTTGATCAGGAATTTTATTTGGGCAAGCACCGGCCAAATGACCATATTCATGGCAAATTCTACAACGAAAAGGAATGTTCTCATAGTCCACTACTTGCTCCCAAGTGTCTTCCCCAAATTGTAATGTGATCTTTTTAGGTAGGGGTTTGTCAAAATCCATTAAAACACAAATTCGAGCATAAATAATATGTTCAAAATTTTGAGTACAATCAGCAGTCATCATAAAAGTTCCTAAAGAGTTTCCAATTGAAGAAAAAATAGTAGGATTCCAAAATTCAATAGGGAGGCCAAAGAGTCTAACCCACACGGGAGCTATAGAAGGCATCTCTTCTTCGACTTTAAATTTAGTATGCCAGGGCTTCATGAAAAGCCCTGCCCTTCCAAAAAACCAAGGACCCCCTTGAAAAGTTTTCTCTCTATCTTCATTATTAGCAAATAAAACAAGAAAATAACCATTTGGATAAATAGAGATTTGTAACTCACCTTTAGTTTTCTAGATTTTTGTAGCCCAGACTTTGAAAGTAGATAGACTCGAACGAAAACCCATGAACCGACAAATTAGTCCTCTTTTTTCCAAATCTTCAATGCCAATCTGAATGTTACCCATATCAAGCTTAACAATAGGAGTTCCATCAACTGCTTTAAGACATCCTGACTCTATTTTCCTGGGATCAATCTTAGGCATTCTTAGAGGTTTATGGGAAGCCCTAATATTGATATTAGCATTGGGCTGAGGCTGTCCACCATGAAGGGCATCCCTAAAATTCATTTTTGGGACTGAGTCTTCGAAATTCTTACCCTTGATAGGGGTTTTCATAGTAGAATTATTTTGTGGGTGCACCTTAGCACCAGATTCACTTGAGATATGAGCCATTTTTTGATCAACTGCTTGAAACTTGTTTTGTGATCTCTTTAATCCTTGCCCTAGACACTGTGGAAAGGTATGGTTTTCACTTTTCTTTTGTGCAGCAAATTGGAAGCCGTTGTCACTCAAGTTCATAGTATGATCTATTGAAAGATAAATTTCTAACCCATCTTGTATCCCCTGCAACATTTCCTACTAAAATATTGAGCATAAACCACAAAAATATTGGCCGCTAGGGCCCGAAGGCCCTAAAAACCAACCTCTGGAGCTGCTTGCACTCAACCCAGATGAAACCCTCGCATAGTCGCTTGCCAAATATGTCATTCACACATAGGGATGCGCTAGGATCTGTGTTGCTCCAAATGATATGAAAATTGGTGGAGACATTCTAGGGTTTTTTAGGCATCTACCCTCAAAATTTTAGCTCAATCCGAGTCCGGATGAGTGAGATATGGCCGAAACGAGTTCGGCAGTTTGGGCAGTCCTACGAAAAACGTCTCATCTATCTTTTCTCATTCTAATATGTAGAACTTTAGCTATCAAAAACCTTGTTCTAATAGTGTACTAGCATTATCCACATATAACATCCACATCAGGAAAATATATGAGGATTCAAATTTTGATGTAAGTTGGAATAAGGATTAGGTGTATAAGGAAAATGCTTTTGTGGGTGAAGGAAGCAAGGAAATGGTAGAAAAATGTGATTAACCAGGTAGTAACAATGGAATAATAAACTTTGAAAGAAGTAAAAAACATAGAAGAATCTCCTTTAAAGACCATGGTAGCCATGATTCCCAAACAACATACCTTGACTATTGAGCCATATCTTGAAGTACCTTCCTTGAATCAACAATGGTAGAGAGGGAAGGATTCATATTACAGCACCAACCCTCCACCTATTATAAATAAGAGAAAGGAATATTCTAAGGTGAGGTCCCATGTTGATGCATCCTTAGAGGCTAGTGGGTCATCCATCACACCTCTTTCTTCTATTCCCATTGTAAGTTCCCCACCACCTATGGTATTGAACCCACCAACATAGGCCTATGTTGCCTCTTCTTCATTATCTACATCTCCTTATATAGCACCATTAGCACCATATTTCCATATGGGGGTTCCAATCCCAAATTGTAAATCCCTCCCTCTATTAGCCTCTACTCCCACCACCTTGTAGGTAGGTATTTAACTTTTCTTAGTTTATGAATTATTGCCTTTCCCTTCTACTTATTAGTCTCTTTAAAATTGTTCATTATTCTAACCGATGCTACCACATTTTACCCATAAGGATAGATTATTATTGCCCTAGGCCTACCATTTAGAGACATCCATGAGAAGTTATCCTAGTATACCAAGAGGAAAAAACAAAAGAGGTATCTAGGCTAGTAGAGGAGAGGCTCAAGATTTAATTTGATCCACAAGAGAAAATCCTCCATCTCTCCCATTGAACCCAATAGTCTCTAAGCCTAAGGGGTGAATGTAGCTATAAGACTACTAGGTGAACTTGGTATCCATCAGTATTTGAGTTGTTAGAGCCAAAGATAAGGTTTATTTGGTCGACAAGCTAAAAATATTGTTAGACATTATCATATGTACCTCTAGAGGAGACTAATGAAAAGGGATAAGTATCTTAAGGAGGTAAAAAATACACTTGAGGGCTCTCAACTAAAAGTTAATGGGATTAAAAATCATATGGACCAATTCATGATTGCTCAGGTGATAATGGCCCTTTTAGAGGAGGAGAAAAGAAAAAATCAAAGCTTTATAAGCAAGCTTATTACCTTGGATGCCAAGCTCATCTTGCATAGATCTAACTTCTAGAGATAACTGGAAGTGAAACAGCAGAAGATATGATAGGCCTTACAAAAAAATATAATAGGGCTAATAAGAGGAATCTATACCACATAATGGAACAACATAGCTAGAACCATAGCCTCAATGTCTTAGATGTTAAATTTTATCAATGCAACATCTCAATAGAGTATGCTACTATCCAAGAAATCAAGTAGACCCTGATGATAGGTTTAGGAAGAGAGGGAAAGGTAGAAATATTTCAAGCCCAAATCACCATGGTAAGTGACCAAGAGCTACTAGCCACATGCACTAGAATTCAAAGGCATCATTTAAGAGAATATATAATGCTCTCAATAAGGAATAGGCAACACAATAGTGCAAGGCCCAATCACATGTATTAATTATAGTAATAACTAGCCTTTGGGATCCCATAGCCTCCCTAATTCATAAGGGTCTTTCCTCCCCTTGGATGATTAACAATAGGCTCTTGTCAAAGCAAAAATACATGTAGAGAAATAGCCTAAACTCCTCACTGTTAGATATATCATAAAAACTATTGGGTCTTTGGTAGATCTCAAAGTGTAAGTCTAAGAAGTCACATGCAAAGTAATAGGTTTCGCAAGTCAAGATCTAGAGGTGCTACCACAACTTCCAATAAGTGATATTTTCTTTTGAGGAAGAGTGGAAGGAAATGAAGACCTAGATGAATAAATTCCCCTATAGTAGATTCCCCACTTCATTTATCATTTTGTTTGTTTCTATTTTTTTTTGTATTTTTTCTCTCTCAATTTCTATTTTTTTTACTTTGCACCTAGGGATAAGGCAAGTGGTCTTGGTTTCATCATATTTAGAAGGATGAATAATCCTTGGGATTTTCCAATACTATAGGAATTTTCCCTACATTCCCACTTAACTCAAGAAAATACCCCATTCAAAAATAGGATAAACAAAAAGGGGGTAGCTAGAAGGAGCAACCCACCTCTAGTAAAAAGGGTGGGCACTAGCTCCACAATATAGAAGGAAGGTAGACAAGCTTCAAGTTGCATTGTTCAATAAACCTCTCATCAATGGTTAGTTCTCCTTCTTCATCTAAATTAGGCATCTTAAGGATTCCAAGTCCTTTAGGTTATCAAATTTTTATCAAACAACTAGCACTAATCCTTTTAATGTAAGAAAGCATAAGAGGATAAAATGCCCTATTCTAACTAAGACAAAACACATGGTAGCAAGTAAAAATAAAGATGAAATAACTACTACATAGTCAAAAAAGGCCTACCAATGGCCAAAAGAGAGCCTATATTAGCCTAAACATGTGGTGGTGTTCACAAAATAAAATAGATAGCATAAAGGCAATTAAAAGAACACCCACCATAGGCTACCAAAGTTAACTTTTATGGCCTATCTTATCATAGTCATCCACATGGTAGCTATAGTGGCCACTTTCCACGTAGGTAAATCCACCTGCCAAGCCCACACCTTTTAGAAGGGCCATACTAGTAACATCAATAGGTAAGGCATCATAGAAAGTCGATAAAGATCCTAGTGAGTTCTAACATCTAGAACCTCAAACTAGGTGGAAATTAATGGTACAACCATCTTCCAAATTTTGTAGTAATGGGTGATGGCAATATCAATCTCCAAGCCTTAAAGCCTTCAATATTAATGGCCTCAAATCCCAAATACCTTGAGCTGGTCAAATGCAAATGCAAAAAAGTGTCAAAGACCAAACAAAATTAATTCTCAAGTCCTTTATGTGGGATTTTGGATGGAAAGAGACCCTCAATATTAGTCTGTAGATAGTCCCTTAAAACTTATTGTAAGGAATTAGTATCTAGCTACTTGTGCCTCATATTTGGCCTTATAAGATCTTTCTTTCACTTCTTTCTTAATTGTATGAGTGGGACTCAGACCTTGAGTTATTTTCTAAGGAGCATTGAGCCTCTTTTGGTTGTATACCTTGTAATTATTTGGTATATGAATGCAAGCTATAACTAATTTTACTTTGTCCTACTCCTTTAGTGTGTTCTCAATTTTGGGTGATGTGTGATGAAGTGTACTCAAATTCTAACTATTAGGCTATGGTGAATGTGTTCACTTCTAACTTGTTCACTTATTAAGGAGGTAAACTTTGATCTTGGCATATTGCCCCCATAGCTTAGGTTTTACTTTCCTACAAATTTACTTTTTTGTTCTTATGCTTTTTCTTATTATCTTTCCCTACCTGCAAGAAACACAAGCCTAAGCCTATGAGGTCTAAAAATATGCAAAGTTCAAACTAATGAGGATTTAGCCTTCACTAAAATTATTGGAGGTTACCCCATAGAGATTACCTTCATTCATATATGTTCTCATTGTATCACTCTACACAAGGCATGAGTGTCCCAAGTGTGTTGTGTCACTACCTCGATAGGCTAGGATATTATGATATGACAATAGTTTCTTATGGAAGAAATCAATCCATAATATCTCTTGAGATGAGAGCCACTCCATGAGCAAAGACAATTACAAAAATAATTATTTGGATGATGATTTACAATTACCAAAACCCTTATTTATATAATCATCATCTAGTTTTATTTTGAAAAATGTATAACCCTAAACTTATCCCAATTACTATTATAATATTATATATAATAAATATAACTTGGGTTATTTATATCCCATGCCAATTGTATATTGTAATTGGTTTATTATTGAAGAATAGGAATAATTAATCTTAGATCGCACATACTCCCTATGTTCAACACCTAGAAAAAAAAGGGTTATCAAACCCCTTGACCTCAAAATTAAAGTTAAATCCCTATTACCCTATGCTATTTTGATATAATCCTAGTCTAATATAGTAAATAAATGTAGGAAAATGAAATTTTTCAAGGTGAGACAATGAGAGATTGAAAATAATACCAAAAATAATAAACATAACCAAAGACTAAAGCGAGATAGTGTGTGATCAATTATACTGTATTAGAAATATTGAATAACAATAATAATAATCCATATCATATGTAAGTATAATTAGAAAATAGGACTGACATGTACATATAGTGCACCACCACTCACACACACATAAGGAAATGTCTGACAAATTGAGACAAAGTCTTGGATGAAGGCCATACATAATTTTCCATTAATTGAAGAGGATGAGATTATATTCAAAGAGTGTAGCTCTAGCCTTTCCAAAAATAGCCAAAATATATTTACAATGATCTTGGGCTCTTATTTTAAATATTTACACATTTTACTATGAGTAAAAAAATATTACATTTCCAATTTACAACAAAAGGATAAATGCATCACTTTCAATCTGAATTTCCTTGGGCAGGTTGTTGTGTCATCAATTTATTGGATTTTTTATGGATTGAGGCTTGATGGACTATAGTTCAATGAGTAACTAGCTATATCACTTAGTCTTTTCTCTACTATAGGCTTCCTCAAAATTATAAAATTGTTGACTCCTCCCTATCCAAACTAGAGCTCTATGCTTCTTGTTCTTGACCTCTATTGTCAAGTTACTTGTTGTGTATCAAGAGTAGTACCTCATACTATATTTTTGGTTACTTGTAGGGATTCTAGGCATGGCTGGTGAAGAACCCCAAATGGACTTGTTTCTTGGGCTATAGATTCAAAAAAATATATCCAACAATGTGACCATTGGCTCTACTTGGATCGTAAAATTTGTAGATCTAGCCATTTTATGTCAAAGAAAATATTAACATTTTCAAGTTGGGCCATCAGTACTATTAGATCATCAAATTCTGCTTGTGGTAGATCCTCCTCAAATTTAGGAATTGCATTCACCCCTTTCAAAAAAAATTCAAGCTAGGACATGATAATAGGGTATTACATGTTGCATCTACTAGTGATACCACTTTCTTATTTTATTAAATTAGCTTGCTATAATCATCCTCATATAGGATAATAGATTTATCCAAAATAATGTTTGGAAGTCCTCCATGTATCATTTAGGTGATACATCTCCTCAAATTTTCTACAACTTTCTTTTGTCCATCATAGGAGGTCTTGTAGGTGGTGAGTATTTTTTGTTTCATTGGAATACTTATTAGTTCTATATATAGTACCTATTACACTAGGTGTCCTAACCACTATATATATTAAATAGTAACCTTATGGGTCCACCACATCATGTGCTTATAGTTTACTTTTAAGGATAGATCAAACTCCCTGTAGTCAATGGAGGACTTGGCTCTGGTCAAGAGAGCATAACATGCTTGGGTGTGTTGCAATTATAGTTTTGTGTACTTAATTATACCTATAATCTTATCCTAGATGCCATTAATGATATCTATTATTAAAAATTTAAATTTTATAGACTTAATTTTTGACCTCAAAGTTTTCTTCAAATGTTTTAGTTGAGAATTATCATCCTTTTCCTTTTGCCATTTTTGTCACTCTTGGTTCATCTATTATACTAGATTCTTTTGCTCATCCTTCTTAGTAGCCTCTAGTTCTAATTTCAATCTCTTAATTTACTTCTTTAATTGATTTGTTTTATATTTTTCTTGCTTCAATACAAGGGGTATCACCTTATTCTATTTTTCATATATAGTTTTTTCCAACTAGCCTCCAGTAACTATATGACATGGCTAATTTGTCCTATTCAAAAATTGAATAAGACCAATGTGGCCTACCCATTGCAAATCTAGACTTAAAAACCTAACCACATAGTTAGAGGAAGTTATGGTATGGCAAAAATGATCAATTATTTTAATTGTACCAAATAGGATCCTTTTTCCTCTTTAGCCACATATGTTCTTTGGGTTAGTGCCCCTTTCTTCATGATGAAGTCACTTACCAAGATCGATTCAATAACTTGTAGGGCTATTTATAGGTAATATTCAACTAAATATATATCCTCTTGCTATGGAGGGATAAAAACCTATAATTTTGAGTAGGTCACAATGAATGAAGGATGAGTTAAACCCTTGGAAGCCCCTAAATCTATTATTGGTCTTGATACTAGCTAGATTTTATTTTGGGATTGGTTGTCCTCCATTGTGCTCTACAAAATTTTCCATGCTAGAGCTTGCTCATAAGTGGTATCCTTTGGTGCTCCAATTAAAACTCCTTGAAAGTGGATATTAAGGTGGTGTATGTCATGGTGGGTGGAGATGTATAGGATGACCACATATATAATACCATAGAGGATGTGGTATGTGTGATGATAAGTACAATGAAGACTAATGGAGTATAAATGAATGATGCAATGTAGATGAAGTGGAAGGTAAAATGATAGATGGTAATTTTGTGGAAATGGATGGCGATATGGATGCATCAATGGAAAATGGATATGGTGGTGTGGTAGAAGAAGTGAAATAAGGAGATTATATTTGAAAAGCATAAAGGGAAAGATCTAAGATAATAGAATATGGAAAAGACGAGGATATGGTGGGTAATATGGTGGTGATCACTTACAAGATATCAAAAGTGATGACATCTTCTTCCTCACTAGAAAAAATATTTGGGGTACCATAGTCAGTGATGACCTCTTATTCCTCTAATTTTTTATTACCACATCTAATTTCCCCCACTATATCCATGCTCTTATTGTTTTATACCTTGAAACTTTCATCCTTAATTTACTTTCTCTTCCTCTTAGTGGTGATCCTCATGGATCCTACCTTTTTAATTTTTCTTAGAGCATATACTTCTCTAGCTAAGGCTTCGATTGCTTTTCCAATAACTACCAATGTTTTTGGCCAATATTCACAAAAAATAGATGCTTCTACTCGGACAAGTTGATGAATATGACTAGCTAAGATACTCATTATATACAGATAAAAATATATTAAAAATTTGACTTAGTGGGTTTGGATTTGATGAGGCTTGAACCCAATATGACTTGCATGCAAATGAGAGAGTGGACCACTACACCATGTGCACTAGTTTTAATCAAGGTGGAGAGTAAACCAAATTTGAACTACACATATAATAATAATCCCTTAAAGCCAATCAAAATTTTATTAGCCTAAGGTTTTAAACTCATGACTAACCCTTAAAAAAAAAACTTTCCAACCACTATGCCACTCATGTAGTTGGTAGTAGGCAGTATCTTCTCCCCTACGGTATGTATAAAATCCATACAATGGTAGAAAATGCACACTAAAAAAGGTCTCCTTGGGGATCAAAGTTAGAGAATATTACATTATTTGGTACATGACAATCTACCACCCTAGTACATTATTTTAAATATTAGATAAGGGTTGTGTCCTAGATTAATGAGCAAATATCTTATGTAACATAATAATTGTAGGAAATGCACAAGTGTCATGTAAATATGTGTGCAAGTGTTATGAGTGTAAATGCACACATGTGTCCTTAAAATAGGAAAGTGAAGAGTTGTTAAGAAGAGTGAAGGTCAAGAGTGCAGCATATGAAGAGTCACATACAATTATATATTTGTGATAAAGCATTGTAATATCAATCAATCAAACATGCAAATATTTATGCTTGCATTAGTAGACATTTATTCAATAGCATTTTTAGTATTTTCATGTGCTACTGTGATCATTTTTATATGAGTATTCTTTTTTTTAAATAAAGGGGTAAAATTTTATTAATAAAAAGTCTAGATTACAAAGTACAGCTGAGCCCCCACCCAAGACTCAAATAAGCAACAAGACAGGCTAAATCACCAGACAAGGTCAACTCCCAAAGAAAACCAAAAAAAAACAAACCACATTAAGTTTGAACATCCTTATGGATCAACTCCCATAGGTGTTGAGAATCCCTAGATGGGAGACTCTCCAAGTTATCAATCCTCTGAGTATCCAATAGCTCAGAAGCCCTTTTGGCCAGGTAATCAGCAACCCCATTCCATTCCCTTGGAATGTGCACAAAGGATATAAATTCAAACTCTTCACTCATTCTGAGAATCTGAATGGTCACAGAGGCCAACTACCAATTAACATCCTCCACTCTTTTGCTGTTTAAAATATTAACCAAAATTTGAGAGTCAGACTCGCAAAGAATCCTTCACCAGCCAAGATAAAACCCCCTTTGCAAGGCCTCAAGTATCACCAGAACTTCCATAATATTGTTGGAGTGAACACCTTTATAAATGGAAAAGAAAAAATTGACCACGCCAGCAAAATCTCTCCCAACACCACCAATTCTAGCATGTCCAAGATTGCCCCTGGACAACCCATTAGTATTAATTTTTAAAACTCCTCTAGGGGGTAGTCTCCATCTACCCTCTCTCCTAACCTTCTTGCTAAGCTGAGAAATCCTACTAGGGCTAGAAGAATTCACACCAACCCCAAAAAAACCAAGGGCATGTCGTACCTTCTCCTCCCTAGAGTCCAAATGAGGGTCCACATCACATTTACTATGGATAGTTTCTTGAACCACACACAGGATCCTTTGCCAGATTTGTTGAACAACCAAATGACTTCCCTCAAAAATGTGTCAGTTTTGTTCAAGCCAAATCTGCCAGATGATGCAAGAAGGGCCCAAATTCCAAGCCACTTGGAGGAAGGGGGCCTTGGCCGGAGGTCTTCCTAGACTCCTCCAAAACTCCACTAGGGAGAGCACATGAAAACAAGGATGGTTCTAGGCACTCCACCAACAGTGCCAAATGTCTCTGGCAAGGGAGCATTGGAAAAATAAATGAGAATAGTCATCCTCATTCTTACCACAAAGGACACATAAAGAGGGACCCTGAAATCCCCTCTTCCTCAAGTTATCCCAAGTGAGGCATTTATTAAGAGCTACCAGCCAGAGAAAAAAGTTACATTTCGGCCAAGCAAATCTATTCCAAACCTTTTTCCACCATGTGACAGGGAGACTCCCAAACTTTTGCTTATCAAGAACTTGATAACCATAGGCTACAGAGTAGGTTCCCTTGGGATTAGGGTTCCAAGATAGAATGTATTTATCCCTCAATGAAGAACAGTACCTCCCTACAAGAATTAGAGCAAGCACCTCTCTATCCTCGGCCAATCCCCCTTGGGGCCATTCCTACGGATCTTTCCATTTGTACATCTCCATATTTCCAAAATACTAGATTTTTTTAAAGTCCTCCACATGAGACCAGCCTGCTTCCAAGAAACAAATGCTTAGGGAATGTAACCTGGGATATTGAGTCAAGATAGGAGGGTAGCCATCCCAAGAATCCTCCCAAAAAAGAACATCTGATCCCCGATTGCAAATCCAGAACAAACCTTGCTTAATTAAATTAGCTCCTCTTTTCAGAGTGTCCTAGATAATAGAACCTTTCCCAACCAAACTAGCTCTAGGGATATCTACCTCAGAAATACCTCTCAAGTATTTATAAGATAATATTTTAGCCCAAATCTGATCTTGAGAGGTACACCATCTCCAATAAAGTTTTGCAGCCAAAGCCTACCCAGAAAGAGTTTCCTGTTGCAACCCAAGGCCTCCCTCTTGAACTGGCCTACAAATGGAATCCCATCTAACCAAACTCTATTTATATTGATCAAGTTTTCCAGACCACAAAAACTGTCTTGACAGAGCATCCATATCCTTGATGAAATGAGGAGTTGTTTGCACAAAACATCTGTAAATGGGTAAAGCTTGAATAATATATTTTAAAAGCAATACTCTACCTATAGAGGATAGCCATATGACAGTCCAGTGATTTACCTTCCTTCTAAACTTATCAAGTATATACTGCCAAGAAGATCTAGGCAGAGGATGAGATGAAATCGGGATCCCAAGATAAATGAAGGGGGGAGTCCCGACCTGGAATCTTAGAATGCGAGCAATCCTGGCTTGAATAAGAGGGGGGTATTGAAGAAGAAAATAAAGGACTTGTCCTCATTAATCACCTGTATAGAAGCACCAAGATATATGTCAAGAGACTGTCTAATGTTTCTAGCTTCCTTGATAGTGGCAACTCCCAACAAAGTAGTATCATCAACAAATTGAAGGTGGGAAAGAGGTGGCAAACTGTTATCCCACTTCCACCCCTGAATGAGACCATGCCTGACCTGAGACTTGAGTAATCTGCCCAACCCTTCTGCCATAATGATAAAAAAATAAGGAGATAGAGGATCTCCTTGCCTCAATCCCCTTGAGGCCTCAAACAGCTCCGTTGTCTCATTATTAACAAGAACAAAGAATGAGGAAGAAGAAATATAGCTCATCACCCATCTAATCCATTCCTCCTCAAAGCCAAAAGCAACAAGAACTTTTTGAAGAAAGGACCATCTAACTCTGTCATAGGCTTTTGCCATGTCCAACTTAATGAACATAGTTTTCTCCTTAGAAGTTTCCATTGAGTGAATAGCTTCTGTAGCAATAACAACCCCATCCATGATTTGTCGGCCAACAACAAACCCACCTTGCTCCTCAGAGATGATTTTTCTCAACCATATCTTTAGCCTCTTAGCAATAATTTTTGTGATGATCTTATATACAACATTACAGAGAGCAATAGGCCTAAACATATCCAAGGAATTCACTCCCTTTTTCTTGGGAATAAGCACCACAAAGGTAGCATTTAGGGCCCTTAGCATCTGTTGTTCTTTTGGGACTCACGGACCAC
The DNA here is from genome assembly GCA_028583015.1 of Wollemia nobilis. Lineage (NCBI taxonomy): Eukaryota > Viridiplantae > Streptophyta > Pinopsida > Araucariales > Araucariaceae > Wollemia > Wollemia nobilis. The sequence goes on from JAQPPZ010000480.1 coordinate 611,120, forward strand.
TTCCAAAAGGTAAAATTTGATTAACTCCCAAAACTCTTGATAAAACTCAATTGGGAATCCATCCAGACCCAGGGCTTTCCCCTTTTTCATCCTGAATACAACACTTTTCAGCTCCTCAAGGGAAATTGGATCCATCAAGTGCTCATTCATCTCTCTAGAAACAATCGAGGGAATACAGTTTAGAATAAGTTTTTCTTCCTCATCATCTGAGAGGGCATCCTCCTTGAAGAGAGAGGAAAAATACCTCTTAGTCTCTTTTGAAATATCCTTGAAAGAAGAAAGCAGGGCACCCTGAGAATTAACAAGAGAGGTAATCAGGTTACCATTACGACGAGCCTTAACAAAGTTATAAAAGAAGGTTGTGTTCCTATCCCCTTCCTGAATCCAATCTACTCGAGCTTTTTGTTTCCAAAAAATTTCTTCCCTTAGTTCCCATTCAAAAAGGTCTTTTACAGCCTCAGATTCCTCAACAAGAAGCTCCTTTGTGAGTCCCTGATCTTTAATCTTCCTTGAGGCTTCTTCCACCCTCCTAAGACCTGCCAGCTTAGCCAAGGAAATGTTCCCAAAATTTATTCTATTCCATCTCTTCAATTTATGCTTAACAAATTGAATCCGCTTCATAAAGGAGTACATAGTGGTGCCATGAGGAGGTTTGCCATTAGTCCACCAGCCTCGCATGAAATCATGAAGCTTAGGATCTCGCGACCACATAAGTTGAAACTTAAATGAGGGATTCTTTTTTAGCCCTAACTCCAGAGCAAAGAGTTTGATAGGCCAATGATCAGATCCTCTACCCTCCAGAATCACAGAACTAGCACTTCTATTATTGCCAATCCAAAAACTAGAGATCAAAAACCTATCCAGTCTCTTTGAAATAGAATATTCCCCACATCTTCTATTATGCAAGGTAAATATCCCATTATCCAGCTTGATGTCAACCAAGTTCAAGGCTCGGATATGAGTATTGAAGACAAAATAAAAAGGCTCAATATGATCAATCCCACCACATTTTTTCTCCAGACAAGTGATAGAATTGAAGTCTCCAGCCAAAATCCATGGGTACAGGGGAGCCAGACTTCTCAAAAAGCCAATGTGCTCCCATAAATTCACTTTACCATTGTAATCAATAGGAGCATACACATTTGTAAGTAGGATGGTCTCACCAGATTCATTATCATGCCCGATCATCGAAATAGACCACCTGCTGGAAATCCAGGTAAGAGGAGAGATATTAACTGAATCCCATAAACAAGCAAGGCCACCAGCATATCCACATGCACCAATACACTGACATTGCCCCTTTCTCCACAACTTGGGAGCAATATTGAACAAACTATCAATAGCTAATTTAGTCTCCTAAATAAAAACCACATCCAGAGAATGAACATGAATCAAATCACGAACATCTTTTTGTTTGGGGATGCTGTTCAACCCACTTACATTCCATGAAAGTATAATCATTTTTGGGGGTTATAAAAATGGGAGTCCAATGTTTTCACCAAACCTGACTCTACCAAAGTCTCCCCCATTAACTTAATTTTATCCTGGTCTTTCTTCCTACCCACCTTCATATTCTTATCTGAAGCATTTTTTTTAATTATTTTATGCTGCAATCCCAACACCGTAGGAGTTTTACAGTCCAAGGATGACTGCATCAGTGCTTGGGTAGGAGAGGGCATATATAAATCTGTGCCATTTTCTAAGATAACTTCACTTCCAGGGCTAGGGCCAACCATATCACCTATACTCAAAACCAAAGCCCTCTGTTCTTCATTTAAACCCCTATATCTGGTTCCCTTGGTTCCACCTCATGAAGAGACAACTGATTTGGTCCTGTTATATCTATAATAGGTAGCGATGTTTCAGGTATCTCCACGCACTGATCAAGATTCTCTAGAATTTCAAAACGGTTGAGTTGAGCATCTGGCTGGTTATCCTTAATGTCTCTTTTTACCTTTCTTCCTTTGTTCTGAGGTTTTACCATAACAAAGCCTTCCTTATCTTGATCCCCCTCCTTTATCGGGGCTTTTCCTTTATCCATATTTTGTACAGCTCAAGAGGGCCCGAGATTTGAAGCCACAAGCAGGACAAACTTAGGGCATTTTCTTTGTAAGTGGCCATATTCATGGCAAATCCGGCAACGAAATGGAAGAGCTTCATAGTCAAGTTTTTGAACCCATTTGGTTGATCCGAACTATATTTCAATAGAATCTGGAATAGGATTGTTTAAATCAATTTCAACACAGATACGGGCAACAGAGATTACCTTTTTATCTAGCGTCTGTCGTGACGGCCCAACCGGCTTCCCAAGTAGAAGGGCAATCATATGCAAGATGTCATTTCTCCAAAATTCCAATGGAAGCCACAAAAGCCGAACCCACATCGGAACCCATGACGGCCGCTCCTTTGATGGGTTGAAACCCACATGCCAGGGTTTAAGAAAGAGTCTCGCTTGGTTACAGAAATAGGGACCTCCTTCAAATGCTTTGTTATGATCTGCAAGACAAGAAAAAACCACCATAAAATAGCTGTTTGCACTCAACATCACCTCCACATCACCTTCAGGGTTCTAAGTCTTCCTAACCCAAGCCTCCATAAAGGGAAGAGAAATTCGGATGCCCATAAATTTACCAATAAGCGCATGTTTGGTTAAATACTCCACATCTTCTACCACCGAGTTTGGTTGAACCACTAGAACCGGCCTGGCTTCACATCGTTCCAAACATCCATTGTTCTTTAACAAGCGATTCCTGGCATGCAATGGGAAATCTTGTTCCTTCCAATCATTTTTAAAAGAAATACCAGCCCTAGCATGCACGCTCTGTGATGGACCTAATGCCATCACTACATTCCTCCAGTTGTTCATACCTCCTCCAGAAACTGCTGCCATCCCCACAGAGCCCACCAGATAGGTCTCAAAAAAATTCTAGCAAAGCAGCTTTCCTCATCAAACCCTAGCAGAGTTCCCCTAATAATATTTCTATCAGGGTTTGGTTTATATATGAGTATTCTAATGAGATATTTTGTTTGATATTACATTTTGAGTTATTATTTGATTCATTATATTACAACTTCATTATATTAGATCCTATGATTATTTTTTGTGGTGATTTATATTAAGTATTATAGCTTCAAAAGCTAACAATGGTATTAGAGCCATAACAAGGTTGTTTGCATAGGATTTGAAAAATTAGTTTATGTCCATTGTGACAAAATTGGTTAGAGTCTATCTACTTTAAAGGGAGTTAGATTTGGGATCTATTTGGAAGTTGCAAAAGCTAGGGTCTTTCCACAAGGTTGAAGAATAACTTGTGAATACTAGGACTCAACAAGGATATTTCCACTGGATTGAAGAATAACCAATGAAGATTAAGTATTATTTCCACAAGGTTGAAGAATAACCTATGAAGACTAGGACTCAACAAGGATATTTCCACTAGATTGAAGAATAACTAATGAATATTAAGGATTCTTTCCACTAGGTTGAAGAACAACCAGTGAAGACTAGGAAATCAACTTGAAGATAGTTGATTATTTAGGGAATAGATAACCTTGACATTGATAAAAGACATTGAAGGGACAAAATACCTTGATATTGATATTTCTCTCAAGAAAAGAGAATAATTATTGATTGAAGTTTTTTGTAGATTGAAGATTGCAAGAAGAACCAACACAAAAGAAAGTTGGTCATTTATATTTTTGGATTCTTAGGTAATGCTAGAGAAAGCTATCTAAGATAGTGTTGTAGTGAAAATTAATCTTCAAAATTTGAGAAGATTCCTATAGAATATAGATAATAGTTTCACCTTCATGTAATAGAAGGCTAAAGTCTTTCCTCAAGAAGGGATTGACTTGAGTTGTAGTTGAAGAACACAAGCTTATACTGAGAGGGGGGTGAACAATATAAGACCACTTTTTACTTTTCTTTCCCAATCAATATTATGCAATGTATCAATAGCAATATCAACAACAGTAATCAAAGCAATGCACAAATCACCACACACAATAGAGACACCAATTTAACGTGGTTCACCCAATGTGGGCTACTCCACGGAGAAAATATTTCACTAATATTTTCTCAATAAATCTCTTGGGAATCCTTTCCCTATTACAATGTTTATGGACCTCTATCCAAAGGAGACACCAATCCCCTGATCAAGTTCGTGGATCTCTATCCACAGGAGAACTCCTTTCTCCTCAGCTCTAGTTGGTGATCTTCTAGAAGAACTATTGCCTCCACTACATTAGCTAATGGATCTCTATCCACTGAAGACTCATGTCCCCACTCAGAAGACCTATCCTCACTACCTTGGCTAATGGATCTCTATCCACTAGATACTATCATCCTCTATACTCTGTCACCTCCAAAGCTTGCTCTTAGCTCTATCTCAAATCTACACTAAACATAGTCCTTCGATCTAGCACAAATCTTCTCAATCTCTATCTCTGGTCTGGCACAAACCTATCCTCAAATATACACCAAACTCTATCCTCAAATCTGTACTAAACATAGTCCTTCGTCTAGCACAAATTCTATCCTCAATTTCTATCCTCAAGCCTTAACACAAAGCTTGACTTAATCACAAATCAACTCTGCTAGATCTACCCCAAACCTTAACTCAAGGTTTGAACAAATCAATCAATCAACTCTACTCACAAGTCTTCTCAAAGACTTATCTCAAATCTGCTCAACAAGTCCTCACTAGAACTTGTATTTCTCAATATCTATCTTCAAATATATATTGTAAGCTTCCACAAAAGCTCACACCAATCTATCCACAAGTCTTCTCTAAGACTTACCTCAAATATGCTCAACAAGTCCTCACTAGAACTTGTCCAATCTCATAGAAACATATAGAGAATTGTTAGAGACTCAATATGCTTCACATTCACAACAATGCTCAATTACTTTCAATCTCTCTTTTACCATAGAAACATATAGAGAATTGTTAGAGACTCAATATGTTTCACACTTACAAACACTCAACCTCTTTCTCAAATCAATTTAGAATATGGAACAATTTGTTTCATAGAACTTGAACTATCACTTCAACACATCCACTCAACTAGACTCAATCAACTCTACTCAACCAATCACTTCAACAACAATGCTTATCAAGTAATCCTCACATAACAATGATACTCATGATCTTTGCAAACCCTAGTTCAAGTTCTTCACTCAACCAATCACTTCAACAACAATGCTTATCAAGTAATCCTCACATAACAATGATACTCATGATCTTTGCAAACCCTAGTTCAAGATAGTTCACCACTTCACATAACAATGATACTCATGTTCTTTGCACAAACCCTAGTTCAAGCATATGAAAGCTTTACTCAATATTTCCAACAATGCTTATCAAACAAGGTTTCTATCATCAACTCTCATTCCAAAAAAACCAAACTCAACAATGCTTATCAAACAACCCTTTTCACTCCAACTTAGCATTCACAACATTCAACAATCACTCACTAGGAAGATGTGCCCATACCTTTTTGTTTGATGAAGAAAATGACCTCAAAACCTATCTTAAACACAATTTTCTTCTTTGCCAATTTCAATGGTTAGATGACAAAAATATCACACTAACTCTCTTCAGAAATATTTCTCAATCACAAAAATAATCAAACTCAAATACACCTTATTACTCCTTTGAAATTAGCAATCATCAAAGCATACAAAAATTAATTACTCAATTACTCCTTATAATCTCCAATATTTAATTAACAACCTCCAAAATCAAACCCTCAAAAATAATGCTTCCTATCCTTTTATCTCCCTCAAATTCTCAATAATCAAACTTTAAAAAATAAACTTTATAACCCTCAAAAATATTTATTTTTATTCAACCTTTAGCAAATCCAAAAATAGCAATTAACCTTGGCAAATCATGAGCGCATACCTCTCTCTATGCAAAAGGGCCTCGATGGGTTTCGAACATGGAACCTCTCCCAACCGAGCGCCTTAGCAAGGTGCTAGCCCACCACGTGGGCTACATGCCTTCCCACAAAGAGGAAAGCTAGCGCTTTCCCTTTGTGCCTTCCCCGATGGTGCAACGCTCAAAAAACCAATCACCCCCGCTTTGCAAAAACTGAAGTCGATGGGTTTCAAACCTTGCACCATGAGCCTGCCACACTTAGCGCCTCCCACGATTTCCAATTATGCTACACAACGTTGTGCGATGAAGAAGGAGCTCCGCTCCTCTTTGTCTTATTGTCTACCACCGAAAACTTTGAAACGTGAAATATTCTCTTCCCTTTGTGCATGATCGTCGAGAGCATAGCACATACGAAATAGATGGATGGGTTTTGATAAAGTCTTTGCCCCCTTTTTATATGCATAGACCAAGATTTGAAAACGTTGGTGGATAATTCAAATTTTTGAATTTGAATTATAAAATAAATTTTATAATCCTAACTTTAGGATTATTTTAATTAACATAAATTAATTTTATAATTAAATTATAATTAAATTATAATTAATCTATAATTAACTTAATAAATTTATTAAATTAATTTATAATGAAATTATTTAAATTAATTTATAATTAATTTAAATCTCCCCTTTTAATATTATAATAAAATATTATAATATTATTTTTCTTGGGCCTCTTTATTGCTCTTTGAACCTCATATGACCACCTGGAACCGGATCTGACCAACTGGACGTGGACTTTCCTTTGCACTGATTTTGGAACCGCTTCTTCTTGCATTGCTCACTGAAACTGACTCTTGACATCAATGACAACTCAATTACTCAAAATGTCCAACAATCTCCCCCTTTGTCATTGATGGCAACCCAATTACCTTTTACCATTTCCTTGACCTTTTCTGTTCTACTCCCCTTGGGAAACTGCTCCCCCTGACTCAATGCTCTCCTTAAATCAAATCTCTCCCCCTTACTCAAATCTCTCCCCCTTTGACATCAATGGCAAAGGGTCACCTTTGGGGCTCGGGGCTAAGAATGAGACTCTTAGCTTAGCCCCTCCCCCACCTCCTCTTGAGGTGGTTAATTCTAGGGTGGGAGTATTTCTACTCCCAACATGCACTGATCTTTACCTTTGTCCACTTTCCTTCTCATCTGATCCTTCTGATTCCTCTGACTATTCATGTTCTTGCTTGTCTCTAGAATTTCTTCTCTACACCACTTTGTTGTATGTCCATCATTATTGCACTTATAACACTTAATATTGTTATTCCTTGAAGGTGCAAATATCTTGGGATTTCTCTTGGTGAAGCCATATCTATTCCTATCATGGACCCTGCAATTCATTGCCTTGTGACCAAACTGATTACATGAGTAGCAATACCCATGAAAAAGTTACCTATTTCTGAAGTTCCCATATTCCTATCTTTCATGTGTCCTGCACTGTGAAGCCTTGTGCCCAAATCTATGACATGAGAAACATCATCCATTGAAATTTCCTTGCCTTGACCTCATTGGTCTCTTAGTCTCTTTTACCCTATGTTGGTTCCTATTCCATCTGTTCCTCTTTTGTGCATTGTTCTTTTCCTTGTTGAACTTTCTATTGTCCAACTCATCCTCAGAAGTCTCACTTTCTCTCACACTATCTTCTTCTAAAGTTTCTTCTTCTTCAGAACTTGAGATTGACTCCTCTTCTTATTTCTTTTGTACCTGTTCAAAACCAAGACCTATTTTGTTTGTTGACCATCTTTGTACCTTGATCATCTTATCTACAATCTTTGAGCTCTTTCCAAACTTGTGTAGCTTATCCTTAGACTTTTCTACTTCTTCCCTTAGTAGAGCTACTTCTTGTTCTAATATTTCACATTCTAAGACCTTTGCTTCTAACTTATCCTTGAACTTCTTTGTCTTAGCCATTGACTTATTTAGATCCTCTATAAGCTTTCCTCTCTCTTCATCACATTCTTGAAACTGAAGCTTAAGTTGGGAGTTTTGCTTTCTTACCTTCTTTAATGTGTTAAGAGCATAAATAAGCTCTCCCTCAAGATCAACTTCTCCTTTCTCTGATTCTTCCTCTATTTGTTTACCTTTGAAAACATCTTCATTCTCTTCTGAATTGTCTTCTATAGGATCACCTCCTTCTTCTTCTAGTGCCATTAGAATATTCTCTTCTAGTCCTTCAAGTGTATCTTCATATTCATCATCACTGAAACTGAAACCATTCTTTGTACAACTATCTTCAAGATGTCCAAAATTACCACATCTAAAACACTTGAGAATTATTGGTGACCTTTTCTTAACTTCTTCCTTTTCCTCTATCAGAAATAGAACTTCATCTTTATCATTATCTGAGAAACTATTTTCACTATCACTTGAGTACTTACTTGCCTTGTCTGCATAGTAACTCCTCTTCTATCTTTGAAAGAACTTCTTTCCTTGTTTGCCTTGTCCATCCTTACCTTTCTTTTGGTACCTGTATCTTTTTGATTCCCTGTTCTTATGATCCTATTTTTCTTCATCATTGCTATTTCTAGCTTCTTGAAAATCAGTTGCATAGTGACCATACTTTCCATAATTGAAACATCTAACAGATTTTGCATCTTTAAATCTTCTTGGATCCTTATTCCTTCTACCATAATTTGCTTCTTCATCACCTGGATGACTCATTGCTTGAATCTGACTTCTTGCCCTTTGTCTTCTTAGTAGCTTTGAAGGTTGCTTCCTTTTAGAGATTAGGTTCCTCTTTTGTTCTCATCTCAAAAGTTGTAAGAATACCAAGTAATACATCTCTTGTCAAAATATCACCATCTTTTGATTCCTCTATAGTAGAGATATTTTCACTAAACCTTTTTGGGAGAGATCTTAAGATCTTATCACAAACATCAGATTCTTCAATCTCAAGTCCAAGTCCTTGCATGGCATTAACAACCTCGTCTACATGAAGTAGATAAGTACTAATGTTTTCCTCATCCTTCATTCTTAATTCTTCAAATTGTCCTTTGAGATTTCGTATCTTTACCTTTTTGACACTTTTATCTCCTTCATATATGCTTTGCAACTTATCCCAAATTCCTTTTGCTGATTTGCAATGCATAACCTTTATGAACTCTGTTCTATGCAAACCTCTCAAAATTGCATTCATTGCTTTTGAATTGTAATGATGTAGAAGCTTACCATATTTATCTGTAGGTGGAGTAGTTGGTGGTGTGTATCCATTTTCAACTGCTTCCCATATTTCATTGCCAAGTGCCATCAGGTGAATCTTCATTCTCATACTCCAAAATATATAATCGCTTCCATAAAATACTAGTGTTGAATTATCTGAGGATCCATTCTTAGAATCCATTGTGTTCTTGTAAGCTTTTCCTTCAAGTTGTTAAACTCTTCTGAAGGAACCCACTTTGATACCAATTGAAGAACACAAGCTTATACTGAGAGAGGGGGTGAACAGTATAAGACCACTTTTTACTTTTCTTTCCCAATCAATATTATGCAATGTATCAATAGCAATATCAACAATAGTAATCAAAGCAATGCATAAATCACCACACACAATAGAGACACCAATTTAACGTGGTTCACCCAATGTGGGCTACTCCATGAAGAAAATATTTCACTAATATTTTCTCAATAAATATCTTGGGAATCCTTTCCCTATTACAATGTTTATGGACCTCTATCCAAAGGAGACACCAATCCCCTAATCAAGTTCATGGATCTCTATCCATAGGAGAACTCCTTTCTCCTCAACTCTGGTTGGTGATCTTCTAGAAGAACTGTTACCTCCACTACACTGGCTAATGGATCTCTATCCACTGAAGACTCCTATCCCCACTCAGAAGACCTATCCTCACTACCCTGGCTAATGGATCTCTATCCACTAGAGACTATCATCCTCTATACTCTATCACCTCCAAATCTCTTAGCTCTATCTCAAATCTATACTAAACATAGTCCTTCGGTCTAGCACAAATCTGCTCAATCTCTATCTCTAGTCTAGCACAAACCTATCCTCAAATATACACCAAACTCTATCCTCAAATCTCACTAAACAATCCTTCGTCTAGACAAATCTATTCTCATATTCTTCCTCTATCTACACTAAACATAGTCCTTCGGTCTAGCACAAATCTATCCTCAAGCCTTAACACAAAGCTTGACTTAATCACAAATCAACTCTACTAGATCTACCCCAAACCTTAACTCAAGGTTTGAACAAATCAATCAATCAACTCTGCTCACAAGTCTTCTCAAAGACTTGTCTCAAATCTACTCAACAAGTCCTCACTAGAACTTGTCCAATCTTATCTCAATCTCTATCTTCAAATATATATTGTAAGCTTCCACAAAATCTCACACCAATCTATCCACAAGTCTTCTCTAAGACTTACCTCAAATCTTCTCAACAAGTCCTCACTAGAACTTGTCCAATATCATAGAAACATATAGAGAATTGTTAGAGACTCAATATGCTTCACATTCACAACAATGCTCAATCACTTTCAATCTCTCTTTTTACCATAGAAACATATAGAGAATTTTTAGAGACTCAATATGTTTCACACTTACAAACACTCAACCTCTTTCTCAAATCAATTTAGAATATGGAACAATTTGTTTCACAGAACTTGAACTATCACTTCAACACATCCACTCAACTAATATCAATCACTTCCACTCAACCAATCACTTCAACAACAATGCTTATCAAGTAATCCTCACATAACAATGATACTCATGATCTTTGCAAACCCTAGTTCAAGTTCTTCACTCAACCAATCACTTCAACAACAATGCTTATCAAGTAATCCTCACATAACAATGATACTCATGATATTTGCAAACCCTAGTTCAAGATAGTTCACCACTTCACATAACAATGATACTCATGTTCTTTGCACAAACCCTAGCTCAAGCATATGAAAGCTTTACTCAATATTTCCAACAATGCTTATAAAACAAGGTTTCTATAATCAAATCTCATTATAGAAAAACCAAACTCAACAATGCTTATCAAACAACCCTTTTCACTCCAACTTAGCATTCACAACATTCAACAATCACTCACTAGGAAGATGTGCCCATACCTTTTTGTTTGATGAAGAAAATGACCTCAAAACCTATCTTAAACACAATTTTCTTCTTTGCCAATTTCAATGGTTAGATGACAAAAATATCACACTAACTCTCTTCAAAAATATTTCTCAATCACAAAAATAATCAAACTCAAATACACCTTATTACTCCTTTGAAATTAGCAATCATCAAAGCATACAAAAATTAATTACTCAATTACTCCTTATAATCTCCAATATTTAATTAACAACCTCCAAAATCAAACCCTCAAAAATAATGCTTCCTATCCTTTTATCTCCCTCAAATTCTCAATAATCAAACTTTAAAAAATAAACTTTATAACCCTCAAAAATATTTATTTTTATTCAACCTTTAGCAAATCCAAAAATAGCAATTAACCTTGGCAAATCATGAGCGCATACCTCTCTCTATGCAAAAAGGGCCTCGATGGGTTTCGAACATGAAACCTCTCCCAATCGAGCGCCTTAGCAAGGTGCTAGCCCACCACGTGGGCTACGTGCCTTCCCACAAAGAGGAAAGCTAACGCTTTCCCTTTGTGCCTTCCCCGATGGCATAGTGCACAAAAAACCCAATCACTCCCACTTTGCAAAAACTGAAGCCGATGGGTTTCAAACCTTGCACCACGAGCCTGCCACACTTAGCGCCTCCCACGATTTCCAGCTGCGCTACATAGCGTTGTGCGATGGAGAAGGAGCTCCGCTCCTCTTTGTCTTATTGTCTGCCACCAAAAACTTTGAAACATGAATTATTCTCTTCCCTTTGTGCATGATCGTCGAGAGCATAGCACATGCGAATTACATGGATGGGTTTAGACAAAGTCTTGCCCCCTTTTTATATGCATAGACCAAGCTTTGAAAACATTGATGGATAATTCGAATTTTCGAATTCGAATTATAAAATAAACTTTATAATCCTAACTTTAGGATTATTTTAATTAACATAAATTAATTTTATAATTAAATTATAATTAATCTATAATTAACTTAATAACTTTAGAAGTTAATTAAATTAATTAATAAATTAATTTATAATGAAATTATTTAAATTAATTTATAATTAATTTAAATCTCCCCTTTTAATATTATAATATTATTTTTCTTGGGCCTCTTTATTGCTCTTTGAACCTCATCTGACCACCTGGAACCGGATCTGACCAACTGGACGTGGACTTTCCTTTGCACTGATTTTGGAACCGCTTCTTCTTGCATTGCTCACTGAAACCGACTCTTGACATCAATGACAACTCAATTACTCAAAATGTCCAACAATAGTCAAAAAAAGTTTCAGGTCTCAAAGATAGACCTTGATAAAAGTTTTAGGTCATTAAGATATTGACCTTGATAAGATAGATTGAATTTACCTATTCCAAGAATCTATTTGGAATAGAAGGCAATCTATAATATTGATCTAGGTCTTGAAGATAGACCTTGACATTGATATAGAGAATTTAGATCTTAAGGAAAATACCTTGATAAAAAATTTAGTGATTCAAGTCCTATAGACCTTGACAAATTGGTCCAAGAGAAGAGACCAATATTAAGAGATAGAGTTCAAAGAACCAAATATTTGAGACCCTTCAAATAAATAGGTCCATAGTGGAGATAAGTGGCCCTAGTAGAAAAGAGGCCATATTTGATTAAGAAATGGAGTCATAAGAAGAAGAGTCCTAGAAGACTTGTAGATTTGATATCGAATGTAGAGATTAAGGAGACCTATTAGACGAGCTCCAACAAGAGTACTTACTCTAGATTTAGAACCATCATCACCATTCGACAATGTTCCCATAAGACAGAGATAGGATACCTGAGAAAAGAGGTCCCATAGAATATAGATTAAAAAGATCCATTGGAGAAGGTGCTATTGAGATTTTATGAGATCCATTTTCTAGAGGTCCATCATAATTTTATTGGTGCTTAGTAAGAAAAGATACCATTAATATAGTTTGTTGTACAAAAAACTTGAAGGCAAAAAGAAGACTTCAAAAAAATTAAAAACTTGAAGGTAGCAAGAAGACTTCAAGAAGACTTAAAGGCAACAAGTAGACTTCAAGATAATGAGAAGACTTGAAGGTAGTGAGAAGACTTGAAGTCAACCAATTTAAAGTGAGATAGGAGGATAGTATACAAGAAATAATTTATGTAAAAAGATAGAGATAAAGGCAACAATTTAGAATAATATTTGTCTAAGGAAATAAACTAAAGAGTTAAAAAGATTGCATTCATGAACAACAGGATTATAAGGTAAACTTCAAGTTTTAAAGTTTGAAAGAAAGTTAAGATATCATTGCAGAAGGCAATGAAGTTCAAGTGTATTAGTGTAGTTAAATTAGAGTAGAAGGTAGCATCATCATAGTGAATTTTTAAGGACACTGTAAATGATGTTATCAAGTCTTTCATATTACACATGAAAAGCCAACACCTGAACCTACAAGGACATCATAAAAAATGAATTTTTCATATAAGTTTGTGAATTCTAAGACCACAAGGAGAGATAAAGATATAATATCTCTATGCTAAAATATATTTGGCCAAGGAGAAGCTATGTTTCTATGTTAGAGTATATTACTTAATTTGAGTTATGTAAATGTACCACCTTTGGTACATAGCTAGAATAGGAGTTTAATTTAGAGTAAAATATTTTAGTTACATCAAGTATTGTAATAAATGCACAAGTATCAATGTGCAAGTTGTAAATGTGCATGTAGTCCACATGTACATAAGTCCTAGGTAGAGTAAGGACCAAGAAATCTATCTTCCTATATAAAAGCCGCATAGTGGTGTTTTAAGAGAGAAATTGAATATAAAGAGTATGTGTTATAGTTTATGAGTATGCTATAATGTAGTCCTTTCATATCTGTTCATGGAGTGTTCATGTCCTCCATTATATAACATTGTACTATTTTCATCACTTTCATTAATGGTATATTTATGAGTTATTTGTAGATGTTCATATTATTATTTTCCTACATATTATTGTGCCATTAGTTTATAGTTATCTTAGATTAGTTATTTTACATCTTGTGGTTATACTACCTCCCATCAAAAGCTAACAAGTGGTATCAGAGCACATGGTAGATCATATAGAAAATAGGGAGAGCCACAAGTGAGACTAAGAGAAATATAGAAATCTCATTTACAAACATTTTGAGATTACATTTGTCTAGATTCTTTCCATGGGGTTATAGGAAAACTCATGAAGACTAGGACTTAGTGTAGATTCCATTAGATTGAAAAATCAACTAGTGAAGATTAGTCATCTCTAGATTTAAGAGTTCTTAAATTCCAACTTCTAACATATTTTTGGAAGGAAAAAGGAGATTCAAGAGATTCAAGAAGCTTCCTACATGGATCTAGGAAGAACATATTTGTTAGAATCTTTGTAGCACTTGCAGCAACAAAAAGAAGATTGAATATTTCAGAGACCTAAGAAAAGGTCCCATTACTAGAGATTGTAGACCTACAAATTGTAGAAGAATAAAAGGTCATAGTAGCCTTAGTGCTAATTGAAGAGACTCCTGAGAAGATTCCAAAAGAATATTGGAGTTTGGTGATCTCCATTAAAGACTGTAAACAATAGATTAAAAAAATCAACTTGAAGAAGTTGAAGAGACCCATAGAAGGTCCAGTTACAAAACTTATAGTTCTAGAATATTGGAGGTTGGTGATCTCCATTAAATCCTACATATTGAATAAGTAAATAAGGACCAACAAATTCCTATTCTATAATTCTAGTGGTAGCACATTTCAAAGATTCGAGATGAAAATCTCATTACCAACACTTCCATAGAAGAGGGTTGAAGGAAAGGTCTCATTTGGAAGACCAGAGAAGTTGCGAGATTTAAGACCTTGGTGAGGTCTTAGGAGAAACAAGGAGAAGGCTTGGAGAGCCTTAGTTTAGAATTTAGAGAAGGCCATTAAACGAGTTATTGTGAGAACTCATTGAATAAATATACCAACAGGGAGAAGTTACTGAAAAAATAGAATTTGGGATAATTGTTGCCATTGGAAAACAAGCCCAAAAGGAGAAGATTTTGACAAGGAGTACCAAATCTCAGAGGATGTTGTTGAAGACGTCAAGATATTCAAATTCTTGAGAATAAGGCTGATATTAAATTTATAATGTGACAAGGAGATTGAAGGAGATAGGAGCCTAACTTTACTACCAAACCTAAAATATTTGAATATTGTTGCTAGAAGGCTCATTTGACAATAGGACATTGTTGAATATTCAGCAGAATACTGAAGGGTTCTTGAAGGAAAAACTTATATATGATTTTGAGGAATTCCCTACCAAAATTTTGAGTTTCAAGAATAGCATTTCAATAAAAAAATTGACTATGAGAGATTAGTAATCAAGACAACATTAGTAGTTGTATAACTTTAGAGCTATAGAGAGCATTCTGAAGGAAAATCAAAACCACCATACTACAGTTTCAAGTAGCAAGATAGAGGGGTTACTACACTACGAATTGGTGAGTTAAGAAGTTATTGCAAACAACTACGAAGGGTTGAAATATCATCAAGTCAAGGGCAACAATTTGGTGAATCAAATCACCAAGACATCCACCATATGTAGGAGTCATTAAAGGTAATAAATTTGGGTACAAAAGGTTCATTAATTGAAATTTAAAACTATAGTTTATTAAGAGATTCATTAAAGTTAAAGTTAAAGTTACAAGGATTGGATTTATTTTAAAGTCTTCAAAGGGAGTGCAGAATTTAGGTCAATACCTGCACATTAAATAGGAGTTAGACATATTTTGATAGAAATAAAATTATCATCTTCCTATTATCTAGTTACAACAAAGAAGACTACATCAATTTATAGAGATTATAGTTCTCTACAAGGAGCAATTAATAAGTGCATATTTCAAGTTCATTTGGATTAAATAAGGTGAGATTAATCTTGCACTATATTAGTTGTTCTTTAGATGCACTAAGTACTTTTTTAGTGAAAATTAGTGCATACTTCGAGTTACCTTGAGAGTTCATTATTATTGCACTATATTTTAGTTAAAGTGAACAATAGTGCAAAATTAAACCTCTTGAATAGCACATTAGTTGCATACTTGGATTAATTCTTATTAAGTTATCCAAGTGAAGAAATTAGAGGTTAGCGTTTTCTAGTAAGGAAGGCAACATAATTAGCTCTTAATAAGTTACCTTATCAGAGAAGTTAGAAAGCTTGGAAAAGGAGACTTATAATTCAAAAACTTGGTGCAAGTTACGGTACACTCTTAACCATTACAATTATATTTATAGTGCGAAATGAGCACCATTCTTATCCTTTAAACAACAATAGAAGGACAAAATTTATTGCCAATAAAAGGCATTACAATGACCAACATTATACAGTCATCAAGTGGCCACAACATCAACGTCAAGGGGGTAGATATCAAGGTAGAGAAATCAAGCCATAAAAAAGGCTCATAAGTTGGTTTTTGAAGGTGTATAGAAACACTAGATCAACACATATGTAATAAGAGCCTACAACACATAAAACGAGGCATAACACTTAGTGTAAGGTAAATCTCTCTAAGGATAACTAAACTCATATTACATAAAATAAAGAGGTGAATAAGGGATACATTACCTAACAAATTACTTGGACAATCTACCAATTAAATCTATCAAAATACATCATCAATTGGAGATGAATCACCATCTAGAAAAAAGTGATTGTAGAATCCAAGAGCGACCATTGATTGAAATCATATAGTCTACCAAAATGGAAGTGTTGGAGCATCCAAGAAATGCCATAGTTGTTGGACATTTTGAGTAGATAAGTTGTCATTTATGTCAAGAGTGAATGGTCATTGATGTTAAGATTTCAGGACCAGTCAGTGGTAGTTTCAGTGGGCAGCATCAGTTTTAGGTTCTCCAGCTTCAGTTGATCAAGACCTAATTTTTGGACATTAGATATGGTCTAAAGTGCAAAAAGCCCAAGTGAATAATATTATAATATCTTTTATAATATTATAAAAGGAAGTTTTAAATTAATTATAAATTAATTAATATAATTTTTATTATAAATTAATTTATAATTTAATTTACTTAACTTAAAGTTATTTAATTTAATTATTAATTAAATTTGATATTAATTATAATATTAATTTATATTAATCTTTAACTAACCCTAAGGAGGGTTATTAAAATTAATTCAAAATTTGAAATCAAATTTCTAAGTGCCAACGTGGGAAGAACATTTACCATGTGTATAAAAGGAGGATTACCCACCTTACCATAAGCCCGGAATTTTTTGAATTAAATCTTATGTTATGTGTTTATGCGAATCATGGGTGCAACAGAGAGCTTTGTGTGTTTTGTTTAAAGTGCTAAGAGAAGGCAATATTACATCATACACCAAGGAGGGAGCCTTGGTCACCAACTTTCGATAGCATAGTTGGCAAGCATGGTAGTGGCAAGTCGTTAGGGTAGCGATAGGCACAAGTTCGAATCCCCCATGGAGGATCTTTCCTTTTGCATTTTGGTTGGTAATCATGGTGGACGTTGGTAGAAAAGGAAGGAAGCTTTTCTTCCTTCATGTGGGTGCTTCTAGCCCACGCGGTGGGCTCCAAGGTGCTAAGGCACATTGCACTTGAGGAGACGACGGATCGAATCACACTGAAACCCTTTTAAGGGATAATAACGTATTCATTAAAGTTTGAACATCGGATTTGTCAAAAAAAATTGTTGCGGTATTAAAAATTAATTTTTGCATATTTTATGTGGTATATGAGGTTTTAGGGAGTTATAAGGATATTGCAAAATAAATTTTTGATATTATTGGTTTTAGGGTTTGAAAAATAAATAAAGGTGTTTTAAAAATATTGGTTGTGATTTTTATGGTGTTGGATATTATTTTCAATTGGAGTTGATAAGGTGTATCCAAGTAATTGTTTTTATGTATGGTTTGAGGAGTGTTAATTTTAAAAGGGAGAAATAAGGTATATTTGAGCTTTGATTATTTTTGTGTCCAAGGAATATTTTGAGAAATTATTGGAGTAATATTTTGACATCTAACCTTCTTGATTTTGGCAAAGAAGTGTTTATGATTATGGCATATTTGTGTTGTCTACTTCTCATCAATAAAAAAGGTATGGGCACATTCTTCCTTGGTTGAGTTGATTGGTTGGTTTTCTGGAAAACAACTTTGGAGTGAAAAGGATTTGATTAGGTTTTATTATTGAGTTGTTGAGCTATTTTGAAGTGAATGTTATGCATCTAGTTTGATAAGCATTGTTGTTGAAGTGAATAGTTGAGTGAAGAACTTGAACTAGGATTTGCAAAGATCATGAGTATCATTGTTATGTGAAGATTGTTATAAGCATTATTGTTGAAGTGATTGATTGAGTGAAGAACTTGAACTAGGGTTTGCAAAGAACATGAGTATCATTGTTATGTGAGATTGGTTGATAAATATTGTTGAAAACATTTGAGTGAGTGTTCATATGCTTGGACTAGGGTTTGTGAGCAAGGATTATTTCATTGAGTGATTGGTTGAGTACGAGTTGGTTGAGCCTAGTCAAGTGGATGTGTGAAGTGATAGATCAAGTTTTATGAAATAAATTATTTTATATTCTAAATTTGAGAAATAGGTTGAGTATATATGAGTGTGAAACATATTGAGTCTCTAGCAATTCTATATATGTTTCTGTGATAAAAGAGATATTAAGAGTTTGTGAGTGTGAAGCATATTGAGTCTCTAACAATTTGTTGTATGTTTCTAAAAGAGTGATTGAAAGTGATTGAGCATTGAGGTGAATGTGAAGCATATTGAGTCTCTAAAAATTCTTTGTATGTTTCTAAAAGAGTGATTGAAAGTGATTGAGAATTGTGATGAATGTGAAGCATATTGAGTCTCTAACAATTCTCTTTATGTTTCTATGAAATTGGACAAGTTCTAGTGTGGACTTGTAGAGCAAACTTGAGGTAAGTATTTGAGAGGACTTGTGGACATATTTGTGTGAGCTTTTGTGGAAGCTTACAATACATATTGAGAGCAAATTTGGACAAGTTCTAGTGAGGACTTGTTGAGCAAATTTGGACAAGTTCTAGTGAGAAATTTTTGAGTAGATTTGGGCAAGTTCTAGAGAGGACTTGTGGACATATTAGTGTGATATTGTGTGGAAGCTTACAAAGTAGATTTGAGACAAGTATTTGAGAATACTTATGAGTAGAGTTGATTGATTTGTTAAAACCTTTGAGTTAAGGTTTGGGGCAAATATAGCAGAGTTGATTTGAGATTGATTCAAGATTTGTGTTAAGGCTTGAGGACAGAGATTGAGGATAGATTTGTGCTAGATCGAAGGACTATGTTTAGTGTAGATAAAAGGACAAAGATTGAGGATATATTTTTTCTAGAGCGAAGGACTGTGTTTAGTGTAGATCATAGGATAAATATTGAGGATAGATTTGTGCTAGATCGAAGGACTATTTTTAGTGTAGATTTGAGACAGATATTTGAAGGTGATAGAGTATAGAGGATGATAGTCTCTAGTGTATAGAGATCCATTAGCTAATGCAGTGAGGACATGAGTCTTCAATGGATAGAGATAACCAATCAAAGCTAAGAATAAATGAGTTCTCCTATGGATAGAGATCCATGAACTTGATTAGGGGATTGGTGTCTCCTTTGGACAGAGGTACATTAATATTGTAATAGAGAAAGGATTCCCAAGATATTGTTTGAGAAAATTTTAGTGAAAGATTTTCTCTATGGAGTAGCCCACATTGGGTGAACCATGTTAAATTGGTGTCTCTATTGTGTGTGATGATTTGTGCATTGCTTTGGTTACTACTATTGTATTTATATTGATTATATTGGATAATAATATTTGGGAAAGAAAAGTAAAAAGTGGTCTTATACTATTCACCCCCCTCTCAGTATAAGCTTGTGTTCTTCAATAGCTAGAGCCAACCTTGAGAAGAATATCATCATCATTTTCTAGAAAATGTACAAGCTTGCACTCACTGGCAAGAAGGAGAAAATCATTGAAGCTAATATTGCACAAATTGCACCTACTCAAGAAGAAATACTAAAGGAAAGGAGATGTTGAAGAAATCCTCACATGCAAGTGCCACTTGGTGGATCAAAATAGATCATTACATAACACCTACAGATGGAGAGATCATATGAAACAAACATAATGCTCATCTTAGAATTGTTAAAGGCATATTTCAAAGGATTGAAAGGTGTAATAATCATTTCAACCAAATGAGAGTATTGAAGACTCATTGACCAATGTTCAAAGAGACTATAACATCTATCTACCATCCTCATATTTGAGCAATGTATACACCAAGTATCAAGAGCATCAAAATATTGCAAGGAGGAATAAGCATTGAAAGAACCTAATGTAACTCCCAAGTGACACTTGTCCAATATTGAAAGGAATTCATGCTATTTAAAGTACCTAAACTCAAGGAGGAGAAAGTGCATCTACAACAAGTAGGAAAGAGTATCCATACATAGTGAAAGAGGAGCAAACAACATTAAAGGACTGAAGTCAAGGCTTCCAAAAAGGTTCAAATCAACATTAAAGACTCATTGCCATTATCATACAACTGCCATTGAAGGAGAGCAGTGCATAGTAATACATCCAACATTCACTATTTAGGAGTTGGAGCATTATAAAGGCAAGGGTTTTACCTTAATCAAATTGCTTTCATTAAGGAGTTATAAGGAGTATAATATAAGGTTGAAACTCTTATATTATTTACTTTGGAAATAATAGCAAAATCAACCATACATTTGAAAGCAAATTTAAAGGATACTTATATACTTAAATAGTTTTGATATAACCAAAAAGCGTGCACCCATCTACTGTACTATATCGTATTCATTCATTCAAAGCATAAAAATGACAAGATTGCATAGATTCAACAAAATAAGTGTTTCTTGTATTAATAATTGCAAAGAATCTCGATTACAATCATGCCCCTCTTAGGGTCACCCAAATGATGATACGATTAATACAATGCCAAAGCCCTCAATAGGGTAGGCGCACTAATGTTGCTTTTCAACTAGTCACAAACTGCTCTAGGGTGGAGTTGCCCTCTTCTTCGCGTTGGGGAAGGAACTTGATGGTTGAATCTCCTTTGAATCTGTTCCCTGCGGTCAAGAAACAACATAAAAGTGTCAAAAATATAGGCAGCCTCTCATGATGAGGCCCTTTTAGGAAAAATGCATAAAGACACCATTAAGCATGTATAATCAAGAAAGCATGAAAAGCACTTCTAAACTATGTTAATTGGATCAAGATTTATGGAATTGCATAAAGAAAGATAACAACTACACTATGCATGGACCAATTATGTGAAATAAAGCATGAAAGTGCATAAAGAATCCATTAATGTCCTATTTGATGCTTAACACAAAGAAACTATTCTAACCTAATTCTACCGGTCAAAAATCTGCTAAACTACAATTGAACCATGGAAATAGCTAAACTAAGCTAACTAGCCGGACAAAAATGAAAAAGGTAAGGCGGTGATACCTCTACTACAAACCATAGCTCTGGTGAGCGGTCTGCACTGTAAACCATGGCTGAAAGCCATGGTTAGCAATCTGATAGGTTTACCCTCAATTTCAAGGGCAGTGGGCTTGACCTCCTTGTCCAAATTGATGTTCAATGGTCGCCTTCGGTGTCCTCAGACTGATTTGGTGGTTGATTCACTGTGAAGGGCCTTCGTTTGCCCGAATATGTGCTTCTTGGCTCTCCTAGGCTCCTAGGGCATCCATAATGCAATTCATCATGAATCTTGGCAAGTAGGTAGGGGATAAGTGCAATAGCTCTCTCTTAGTATACTCGGTTGAGTGTACAATTCGATAGGGCTTCGCTGCTCAAATCTCCAATGCTCTCTCTTATAGTTTACCCTAATTTTGAGGGGTACTTATAGGACTACCCAAGGGCTAGGGGTGGCTTCATGGAGAAGCCAAGATCAAGAAGGGGTGGTTAGGACAGTTGGATTGGAAGCTTCCATCCTCTAACCACCTTCTTCTAGATCAAATGGTCATTCAAACCGATTTGGCTCGGATTGAAGGCCAACTAAACTTCAGTTAAGACCGTAGGTTACAACTATGGTCTAGACTATAAACCATAGGTCTCAGCCATGGTTCAGCCTATAAACCATAGGTCTAGGCTGTGGTTCAGACTGATTAGGCCAAGGAGCCCAAATTGAGTGGTTAGAACCACTACTCTATCTTGGAGTCTATCCAAGATCCTCCATATGGTCTTGTAGCATGTCCATATGAGTAGTCACCCTCGACATGACATATTTTAGGTGTCTACAGATGCCCCTTTTGAGATGCATTGTGAGATCGAACAACGCTGAGCAAAAATATACCTCCTAAAATGATGTCGAAGGTTCTATGATGATCATTAGTCAGATCAACATTAGATGCCTCATGTCTAGCAAAAGGATGCGCATCCTAGAATCATTGCTTCCAACTAGGTGAAAGGCTTACATTTGAAAAGCTTGTACTCACCATCAGTCATTCGGGTAGCATTTGATGCTACAATAGGAGTTAGGCCTATATAACCGAAAGGAGAAGAGATACAAACAAATTATCATATTTGCTATTTTCCCCAAGCAAAGGGGTAAGCTTATGATAGTTGTTGACAATGATTCGCAAGGACGAACGCAATTTTGACAAGATCAAGGGATCTACGATCTCTAGGATCTTCTATTGATTTTGATTATGATTTGATATTATGACTACCCCCTCAAGCGATGAGTCGATGAGGGTAATGACAATGATTAAAGTGACGATGTCGCTTGACCACCATGGATGATCTGAACAAATTTAGATTTGAGCAAATTAATGCCTTGGCTAGGCCTAGTTCAGCTTTTGATTCCAACTATTAATAGTATTTGCACATTCCTATCCCATGGAGCAGTCAGGCTACAATAGTCATCTTAGGGAATCGAAATGATACAAATCCAATTAGATTTGTGTTGAATCAAATTATCGATGATTTGCTGAAAGATGTCATAGAAGACATGACATGAAACGCCTCATTCCCATGGAGAAGTCCAGCTGCGAAGGCCTTCTTAGGGATTGAAAAGAAGCATATCAGATCAACGATGACAATTTTACCCCAAATGTCCTTATGGTAATTTACTCATCTTGTCGGATTGCATGGAGCGCAAGTCACTGCAACCGCCAAGTGTATAGGGTAAATTACTGAATACGAGGCGCATTTGGTGTTTTTAATTATTTGATTTTTTTGTTGTTAATTTTGATTTTTTTAATTGATCATGGTGCTTTGAACATCACCAAATTTGCAACATTGATTGCTCTTTTTGAAAATTTGATCCAATGGGAGTCATTAATTTACCTTTTTAGACCTTCCCACGATGGGATTTGACTAAATTTTCTACCAGTTGCAAACCGCAGCTAGGGTCTACGGTTCCCAATTGCAATTTTGGGAACCACGGCTAGGGCCTACGGTCCACGCAGAATAAGAAAAGCTTATAAAAGGCTCAATTTTCAAATTTCTTTCATTATTCCTTGACAACGACTTGGCAATTGGAGAGCTCTGATAGTGACAACTGAGAACTGACCTGAAACCCTATCAAACTCTACACTCACACCTACACACCGCACGATGGCAGACCATGGGCAAGCTTCATCTAGCCACGGTGGTCGAGGCGAGGGCAAGGTAATTCAAAACCAAGACCTCGCATCCATTACCAATAAAATTAACCTCATTAATAAATTGGTTAATTGAATCTAATTAAACTATTGGTAATGAACCTCATGCTAGATTAGGCTAGTTTAGGCTTTATTTTTTTATTTTTTTTTTTTTAGCCATGGTAAATGACCGAGCGGGATCTCAGTCGGAGATCGTAGGTACCAGCTATGGTTCCCAATTGATCAATTGGGGACCATAGCTGCCATTGGGTTCACATTTAAAATCCCAATGGTCAATTTTTGACCGCATGCGGACCGTAGGGTTGACCCGTGGTTCGCAAACTTTAGGAAAAATTTATCAAATTTTTAATTTTTCTAAGGTTTAATAGGCAAATAATGTCATTTAATGCATTTTTGACTTGTCTAAGTGACATTTTTAATTTTTATGACTGCATGATGACATGTTTTTGTAATTTTATCAGTTTTTAGATGTTTTTGATGATTTTTAGGTCATTTTTAAATGTTTTTGCTTATTTTTAGTTAGATTTTTCCTTATATTATGCTTTTTATTTTAGAGGTTGACCTCTAGAGCTCGAGAGCCCGACATCCTTAAGACTCTTCATGGAGAGCTCACTCCCGGGGAGCGAGAGATGGTTCAGAGCCATCGACTTCGATTACATCCTAGATCTACCCATGATTAGGGTAGATCAAGCCTACTTGACTACATTGGCCCGACGTTGGAATGCACGGACCAACACATTTCACCTACCTACAGGTGAAATGACTATGACATTAGAGGATGTCTATAGGATCTTCAGGATCCCCATTGATGGTGAGGCCATCATCTCTTCTACTTCTGGGGCCAAAGGGCCCATTTTTGATGCTATCTTTGATGATCGGAGCTAGGAGGCTCAACGTAGTATCGATCATGGAGGAGTCCATATCGGATACTGGTAGGGGAAGAACATCTTCTCTATATGTGAGGTCATTTTTATGCACCTAGTGGTGCAAGTTGTTCTTCTAGACTCCTCGAGCATGAGGATTCCTTAGAACCTCCTAGCCACTATCCGTAGAGTGGTTCAGAGCTCAACGACTCAGCCACTATGACTGGCCTAGGGGAGCACCCTTCTATACCAATTGTATAGAGAGTTATACCAGATCATTGACCGGAGCCATCAGGGCATTAGCTATAGCCTGCTTCTTCAGATTTGGGGTTGGCAGCACATCAAGATAGAGCATCCTAGAGAGCTACCACTACACATCTCGAAGATTGATGATGCTCACCAATGTTATGCCACCTATTGGCCTCAAAAGGAGGAGGGGTTCAGGAGTAGGACCCATGCTGGTGACATCCAACATTATATCACATGGTTCGGATCACTCGGCCTAGATGACATTGAGTGGTGATCATACATGGATTGCCCAACATGGGCTGAGGTGGGTGAGTGGCTTCGATAGGCTCATAGAGATAGGTGGCTACTCGACCGAAAGGCCGATATTAGAGAGTATCAGTTCTACTCTCCATCCTATGATAGTTTGGGATAGTGTAGGACATCCCGAAGATCCCATTTTTATATCGATGCTTGGCATTAGAGTGGGATCTACCATGGATTTGACCTCCAGCTCTAGGAGATGAGCCAGATGACTTCCAAGAGACTAGGGTTGATAGGGCTGCTACCACCCCAGCATATGATGGATGGTGGTCCATGCTCCGATGGCATGGATCAGGGCCTCTAGGTAGAGTGCCAGACCAGGTAGAGGTAGAGGTGGATCCTGATGGGCGTAGGGTGTGCCAATGGATAGAGGGTGGATGGGGCATAGAGGCCACCATCGAGGAGGCTCCTGAGGTCGACCTAGATGATGAGGCTCCAGAGGAGGGTGAGGTCCCTCCTGACAGTGTAGAGGGGCTGCTCCTAGCTTAGGTTGCTGACTTGTAGAGTCAGCTTGATAGATATATCACATAATAGATGGAGTGAGACACCACTATTGCTACTCTATGAGCCCAACTGACTGACAGAGACCATAGACTAATCGAGGTAGAGTAGATCACTAGCCTAACTACATAGGCTATGATAGTAGAGGGGAGGGTCTAGGAGCTCACTAGTGTATATGATTTGGTAGAGGCATGACTAGGTATAGCTATAGTAGAGAGGGACTTGGCCCTAGCTCAGAGAGGAGATCCTTCATCTTCCCATGTTATCATGGCACCACCCAGCACCAGTGCCAGTGCTACCTAGCGGTCATGATCCCATGTCAGAGATCTAATATTTACAAGCCCTCATGGAGGAGGGCAATGATAGACATACTAGTAGGGTAGCCCATATAGACCAGCTAGAGGGCTACATCAAGTTGATTGGTGCATGGTCCTAGAGGATTCTCATGTTATAGGGTCTCAATGGACCAGGTCCAGGACTATGGGGTAGTCCATAGCTAGCTCGAGCCAGTGGACCCATAGGATAGAGAGGATGCATAGGTCCTCTAGCACACATGGTGGTAGCTTGCACAGGAGCGACAATGAGATAGGTGGGACCTCTAGCCATAGGACTAGCCACCTAGACATACCAGTCTCTCATGTGCTAGGCCTCTTCGAGCTAGGTGGTACATAGGGCCCTCAGTAGGGTGCACAACAAGGGCTAGATCCGACTATAGAGCAGGCTCCAGGTCATAGGGCTAAGGGAGGTGGTGAGAGCTCCAGTTCAGGGGGAGGAGCCAGAGCTAGGGCTCTTATAGATCATAGCTACATTTTGTATATGTATCATTTTTGGTGTAAGGTCGAGGACCTACATGATTGTAGCCTACGAGAATTTTGTACTCATCTGATGTACTTTGAGACACATATTTATATATATGATCATTTATGGCTCATTATGTGTACTTGATTTATATGTTTTAATTTTATGTTTATTTGATGCACATGGATGCAATGCTTATGTTAATTTGATGTTATATGATGTGATGTATGGATGACATGCACTAGATAGCTATTTGATTTATGATGATGATTATATGCAGTGATCTAGATGTTTAGATGTGTGATTTATGATGGATGCATATGGATGCAATGTTTTCTCTTAACGCATATTTGATATTGCTTTATTGTATGCATTAATGTATGTAATGATTTATTTACATGATGGTAATCTAATGTAAATGAACCTGTATGCTTTAATCACTTAAAACATAAGGAATGAATGCAAATATGTTTATCAATCTAATGGATGACACCACAGAATGTATAAAAATCATGAATGTAATTGAAAATCCTTAAGATAAGAATTTAATCAATTAATCACCCATATATGAAATGCAATGAATGCGTTGTTATGATGTGAATGATATAATGTGTCATTCTATTTTATTTTGCAAAATTTGAAAAATATGCATGATATAGTCAGTGGTCATCTAAATATTATTTCTAATATCCATCTGGTATCTATCCTATATTTTGATTGTGCTCTATATGATGATGTATCATGGACTCGATACTTTGCAATTTGATGATTTATATGGTTTGAGATATTTGATATTTTGTTGCTATGAGAGAAATTTTTGAGGTTTTCCATGAGACTCAAACACCCTAATAGACTTATCAAAAGTTGCATACTAACCACACTAGACTTCTGAGATAAAAGGCTTTTGCTAGGATAGGCCCTAACTGTTCATTATCCCTGTGTGTGCACATGATTATTTTAAGATAAGACACGAGCGTTCCCCGATGTCAGGTGGGATTCTTTCAGCCCATTGCTAAGATAGGGGTTCCACAAATGTCTTATCCAATCCCAAGTTTAGATTTTAGTTGGACTAAGCCACTAGGCAATGCAGGACACCTGAAGCTAGCTCTTCCACATTCAAACATTGGTCTTGTTCATAAGCGAGGTGCTAATGTGTCAGACATATCATCATGCGTAAGGTATAGTAGTGCCAACAATTCTAGGGATTCAGGCTCATTCCTTTCTATCCTTCAATTTTTGGGATACTTGCTCATATGTAGTGAAGCAAGGGAGTCGATTCCATATTCATTTTGAACTATCTTTGGATCTTCATTTGATCTCTCTTCGAACTAGATTTTGGATCTTCATTTGATCTCCACTCGAACTTTGATTTATGATCTTCATTTGATCTTCACTTTGAACTTTGATTTAAGCCTATTTTTTGATCTTCATTCGATCTTCACTTTTTGGCATTTACATTTGATAATTTTCTTCAAAAACTTTCCTTTGGGGGATTTACTTGGGAAAACTATTTTTGGTATATCGATTGAGAATATCGATCTTATGATATCAATATGGGATATCAATCTGGGAAGTCGATCTATGATATCGATCTAGGGTATCAATCATGAGGATTGATGTGGGATATCACTTTGGGATATTGCTCATTTTATCATAAGCAAGGGATTCTGAATAGGGAACTAACCTATCCTTTTGCCAACTACCAACATTTCCCATACCATCCGCACAGAGGGATAAGCAAGAATAACTCTTTTCACTTCAGGATACCCGGTCCTGCTTCATGGCTTTCATCTTCCCCTAGTCCTTGTTAGGATTGTTTAATTTGTTGATTAGTGATAGGCTTATGATATGCTAAGGGCTATACTAACTGAACCTTAGCTACAAAAGCAAAGCAAGCTTTCTACCAACTCTTGATAAGACCACTAGGTATGGTTGAGTGACCGAAAAACCCTAGTATATCTCCATAGCAACATTATAGGTTGTGTTGAAAAACATAATTACTCACATGAATGATGGATCATGATAAATGCAGAGATGCATGATTTAAACACAAACATGGTGTCATTTGTAAGACTGACAAACATAATCCCTCCTACTATGGAATGCAATGGATGATGAATGCCTATATGCAATGCAATAATGCAGCGAATGCATGTGTGAATGCAAAATGAGAATGCAAAATTCAAATGCAAATGCAAATGTTTTTGGATTTTATGCTTTACCAATTTTTTTTGGATTTTATTGATTTTATAATTTTTATGAGTTTTGAGCCTCATAATTGACCAAACGGTGAGTACATGCCTCTAGAGCCTTTAGATTGACCAAGCGATTTTTAAAAATCCTTGGAGCTTTTTAGGATTGACCAAAGGGATTATGGGTACCTTTGGGGCATTTTGGGATGACCAAGCAATTTTGAGAATCCTTGGAGCTTTTGGGTTGACCAAGCAATTTTTCATAAACTCTTGGTGCCTTTTGATTGACCAAACTACTCATAGATGAGCTTGGAGCCTTTTAGGATGCACATTATAAGCAAACTTTTTACTTGAGCCTTTTGGGATGACCACATTAAAAACCCTCAGGGCCTTTTATTGACACGACCAAGTGGTTTCAGAACCCTTGGAGCCTTTTGGGAAGGGCATGCTGCCCTATATACCCCTAGTGAGTGTGCCATTCGATGATGGTGAGGGAGGTGCAATACCTCTAGATTCCTCATTTTTCCTTATCAAATTTGGTGTGGCTGGTGGGAAAGGTATGCTACCTTGAAGACCCCTAGCGTGCATGCTATTTACTAAAAAGTAATCAGCTTGTTTAGGAAGAGTGACAGAAATTGACTCCCCTAGGTGAAGATCGGACCTCACCAGTGTGCCTATGCTTCGGCATGGGTGAACGAGAGAACCATCCTCATGGATCTCATCCCATTCTACTAGGTCTTCGATGACCCTCTTAAATGACTGGCAACTCTGAATGTCATGTCCATGCACTCGATGATACACACAAAAGGGACCCCTATCAGGTGACCCAGTCTCGGATGCCCTATGCTTGACTTTGAGCAATATGAATGCATGTGCCTCATGTAACTTTTGGAACAAAGTTAGAGTAGTCATCTAAAATGAAACTACTCATTGCACTAGCCTATTGGGCCTACGAGGTGACTGACGACTCCGAGGTCACTCTTGAGGAGGTGTGACCTCCACTTCAGCATGTTGGGGCACTCTGAGAGAACCATCTACATGATAAACCCCCTTATCTATCAAATTTTGCACCACACTCTTAAACTCATGATAATCTCGAATGCCATGACCCTCTATTCGATGGTAGAGACAGTAGTGATGCTCCCTGTAACCCATAGGTTTAACTCTATTTGGGTTTAGAGGGATGACATTAGGCAAGGTGATGACCTTAGCCTCTTGCAGCTTCTAAAAGATATCAGACATAGACTCTTGTAATGGAGTCCCACTATGTTACGACTATTTTGGGCTCTTGCCCCGCATTGGTTTGCTTTGAGAATCCAATGGTTGGGTTGGCCGCATGGGCTTTTGCTTTCATTGAGGCTTTTCCTATACTTGCATAGGAAGTGATTCAGCCTCAGACAAGGGTTGCTTTTGTAATTCTAGATTTTCAATCTGGTTCTTGATAAAATGCAATGCCTTATCTTGCTCATCCATTCGATGCTCCATCCATTCTAGATGGCTTAAAATGGATCGCAAGACTGACAAAGAATTCATATGTATTTCCAATGACTGATTCGAAATACCTTTGTCATTTGAAGGAAATAGAAAAGTGGATGCTATGGATCCATTAGGTAATTGCAAATCACCTATTTCCTTCACTTGAGTTGATGTGGATGCTTCTTGATGACACACTTCATCAGTGCTATCCACATGCTCATGCATATGACTCAGCTCAAGCTGTTGTTTCACTTTGTTGTGTTGAACTGTGTCACTTTTGGTACCCCCAATCTGATGTGAGGAACCTACTTGTTTGTGCTCTCGAGATGGTGCCATGAGAAATGAGTCAGGAGTGACCAATTTCAAAAGTTCTGGCCCTGGCAATGTGGAAACACCACTGGATTACCCCATCTCTGGCTCTATGTGATTAGGAATCACTTGATCATCTGGCCTAATGTCGACCATTCCCACAAACTCATGAGAAGACTCCACAACTGCATGCATCGTAGGTAATTCATCAACATACTGAGGTTGTCCTATTTTAGTCATGATAACTGAACCTTCCTCATACTCATACGATGTCTCCAGGATAGGATCCATAGGTGGAGACTCGATGAAAAGTTGACCTAGATCCTCAGTGGACTCTATGGTGGGCAGCATCATAATGCTAGCCTCTATAAGCTCTTCATATTCACCATCATCCTCATGAGAACTATCTGGTGACATGATGGATGAAGAGGGTGTGATACACTCAAGTGCATCCATGACCATGCTAGGTTCTTCCTCCTTGATAGGAGTGTGAAGATCCTCTAATGATACCTCTGAAGTGGTTGTGAGCAACTCCGTAAGGGCATTCATCAATCCTTCCTTGCTAAGCGGTGTCGAGAGTGCAGGGGTTGTAGGTGACTCCATAGGTGATAGCGGTGGGGATGGTAACTCCACCACAGTCTATGAGGCTGCATCCACACTTTGGATAGACTCATCCAATTTAACTTGCAGATGCATAGGTGCCTCACCAGGTTCCTACGGATGATCCTCAGGCTTATAATACTTGAAGGGATCTGGGTCCACCTCAACTACATGAACTTCACCTCCATGGGTGTACTTAATGCACTGATGCACTATTGATGGTACGCACTCCATGGCTCTTATCCATGGTCTTCCAAGCAGTAGATTATACTGTCTTGATCCCTCTAAAATGTAGCACAATGTAGGAATAATATTTTGTCCCACCTCGATGGGGAGGACTATTGTGCCTACTATAGGGGATTCCACATCGTTAAAGGCTTGCAATATGAAATTTGTTTCCTTGATGTGGGACGATGGAATTTTGAGATGTTTGAACGCTGAGGTGGTGATGATATTAATCGATGATCCTGTATCCACCAACACTCGCTTATACGCAATCTATTGTATCCTCACTATGATATGCAATGGAGGATCAGATTCCCTGATAGGGATAGGTTTGACTTCCTATTTATGGAAAGTAATCATAGGTTCCTTATATGGTGGAATAGACTGTATATACCCCAAGGATTGTGATGACTTTCGAGCATTGACACTGCTCACCTGTCGGACTTGACTACTCTCGACCTCACGCTTACGCATGGGATCCCTAGACATCTCTTTCTATTGCTCTTCGATAACCCTAGGCATGTCTATCTATCTAGAAGAATGGCTATCTACTTGCTTAAGTGGCAACTCTTGATGATGCACTAGGTGCATCGCGTTGACTTGTTGCCTAAGCACTCTAGGTATGAGCTTCTTTTTAGGAATTACCTCACATGATTGTTCTTCATGTGCTTTCTATTGGTAAATCCTCTCTTCATACCATTGGAGTTCATCCAACCTTTGTTGATGTGCTCTCTTTCTCTCTATGGACTCACGCTCTAGATGCTTACGCTGACGGTGCACCTCCTCCAATTGGTCTTGGAGTAGTCGCCTCTCATGGGCTGCATGAGACTCAGATTCCCTATAGGACTGACTCATGGAGTATGATCCACAACTCTCTATCTCACTAGGTGGAGACCTAATGACGTGGGTTCTCACCATATGTGAAGAAACCCCATGATCTGTATGGGTGAACCCCCTGCATGATGAAGGGAGCTCGTGATGACTCTTAGAATGTCATGCTAGGAGGATTGGATCCTCAGGTGCATGATGAGTGTGATGCCTAGCAAGGAGGTGTACGAGGTTTGAAATATCCTCAGGAGAACATCGAGAGCATTCAGAGCCTCTCCATGAACTCTCTGACTCATTAGCTCATGATTGAGCTCTATCATGCCTAGTCATCATGATGAACCGACTAAACAAGACTCGAGAGGTTTCCTCTCTTACTAAAAATTATGGCCTCAAGGAGGGCCTTATCTTGATGAATTAAGCAATAAAGAAGCATACAAAGTAAACAATGTGATTATCTCCTTTACATTTTAAAAGTTGAGCCCTAAACTATTTGATGTGTTTTCAATGATTTGTTGTATCAGTGTAGAAACTCTTATCATGTTTTGCAAAACTTGTTGGATTTTATTCTCAGTTTAATGGCTTTCACCTGTACGCTCATAGCTCGACAACTTGGCTATGAACTCCAAGTCATGTAATCCAACCTATAATGTGTGGTAATGAAGCCCACACATGGTCAAGGAGCACAGGTCCTCCCAGATCCTCACCCATTTTTCCCCAATCAACGTTATACCCTCCGAAGAGAATACATGCAAATTTTCTAGGGTACAAAAGGTTCTCGGATCCGGTATTGGTCTAGTATCCAAAAGGTTCATGGGATTTGGGCCAACGGATGGAAGTTACGCCCACCGTCATTGAACCCTACTAGTGGTTGGATGTCAAGCCCAACTCACTAGCATTTAAGTGCCAAGTGGTGTGTGTGGTTCCTTTTAATGTACATAAAAGAAATGCATCATATAGCATTCATGCTCATTTTCTAAATGCTATGCAAATGAAAGAACATTTCAAATTCAGAAAATGCAAGCTATTCTAGATGCTCTTTGAGACCATGCACATTACGATGATAATTGGCCACTAATTGGGCCTCACACATGCAAACCAATCACACAAATTCTATCAAGCATGTTGGATTCTAGGGTGGATTAAAATCAGAGATCCGTTGTTCCTAGCAGCACCTTTCTAACGACACGAAAGATAAATGCAAACTAAGACCTAATTCATTTATTTTTCTTTCTTAATTTCTTAATTGCATTCAAAATTTGACTTTCTAGAAAAACACAGAGATAGAAAAAATTACAGAGAGTGAGAAGTAGGGCCTACCTCAAGTCCACATCCGAATGAGCTTTATCCCTCTGCTATTTGTTATGTCTGTTGGAAACCGTAGGTCTAGGCTATGGTTCTGACTGTGGCCCATGGGTTGAACCTATGGTTCAATTGTTGGCCCATAGTTGGTAGCTATGGTCTGTACCTGCAAGTCACAAAAACCAAAAACACATAGTCAGATGCTAGAATTGTGGAGTTCCACCATGATCACCTTCTGATCTAACCAAAAAGCGTGCACCCATATACTATACTATATCATATTCATTCATTCAAAGCATAAAAATGACAAGATTGCATAGATTCAACAAAATAAGTGTTTCTTGTATTAATAATTGCAAAGAATCTCGATTACAATCATGCCCCTCTTAGGGTCACCCAAATGATGATACGATTAATACAATGCCAAAGCCCTCAATAGGGTAGGCGCACTAATGTTGCTTTTCAACTAGTCACAAACTGCTCTAGGGTGGAGTTGCCCTCTTCTTCGCATTGAGGAAGGAACTTGATGGTTGAATCTCCTTTGAATCTGTTCCCTGTGGTCAAGAAACAACATAAAAGTGTCAAAAATATAGGCAACCTCTCATGATGAGGCCCTTTTAGGAAAAATGCATAAAGACACCATTAAGCATGTATAATCAAGAAAGCATGAAAAGCACTTCTAAACTATGTTAATTGAATCAAGATTTATAGAATTGCATAAAGAAAGATAACAACTACACTATGCATGGATCAATTATGTGAAATAAAGCATGAAAGTGCATAAAGAATCCATTAATGTCCTATTTGATGATTAACACAAAGAAACTATTCTAACCTAATTCTACTGGTCAGAAATCTGCTAAACTACAATTAAACCATGAAAATAGCTAAACTAAGCTAATTAACCAGACATAAATGAAAAAGGTAAGGTGGTGATACCTCTGCTGCAAACCGTAGCTCTGGTGAGTGGTCTACACTGTAAACCATGGCTGAAAGCCATGGTTAGCAATCTGATAGGTTTACCCTCAATTTCAAGGGTAGTGGGCTTGACCTCCTTGTCCAAATTGATGTTCAATGGTCGCCTTCGGTGTCCTCAGACTGATTTGGTGGTTGATTCATTATGAAGGGCCTTCGTTTGCCCGAATATGTGCTTCTTGGCTCTCCTAGGCTCCTAGGGCATCCATAATGCAATTCATCATGAATCTTGGCAAGTAGGTAGGGGATAAGTGCAATAGCTCTCTCTTAGTATACTCGATTGAGTGTACAATTTGATAGGGCTTCGTTGCTCAAATCTCCAATGCTCTCTCTAATAGTTTGCCCTAATTTTAAGGGGTACTTATAGGACTACCCAAGGGCTAGGGGTGGCTTCATGGAGAAGCCAAGATCAAGAAGGGGTGGTTAGGATAGTTGGATTGGAAGCTTCCATCCTCTAACCACCTTCTTCTAGATCAAATGGTCATTCAAACCGATTTGGCTCGGATGAAGGCCAACTGAACTTCAGTTAAGACCATAGGTTACAGCTATGGTCTAGACTATAAACCGTAGGTCTCAGCCATGGTTCAGCCTGTAAACCATAGGTCTGGGCTACAGTTCAGACTGATTAGGCCAAGGAGCCCAAATTGAGTGGTTAGAACCACTGCTCTATCTTGGAGTCTATCCAAGATCCTCCATATGGTCTTGTAGCATGTCCATATGAGTAGTCGCCCTCGACATGACGTGTTTTAGGTGTCTACAAGTTTAATATTTATAATTAATACCATAGTATATATAAGGGTTTCTACTTGGAAAATATTATTGTTTTCTAATATTACAAATTAGGAAGTTATACTACACCAAAAATAAATTATTAGAATTTAGAAACATAACTATTGAATATTAAGGGCTATAAAAGGAAGTTCCTCATTTACTCAAAAGGAGTTAGAATTATATATTTACACTTGTCTCATACTCATACTAAAGGGACAAAATAAACCCAACTATAGAGAACTTCAAATCAAGTGCATAGTTCATTAGGAGAGATAAGGTGAAATAATAAGTTGATTATTGTTATTTACAAAACATTACAAAATCAACTCAAAAGGAAAACTATTTATTACTAAGCACTTTATCAAAAATTATAGCATATTCTAAACCACTAGGGAAGACATAAGGATTATACCAAACCTAAGCCTTGAAAGGCTTATCAAATTAGTTCACATACTCTAAACTAGGGAGTCATAAGGTAGTCTACTACAAAGGATCTATCAAAAGTATTCTTATAACATAAACTAAGAAAATATGTCTACCTCAAAGAATGCGGTGAACAATGATATGAACAACACTATTAGAAAGGAAAGAGAAAGTTTCATAAAAATTGGAATCATGAACCTACTTATAAAATTTGAAGTATATTTAGACCTTACTTCAAAAGTGATTCATAGTGAAGCTTTAGAAGATAACTTTGATACCATGGAACATTATCTACATGCTCGACTCACTGAAGCAATTAATAATGGAAAGAGTGATATTCTACTTCCTTTATATTTTGGTAGTATATTTTATATGGAATTATTCACATACAAATGTTATAAGGATGATAATATATAACAAAAAGTATTAAAGAAAATACAGTTGAATAAATCATACTTAGAATAGGTCTTTCAATCCTCATGCGGTATTGGTTCATCAAGTTCTACTAACTCAAGATATTATAATGATGCTCAAAGTGTTTTTTCAGAAGCCTCTATACACAACATGAATAATAATGAAGAGGACAAAGGCAAAGAGAAAATACTTCTACAAGAATCAGGTGAAAGTAATACCACTTATGAAAGTGCAGAAATTGGATCCAAAAAGGAAGACAAAGAAGTAGAAGAAGAAGAACAAGGTCAAGGAGGCATACAGTGCCATGTGAACTAAAGATAATACAAAGGACCAAATCAAGTTGAAGAACATCCAAATAAGAAGATCCATATTAAATACTAAAGTCTTCAATACCCAAATAATGTAATACAGGGGGGTGTTAGAGTATATTACATCATTTGGGTTATGTAAATGTACCACCTTTGGTACATAGCTAGAATAGGAGTTTACTTTAGAGTGAAGTAAGTTAGTTACTTCAAAAATTATAATAAATGCATAAGTTTCAATGTGCAAGTTGTAAATATGTATGTAGTCCACATGTACATAAGTCCTAGGTACAGTAAGGGCCAAGGAATCTATCTTCCTATATAAAGGCCTCATAGTGATTTTTTTAAGAGAGAAAGTACATATAGAGAGTATGTGTTATAGTTTAGGAGTATGGTACAATGTAGTCCTTTAATATCTATTCATGAAGTTTTCATGTCCTCCATTATATAGTATTGTACTATTTTTGTCACTTTCATTAATGGCATATTTCTGAGTTATTTGTAGATTTTCATCTTATTATTTTTTTGCATATTATTGTTCCATTAGTTTATAGTTATCTTAGATTATTTATTTTTATATATTGTGGTTATACTACCTCCCATAAAAATCTAACATTATGAAGAGTAAAGGTAGATAAAAGAAGTTCTACACATATGTCTATGATGCAACAAGCTTGAAGAGCCAAAGATTGAAGACACTGAAAGTTAACAAGAAATTTTCAACATTCATTGGAAAAACAAGAAAATATTGGTCATAGATTTAGCAAGGGATATATCAATTTTTATAAGTTGAAAATCATAGCTACATTCATAGATAATCATGACAAGGTATTAGCTTAATGTAGTTTGGAAGCCACCTGAACTTGTAAAGTGAAGAATAATGAGTTACATCATCTTAGAAGAAGTTTTTAAGATGACCTGAATATCAACTAAGGACAATGCTAAGTAGAGATAATAAATCAATAAATACAAGAACTTAGCCATAGCCACACAACATTGGAGCCAAGGGTCATGTAGAAACTAATAGTAGTTCAAGAGTCGAAGAGTCATGCAAGAGCCTCACAAGAGTGAAGCATCAAATATAAGAGTAACGTAGAGTTAAGCATCAAAGAGTGGAGTGACGTAGAGCTAAAGCAAAGGAAACAAAACCTAATACCAAGTGAAAAATTTAAAAATTAGTTTGAACATGGAGAAGGCTAATGAAAACTGAAGCACCAAGAAGATCGAACTCATCATTAACCAAAGCTAGCTAAGTACCAATTAATACAAATCACCATCTCTAGGAATTTTTTAGGTTAACTAGATGTGAATTTCAAATAAAGTAATACAAGCAATAAAGGAACTAAAGTGATACTTGAAACATCTTAGCCAACTATCGCATAGTGAACATGCAAACTGCTCATAAGCCACATTGATTAAGGGTAGATGAAGTGTAGCACTGTAACTATTTTTGAAATCCTTCAAGTTGTTTTTGCATGCATCTCCAAATGCATTTGATGCACAAGAGAAAGGTAGTGAAATGATTGAGCACTAAGTGATTCAAACTAGTCCAAGTGCCAAGTGATTCAAACTGAGATCTCCTGCAAAGTTGTCATGCACAACGCAAAGGTATATTAGGGTTAAGTTATTTTAATTTTTGATTATTTCTAAGGTTAAAGGAGAGAAGGTTTTATGAGTTTAATTTTTTTTTTCTAAGGTTTAATGAGTTTAGGAGGAGAGATAAGGATATTAATAGAGTATTAATACCTTAGTTGCTTCTTTAAGTTCTGAAGTAATAAGTAGAAGATACCTTAATTGCTTCTTTAAGTTTTTGGAGTGATAAGTAGAAGTAGAGTATATATATTTAAGTTTTTCAAAGTTATTTAAATTTTTGAAAGGTTTAATTTTAAATTTTTTTGAAAGTTCAAGTTAAATAGAATATTTGCAAATTATTTACTTTTGGAGAGATAAGGAAGTCTACTTCAAATTAGGATTTTTAAATTTGCAAAAAAAATTACTTTTCTAGTTTCTAATAAATTAGGGAGACATAAGAAATTCTACTTCATAGGTTTTTGAAAAATTTAGAAACTTGAAAATTTATTATTCAAAACCTAGGGAGATATAAGGTAGTCAACTTCAAAGGTTATATGAGTGCCACTATGTCAATCAACAAATTCTTTCTTTCAAAATCTCAACTTCTCAAAGGTCCTAATTATGCTTTGTGGAAAAACAAAGTGAAATCAATTTTGATAGTAGAAAAATTTTGGGACATTGTTAGTGGAACAAAACCTGCTGAAGATGATAGAGAAATTCAAAAATATGAAGAAGGAGAAGCAAAAGCTCTCATGATAATAATATTTACAATTACAGATGAAATACAACCTTACATAAGCACAACAGTAACCTCTACAAAAACTTGGAATACTTTAGCCAAGGTGTTTTAAGGAAGGAACAAGGCTACTATTTTGAATCTTCAAACTCATTTGCATTCTTTTAAAGTTAATAGTGGTGAAAGCATAGAATTATTTTTAAGAATAATGGCAGATATAAAATCAAAACTATTAACCTTAGGAGAAAACGTAGAGGACAAATTTCTTATTTAAGTGATTTTGAGAGGTCTTCCAAAAAACTATAAGCATATAGTTACATCTTTGCAAATTCTAAGAAAATATACTTCATTTGACGAGTTAGTAAATATTCTACAAGAATATGAAGTGGATAATTCAAATAAATATAAAGTGACTAACAATGCCTTAGTCTCAAAATATAACTCACAAGAAAATATTGCTTCAACCTCAAGAGACAAGTTTAAAAGGAATAATAGATTTTGTCAGATTTGTAAGAAGAGGAATCATAGTACAAATTTATGTAGATATAATCCAAGGAATCAATCTCAAGGAAATAAAAAAATCAAAGTGGTCAAACAAATAGGCCAATACATAAAAGGCAATATCAAACTCAATATTTTCCACATCAATAACAATTTCAATGTCATCCTTCTTAATATCAATATAATCAACCTTAGCTACAATATAGAGAAGGAAATAAAAAAGGTCATCTAGAATTCAAGAACTAGAAGAAACTACTAAAGAAAATTAAGTCAAAGCTCTTTCAACAAAATTAGTAATTTATGAAGATGATTTTTTGAAATATATTAATCATTCACTTGATCATAATATAGAAAGGCAGTATATTGAAGAAAGCAAGAGAGGATAGTATAGGCTCTAGGATCAGGATGAAGATCATATTGAAGACTAAAGTCTTCAATAACCAAATAATGTAATACAGGGGGGTGTTAGATAATATTACATTATTTGGTACATGACAATGTACCACCTTGGTACATTATTGTAAATATTATATTAGGGTTGTGTCCTAGATTAGTGAGTAAATATTTTATGTAATGTAATAATGTGCAAGAAATGCACAAGTGTCATGTAAATATGTGTGCAAGTGTTATGAGTGTAAATGTGCACATGTATCCTTAGAATAGGAAAGTGAAGAGTTGTTAAGAAGAGTGAAGGTCAAGAGTGCAACATATGAAGAGTCACATACAATTATATATTTATGACAAAGCATTGTAATATCAATCAATTGAATGTGCAAAGCTTTATGCTTGCATTAGTAGACCTTTATTCAATAGCATTTTTAGTATTTTCATGTGCAATATTGTGAGCATATTTATGTGAGTATTCTAATGAGATATTTTGTTTGATATTACATTTTGAGTTATTATTTGATTCATTATATTGCAACTTTATTATATTAGATCCTATGATTATTTTCCAAAGGTAATTTATATTAATTATTATAGTTAATAGACATCATTGAGTAGGATTTATAGTGGCACCAAAACCCCAATAACAGGTTAACCTCAATCCAACATTAACTAGAGTTTGAGATTAGCTTTATAATAAAATAATAATAAATTACACCCTTTAAGTAATTTTATCCATAAAGGTGGTCTAACAAATACTAATAAATATGAAAGGGGCCCTTAGAGTTACATGAGTATGCTTATAGGCCTACATAAATTATGAACGTGTGTAAGCTTACATAAGAGATGAATATTCACAGACTTACATAATCGCATGCCTATAAGCTAAATCAATAGTGCTCATAAGCACTTATTAAAAATTTTGATCTTGGCCTAAATAAAATATAATTACATTTTTTCTAATAAGTCAGAGATAATATAGGCAATTTTCCCTTTAATATTTCCATGATTGGTTTCTATACGTCTATATTGAATTCATATGAATTGTGAGTCTTATTGCATGAGACCTTGGTAGCCTAAAAAATGAGATATTATCCTACTGAATCAACCTTATTTAGTTATAATTTTTGGAATAATCCACACTGTTTATGTAGGATCAACCATACTAGGAATGAAAAGAAACTAAAAATCCTAGAATTTTTAAAATGGGTTACTTGTCAACCAATTTCTCTTAAAATGTATGTGGCATTGTCAAGTAGCTAAGGATACTTATCCACTTCCACCATGGCATGTAGCAAGTCAAATATCTCCTTTTTGATTTTCCTATTTGACATGGAACCTATGATGAAATAAATTGTTGATAATATCCTATGTGCCTTTTCCTTATATACTTTCGGCCCCAGTAGTAGCTTAAACTTTTTTCCTTCCTATGATTATTTAATTAGCTTACCAAAATTTTATCCTATGTATTATAATAATTTTTATCAGAAACAATTTGCATGTGCCTTGGGAGAGTAGTATATCTAGTTGATGTTATCATG
This sequence comes from Wollemia nobilis, assembly GCA_028583015.1. Lineage (NCBI taxonomy): Eukaryota > Viridiplantae > Streptophyta > Pinopsida > Araucariales > Araucariaceae > Wollemia > Wollemia nobilis. The sequence continues at coordinate 652,071 of JAQPPZ010000480.1, forward strand.
TGTTACTTGCATCATTGACCAAATCACCTTAGGTGTTACTAAAATTAGAGGTAAATTATGTCTTCATGGAATGATAGCTTGAGTGTGCTTATTATACCTCTATGAATATGCATTCACCAACTCTATATATTCTCATACTTCCAAAACCAAAAACTATCCCACCTAGAACTCCATAATCTTATGACTATCCATGAATCACTAGGATTTATCTCATACCATCTTAGGGCCTCCTTCCTTGAGTTTTCAAGTAAAAATTTAGCGTTTAGATATTCCACTTCATTAGATATGATTCACACAAATTTATCTCCACTCTTTTTTCTTCACTTGTTTTAGTTGGGGTGGAGAGCTATCCTTTTTTTCCTTTTCTCTATGAAGGTGCAGTAGCCTCCCCCTTTATATATATGGATGTTTGTCCTTTGAGCTCAATTTCTATCGCTTCTTTCATTAGGCTAGGTTTTAGCTTTAAAGGATCCATTTTGATGATATCTACAACTTCTATGAAATTTTGGTCAAGTAAAAAATCTTGTAATCTTATGGAGTTTAGTGAATCATTGGATCATATCTCATCTTTGTTCTATCACTTGAGGTCTAACAAATCACTAGCATAGACCAATAAACTACTGGAATTTGGCTTCTCTTTTTATTGCTTTTTTGGTTTGATAAATTTGAGAGTATATCTGGTAGATCATCCAAAAAAAGGTTTGACAATTTTGGAAGGGTAATGAATTGGCAAAGTTGACCTATAATGACCCTCCCTGAAAGGACCTTTTTTTCATTTATTATAAGGGTGGAGGGTGGGCAGCAATAACAACTGCTGCACATAATGCTTTTATTTATTAAAATATTTGATGCTTTTGGATATGGTATTGCTAACGTATTGTGTTGTAGGTAAAAATTTGTTTAAAAATTAAAAAAAAAGGAAATGATGGCAGTGAATATTTTCACCTATAGTAAAAATTGTTACCAATGGCTCAGGGGAAAATGGAAGCCTTCACATAGATGCATATATATATATATATATATATATATATGTATATATATATATATATATATATATACATATATATATATATATATATATATATATATATATATACATATATATATATATATATATATATATATATATATATATATATATATATATATATATATATATATATATATATATATATATATATATATATATATATATATGTAAGGAAATGATGGCGATGAATATTTTCACCTATAGTAAAAATTGTTACCAATGGCTCGGGGGAAAATGGAAGCCTTCACATAGATGCATATATATATATATATATATATATATATATATATATATATATATATATATATATATATATATATATATATATATATATATGTATATATATATATATGTATATATGTACATATATATATATATATATGTATGTATATATATACATATATGTATATATATATGTATGTATATATATACATATATGTATATATATATGTATGTATATATATACATATATGTATATATATATGTATGTATATATATACATATATGTATATATATATATATATATATATATGTATGTATATATATACATATATGTATATATATATATATATATATATGTATGTATATACATACATATATATATACATATATGTATATATATATATATATATATATATACATACATATATATATATATATGTATATATATATATATACATACATACTATATATATATATATATATATATATATATATATATATATATATATATGTGTATATATATATATATATATTCATTCATTATAAATTTTTGTTGATTGGACTCACAGATGGTTGACTTTTGCTATTCGGGTTTTAATTTTGAAGTTGGTTGTTCAGGCTTTACCGATGTATAGATGCCTTATTTAGATTGCTCTGGCAAGTTTTCTTCATGATCTGGATTCTCTTTCTAGGTAATTCTTGTGGGTTGGTAATCTTGATTCCTCAAAATCGAGTCTTGTTAATTGGAAGACTATTTTTTGACCGAAGCAGGAAGGGGGATTGGATCTCCGCCTAAGCTCTATTTTTGGTACTGCTTTGGCTGCTAAGTTGTATTGGCGTTGGTGTAGTAATCAGGAGCAAACTTGGGCCAAGATTATCTCCCACAAGTATCTTAGGGGGGTGGAATATTCTGAGATTTTGAGATACAAATTGACTGGTTGAGGATCATTTGTTTGGAATACTCTGAAGAAGGGTGCAAAGTTGGTTAAGCAGGGGTTGTTCTAGATTTGTTATACTAGGTCTCAGGATATTTTTTGGCATGATTCTTAGGATGGTTTTTCTCCTCTCCTTAGCAAGTTTTCCCATATTCAAGATATTTCTCAATGCTTTTTGGATGGTTTATGGGTGAAGGTGGCATATTTCAAAACTGTTAAGTCCTTTGGTCAGATGGTTAGTTTCCAGTGGAAGGATCCTCGGGAATGGCCTGCTGGTGGCACTATGGATGTGAGGGTAGAACTAGCCCATTTTTTTTCTAGTAATCCCTACTCTTCTCTGCCTGGGGATGATGTGATAGCATGGGGGAGGGATAATAGAGGGATTTTTTCAATTGTTGCTAGTTATTGTATTTTGGATCGACAGTGGTTTGGGGAGGATGTGGTCCCGTGGTGGAAGCAAGTTTGGAATAATTATGTTTGGCCTAAGTGTAGTTTTTATGTGTGGTTGGCTACTCATAATCGATGTCCTACTTGGGATAATATTCAAAAGCATGGTTTTGTTGGCCCCTCTTTATGCTATAATTATGGGAAGGATGAGGAGTCTGTTGGGCATTTACTTCTCCAATGCGACTTTGCTCATCAACTCTAGAATTATTTGTGGGGAGTGTGGAATCAACCTTGTTCGCATGCTTTATCTGTAGTTGATTTTTGGAAGAGTATGGGGCAGCCTCCTGTAGGGGATTTCTTTTTAAATTTTGGGTGGATCATTGGTCCTTTGTGCATTTTTTAGCAGATTTGGCTTGAACGAAACCATCGTATTTTCCAAGGGAAGGAGTTAATTACTTCTCAGGTCTGGCAAAGGATTTTGCGAATGATCCAAGAACACTGTGTCTACAAAATGTCAAATTATTTCTCTCGTGGACCAAGCGAAACATCAGATCATGGAAATATTAGGTTTTTTGGTTAATGTTCATGGTCTTAATGTCTCTTGTAGATGGATGGGTCAGAGTAATCGGGTATGGAGGGCTAGTAAATGGAATTTGCCTCCTCTAGGAGTGCTAAATATTAATACAGATGGATCTTCCTAAGGTAATCCAGGTAATGTTGGTATTGGTGGTGTGGGGCGGGACAGTAGTGGTATTGTCCGATTTTTTTCTCTTGCTTTAAGGGATATCATTCTAATAACTTCATGGAAGCCCTTGTGATTTTATATGCTTTGGAGCAAGGGTATGCTTTGGGTTGGCATCAAATTATTTGTGAATCTGATTCTCAGATTGTTATAAATTTATTAAATTTTAGGGATAGTCTTCATGGGAGTTGGTAGTTGAGTTGGATTGCTTAGCAAATCCTCAATATCTCTCCTCACTTGGAGTTCATTTCTTTTGTGTATATTCCTCGAGAGTGGAATAGGGTGGCAGATTTGTTAGCTAAATGGACTTCTAAGTTTCAGGATGGTTGGGATGTTTAGAATTGGTCTCAACTTTCTTTTGATTGCTCTCAATCTCTTTCTTCTTTATTGAGAGTTGATATGTCTGAATAGCTTCTTCTTTTTCTTTGTATCTTGGATGTTTTGCTGATTTAATAAATTTTTACCCTCTTTTTCAAAAAAAAAAATGTTTGTTGGATGCTTTTCCTTTCAAAAGAATTAATTTGGTTTCAAGTTTATTGGAAATTTTATTTATGAATATATATGCATTAAAATAAATAAATTAATTAATTAATTTTTAATTTAAATAAATTAAAATTAGAATCCAACATATGAATTATAAAATAAACCCTACATAGGCAAGACAACCATAAAAAATAATTTAATTGACCACCTGGCAAGGAAAGCAAGAGGTAAGCTGGCCATTTGCATGTGGGTTCATTTGTTTGGTAGTCCTTCCTTAAAAACTTCTATAAAGGAAATTCATATGGGGAAAAAAGGGGAGGGAAATGAACAAAATATATAGCATTGAATCATTGTTTGGGTGGTGGTGAAGACAACCAGGGTAAGAGAGATACACATCAAAACTAGATTGGCTAACTCCTTTGTATATGTCATGTTATTTTTTAAATGCTTGGTGATTTAGAAACTTGTTAGAAAACTAAATGCATTACAGTTAATTTAAATTATTTGTTTGAAAGATGCAAAATATTTTATATTTACCTCTATATTTGTTTGAATGTAATACAAGTATTTAAATATTATATGTCCTCTTTCCATGCCTTATTTTCTATTGTAAAACAAATATCCGAGTTTTCTTCTTGGGGTATTCTTGCTAAATAAATATTCAGGTTGGTTCCATACCACTCCTCTATTTTAATGTTGAGTTAATTATTCCCAACCATTATAGCTCCACTATTTTTTCATTGCCTAGATGTCTCCATTTTATTTTAATAATCTAGACTAGTATTGTTATGTGTTCCCCATCATTTGTTCACTACCTGAATATCTCTATTTTATTTTAATAATTTGTACTAGTATTGTTATTTTTTCTTCATCATTTGTTCACTACTTGGACATTTTCATTTTATTTTAATAATTTGAGCTGGTATTGTTATGTGTTCTTCATAGTTTGTTTATTTATTTATTTTCTTGATAAAAAGGGGTTGTACTCGAATCTCCCACCCTTAACAAATTATATCTCTCTTATTCAAATCTTGAGAGTTTACAAATAGATACACTTCTCATCTCAATTGAGATGCTATAGTTAGAAACCTACATCATTTTACATAAAATGTCTGAATTCTTGTTTCACATTTTCTGGATCTTTTCAAATATCTGTATGAATACAATTACTCCAAAATTTAGCATCTTTCTTGACATTTTCTTATAGCAGCCTTCACAATACCAAAACTTCACCTCTACTATCTATGCCTTGCATCTTAGTAGAGTAATGTTTCCAAAACATCACACTAACATAGTTCGCTTTACCAAATATGGATTACTAGTTTCCTTCTTGAAACACAAGTGCAACTACAAAAATTATAATAAATAGTCTAAATGAACACACATTATTGTTACAAAATAAAATAGATATTACCAATGGAAAACATTAAAGTAAATCTTAATCATTAATTGATTTAGGCAATCAACAATTTTTTTCAGCTTCAACTAAACTTTCTACTTTCTCTAACCATGGAAAGGAGATGTTAACTTCATGATCCTTGACCAAAACCTCTCTATTGGATAGCTTATCTGCATATTTGTTTCCTTCCCTTAATATATGTGTAAACCTTATTTCTTCAAACTCATTAGAAAGATATTGAATTTCCACAATTATCTCTTATATGTTCCATGGAGCCTTTGCTTTCCTTACAATTGCATTTATTACTATGAAAGAATCACCTTCCATCCAAACTCTATTACATTTCATTTTTTTTACATATTTTTAATCCTTCTAAAGTTTCCTAAGCTTCAGCTTCATTATTTGTCTTAAATCCACAATTAAAAGCATAATGAGATAAAATCTCTCCTCTATTATTTCTAATTATTCCTCCTCCTCCTGTTGGTCCTGGGTTTCCTTTAGATGCTCCATCAAAATTCAACTTAACCCACTCCACAACTGGTGGTTTCTACTTTATACTCTTTACCTTATTTTTTCTTCTCTTGTACCCAACATCATAATTCCATTTAATGACTTGAATCCATCTATTAAGACTCTATACTTCCAATAGGTATTGGGTGAGTTGATAGGGTTGGTTTAGACTCCCCTATGGCTAAACATATCTTCTTTTTCATTACCTCTAAACTACTTTCCTTTCCTTTAAATATTTTTCTATTCCTTTCTAGCCATATATTCCAAAGTATTGTATCTTTTGATAATATCCCATATTGTATATAAAGTCTCACTTTTATAAGTTTTCTTCCATTGCTTTAACCAATCTTCAAATCTGCTATTAATCACCATGCATTTACCAAACATATTAAGAGTCCATTGCCATAGATTCCAGATAATTGAGAAATATCCCAAGAGATGGTCAATACTCTCCTCCTCCTTATTACAAAAAACACATTTAGAGGGGCCATGAAAACCCCTTTTCATAAGGTTATCCCAGAATAAAATTCTTCTATACCCTACTAGGCAAACAAACATTTTAACTTTAGGAATGCTTGGGCTATCCCAAATATCTCTTCAAATTCTAGTGAAATTATTAATATGTTGGTGTTGAACATTATATCCACTTCTTGTTGTGTATTCTCCTGAGCTATTCAACTCCCAAATCAATTTATCCTTGGCACCCCTCAAAATAATTATAGTTGTTATGTTTCTACTCAATTGCCTCCTAGCATCAATATATTGTATACTTGTAATTCTTTCCATTTGTATCTTCCTTCTCGATCCTTGTACAAAATGTTTGAAACCCTATCACTATATTTGTCTTGAAGCAATCTCATCCAAGGTTTCAAAAATGGATCTAAATTGAGTGGTTTTTATCACACCAATTATCCATCCAAATAGAAATTTTTTCTCTAGTTCCCACACCCATATTAAGCCTTTAATAAAAATATCAATATATTTTTTTAAACCATTCCAAAGAGTAGAACCATTTGGAAGAGAGAATGCAATAAATATTAAACTTGGGTCATTGGGATCAACATACTTAGAATAATTCTTGCCCATTGTCTTTGACTCTCTTTGTACAATATCTAGATAAATTTTCCCCTAAGAGCTAAGTTTACATCTATAAGAGCTCTTAAACCAAGACCTCCCCTAGTTTTTCATCACACAACTTGATATTTTTCACCAAAGAAAATTTCCTTTATCATGTAAACCTGACCATAAAAAGGATCTCATAATAAAGATTAAACTTTTTTCAAATGATTTTAGCATAGAATACAAAGACATATAATATGTTGGAATGGCTTGTAAGATTGACTTAATTAACTACACTCTTCTTGCTAATGATAACCATCTATCTTTCCAAACTAGAAGTTTATTTTGAACTTTACTAATAATTGGATTCCATAAATCTATCCTCATTCTCCCCTCAAATAAAGGCATCCCTAGATAAGTTGTTAAAAAAATTTCCTCCTCCATTTGAAGAAACATACAAATTCTTCCTTTGATATTAGCAGGAGTGTTAAGAAAGTAAATTTTGGATTTAGTCCTATTAATGTTTTACCCTGAAGCTATTTCGTACTCTTTTAAAATAGTTATTCAAATCTCTGGCCTCATTTATCCTTGACCTTCCAAAAGGGTTGTATCATCTACAAACTGTTGATGGGTGATGTTACCGATGTTATTACTAACCTTAAGTCCTCTTATAAACCCATATTTTTAAGCCTTATTTAAGTTCCTACTCAAAAATTCTATCATAATAATGAACAAATTAGGAGATAGAGGATATCCTTGTCTAAGGCCTCTCTTGGATTTAAAATATTCTATCACTAGCCCATTGACCAACACTGAATAAGAAATTGTAGAGACACAAGCTTTAATTCATCCAACCTATTTCTTTCCAAAACTAAACTTATCTAAAACTACAAAAAGAAAATTTCATTTAACCCTATCATAGGTTTTACTCATATCAAGTTTTAATATTGTAGCTTTCTCTTTTCTTGAAGTTTCTAAATGTATAACTTCATAAGATACTATGATTCCATCCAAAATTTGTCTCCCATTCACAAAACCTCCTTGCTCTTCTGAAATGATTTTTTCTAAAAATGGCCTTAATCTATTCACCATCACTTTGGAAATAATCTTATAAGACATATTACATAGGTTTATGGGTCTAAAAGAATCAAACAATTCAGCATCCTTCTTTCTTGGAATTAGGGTAAGATAAGTTGCAATTATTTTATAAGGAATGTATTATTTTACCCTAGACTGTTCCATTGCCACCAATAAAGAATCATTCACTATATGCCAATTATGTTGGTAAAAATTTGTAGAGAGCCCATCTAGACCAAGGGATTTATCCTTATTAAAAGAGAAAAGATCTAAATGAACTTCTTCTAGAGTAATAGGCTCCATCAGTTTCCTATTATCTTTATTTGTTATAACTGAAGGAACATCTTGAATAAGTTTATCATTAAGAACTTCGGTCTCCTCTGAACCTATAATATTCTGATAAAATGACTTAGCCTCTTTTCTAATTTCATTCTAATCTTAAATCCAAACCCCTTCTATTGATTTCATTCTACCAATTCTATAAGAATATCTCAGTACTATAGCCATCCTATGAAATACTTTGTATTTTTATCTCCTTATTTTAACCAAGTCTGTCTTGATTTTAATCTCCAGAATTTCTCTTCCTTACTCAAAATATTATGATATTCACTAAGTAACTCCCTTTCCTCTGAGCTTGTATTATTTTCATCACCTTTTTGGAATTTTGAAAGTTTATCTTTTAATTCTTCTTTCTTCTCAAAAATGTTTTCAAAGATGTTATTTTTCCATTCTTTTAATCTAATGTTATAGCTTTAATTTGATTTGGAAGAGCATACAACCCATCATTACCTAAATAATTTCATGTTTGAGCTATCATATCAACATATTGAAGATGGTCTTCCCACATCTGCTCATATATAAAATATTAACTTTTTTGAATTCACTAACTATCATTTTAACTCTTATTGGCCAGTGATATGAACCAATCCTTGTTAAGGTATTAATTTTAGCACAAGTTCCTTTATTCATCATTTGTTTATTGTTTGAACATCTCCATTTTATTTTACTAATTTAGATTTGATATTTTTATGTGTTATCCACCATTTATATGAATATCTCCATTCAATTAGTAAAAATTAGGCTAATATAGTTACATGGTTATTACTATTTTATGACTACTTGGAAGTTTCCTTTTATGAATAGAAATGGAGTTTTTTTTACGTGTTTTTCATTAAAACCGAGTTAGCTTTTCCTTACTTTACTTACTACATTCACTTCTTGTTAATCATGAGGGTAGAAACAATTGTCTAAATTTAATTAACCCAAAATACATAAACCTTTGTTATCAAAATTATAATAAAAATATGTATTTCTTCTTGTTCGGGTATGGACACTTCTTTTATGTGAAAGATAGTTTTGGTTAATGCGTACATATTATTTTACAATAATAGAAAGGTAAATAGTCTTAAATTAATTTTAGGTGAATAAAAAGTCACTTCATTTAAGTTGTGAGACTTTTGATAGAAGTGATCTTTATTTTTTTTGTGTTGAAAAATCGTACCTATTGAGTATGTCAAAGAATATTTATAATTACAAGATGAATTAAAGTTGAATGTTAATTTTAAATACTTGTCCAACCAAATCAAATATGGAGAAAGAGAAGATGAAATTGGTTGAAATATTTTTTCTAAAGGAATTAAATAGTTATGTTCATATTAGCAATACATTATGCATTTACCCTAGGCCAATTTTTATCTTGAAGAGTATTTTTCAAACTATCCAAGGCACAATGGCCAAGAGAAGAGAAATAATATGGTTTTGGGTTGACCATCATAATAGTAACTTGTCGGAGAGAACTCCCATTGTATATCTATATTTATTTTCTAATTAAGATGATCATAAAAAGAGATTAAGTTTGAGTTGTTTGGGCCTAAAAGTTCTTATTAATTTAATTATCCTTATTCCCAAAGGAGTATGTTTACTCAGACATGTGTGAGCAATTTTATATTGGTGTATGAATAAATGTATTCCCTTTGGGATTGCAATAAGTTTTTCATATTCTAAGATAAATGAATTCTTATTTAAAAGGATTTCATAATTAAATAACTTCTTTAATCGATATTAGCCTTGAACTAAAAGTATTTGGAAACATGCTTGAGATCTTAATTATATGGTAAATAAAAATTTCTTACATTTAATTAAAAATTTTCCATTAGACAAGCGGCTTCATAACTTTTGCTAGTTTTATTAATTGTCTAAAATATTATTACCTTCTCTTTATTAGTCAAATTGTTTTCTTTCCAAAATATCAATGTTTTCTTTATTTTAAGATGACTATAGATAAGTGCAATAATAAAGTAAAATGTTATTGAGACTGACTTTTAGAATATAGCATTGGTAAAGTAATCGTTAATTAGCTTTTAGGGATAGACTTTTACTTACTTTTATGGATAAGTTTTTTTTAATCTCTTTTATTAGATAATCTTTTATCTTTCGAAGAAGCAAAATACTTTTAATAAATGAGCTTTTATCTCTTTTAGTAGATAAGCTCAAACTTTTGAAAAGTAGATAACTTATAAATAATAAGCTTTCATCTCTTTTATTAGTTTTCTTATTTTTAAAAGTAAATAAAGTCTTGTATATAAATAATAATTAACCATGTGGAAAGAAAGAATTTTAATATTCACACCTTTTTCTTTTGGCATTGGACCATAGTATTAAATTTAACTAGTTAAATATTTCACTATGAAAAATAAGGAAACCACAAACTTTCAAAGAGATTAGCAATCTTACTTAGAAGGAGATACCTTGTTAACCTTGGAGTAAAAACCTACCTAAATACGGTTGGTTCACAGGTAAGTGAGCAACCAAAGAGATAAAATTACCCAATATCAGTTGAATTGCATAAGGGCATTCAACTATGATTTTGGAATGGTTGCTCTTAGCTATAGGCTAATATAGAAGGTAAATTGGAATGGTATGGGACATTCCACTAGGCCATTGAATGAGTAGTATAGTTGTGGCTCTTGTACAAGCTTATGAATAGGATTTCTAGTGGTGAAGGCTAGAAGGAATCAATTATAGGTTGGTATGGGACGATCTACAATATTATTCATAATTCTTGATAAAATACCATTGATCATTACTATGTATTTATGGTAATGGTCTTAGTTTAATTCCATGGTGTTGGAAATTACTCCTAAGATATGGAAATCAACTAATCACTAAGGCATATACACCATAAAATCTTGCATATTATTGTGTTAATATTTAAGTACAAAAAAGACTCAAAATTCTACATAAACATAACATGACTTGATTTAGGGAAATACATCCCCCTTTAAATGTTATAGGCCTTAGAGGATAACCCTAATGCCATGGTCAAATGGTCTTATATAGAGATTTTTATATGGAAAATTTGGGGGACCACTTAATTGTCCTTTCCAAGGGGAGATTGGTTAAAATGAACGATCGTTAGAAAGGTAAACCCCAGAAGACTTTTACAGGAACTGGCCACTCCTATCCACTTGAGAGTCGACTATAGCAACCAAAACTTAAAAGTGGTAATCCATACCTTATACTAATTAAATATTGGGTGATCATTAAGTTAAACTAAAATTAAAAAATTTCTCCCTCCTTGGAAATAGATAGTCAGGTTGTTATAGTTGGTATCAGATCCTAGGTCATAGGACTCAAAGTTTTTGTAGGAAAAGCTTAAACTTACCTTTTTAAATTATTAACTAAAACTTAAAACATCAAATCTAGCATAGCTCTTTTGTACCTAGGAAGGATGGCACCCGTGCTCAGGGGTGGATCCTCTAAAAATATAATACCAGCTAGATAAGAAGAAGCCATAGTCTAGCCTTGGAGACAAATTTTGGTTGGAAAAATAAATGAAACCAGTAGAAAAAAATAAAATCTAACTGCTTTAGTCATGATGCTACAAGAACAAGTGGAATGAAAACAAGAATAAATAGATAAATAGAAGAAAATGTTAGAGGTATTAATAAATCAAGAAGCTAGGAATAAGGGCCCAAAAATTAGACAAGAAGGAAATCCTAACAGGTAAACCTTAGAAGGAAAAACCTGGGTTGGGGTAGAACTAGCTTAAGATATGAAAAATGTTAAAGTTTCTAAATTCAATGGAAGAGAAGGTGGTGATGCAGCATAAATATGGCTAAGTGAAATAGAAACTTCTTTTTTTATGAAATATTTATCATCCGAATCCTAAACTATCTATGCCACCTTACATATTTAAGATATCGCCTTAGAATAGTGGAATACATATAAGGTTGGGAAGAAAATTCAAGCATTAAATTTGAAATGGGATAGTTTGTAGAGACATTTAAGAAAACATTTTCGAAAAAATAGTTCTATGTAGAAAAGTTCAAGGAATTTTTGACACTACAAGGCACCATAATTGTGGAAGGATATTACCAAAAATTTATCAAATTATTAAAATATGTATTAGAATATAAAAACAATGAACAATTAAAGGTGCAAAAGTTCATTTTGGGATAAATTTTAAGATCAGGATAGTGATCAATCTACTTAGCCCTGAGAACTTGCAAAAGGCTTATAATTTAGCTTGATAAGAGGAAACCAACCGACAAACCAAAAGAACCTTATTTAACTACTAGAAATTAACTAAAAAAGAAAAATAAAACCTTAGAAAGAGAAAAAGTTTTGGTTTTATGAATTGGTACAAGGAGCAAAGTAAGAAAGTTAAAGGAAATTTTAGGGAAAGGCCTAGATTTGGGAACAAAAATAACCAAAAATTAGATGTTGTTAGGAAAGGTTATTCGGGAAGAGATAATCAAAAGCCTACCTTTTATAAAACTAATAAGCCAATACAGTTAGAAAGTATTAATAACAATTAAGAATACCAATCAAGAGCATAAAAAATGAGTTGCTTTATCTATGAAGGACCTCATTATGCCAATAAATATTCCCAAAGAGCTGGTCAAAGGAAAGGCACCAAAAGAACAGCCTCATTGAATCTATGCCACATTAAGAAATTCAAGTTTGCATGGGCAAGATACACCCATGTTTTTTAAAGGTAAGTTTAATAAAGATGCAAATATTTTGATTGATAGTGGTACTATAGATAGTTCTATTTCTACTAGTATTATCAAGGATATGTTAGAATGACCTAGATTTTTTATAAATGGATGGAGGTGGAATATGGGTCAGGTTAAACATACTCAATCAACTAATGTATATTTAATGTATAAATCCTCTTACCAAATGGAACAACCAACTAGCACCTCTATTTATCCCCTTTACACGCCTTTGATATCATTTTAGGAATGGATTAGATAAAATTCCATGGATCCCTTATACATTTTTAAGAAATATGGATGACCATATTTACTATTCGTACTACAACTTAAGAAAGCAATAAAAGGGGTGGGATAATATATGTGTTTAAGATGAATAAAAGGGAATAAAGTGAAGCAAACCTAGAAATATTTAGGAAATATCCTTTACTAAATTAATTTAGAGATTTTTTTCCTAAAGATCTACTAGGCCTTCCACCTCAATGTGAATTTTATTTCTCTATAAAAATTTTGCCAGGGTTTGAAACTATTACTAAAATGCCCTAGCAAATGACACCGATTGAGTTACAAGAACTTAAAACACAGCTCCAAGACACTAAAAAAAGGGTTGATTAAGCCTAGTGTATCACCATGGGGTGCTCCAATATTTTTTTGTGAAAAATAAGGATGGTTCTTTAAGGTTATGTATTTACTATCGAATGCTTAAAAAAGTGACCATAAAAAATATATACTCTCTACCAAGGATTGATGACCTTTTTGATCAGCTATGGGGAGCAACTATTTTCTAAAAATTTTACCTTAAATTAGGATATCATCAATTAATAATTCAAGAAGATGACACTCACAATACTGCTTTCATGACAAGATATAAACATTATGAATTTACAGTTTTACCTTTCGACTTAACTAATGCTCCAGTAGCCTTCATTATTCTCATGAATAGCATATTTATGGAATATTTGGATCACTTTGTGTTGATATTTTTAGATGATATCTTGATTTATTCACAAACCAAAGAAGAACACGGTCAACACATGAGAATGGTTTTGGAGGTGCTCAGGAAAAACCGGCTTTACAAAAAGCTATCAAAATATGAATTTTACACTTTGCAAGTGCAATACTTGGGGTATATCATTTCTATAGATAGAATTATTGTTGATACTAATAATATTGAATCTATAGTTAATTGGCCTCCACCTACTAACATTTCAAAAGTACGAAGCTTTATGGGAATTGTAGGTTACTATAGATAATTTGTAAGGCATTTTTCAAAATTTGCCTATCCAATCATGAACCTTTAGAGGAAGGAAAAGGATTTCAAATGGATAAATATGTGTGAAGAATCTTTTAAAATTTTAAAATACAGACTAACAATAGCCCCCATCCTCAAATACTTGATCCAATAGGGAAATTTATAGGTTGTATGGATGCCTCTATAGAAGGATTAGGGGGAGTACTATTCCAAAACAAGGCAACTATAGCATATGAATCAAAGAAACTCAAGAAGAATGAGTTGAATTATGCTACTCATGACTTATAATTAGCAACAATTATTTATGCTCTAAAAATTTGGAGACACTACTTGTTGGAAAATCCCTTTGAATTGAAAACAGGTCACCAAAGTCTAATAAATATTTTCACCCAGCCATTACTTAATGCAATATAATGAATATGGATGGAATTTTTGGCTAAATATAGGCGGCACATAAAAACAATGTCCAAATATCATATAGAATTTACTAATAGAATCAAGAAATTACAACAATGATATGGTTATTGCACCAATTATTGAACTAGGGTTGAGGCAGAACCTGATAAAAGTAGGGATTTTATTCTAAGGGATGGTTTTTTGTGTCTTAATGACATGGTGGTTTAAGAGGTACCATTTTACAAGAGGTACATTGCACTCCATTTTTTACACACTTAGGAGGAGCAAAAATGAGGGAAAACATGAGGAAAATTTTCTATTGGTTAGGAATGGAATAGAACATCAATAAGTTTGTGGCTAGATGTATTGAATGTTAGAAAGTAAAATTCAAACATCAACATCCAGTTGGAAGGCTCTATCCGCATGAGATTATAACATAGAAATTGGTAAGTTATTTCTATATATTTTATTGTAGGCCTATCTAAAACCAAGTTTCAACATGATGCGATACTTGTGATGGTAGAGAACTTAAAAAAATTTACACACTTCATACCTAGTAACATTTTGGATGATGCTCCTATAGTAGCCAATAAATTTTCTATGGAAATAGTTTGGTTACATGGGTTTCTTGAAATAATCATATCAGACAAAGACTCTAGATTCACATCTGAGTTTTGGCAAGTTCTACATCGAGCTCTAAGTACATAATTAAATATTAGTTCTACCTATCACCCTAAAATAGATGGTCAAATAGAGAGGGTTAATCAGGTCCTTGAAGACATGCTTCGCATGTATTGCATGGACTAAAAATTCAAATGGGAATATTATCTACATTTGGTAGAATATGCTTATAACAATAGCTATCATGCTTCCTTTGGAATGAATTTGTTCGAGGCCCTGTATGGGAGAAGATACAAAACACCTCTATCTTGGGATAATTCAAAATATCAAGTAGGGAGGAACAATTTAAAATAATTCATCAAAGGCTCAAGGAAGCAATTGATTGACAAAAGAGCTATGCTGACCTAAAAATATCATCAAGGAAATTATCTATGGCAAGCAAAGTCTTCTTAAGGGTAAGACCTAATAAAAGTGCCATTAAATCAACTAAGCTAGATCCCAAATTTATTGGCCCCTTCAAAATCATAGAAAAAATAAGCCCCATGGCCTATAAGTTTGTCTTGTCACTCAATTTGTCAAAAATCCATGACACCTTCCACATATCCCTACTTAGAAAGTATGTTTTTGACTCCTCCCATATTTGAAATTTATCGATATTACAAATGGCAAACCCTATGGCCATTGAGGTACAACCTATTCAAATTTTATTATTTTGCGCTAAGAAACTAAGGAAACATAATTTGGAACAATGTAAGGTCCAGTGGGACCAATATTCAGATAAAAATGCTACTTAGAAAAATGTAGACATTATGAAAGAACAATTTTATTTTCTTTTTGAATCAATGTATATGTTTTAAAACACAAGGGACTGTGTTAAATTAGAGGGGACGATGTAATGACCCTCACCGGAAGGACCTTTTGTTCATTTATTATAATGCTTTAATTCTTGCTTGTTCAAATTAAAAATTATTTATTTTATGTTGTAATGCTTTCATACATGGTAATGCTAATGTATTATGTGTTGCAGGTATAGGTCTTCTTAAAGATCAAAACAAAAGGGAAATAATGGCAAAAAATATTTTCACCTAAGGTGAAATATCTCACAAATGGATCATGGGCAAATAAAATCCTTCATGTAGATGCATTCATATAGATTAATTGAAAATGTTTGTTGAATGTTTTTCCTTGCAAAATAATTGCTTTGGTTTCAAGTTTATTAGAACTATTTATAAATAAATATGCATTAAAATAAATTAATTAATTAATTAAATTATAATTTAAATAACTTAAAATTAGAACTCAACATATGAATTATAAAATAAACCCTACATAGGTAAGGCAACCATATAAAATAACTTAATTGGCCATATGGCAGCGAAAGCAAGAGGTAAGCTAGCCATTTGCATGCTAGTCCATTTTTTTGGTAGTCCTCCCTTAAAAACTTCTATAAAGGAAATTCAAATGAGGTAAAGGGGTGGAGGTAGAAAAACAAAATATATAGCATGGAATTATTGTCCAAGTGGTGATGAAGAAAACCAAGCTAAGAGAAATACATAGCAAAACTATGTTGGCTAACTCCTTTGTATGTGTCATGTTATTTTTAAACACTTGGTAATTCAAAAACTTGTTAGAAAACAAAATGCATTACAATTATTTATTTGAAAGATGTAAATTACTTTATGGTTACCTATAGATTTGTTTGAATGGATATTCGGCACCGAGGGTAGGGACATTCAGCACCAGCATCGAATGACCACTAGGTCAAGGTGGGGCGATTGATCTTCGAAGAAGTTTGGTTCCTTATTTGGGTCCTAGATACCTAAGCCATGAACAAGGAAATGGAAAAGGGAAGAGGGAAAGGACAAGAAAAAGGGGAGGTCATAGCCAAAACTCACAATGATGGGTTATGGCCATATCAAGACCTACACACCCTCAACACTGCCAAGAATGGACACAAGTATATTATCTAACAGACTACCCATCCAAGCTCTTGCTTAGTAGTTGATGTAGAAGGGTTGGAAGTGAATTCTAAGACTGGTGGACGAGTGCATGAAATTTAGGATTCATAATTAGAGCACTCCCACCTGATCGGATTGTTACAAAAATAAACACCCAACTCAAATTGTGGATACAAATTCCAAAAACTACCTAGTGACCCCCATGAAATCCAGTTTAGTAGAATTAAATAAGAATCACTCAGATAGCCAAAGTAAAAATAAGCATTCACACTTAACATAAAAATGCAAAAATGAGAATGGAATCCAAACAGTAATATTTTTTGTATTCATACAACAATGAAGAGTATTACATGAGAATTGTAATGGCCAAAGAGCCACCTTTGGGAATGACCAACATTCCACTATTTATAGATAAATTACAATGAATTCAAAATTAAACATTAATGGTACTAGGTAGGAAGATAATATTGATGTGATCCGATACTCGACTAGTACTCTGCTCCTTGAGATGATGACATTATTTTGGAAGGGGGGTAGATGTTGTTGAATTGATTTGAGCCCTTGATATCTCTACCATTTTTACCTTAATAATCAGTACTTATCTACTATGTCCCTTCATTAAATTAATGGTCTTCTGATTAGGTGGTGAATAATTGAATTTAATTGTCTTGAAGGTAGTGTATTTCAAATCAATCACTTTTGTTTTTGCACAGTTGGTATTGGGTAGATGTAGTATTGAATACCCCACTATTTGAATTTTTGGATGATGGCGAGAGTTTAGATGTTGGGCGGCCCCTTAGATAACTTATTTTTTGCTTGCAAGATTTTTATGAAAGAGGGTAGATATTTCTCAAATCTCTGCCCAATCTCATGCTCGAAAGTCCTACCCAATGATGGGTGGGGGCTTCTTACTTCATTGTGGGTGGGGTTTAACAATATCACTGCTCATGCTAGCTAGCTCAAATGTTCATATGACAAGGGGTGGGTCTTTTGAGGAGTGTTTTCCAAAGTCAGGGCCTGAACATCCACCCCTCCTTTTTCTTACCCCAACTTCCTCAGCAATGTTTTGCCCACCTGCTGGTTGCATTCATCAACCACTGATGCTACTACCTCCATATTCCACCTGACCACTAATGCTGTAAAACTTTGGTGAATCCTTTAAGAGTATTTATTTCAAATAAAGAGTGGGTGAAGGATGTAAAATTTCACCCACACTTCTAGCGATTCATAGGGGTTTTCCATCTCATGAAAAAAATAAACCTCGAAGGATTGGAACATCTGATTGAAAAGGTGCAACACATGAGGAAGAGACACACAAGAGGACAAAGGTAGCAAATAAAAGTTTTCGAACAATGAAAAGTGGTTGGTAAAATGTTAGGAAATAAACCTTTGGACTGACAAGAACACAAGGAAAGAAAGGAATAAAAGGAAGCATAAGTGGAGAAGAAGAAGTGTTAGAAAAGGAAAAGGAAAAGAGGCAACCACAAGAAGGAAAGTAGTGTTTCCAACTAGAATAGTTAGTAACAGGTGCTACACAAGGATAGCAGGGA
The DNA here is from genome assembly GCA_028583015.1 of Wollemia nobilis. Classification (NCBI taxonomy): domain Eukaryota; kingdom Viridiplantae; phylum Streptophyta; class Pinopsida; order Araucariales; family Araucariaceae; genus Wollemia; species Wollemia nobilis. The sequence goes on from JAQPPZ010000480.1 coordinate 670,692, forward strand.
AGAAGTGGAGGGACAATAAAAAGGATAAATAAAATGGAAGGTGATCATGGGGTTGTCATGTAGCATGATTAGGATGATTTACATGATTCACGGGACATCCTCAGAAATCACATTATAGTTAACATACTCCAATATAGCCCTAGGATTATTCAAGAATAGACAAAGTACCAAAGACATTTGTCTTTCTTGATAGGACCTTTTTCTTTACACAATTCTGCAAGCATCTTCTGAACTTGTCAAGCTACTTTATACGAACTTCTAACTATGCATTTTGACTCATCACTTGATAAGTGATCAATGCTACTCATGAGGAATTTTAAAGGGAAACCTTTGCATTTCATGAGGGTCTAGCACCCCTTCTGAAATATTTGGTTTAATGTAAACGCCTTTTATTATATCTCCAAATAATACTCTCTTTTCATGCATGAACCTAAAAATACTTGTAGTCCTTCAGTGATGTCGACCATTGGGCTTGTAGAATCACAACAACAAATTGAAGGAAAAGGGGAGAGGAAACATAAGAAAGTACCTATCTAATGAGAGAAGAATCATCTAGAATTCCACATACCTCAAAATTTCAATAAACTGACGTAAACCCCCTATAACTCTATCTTAAGATGATGCCAACTCCTATGTGATCCTATGCAGACAACATTTATTATTTATTTACCGACTTATTTACACAAAATTATGGTGTAGGTGGTATGCCAAAACCAAATCTCGTGTTGCAGTCTATCTAGTGAATCTACAGTGTTCAAACCAGATGACACAAAATTTGAGCTACTTCTCATGTACAACTTGATGCCGCTAGTGGTTACTATCAATTGATATTGAGATCATTATAGGTCCTACACATGATCATGGTAATATTGCATGTTGAGTGCAGGGATCTTATGCAAAGGCTATCATCTCTACCTTCATCCATGTCCTTATTAGTATCCCTTCAGGAGGTGGATACCAAAATTGTATCATGCATGAGTTAACATGCATTGTGACCCACACTTCATCCCTTTTGGGATGGATGATAGTATCAACCAAGGTCCAACCCTTTTTCTTAGGTTATTCTCAGTTTACGAGATAGTCATTGAAGTGGTAGCCATAGTTTTCATGGTGCAATTTTGCTTCAACTAATGCTAGTTCAATTGGATACAACCCTAATTCATTCCTGGGTTCCTAGGCAGGTTCTATTTCTCTCTAGCTAAGGGGAAAATATTGTTGGATACTTGGTGTTACAGGACTTGCCTTGGTTATTGTTAGGACCGGTATAGATGGTAGTATAGCACCCTTAGACCCTTGCTTCCTTGTGTAATAGGTTATCGATTGCCATTCATACCCCCTCTTGCAGAGAATTACAAGAAATAAAATTCTCCATCATAGGTGATGATCGGTTGTTCTGCCTTGAACCAAGGAGTTGATCCCTCTCCAACTCTTTGCCTTCTTGATATTGCATGCTTGGTTTCTACTCATATACTTACCCATAGCTAAATTTTTATTCTTTATTTGAGTGCTTCTTCTTCATATTTCTAACCTCCTCAGTTAGCCAATGGATTTTCATCCTCAACTCCTGTTGCCATTGTTGCATATTCTCATATGGGTACGAGGAGTAAGACCCGGGCATAGAGTGAGAGTGATATGACACAAGTTTTAAATATGGCATATTTTTTATTGGAGATACAAGAGGCAAAAGATATTTGGAGGGGCTATCAATAAGCTTTTTTAAGTCAATTAACATTCCTTCAGCATGGAATGCTTCTTTGAAAACCAGTGGGAACCGCTTTTCTCCTAATTATTATATGAGGAGGCTAATATTAGGCTCAAAATCTCAGACATAATATATGTATACCTATACATGAGATGGTCTAGCCTCATGAGGAATCCTCCTCCAAGCTCTAGTGAACCAGATATTGAAGTCTATCATTACTTCATAGCTATCCCACTTAATGAACGCAAGTTTTGTAAGAAGCAAGAAGGGATCTATAGGAGCATCAAACATACTAATAAGAGCTTCTACCAAGTCCACCCATGTGTGAATGCTACTCTACTCTAGAGTTTTGAACCATAATAATGCTCTTCCTTTAATGGAGAGAACAAGTATCTTAAGCATGACACCCTCAAAAGTAATATTATGGATGACAGATAAGGAGGCCACATCCCGACAATGTTCCCAAGAAGCCCCTTCAATACCATCATAACTAAGGAGCATTTTTATTGCTACCTTAGGAATACTTTGTGAGATTAATATATTTAAGGGGCATGCATCATTCCAGATAGGGTAAATGATTTGGGCCCTAGAAGCACCAATCCTTTCAATTTTCATGAATCACACCATAAATGTGGAGTTACCATATGAACATACTTTCTTAGCTATTGAGGTCAAAGTTGTTCATCACACCCTAATTCCTTCAAGGTGTTGAAATATTTCAACACAAAAATACAATTGATCTCATGAACTAAATATGTCATATATTTGGAGTCGCCAAGTGATTTTAAGAAGATATGGGTGAATCAAAGTCTCACCAAACTCTAACTTCCTAAAATATGGAAACTCAATGAGTTTCCAAGTAGAGTCACCAAAACTATTGGTTGAAAATTTGGCACTGAGGGCTGGGGTAGACTAGCACCAACATCGAATGGCCACCAGGCCAAGGTGGGGTGATTGATCTCTGAAGAAGGACGGTTCCTTATTTGGGTCTTAGTTACCTAAGACACGAATAGGAAAAGGGAAAAGTGAAGAGGAAAAGGACAAGCAAAATGGGAGGTCATAGCTAGAACTCATAAGGATGGGTTATGGTTGTATCAAGACCCACACACTCTCAACATCGCTAGGAATGGACATAAGCATATTACCTAATATACTACCCATCCAAACTCTCCCTTAGTAGTTGATGCAATAGGGTTGGAAGTGAATTTTGAGACCGATATATTGATGCATGAAATCCAAGATTTAGAATTAGAGTGCTCCTACTCGATTGGCTTGTTGTAGAAATAAACACCCAATCCAAATTATGGATACAAATTCTAGAAACTACCCAGTGACCTCCACAAAATCTAGTTTAGCAGAATTAAATAAGAATCACTCGAGTAGCCAAAGCAAAAATAAGTATTCACACTTAACATAAAAATGCAAAAATGAGAATGGAATTCAAACAGTAATATTTTTTGTATTTATACAATAATGAAGAGTATTAAATGAGAATTGTAATAGCTAACGAGCTGCCTTTGGAAATTTTTGGCAATTTTGGGTACCTTGAGTACATTGCTTTTGCTCAAGTATAGTTGTTGTCATTGATGTCAAAGGAGCTCTTGGTAGTTGTTGTCTTTGATGTCAAGGAGTTCTTGAAGCAATTTGATTTGTTGTCCAAGCATGTGTTTTGATGAAGGTTTCAGTATGATCAGTAAGTTTCTATGTAGCCCAGTTGCAAAAAGATCAAGAAAAAGATAAGTTAGAAAAAATTTGCAGGCGGTTGGTAAAACTGTCGTGATTTCGTGACATGTTTTAGGAGAGAGAAAGCGATGGCAAAAATGTCATGATTTCGTGACATGTTTTAAGAGAGAGAAAGTTTGGGCAAATCTGTCGCAATTTCATGACATGCTGGAAGGCAAAGGCAAAGCAGGAAAAACTGTCACGATTTTGTGACATGTCGCATTTTCGTGACTCGGATGGTGCAGGAAGGTAGAGAAATAAAAGTGTCACGATTTCGTGACATTCTACAAAGGAGACTGTACGAACAAAAAAATGTCGTGATTTCACGACATGGTGTAGAAGAAAGAGTCCGCAGCCAGAAGCATCGCGATTTCGTGATAGGCAGTGAAGAAAGAATATGGAAGCCAAAAGCATCATGATTTCATGACAGGTTGAGATAGCAGCTTGCAGTTGGAGATGGTGTCACGATTTCATGATAGAGTGGTTGATGATGTCAGCAAAAGCAAATGTGTCACGATTTCATGACAAGAGCAAAGAAGAAGGCCTTGCAGACTAAAGCATCATGATTTTACGACAAGAATAATGATGACATCAGCAAAGTCAGGTAGTGTCGCGATTTCGTGACAATAGGCCAAAGAAGGCGCACAACAGGCAGTAGTGTCACGATTTTGTGACAGCAAGCAATACAAGGTGTACGGTAGACAAAGGCATAGCGATATCATGACATGTTTGAGTTTCACACTAGAAAAGCTACAGAACAGAAGAGGCGGTTGAAGTCGACGGAGTTAACCTTTGTCGACGAAGTGTAAGGTTGTGCAACCGACGATTGTTTTAAGGATATACAACCGACTAAGATCAAGAATTTAATCATAAATTATTGCTATAAAAGGAGGACTATTTTTGAGTTTCAAGTATCGAATGTGTGTGTTGAGTTTGTGCAAGTGAAGTCTACTGTGCGCAAAGAGCAGTCGTATCGAATCGATCAAAGTGTGCGTTCGAAGTGCAACTTTTGCAGAAGTAGAGTGTGGGAAGAAGTTCGATCGAGGAGAAGCAGACAGTGCAAAGAAGGTGCTGTTGTGGTTGCATATAGGTGCATAAGTTTCTATGCAATCGAATGCTACAGTGTTTGCGAAGACTGTGTAAAGGTTGGAATTTGATCAAGGGCAGCTGTGATTGCGACTGTGTTCACGCAGTCTATGCAAAGAAAGCAAAGTGCACGAAGTAGATGCTGCTAAAATTGTGAATAGTTGTGAAGGAAAAATAGTGATCAAGTGCTACTATGTTTGTACAGTCTGTGCAAAAGATGTTTACGACCAAGTGCAGTTGTGACAAAGCAGAGAGAAAAGTTGGACAGTATTAAGCAAGCTGTGTTGAAAGTTTGTGAACCATTTTTGAACCAATTTTGAGGATCAGATTGAGGACAGAGATTGATGCAATTTGAGGATAGACTTGTACCAGACCGAAGGACTGTGTTTGGTGTAGACCAGAGGAAAATATAGAGGACATATGTGCTAGGCCGAAGGACTGTGTTTAGTGCATACTCGAGGACCAGCTTTGCGAGTGTCAGAGTTGAGGACAGAGATCTCCAGCCAGAGCAAGGAAGACAAGTATCTTCTGTGGATAGAGTTCTACTTGCTAAGGGCAGATGAGATAGAGGTCTTCTAGAGGATCACCAAGCAAAGCAGAATTATGGGAAGGTATCTCCTTTGAGCCGAGGCTCATAAACATTGTAATCGGGAAGGATTCTCGAGAGGACTTTGATATAACTTTTAGAGGAAAGTTTTATCCATGGAGTAGCCCACCTTGAGTGAACCATGTTAAAATGGGTCTTCTATGTGTGATGCTTTCTGTCTTGTTTAATATTATGTTGATGCCACTGCTATCTGAAATTAAAATTACTAAATGGTTAAGTCTTATACTGTTCACCCCCCTCTCAGTATAAGTTCATGTTCTTCAGGAATGACCAGCATTCCACTATTTATAGACAAATTACAATGAATTTAAAAAATTAACATTAATGGTTCTAGGTGGGAATATAATATTAATGTGATCCGGTACTCAACTAGTACTCTGCTCCTCAAGATGGTGGCATTCTTCTAGAAGGGGGGTAGATGTTGTTGAATTGATTTGAGCCCTTGATATCTTTGTCATTTCTACCCAAATTATTAATGCTTATCTTCTCTATCCCTTTGTTAATTCAATGGTCTTATGATTAGGTGGTGAGTGATTAAAATTAATTATCTTGAAAGTAGTGTATTTCAAATCAATCACCTCTATGTTTGCATGGTTGGTATTGGGCAGATGCAGCATTGAATACCCCACTATTTGAATTTTTGGATGATGGTGGGAGATTAGATGTTGGGAAGCCACTTAGATAACTTCTTTACTACCCATGATATTTTTATGAATAAGGTCAGATATTTCTCAAATTTCCATCCAATCTCATGCTCCAAATTCCCACCCAACGATGGACAGTTACTTCACTATGGGTGGGGTTTAATAATGAAATAATCTTATGTAAAAAAATTGGTTGTTGTGGTGTGATTTGATGAAAAATAAAGTGACTTCTAACAATAATTTCAAAGGACATTATCGTTGTTACATGAACATTTCATGGAGTCGCAACTCACTAGGTCATCAAGCTAATCCCAGTATGAGAGAAATATTGCTAAAAGTAAAAGGGTGCTTAAGAGACTTTCTTAAGACTTTGTGTTGTGATGATGAAAAATAATGATGGTGATGATTTGTTTTCAGATTTCCATGAAAATATTATGCATGAAATATTAAAAATATGATTTTTTCTAGGCATAAAATTCCTAAGTGTGATAAAATTTTGAACAATTGCCTAGGAATTATACCATCGTCGCAAAACTAAATGTTTAACATAATGAAATGAAATAGAAAAGTTTTCATTATTTTTAAAGCATAATTGTGTAACATAATGATTTAACCCATATGCTTTTATGGATTAAATAAATGGGAGATAAAATTATAACGATGGTTTGCGCTAGGCATAGAATTTTAGGTATAGACTTATACCATCATCGCGAAATCCAAAAGAAGAAATTGATGTAATAGTTTTATTGCATAGTTGATTTTTTATTTTGAGATAAAAAATATAAAATGAGGACTTGCACTAGGCATAGATTCCAATTTAGGTTTAGGAACTATACCATCGTTGCGAAAGTCAAAAATATAAATGTGACTTTATTGCTAGATTTTTGAACATGCTTTGAAGGAAATTTTGGATTTTAAAAAAAAATGTATTTAATTGTTTGTACGCTAAGCCAATATTCTCAAGTAAGAAAATAAAATTATTCCAAAAGATTTGCATACATATTTTAAATTATCTTAAAGACAAAATTTAGATTTATAAGGAACCCCATGTGCATATGTGAGTTCATTACCGATCTTGATCTATCATAATGATACAGAATCTCTCAAACACAAATGTGTGTGTAATTGTATTGTTCATTTACCAATTTTGAGCAAGATAATTTGATAAAAGTAATTTGAATTAACCAAATGAGTGTTCATTGACCATGATTTATAGGCATGTAACTGTACCAGACTACTATGTAATTCGGGCCATCAAGAGCTAGTTGATCCATGAGTGGACATAGGTCTGTACAAAAGAAGGTCGCTAATGTGACAGACATATCACCATGCTAGGAGTTACCCAAGGCCAAGCGGGTTGGGCACAAACCACCTGTTATGGGGCTTACCTCACAGTTTTTGAATAATTGAGAATTCCAGAGATTCAAGCTCATTCACCCTTCTTTTCTTTCAAAGTTTAGGGGAAGGGATTTATTGCTTTTTGCTTTTTATTTTCTTTTCTTGACACTGATATAATGCTGAAATATTGCTGAGATGATACAAAATGATAATACTTCTGAATAATTTCTCTTTTTCTCATGATTTTTCTTGCTTTTCTTTTTCTCTTTTTTTTTTTTTTTCTTCCTAGACTAGGGATACTTGCTCATATTGGTTGTAGAGCAAGGGATTTTTATTCTGGGCAGGGATGAGCTTGTCCTTTTGTCAATTCTCAAAGATTCTAGACCATGTGCATGATAGGATAGCAGGGGAGAATTTTCGCTCAAGAGACCACTTCTACTGTGTAGCATCACTTTGAATTTGCAATGAAATCATTTTAATGTGAAAAGGTGTACTTGGTTCAAGTAAATAACAAGATTAGTTCTCTATGCTCAAAACTTTATTTAATTCAACTGTGGACTTCGATATAAGAGATATTAATAATCATACCAAATAAGATCAAGATATTTATTCTTGTGAGTGTGAAAGTGAGGGATTCCAAATAAATGCTAATTTATCCAAAATAACTAAAAATATAACTGCAATACTTCAAGAATTGACAGGTGCAAAAATAGAAGATGTTTTTGAGGATTTTGATTTTTTTTTTTTATATTTTAATTTTAATTGATGAATTAAGATAATACATAATATTATTGTTTGTGAAATTTTTATATGAATTACTAAAATAAGACAATATGTATAATATAGACAGTGATGAAATTACCATATTTATGCATAATAGCGCTTAAGATGCATAATGTTCATAGGTTATTTAAGATATTTACCATCTAAGGTAGCTAATCTGTATGCTCTCGATCCAAAATTAGCAGTGATAATATATGGCCCAAGCCAGTTAGGCTCAAATTTACCTTTAACATCTTTAGTTGCATTAGTATTTTTTTTATTTTCTTTTAAGACGAGGTCATCGATCTCAAAGGATCGGTGATGAACTTTCTTGAGATATGCTCGTTTGAGCTTGTTTTGGTAGGCACGAAGATGCTCCAAAGCATTAATGCCCTTCTCATCTAGGAGTTCTAGCTGACTAAATCTGCTAGCACGGTATTCATCTCCTACTTTAGTATCTTGAAGTAGCAGAGCCAAAGAAGAAACTTCTAATTCAAAGGGAAAATCAGCTTCAGCGCCATAAACCAAAACAAAAGGTGAAGTGTCCGTGGGAGTATGAATGCTAGTTCGATAAGCCCACAAAGCAGGATATAATTTAATGTGTCAATCACGGCCAAATTTATTGACCAGTCTTTTGAGGATTTTAATTAATGTTTTATTAGATGCTTCTGCTTGGCTATTACCCTGAGGATAATAGGGAGTGGACCAACGATGTTGAATTTTATATTTTTGACATAGTTTCTTTACATATTTGATTTTAAAACAAGTTCCATTATCTAAGATGAGATTTATAGGGATTTTGAACCTACAAATAATTTGATTAAAAATAAATTTGGAAACTTGAGTTCCAGTGCAAGAAGCTAAGGGCATAGCTTCGACCCACTTCGTAAAATACTCGGTGGCGCTTATGATAAATTTGTGTCCATCAAATGACACAGGATTGATTTTTCCAATGATGTCTAAGCCCCATTTGGAAAAGGGCCAAGGATATGAAATATCTTGCAGTTCTTGTGTAGGTGCATAGACAAGGTCAACGTATTTTTGGCACTTGTTGCAATAGCGCACGTAATCATGTGCATCATTCTCCATGGTAGGACAAAAATATCCTATCCTAAGGAGCTTCTTAGCAATGGCGCTACCACTAAAGTGTCCCCCACAAGATCCATCGTGGGCTTCACTCAAAGCTGATCTAGACTCTTCTAGATTCAAACATCTCAGTAGGATACCTTCAAAATATCTCCCATATAAGGTATTGCCAATTATGACGAAGCGACTTGCTCGTCTACATAATAACCGGCACTATTTTCTATTAAAACCTTCAGGGAAGGTCCCATTTTGAAGAAAATTAAGGATATCAATGTACCAAAGTTTAGGAGTAGTTTCATTTATTAGGAACATGTCCAAAGGTTCCAAGCATGATTTAATTGAAGCAGGTTCCTGGAGTCGACGAATAATGATGGTAGCATATTTGTCATCTAACTCCAAGGGTAAAAGAGATGCAGCTGCGGCCATGGCATCAGTCGCACGATTGCTAGTTCTAGGAATAGATTCCAAGGTAATTTGATCAAATAAAGATATTAATTGTAATACATATGCTTTATATGGGCACAATTTATCATCTCTAGTCTGATAAACATCATTAATTTGATTTATAATAAGTTGAGAATCACCAAAAACTAATAGATTTTTAATTTTTAGTGTCAGGGCTGCTCGTAATCCAAGGATGAGAGCCTCATATTCAGCAGTGTTATTAGTATAGGCAAACGTTAATTTAAAGGATAGAGGTATGAGATGTTTCTGTGGAGATATTAAAATAATACCTGCACCAGCCCCACTCATGCATCGGGCTCCATCAAAGTATAAGGACCATTGCTCTGAATGATCTACCTCCATTTTAAGGCATTCGTCAAGAAACTCAATGACAAGGGGATGGGTGGATTCTAAGGGTGCAGTAGCTAATTGATCTGCTATGATTTGATCCTTAACATACTTTTTTCCTATAAAAATGAGTTCAAACTCACTTAGCACAAGAACCCACTTTGTTGTGTGACCAGATAAATAAGGTCAATGCATGAGATACCGCAAGGGATCGGATTTAGCAATAACATATGTTTTCTGACTGAGCATATAATGGTGTAGTTTATGTGTAGAAAATACGATTGCTAGACATAACTTCTCTAATGTTGTGTAGCGGGTTTCATAACTAATTAATTTTCTGCTAATGTAATAATTAGCACGCTCTCTTTTCTCATCATCAAGTTGAGCTAACATAGCTCCTAAAGCAAAATCTGAAGCAGAAATATACAAGATAAATGGGTGATCAAGTTTAGGTGGTGAAAGTACAAGTGGGTTAAGAAGATATTGTTTGAGGAGTTCAAATGCTACCTGACATTTGTCATCCCATTGGAAAGAGACATCCTTCTTAAGAAGCTTAAGAAAGGGTCCAGTTTTATCTGCCAGCTTATCGATGAAGCGACGGATAGCTTGAAGCTTACCTTGTAGACTCTGTAATTCAGATATATTTGTAGGTGTGGGTATATCAGTGATAGCCATAATATTGAGAGGGTCAATTTCGATGCCATGTAAAGAAACTATAACCCCGAATAATTTACCTGATTTAACTTAGAATATACATTTGGCTAGATTCAATCGGATAAGATATTCCCTTAACCGATCAAATATTTTTCTCAAGTCATCTAAATGGTCATCTTCTTCAGTAGAACAAGCTATAATGTCATCTACATAATCATGTAGTATATCATGCATCATATCATGAAATATATAAGTCATGGCTCGTTGATAGGTTGCACCTACATTCTTCAACCCGAATGGCATCACTTTCCAATAGAAAGTCCCCCAAGGGTTAATAAAGGTTGTTTTAGCCTAATCTTCAGGAGCTATCTTGATCTGATTATAACCAAAAAATCCATCCATTAAGGATATCATTCCACTCCCATCAGTAAAATCAATGATCTGATCCATATTGGGAAGGGTAAAATCATCTTTAGGGCATGGAACATTAATATATCTAAAGTCTGTACAAACCCTAACCTTCGTAGTTTCTTTCTTAGCTACTGGAACTACATTTGAGATCCATTCAGCATAATCAATGGCTTGTATAAAAATAACATTTAGGAGTTTTTCTAACTCCCATTTGACTAGTAAGGCCACTTTAGGATGCATTTTCCTAAGTTTTTGTTTAACAGGTTTAGCATCCGGGTGCACTACTAGGTGATGCATAACTATAGAAGGGTCTAAAATTGGCATATCTTCATATGTCCAAGTAAAGACACCTTCATATTCTTTAAGAAATGCAATGTATTTATCCTATTTTTCTTGACTCAATTCTGATCCAATGTTGATTATGTGACGGTTATCCTCAGTTCCAATGTTAATTTTTATGACATTTTCTACTTCCAAATGTAGATCTCTTCTCAAAATTAGGTGGGGCGGGTGAAACGCCCAATTCTTGTAATTATTCCAAGGTTAGATTGGATAATTAGTATTGAGGAGTCATGGCCTCAAGCTGGGCTATACTAGGTATAGAGCCATCAAAATAAAATCCATTATGTAATAATTCCTCAACGAAGACATCATGAAAGATATCTCCCTCCAACTCATCATCAGATTTAGCGATCATCTCAGGATAAGCTATAGATAGCATATTACATGTGAATGTCTTATTTATTAAACACAAGGCATCGCGTGCATCTAAATAATCTTGGTAACATATAAGTTGGTCATCATCCTCAAATGGGAATGGCTGACCCTTACTAGGAAATAGGACCACACCACATCGGGCGGGTCACGCTTCTACCTTAAAATGTTCTTTCATACCATTATGGAAAGGTCCCAAACCTTTCCCTTTATATCCCAATTTAAGCATTATAGGTTTGGCTTTAATATATTCATTAGTAAAATAACATCGAGCATATCCATCATAATGAGTTTTGATGTTTTTGGGTATTCTACCCCAATCATATCCCTTATAAATAAAGGCATAGCTCCCGACTTGGTAAATACTTCCCATAGGCTGTGGGAGGCCCAAGGTATGAGGATATGGTGGAAAATTATTTAAAATAAGGGAATATTGCATAGAAGCATTCGTTTCTTTTGATATAAGGATTTTAGATAGATCGGGTAAGAGCTCGTCAATAAGAGCATAAGAGGTAGAAGTAACATTCCCTACGTCTTCTGATGTTAAAAATATGACTTTGATGGATGTAGACGGTGTAGAGGTGTCGATAGATGGGTCTATTATAGGTATGGAAGTTATATGGGTAGAACAAGAGACATTGGTTGTGATATTAGGATCTTTCTTAGGTCCTAATGTGATTTATTTAGAAGATGGTTGAGCTATATGTGAAGGTGCAACTGATGGAGAATAAGTAGATGACTTTGTGGGTGTGAGTTTCACATGCTTAGATGGATAATGAGAATTAGGATGTGTGGATGATAGAGCAGGGAAAAATTGAACTCCAATAGGTTCTGCCAAAGCACACATATCAAAGGATCTTGGATCACCATGAATGGTAATCAATTGATTCTTAAATTCAAACTTAACACATTGATGTAAGGTTGAGGGAATAGCTCGCATTGCATTGATCCAGGGATGACCCAAGAGTATATTTTACGATGCAGGGCAATGTACAATAAACACAGTCGTATCCAAGGTTCTCGGACCAACCTGTAGTGGAATGGTAATAATGCCACACGTTTCTTGTGTTTTGTCATTGAAAGCTTTTATGATCATATCAGTTCTTTTCATTTCCTCACTTATAAATCCAAATATTTGGTAGAAGTCGAAAGTGCAAATATTTAAAGATGAACCATTATCAATCAAAACTCGTTTGACTGCTACATATCCAATTAAAGCAGTAATATACAAGGGGTTATCTTTATGTAAACTATGTTGAGGTATGTCTCTATCCCAGAAGTCGATACAATCAAATTCACAAGTTATTATAGTATTGGCCATGGCTTCTGGTTGAATGTCTTGTGGTACCATCATCTGGCTTAATGTGAGCATTAATTCATCTCTATGTGTAGGAGAAGATCTTAAAATTTCCAAGAGGGAAATTCTAGCTGTAACATTTGATAATTTTTCATTAATATTATAAGGAGGTTTAGGTTGAACATTAGGTGCATGATTCCCTTTATTAGGAACCTTCAAAACAAATGGAGTTGGTCCATCATTCTGAATTTGATCTTGTTGATAATTTTGAGCCTCTTGTCTAGTAACAACTCTGATGGTACCCACAATATTATTCTACGGATGATGAATGGGTCTTGGTCTAGCATTTATAGCTAGCTCATTATAAATTAATCGGTGAAACGATGGTCTAGTAGTGACTCTTCTTGGAAATGGCTCTTCTGGAACCATATAACTTGTGATAGGGTGAATAGTATCTGATTCATCTTTTGAACTATTCGATTGATTTGATGTGATTTCCATATCACTCTCAGTCTCATATTATGTATCACTAAGATCAGGGATCTGAATATTATATAGAGGCCTGGTTGTAACCATGGATAAAGTAGTGTCGAAGATTTCCAGATCATGAGTAGGTAAATGCCCGCTAATAGTTCCTACATATCGGGCAGGAGGAGGGACATTATGATGTTCAATTTGATTAGCTACATCCTTACCATGTTTTGGTAAGGGATGTTGAAAGATGTCCAATGACTAATTGGCATTCTGATTCGGGTTTTGTGGGGTGTTTTTTTGAACATTATTAGGAGGATTTTTCTTAGGTTGAAAGGCTTGCACCTCCATCTCATTATTATCAATCAAGTCCTATATTTTATGTTTTAATATTTTACAAGAGTTGGTAGTGTGTCCAGGTCCTCTATGGAAGTCATAGTGTAAATATGCTTTGTATCCGGGTATAGTTGGATCAGGTTCCCGGATATTTGGTAATTGAATCAAACCTCATTCTAATAATTACGATAGAATAGTTGATAAAGGTTGATTTAACCTAGTAAATTCTTGAGGAGGTTTATCAGGAGGTTTCAGTACAAACTTCTTTGCTATCTTTGCAGCATTAACATTAGCAATATTTTGGCTATCGGTGACTCCATCACCCACAACTTGTTTATTCTTGTATTTATTTTTGGATGTTTTCTCATCGTCTTTCTTTTTAATTTGGCCTTTCCTAATGATAGTGTCTTCCACTCTTCGGGCTAAGTCTATAGCCTGATCAAAGGTGGTCAAGGTAGCAGTTGATAATTCGTAAGATAGTTTCTCTTGTAAATTATTAATAAAGATGTCCAACATCTCCCTATAAGGTAAAACAAAGTGCAATATTCCTATCAACTCTCTCCACCTAGCGATGAAATCAGCAAAGCATTCATCTTTGTCCTATTTTAAGTTATACAAATCTTTAATGGTCACATGTCTTTCGATGTAGGCACTAAATTTATGAACAAAAGAATCGGCAGTTTCTTCGAAATTCCTCAAAGAATTAGTGGGTAATTGATAATACCACTCTAATGCCATTCCTCCCAAGCTTTTTGGGAACATTTTTAGTAATAACAAGTCATCATGTGATATATCATGACATGCTATCCTAAACATACGAAGATGCTCTATGGGATCTTTGGTTCCTTTATATATGGGAAGAACAGGCATAGGAAAATGTTTAGGATACGGTTGTGCTACAACTATAGGATCTAAAGGCTGACTACACATCTCTCGATATTTGTACGAGGGATGGTAGGGATCTATCTGGTCCATGCGGGAAACTAGCTGTTTCACCATGGTTTCAAGATTACTAGTGTGTCCACCATATTGGTTCGGTGGGACATAGGTATGGGATCTATGAGTGTATGATGGTGTAACATAAGGATTAGATGCTATATTGCTATTATGCAAAGTGTTGGTAGGAAGAGTATTATGAAGAGGATTTGTAATAGTATTATGTTGTACCCCAGATTTTTGGTAATTGGTGTTTGGTTTTGTTTTGGATTTTTGTTGATTTGAGGTATGTTGATCAATAGCTTGGCGAAATAGAGTAGTAAATGATGGTTTCTTTTGTGCGGGAATGTCCCTAGGCTTGTTAACAGGCACTTTAGATTTTTGAGTAGCCTGTTGTTGTTGCATGTTCTAGATCACAGCTGCCATATCCAAATTGGATGGTCTAGCCCGATCACTCTCTTGATCAATAAAGGACAAGGGATTAGTGCATGTTTGAAATATGTCTTCTAGAGTTGCTTGAGTTTCACTAATTCAATCCTTGTCCATATGGACTACTCTATTAAAAACACCAATATTAGTATTAATGAACTTCCAAAATTGTTCCATGTT
This sequence comes from Wollemia nobilis, assembly GCA_028583015.1. Classification (NCBI taxonomy): domain Eukaryota; kingdom Viridiplantae; phylum Streptophyta; class Pinopsida; order Araucariales; family Araucariaceae; genus Wollemia; species Wollemia nobilis. The sequence continues at coordinate 685,859 of JAQPPZ010000480.1, forward strand.
TTCAAAAGTGATAGCTCCTCTTGGAGACATTTTAGGGGATGAGGATCCTTCCTCTCTATTAGTTTCTTCTTGTTCATTTCCTATAGCAAGCTCTTCTTCTTGCTAGTCTAGGATTTCTTCTTCCTGAACTTGGTCCTCAAGAGGGACATTTTGGTTAGTTAATGGTCTTCCTAACCAATCTTCATCTTCTTTAGTTTGTTTTCCATTCCTAAGTCTAGGCATTGTGCTAAACTTAGGTTTTAGCAAATATATATACTTATATATATATATATATATATATATATATATATATATATATATATATATATATATACGGTAGGGTTGAGAGGTATATATTTTAACTATATACCTACTACAATACTTTAAAAGGGAAATGTTTTGTTTTTGTTTTACTTGTTTTTGTTTGATTATATTATTATTTTACGAGAAAAAAATAACAAACAGCATGCTAGTTGCAAGAAATAACAATAGTAAAAAGAATGACTTAGTTTTCTATGAATAGTTTATGGATATCATTGATAGGGTCAAGTTCATCGAGAGTCATGAAATGCTCCTCTTTAAATTGGAAGTGGTTTTTCAAGAATTTGACAAAGTGTGCTATGGTAATATGATCTACTTAAAACTCTGACTTGTAAAAATAAAGTTCATGGCAATACTCTCGATACAATACAGCTCTAGGAATTTTATTCCATATTTTTCTATCCGTAAGAATGACTTTTTGATCCTCTATACAAGTTAGAAATTTATGTACTACAACTGCATTCTCAAGGTACTCCTCAAAGGTGTATAATTTTGAAGACACAAGTGCTCTTTTATCTGCTAACCACCTATGGCAAGCTCTCTAAATTTCATGATACAAAATCACCTGATCAGGATCCAGGATTCTATCTAGGACAAACCTCTTAATTTGCCTAAGTTCTACAAATCTGGATTCAATAATACCTAATCTCCTATCAAGTTCGTCCCATAAATATTGGGCTCTATTTGTTTGAGGTACTCTAAGCACAAAAGTAATCTCTATGGCTGTTAATTGATTTTCAACATTTATGGTGATAGCTTGTCTTCTATTATAATCTACCATCTAAATATGATATGCAAATTTAACTGTTTTCTAATGATTCTAGATGTTCTTAATAATGTTTTTTTTTTTTATTGTTTTCAAAAGGTGTTTTAGTTTCACGTCAAGTTCACCAAAATGTATCGCCCAAATTTTTTGCACCCTTACCTTTAGGCTAAAGGATTCATGCCCAAAAGGGGGATACGAGAAGGATGGGACAATACCTCAGACAAAGAGGCCATTTGAAGGTCATGCCTCTCAAGGGAGGGGTATAAGGATGAATTTTTGATGGATGGTGAGGTTCACCAGGAAACTTTGAGTGGCATTTTCCATGCCTAGGTCGAGAATGGGTTTGATGTGTTCATTTTATGTTCAATCATTCAGATTCCTAGGTTGGCCAAAATGAATCTAAGCTATTCTATATGAAATTTCTAGTTTATATGAAAACAACAAACATAAATGAATCCTAAATACAAAAAATATCTAAAATGGAGAAGAGTGCACCTGATTTATGATGTCTGATGAATATTTTGAAGCTTGTAGGAGTCCAAATCGTCCTGGATATGACAGGATTATCTATAATTGTACAGAATCATCTAGATCACAGGAGATCATCTGAGATCAGCCAAGATCGTTAGTGACCTGACGAATTCGTCAGACAAATTTGTCAAAAACCTGCAATCATGAAAACAGACACCAAAAACCAAAAATACAATTGCAAGAATGATACAAAATGATAGAAATAAGAATATAAATGCTTAAATGATAAATATTGATATCAAATCAAATGGGATGCAATTTTTTAATAATTTATTTTGAATTTTATCATGCAAATATGCTAAATGAGGTGAACTCCAAGATGCAGAATAGAAGTGAATTAATCTAATGCACAATTAAATAAGAAAAAGAGATAGAGAATGCAAACTCAAGGCTCTAATTACCCCCAATCTGAACTGTAGTCAAAATCATCTGCAATCATACGAGATCCTCGTCGATCTCAACAGAATCATCCAAAATCATGGTTGAATCACCTGCGACGATCCGAGCTTCCTTCGACTGAAACACAGTGAGATCCTGCAATAAAACTTGAAAACACAAATGCAAATGATGGGGGATAGGATGTTCTAACACAACAGAAGCTAAAGTTGCAGGGAAATGATCAACCAGGGGGATAAACTGGGAAAATCCCAAGTTTATATAGGATTAGAAGGAGGTTAGGAGGTTAGGGATCATCCCAATCTGGGAGATCTCCAATGTAGGAATCTCCAACCGCATAGACACGCTTCTGCCCGAGTTGGAGAAGTTGTTGAAACATAAGCTAATTATGAAAATTCGGTTTTGGGATGAAATTGTCTGGACGTTATGTTCTAGACGAATTCATTTGATTTGGGATGATATCGTCAGATCGGCGACGATATCGTCCAACGGTCAAAACAACTTCTAAAAAAGGCATGAAAAATGAGATGAGCGGTTAACAGGCAACTTCAGGGATAAAATTCAAATTTTTTATCTTTTACTGAGGGTTTAACTGCGCCAATTTTAGGGTGCTACACTTAGTGAAAAACTTTAGTGAGGTGGGGTTTGAATAGACAAAATAGGTGGTGATATCAATGGTTTGATACATTTTTTTCATAATAAAAATTTGAGAATGTGAAAAAGGGGGTTTAATCAAATGAATCACTAGAACTTAGGGCCTTCTCAAAATAATGCTAGAGATAATGGGAAAATATAGGGTTTTGGATTGTGTGCAAAGGAGAAAAATAATAAACCCTAATAAAATGAAATACCAGTGAGTTTACACCTAGTAGAGAGAACGTTTTATAGGTAATTTGGCCTTGCCTTGTGCATGTGGTTGGATGATGGTCCAAAATCAAGGATTGAGTGACCATATTAGCATTCTTTTTTAGCAATCCTTTAGAAGTTGACACTTTGTTGAAATTAGAGGAAATAGAAACTTCAATTCTTTAGCTCAATGTGGTTAGGGTTTCAAAATTTCTAGTTTCAATGATTCAGGTATTTCACATACTAATGTTGAAAGGTTTTCATAGAGCTTCCAACAAATTGATACATTTTATTACATAGTAGAGGATGAGGGTTCATAGTAGTAGGTTTTAGAGACCTTAGAGATTCAAGGTTTACAAAGACAAAGTGTAAAAATACCCCTCGACTCTCTTATTTATAGTTTATCGATCACCTATCTTTATGCATGCAACATTAACTCATTTATCCTTAAATACATTTGTTTTGGCATGTGCACTTTATCAATAGTTTGACAAAATTTTAGATGATGTCATCATGACATCATCACCTCTTTTAGATTTATCTTTCCTTCCAACATCAAAAAATGGTGCTAGATCATGTTGGCATCATCAAGTACCTTCATAGTCTATAAGGTTGATCAATAATGTCATCAATAGGATGACATTATCTGATCTTCTACCTTTGTTTCTCCTGAGTGTTAGGCTTTTTGGCCTACATCAACATGGCATGCATTACATTGTATAATAAGTTGTATTATTTACTTGATAAATTGACATTGGGAGGAGTTAGAATTTATATTTTTAAAATCAATGAATCATAGTATCCGCTAAATTATTATGTCATCCTTTGGCAAAAAACTCGGCAAAATATTGTTGATGTTAATATGACACCACTCCCTGAATCTAGTGAATCATTGGAAATATATGATGAACTAATAAAATATTGATTTTTATAAATTTAAGCTCACTTTGATCCTTTTTATGATTCTTGTCTTTTGGTTAAACTAATTTATGCTAGAAAGGAAATTTAGAAGAAGGGAACTAAGTATTTATTTTGAGAATTTCACTTTGTAGAGAAGGGATAGTTTTTTAAAAGGCCAAAAAAGGAAAAAGTGAAAAATGAAGTAAATAGAAAAAATGGAATGTTATGTACATATTTACAAAGCATTCTTATTTTTGCATGCCTTAATGGGACATAGGTACTACATTTTGACTAAGATAGGTAACATCCTTCCTTCTCTTATGACCAACTTATAAGAATTAGGTGCTTGAATCTTGACAATTTGATAAGGTGAACTCTAGAATGAATTAAATTTTCCATGTTACATTAGTGTTGTACCATACTCATATTATTTCATTACTCTCTTCCTCTCTTTGAATTACACATCTTTGGCCTTCCTATCAAACCAATTTTTGGTGATCAATTGATAATGTACAAATAATTTGAAGGTAATTTTTTCTTCCTATAACTATAGTATCATATTGAAATGGCATTGCATAGCTAAAATATTTGTTCTTTGAGTTCTAACTACTAGGATATCTGGTATAAATGGATTTCTAAATTTATGGGTGGCATTGCTTCTTTCCTAAACACTAGCTTGTAGGGAGAGGTCCTAATAAAAGCATAGGGATCCATTGATTTCTTTAAGTTAGTATGTTGATCTTCTTTTCACTCAGTGATTGTCTTGTTTAGGATTTTGATCATCTTCTTATTTATAAACACAACCAAACCATTTTCTTATGGATAGTAATTTGAAGAGGTATTTAGGAGAAACCCATATTCAAGAGCAAATTGAAGCAACTTTTCCCTAGTAAATAGAGTGGTTTTATATGTGATAATTGTTGAGGGTACTCCAAATCTAGTTATAATGTCCTCCATTATTTGTATGGTAGCTTCTTAGTTTTTGTATTTTATGGGAATAGCTTCTACCCATCTAGTAAAATAATTATTTATTGTCATAACCCAACCATACCCTACACCAAACATAGGACTGATTTTTCCAATAAAATATAGCCCCCATTATTGAAAAGGTTCCATCACCAAAATAGTTTTTAATGGTATAGGGGACCTTTCCTTATTTTATCCCTACATAAATGGAACGCCATAATTCACCCACTAAAAGTAGTCTATGAATATAGTTATACAATGGTATTATCTTGTGTGATGGCTTGGTTAAAAGGAAGAATACTTTGATTATATATTTCTTATGAATTTCAATGTATATCTTTCCTTTATTAAAAGCCATCAACTAAAAACAAGAGGAATTCATATGTTCCTTGTATTTTGCAATTGATTTTTGAGTTGAATTTTTCCTTGTAAAGATTCTACCCTACAAATTGTCAATTTTATGAAGAACTAATACAAATATGGATAATTTTGGCAAGAAAGCATATAGTTAGAAATATTTTTTAATAGTAGAATTATAATAATCATGCTTATTTTATTTTTATTTTTGAATTACAATGGGTCTCTTTATAGTTTGTAGCATAGACACCTAAAACGTGTCATGCTTAGGGGAGCTACTCACATAGACACATTCATAAGATCAGATGACATAATCTTGGACTTTCCAAGCATCAACAAGTGGTTCTCACCACTCATTTGGGGCCTTTTCAAGCCATCCAAGCCTAGCCGCTCAAGCCAAGAGTGACCAGATCCTAGCCGCTCAAGCCTAGAGCGGCCAGACCTTAGCCATTGTAGATGACAATGGCCAGATCTTAGTCATTGTAGACGACAGTGGCTAAACCATAAAAGTAGTTTTACTAACAAACAGGCCTAATCACGGGGGAAGTGGTAGTCTGCATGCAATAAAGGTGAGCGGGAGTAACTTTGCATTCCTTTTCATGACCAGTTCACATAGGAGACTTGAGTTTGCATTTAGACTTTAGTTAACTGGCCTCCAAACATAGACAAAGGACAAAAGCTTCTCATGCTAACGACCATTTCGCATAGGAGACTCAAGTTGGCAGTTATATTTCAGTTAATTGGCCTCCAAACATAGAAAAGACAAAAATCTTCTCATGCTAACTCTCACTACGCATGAGAAATTCATTCCTAGGGCTTGGACATAGACCTAGGGTTTCACACTATAAAAGGTGCAAGCCTAAGAGCACCAAGGATCTATCTTTTTATCGATATTGGAAGAGAGGAGAGACATATTTTATCTAAGAGATATTTATCTAGACAATTTATCAAGATAGGTCATTGAGGAGAGCTTTCGAGACTTGGAGAGTTCCCTTGGAGATCACGTGTATGATGAAGCCCTGACATATTGGAGAGCATAGCAACCATTATTTCAACATCGGATACAAGCTTTGATCCATAGCTTTGGAGCAAAGAGGATGAGAGTCACTTTAGCGACCGTTATCTTGGACAGTGGCCTACAGGCTTAGCTTAGGGTTTTAGACATTAGATTCATTATTTTAGCATATCATTAGCATAGCATCATTTCATTTTGCATTCATAGCATTAGTCTAATTTGCACTTGCTTTCATTTGTTATATTCATTACTAACAACCTCATCCAGGGAGGTATTCTCGGACATCTAAGCGTGTGTTGTTGTTTCATTGCTTACAGGGCCACAAGTTCATCGGACGAAATCTGCAACATACGAGAGCAAAAGGGATCCCTCTAGGAAATAGGCCTAGAGAAGGAGGCATCTATAAGCCCTCATACATTTTTATGTGCGAAACCAGGAAGCTTTTTGAAAGTGCACCACCTCTTCGCGAAAGAGGCACTCTTTACCTATTTGTAACCTTATTGTATCAAAATGGGTATCCCTAAGAGGGACCGACATGTAACCGGGTTTCAATATAAATAAAGAGATCCATATTTGTTATTTTTATGTTATATGCTTTTCATTGTCTTCCATTTCATTTTGGGTTTTTAATACATTGCAAGTAGCATAAAAAGAGTGGTGCATGCATCCCGAGGTCGCTACAGATGGCGATCATGGTGGGACCTCCACTGATTTTTCATTTGCTATCAAAATACTAACTTAGTTTTATGTGTAGGTCTAGCCACTCTGAGCTACAGTGACCAAAAATCAACCGCTCTGAGCTACAGTGACCAATAAATATTTAGCCGCTCCCACTAACAGTGGCCAAGAATCAGCCACTCTGGTCAACAGCGGCCAGAATTGGAGAGTAGAAGAGGACAAAAACAAGGTTCTTTGAGCTGGATTAGAGGTTGGTACAACCTCTATGATATTCTACAACTTTCTATTTACTTATGTGTGTCTAAAATAGAGAACTTAAAGCACATTTATGTTTGGAAATTGAAAGAATAAAAGGAGAAAGAATTAAGCATTTTGCATATCTTAGATCTTCTTTTAAATTTCCACTAGGCATTGCTAGGAACAATGGCTTATGCCTAAAAATTTTACCCTAGAATCCAACGTGCTAGACATTGTATGTTGTTTGCTTGCTTTGAGGCCCTACTAGAGGCCATAGTTGCATGAAATAAAGTGCGCTCATACAAATCATAGTAGTTCATGCATATTTCTGAATATTGAAATGTATTTTTGCACTTAGGCATATAGGAAAGACTCATTGCTGCTATATGATGCACTTTATGTTATGCAAGCTTAAAATGAACACCACACATGCACATCTCATTTAAACATTGGGGAGTTGGATTTCATCACCAACCTTCAATTCAATCCAGTGACATTGGAATTCATCTCCTTCCACTAGTTTACCCCCTAGAGCTTCCTAGAAATGGATTGAGAAACTTACTTATAGTGATACTAAGTTACTTGTGCTCAAACTATCTCCCACTATTGGAACAATCATTGGTTCAGAGTGGAAGAGCTAGGAAAACCCCCACTAGGTCTTCAATGGTGTACCCTAGCTTCTTTTGAGAAAATCATGTTTGGCATGGGTGTACTTGATTGTCACTATGGATGAGTCTTCTCATTCTTAATCCAAGAACAAGAGCAAGAAATCGAAAGAACAACACATCAAAACACACCAAATAGTTTAGGGCACACTTAAATCGATAATCAAGATAAACATTTGTTTGGTATTGTGTGGCTATTCCTAAATTACAACTCAAAAGATCAATTCATAGACAACATGGTCAAAACAAGAAGTAAACACCCTCGGTATGATACCGAGGGAGAGACTGAAGCAACTCATACCCATAGGCGGAGTCATAGTAACATTGAATGACCTACCCATAAGATCATGAGACGTAGCTCCATGAGCCTAAGGGGTGATAACTCAACCCTTGGGGGATCTCCTCGAGAAACCCCAAGTAGGGAACCACATCATGGAACAAAGTCACATAGACAAAAAGAGGCTTCACAGCCATCCTCATCAAGGAGACATGAGGAGACCTCAAGGGCCTCCTCTAAACACACAGAAACATCTCAAAGATGTGAGGAAGCTTCAAGGGCTTCCTCCTCACATGGACATAAAGAAGGTTCTAAAACTCATTCTTCACATAGGGATGATGAGACTACTACATCTCCATCCACATGGAGAAAACATGTCACCACAAAGCCCTCTTCATCAAGAAGGCAAGCAAGAGTTGCAACACCTCAAGATTCACAAGAAACATATGAAATAGGTCTACCCACTGAAGGGCAGGAAACTAGAGCTACATCTAGTCATGGGAATCAGATAGAAGAAACCCTTCACACAAAAGGAAATATTCCCATAGACTATGACCTCATAGGAGTGAATGGCACCCCACGGGACCAGCCATGGAAAACAAGATAGCTAGATGGGTTGGATCGGTTTCCTACATGACCAACTCAAAGAACTGTAGCTACTGAGAACTCTGCATCTGGAAGCTCATAAACTATGACTTCTAAACACATCTCTCAGTCTAGGGGTACCTCAGAGTGACCCCATAGTAGATGCACAGAGTCTGATCATAGGGATACTCAATAGTACACTGAACAAGTCACATTAGCTAGCAAGAGTACAGGTACAGTAGAAACCTCCTCGAGGAATCTATGAGTCAAGACAACAAGAACAGAGTCAGATAAACATGAGTCTTCTATGACAGCACAAACTGACCATATGAGGTAGTTATAAAATGCATTACGTAAGGAGCGAGAGCTAGTGGAAGCTCTCAAATAGGATAAACAAAGAGAAAGACTCTTGCACCAACATGAGCAGTGCTTAAGAGAGCAAGTTGAGTGGCTAGCTCTTAGCAATTTATAGACAAATGGTGATAACCACCAAATAACTAGATGCATTGACTCACCTAAGGAGAGGTGCACTAGACAAGATATCCCACAATGAAATCACCCACCAAACCATGAATGGAATCCAACTAGTGGGGAAAGGGCAAACATAACAAACCAGGATCACAATCCTGAGTCCCCTCATAGGAGGGAGGAAAATAGAACAAATCAAATGGATAGAGAGTTACCTCCATTGCCACTATGAGTAGGCCTACAAGAGGAGGAAATCTATGCATCAAAGGTATTTCAAGAAATTTCTAAAAATATAAAAGCCTTTGAGAAACAAGAGGCAGCTAGGAACTCACCAACATTGAGAAAAATACACAACCAACCATTGTGCCCATCAATCCCTAGCCCTCCATATCCTAAGCACTTTGAGATGCCTAGGTTAGAAAAATTTAAGGGTGAAGAGGATGCACAAGAGCACGTCACCAATTTTATCAATGCATATTTTCATCTTGAAGACAATGATGCTCTCATGCTAAGAACATTCATAATGACATTTTTAGGTGCTGCCACTCAATGGTTCAACCAACTACCTAAGCATAGCATAACCAACTTTGAACAACTAGTAAATGCATTCCTAAAGCATTTCTCCTTTGGTGCTAAGAAGAAGGTGAACCTTTCAGACCTGGCCAACTTGAAACAGTATGATGATGAGCCAGTAATGGATTATGGGAATAGATGGAGAAAAGTCATGGTAAAATTATCATTCTCCATTCCCATAGAAGAGATCATTCGCATGTTCACCAAAAGTTGTTCTAAACACATCTCCCTCTTGCTACAAATTCAGTAGTATCCTTCATTTGAGGAAGCTTTGGCACAGGCCAAACTCATCGAAGACATAAAAGTAGATGAGGGAACCATTAAACTTCAAAACAAAAAGGAGTGGAACAAGAATGGTAAGAATGACAAGTACAAGTAGAAGCAGGGCAACCCTGCTCTAGTCAATCAAGTCGTATTGGCTACACCTAAGGATGGGGGTGCACAACAACCCTAGAACTATCAAGCACATCCCCTGCCAGCCAATTACGACCAAAGGAACAATCAGGGGTGAAACAGAGAATGCAAGCCACCTCGCTATTTCATGCCTCTGACAGAATCAATGCAATCAATATTTAATCAGTTGAGCGAGGCCAGGAGGATCAGATTTCTTGATATACCTCTTATAGATCCCAACCATCCTAAGCCAAAAGGATATAGGGAAGATCAATTTTACCCTTATCATAGGATACCGGGGCATGACATTGAGGCTTGCATTGGTTTTAAGCATCAAGTGCAAAACATGATTGAGGTGGGAGAACTCAAAGTTGACAACCCACTGGCTCTCGATAATAGAGACATGGGCATATACAGAAACCCGTTGCCCAATCATGAGGTCCCTAGAGAGCAAGGGGCCCAAGTCAATCAGGTTCGAGCTGATATACCTACCCATGGATGCATTGGGATGGTTGAGATTGTTAACATAGCAACAAGGACTAGGTGGTATGGTCAACCGCAACCTCCTGCAGCTCCCATGAATGTCCCAGCTGCACCTAGGCAGAGGTAAGACAACCTTCCAGGTCCACCAACATGACCTGTGGTAACTATCCGGAGTAGATTGGAGCAAAACCTACAGATGACTCCAGCTAAGTTATCCATCTATGAGCTCATACAATAGTCCCCAAAGCATAGGGAGACTCTAATGGAAATTTTAAGGACAATTGAGCTCCAACCACAAGATGCGAATGCATTCACTCACTTTGTGGGACAAGTACAAGAATGCCAGGAACCTATAATTTGATTCTATGATTATGAGATTAAGACAGTACCTACTGCCTTACCAGACCCTCCGCTAAACATTGTGGTGGCAATCAATGACTTACCTTTCAAGAGGGTCTTGGTCGATACAGGTTCATCAATAAACATCATTACAACAATAACAATAGAGCACCTCAAGATCCCCAAGTCCAATATCATTCCAGGAGCTTACACATTGAGAGATTTTAATGATGCTTTATGCAATACTATGGGAATGATAGTCCTACCCATCAAGGTGGGGCACAAGACCATCCCTATGATGTGTCATGTCTTGGAAGGAGCTATGTAGTACAACATCCTCCTAGGGCATCCTTGGATAAGGGCCATGAAGTGTGTTCCTTCGATCTTGCACCAGTGTGTCAAGTATGTGCATGAAAACAAAGTCTATGTGGTTTTGGCCGATGAAGAGCCTTTTAAATACGTCCATCAGGTGGACATTCTAGGAGAATTTGTAATTCCTTCTACCCACCTATACGTAGCACCTTCATCTCCAACCACACAAATGGATAACAAAGACAAAAGGGTAAGAAAAGACCCATGCACATCAACACCTCCTGGTGCACTCAAAATAGTCAATGCTTCTAAAGTACCATCAACATCAAAACCAAAAGATAATCAGAAGCTAAAGGTACCCTTAGTCAAAGAAGAAAGGCCCAAGGAAGTGCCAACTATAGCCATTGCTAAAATGCCAAGTCCTATGGAAGAAGAAGATCTTCAAGATCAAGATGAAGATAGTGATTACCATCCCACTTCGCCAGTATCATCCATAGGGTCATCCATGTCGCATGCATCAATACACTTGGCAAGCATAGGCATAGGGGAGTACCTTGTGCAGAACATTACCTTTACACCTATCATTGAGTCTACACAAAACATGGGAAGACCTAAGGACTTGAGGCCACTAGTGGGAATAGTGGTTCCACTTGGAATCCCTCCCAACCAAACCAATTTTGTCTATGTCGACCTGGACTATGCCCATAAGTCTTCAGACATAGAAGAGGATAGTGATAAATTATTCATGGTCAATGTTTATTACCTCTCTAATCCTAAGTTTTCTCTAAGCTACTTTGAGCATTGCCATTGGCATGGCTATGGCCTTGGTATATATGAGTAGGGGTGCAAGTGGCCATACGAGCCACAATATCAGCTTCCCTCCGATAGGTTTGGGTTAGGCTATTATATTGGAGGTCGAGATGACTCTCTTGTAGTAGCATTGGATAGATTAAGCTTAGGGTTAGGAGAAGACATCGATTTCATTCCTTATCACCCCCTAAGAATAAGAAATTTGAGCAATAGACAAGTGGCCATGATGAACGTACCGCCACCAAAAATTTATCATCCAAACATCTCAATTGATTCCACCCCAATAGGATACAACTCATGGGATGAGGAGAATGGATATGAAGCAAGTGATGATGAGGTGCAACTTGGCTTAGCCTACCAGGGGCCTCGCTATTTACAAATATTCACATGGTCCATCCATAATGAGAGTGGGTATACATCAGATGAAAGTGACTATGAATCAGAAGACTCAATAGAAAGAGCCTACTTAGGCCTGAGCCATCAACCCCTAACTTTGGGGCAAGAGACAAATGCAAATGGATTCTTCATAAGTGATGAAGAATATGAAGATGAAATAGAGATGGCCTACTTGGGGCCAAGGCATGAGCCCCTTGTCTTAGGGCCGCATACCAATGCTAATAGTTTCTGGATAAGTGATGATGACTTTGAGGATGAGACCGAGATGGCTTATCTTGGACCTCACCACTTGTGACAAGTCAACGAGCTAGTAGAGAGAGAGGTGGCACTCCATGCTATAGACCCTCATCTATGATTTTTGGGGAGACCTATTGACCTAGATGCCATTCATCAGATGGTCAATCCCCCTCCACCTACATTCAGAGAGTGATTAGAGCCCAATGATCCTATTATCCACCCTACTCATGGGCCAGATCCAAAAATTCCCATTCCTCCAGAGCCTCATCATAAGTATGGAAGGGAAACCCCTGAGATAATATTGCACCCATGTGGTCCTAGAGATTTCATCCCATCCATCAACATGATCTCCATTGATTTGACCACTCCACTTCATAATCCAGTAGATCCTACCAAATCATTGCATCTTGATATAGAGGCTATTGATTGGGATCATGCTAATTCACCCATAGATCCTGAAGACCTCTTCCCCAATGAAGAGATGTTACAACCATTCCATTTTGCATCAAGTTGTGCGTATGACATCTTCCATGTTGGTTTGGAACCTGAGTCAGTAGGTCCTATAAATCTCATTGATGACATTCATTTGATACCCATGCCTCATCAACTAGAGGATGGGTCACATATGGCTATAGAAGTGACTTTCGAGGTGGACATCAGTGATGATCCTACCCAACCAAGAAAATTCAAGTTTAGAGAAAGTCTATCTCCAGAGGAACAAGCCATCCTAATTCCTCTCCTCAAAGAGAGGCCAAATATTTTTGCTTGGACTTACAAAGACATGCCAAGGATAGATCCAAAGTTAGTCATTCACAACCTTTCATTGGATCCCATGAAGAAGCCAATCAAGCAAAAGCTGAGGAAAATGCATCCAACCATCACTTTGATGGTGAAGAATGAATTGCAAAAACTATTGGATGCAGTATTCATAGTTCCTATAGACTACCCTGAGTGGGTGTCGAACATGGTACCCATGGGGAAACCCGATGGAAGAGTCTGTATCTGCATAGACTTTAGAGATTTAAATAGGGCAACACCAAAGGATTCATTCCTATTGCCAAACATAGATGCTCTTGTAGATGCAACCGTAGGTCATGAGATGCTCTCCCTAATGGATGGTTTTTTTGGATACAACCAGATCCAGATTAAGCCCGAAGATCAACATAAAACTACTTTCATTACTCCATGGGGAACATTCTATTACAAAGTGATGCCATTTGGTCTCAAAAATGTTGGTGCCACATATCAACGGGCCATGACATACATATTCCATGACTATATGCATAAGATCTTAGAGGATTACATGGATGACTTACTAGCCAAGTCCCTATTGTGGCAAGAGCACGCTGAAGTCCTTAGACAAGTCTTTGATCACCTCATAGAACACAATGTCCGATTGAATCCTAAGAAGTGCGTATTTGGTGTAACTTCTGGCAAGATTTTGGGATTCATCGTATCCAAGAGAGGCATCGAAGTAGATCCTACAAAGGTAAAGGCTATATTGGAAATGGCCGCCCCTACCAACATTAGGGAGTTGAGGAGCCTACAAGGCAAGATAGCATCCATCAAAATATTCATCATGCAATTATCAGACAAATGTCGACCTATGAATCGGTTGCTATGCAAGGAGGTCCCCTTTCATTGGGATGAAGAATGCCATCAAGCCTTTGCAGAGATCAAAACTTATCTAGCCACACCGTTAGTATTGGCTCCACCAAGGCCAGACATACCATTTTTACTATATATATCAGCTACTGATTTTGCATTGGGCACCATGTTAGCCCAAAAGAATGCACAAGATAAAGAGCAAGCCATATATTACATTAGTCGCACCTTGGTGAGTTATGAGCTAGGATATGCGTATGTCAAAAAATTGTGTTTAGCAGTGGTCTTTGCAACTCGAAAGTTGTGACACTACATGTTGAGCCATACGACCTACGTCATATCAAAACAAAATCCTTTGTAGTACATGATGAGCAAGACATATCACAATACACGTACCACAAAGTGGATCATGCTATTGATAGAATTTGATCTAGAGTTCATAAGCCAAAATTCCATCAAGGGACAAGTCATAGCAGATCAATTAGCAGAGGCACCTCTTCAGGATAACAAGCCTCTCACCATAGAATTGCTTGATGATGCGGTCTTTGCATTATCAGATCCACTAGAACTCGAAGAACCTAAGAAAGAAAGAGACATGTCATTGTTCTTCGATGGTTCAAAGTGTGAACAAGGGGGCGGAGCAGGGATTGTCTTTATCACACCATAAGGTGCTCCATTGCCCTTATCATTCAAACTAGACTTCCCATGCACAAACAACAACATAGAATATGAAGCATTGATCTTGGGACTCCAAACAACCATAGCAATGGGCATTAAAATATTGAATATCTTTGGTGACTCCTTGCTCATAGTAAACCAGGTCAAAGGACTATTTCAATGTAGGTGCCCACTCCTGAAGACTTACAAGGAACTTGTTGACACCTACCTAGCCCGGTTGGAATGGTATGACATCGAGGCAATCCCTCATACATCAAATAGATTTGTAGACACCATGGCCTCTTTGGGATCCTTAATCCCTCAGAATCCATCTACTAATTTTACAACCATTCATGTGAAAGTGCTTTCGCACTCAGCAATACATCATGAAGCTTTTGACAATCAAGAATCAGTCAACATGATCAACATTGAACCAAATCAGGATTGGTCCTTCGTAGCTAGATATTTCTTGCAAATGACACCTTGGGGGTCTTTGATCTCCCAAGGACCTATGGAGTGTGGTGCAACCATACACCATAGAGTTGTTCCTCAATCCATGTTCACCAACTCGAGAATATAGGAAAAGCAAGCCATATTTTCTATAGAAGTCATGGCTTATCAGGATTGGCTTTCCCAACTGTGGGACTTCCTAAAACTTGGAATAGTACCTCAAGGTTTGTTGCATACTGAAAGGTGAATGTTCAAATAGAAAGCAACAAGATACATCTTGCTAGGAGAAATCCTCTATAGACGAGGATATGATGGAGTATTACTCCATTGTCTTGAGCCCCAGGAAGCATCCTGGGCAATTTTGCAAGCTCACGATGGCACATGTGGAGGGCATTTTAGTGGCATGGCCATCATTAAGCGCATCTTGAGAATGGGTTACTATTGGCCCACCATGGAAAAGGACTACTATGAGTATGTCAAGAAATGCATTAAGTGCCAACATCATGCAAATCTAACGCACTTACCATCGCAAGCCTTGCAACCCATCCAGGCAGCATGGCCATTCTCGTAGTGGGGACTAGACTTGATTGGGAAGATCTCACCCCCATCCTCAAGCCGACACACATTCATCATAATAGCCATAGAATACTTCACTAAATGGGTGGAAGTGATCCCCTTAACATCAACAATTAGACCAAGGATTGCGGAGTTTATACTCCACAATATCATAAGTCATTTTGGGGTCCCTTCGAAGATAATATCAGATAATGGGCCATATTTCAAGAACAAAAATGTGCATGCTTTAATGAACAAATACCATATTCAACACAGTTTTTCAATGCCTTATTATCCACAAGCAAACGGGCAAGCAGAAGCCTCGAACAAGACAATAGTCTCCATCTTGAGGAAGACGGTGCAAGACAATCACAAGGATTGGCACATGCAGTTGCCTCTTGCACTATGGGCATACAAGACTAGTATACGGATGCCCACTAGGGCAACACCATTTTCACTAGTATATGGCACTGAGGCCATCATGCCACTAGAGTTGGAAATTCCAACTCTACGCATAGCATTAAAGGACTTCATAGATGATGATGTCATGTGGCAAGGCCACCTTGATCAGTTGATGCTTCTTGATGAACGTCGAGTCAATGCTTTAGAGCATCTTTACATTTACCAAGATCACCTTACGTGAGCTTACAATAGTAAATTCCACTTAAGGGAATTCAAGGTTGGAGATCTAGTGCTCAAAGAAAACCAACAGAATTCGAATCTGTCACCGCATCTGCGAGACAAGTTCATGGTAAACTGGATAGGCCCATACATGATTTCATAGAGAGTTGGGCCTGGAGCATATCACCTTATATCATTAGATGGTGTTGAGGAGCCTGAACCTCTCAATATCATTCACTTAAAGGCATTCTACACATAAAATACAAAAACATTCAAATATGTCAAAAACAAAAACATTCAAATATGTCAAAAAAACAAAAACATTCAAATATGTCAAAAATACAAAAAAATTCAAATATGTCAAAAACACAAACAAATCATAAAAACATAAAAATTCAAAATAAAATCAAAATGCTCCAAGGACATTCAAGCCGCTTGGTCAAAATCAATTCAAAATGCTCCAAGGGTATTCAAACCGCTTGGTCAACTTCAATCAAAAATGCTCCAAGGGTATTCAAACCGCTTGGTCAACTACAATAAAAAATCTCCAAGGGTAATTCATCCCACTTGGTCAAAATCAAAAAGCTCCAAGGGTACTTCATGCTACTTGGTCAAAAATCAAAAAGCCCCAAAGGCACAATAAGCCCTTTGGTCAAATCAAACAAAAATACAAAAACAACATAAAAATAAAAAATACAAAAACAATTGCATCTCATATCTTGCATCCACATAATTGCATTGCATTTTTACATCCATTACAATTGCATATGTCATGAGAGCCTTAAAAGTGATACCAAATTTTATCACACAAATCATTCAAATCCATACCTCCATCAACACATGTGTGTAATTGTGTTTTTCAACACAACCATTATTTGTTGCTATACATAATATACTAAGGTTTTTTGGTTAATCAACCACACCTAGTGATCTTATCAAATTTTGTGGAAAACAATTTTGATTAGTAGAAGGTAAGGTCTAGCCATGATAATGCCTTGGATATTCAAGATCCCATCACTAATTGAAACACTAAAATCCTAGTTGGTACAAGGAAAATATGAAAGTTGCAAAGCGGTCTAGGTTACCTTAAGTGAAAAGGATCTTCCTTGCTTATCCCCCTATGCAACCGGTTTAAAGGTGCTGAGAATTGGAAAAAGGACAAGCTTTGCCCTATCCAAATCCCTTGCTTAAATAAAAATAAGCAAAAACCCGAAGCAAAGTACATATTCAAAAATCCAAGCATACAGTCCAAATTTCAAAGCAATGATCCGATACACAAATCAAAAATTCCAAGAAACCTCGCTCAAAGAAAAATCAATAAAAAATAAATAGTGATTTTCATCACTACATATGAGCAAAATAAACAGTGATTATCATCACTACAAGAATCCTCGCTCAAAGAAAAATCAATCAAAAATAAACAGTGATTTTCATCACTACATATGAGCAAATATCCAAAGCCAAAAGGAAGAAAAGAAGGGAATAAAGCTTGAATCCCTGGAATTCTTAGCATTGTACAAAATCGGAAGGAGAGATCCTTATGCATGATGATATGTCTACCACAATTGCTTCATGCATTTGTGTAGACCAATGTTTGAATGTGGATGAGCTAGCTTAGGTAACCCAATATTGCCTAGTGGTATAGTCCAACTAAGTCCAACTTAGGATGAGATGAACACTTGAGAATCCCTGATCTTAGAAATGGGCTGAAAGAATCCCGCCTGACATCGGAGGAAATGCTTGAGTTCTATCTCAAAATATACAATCACTTGCACACACAGAGATCATGAATATCCAGGTCCATGGTAAAAGCCTTACTTTTCAAAAGTCTAGAGTGGTCAGTAGACAGTTGTTGATAGGGTAACTAGAGTGTTTGAATCTCTAGAAAGCCCCAAAAATTCTTACATAGCAACAAATCATATCATCATTCACACCATCACTTTCTTTATAAGATTCTATAAATTAGGGGGTATCAACATAGTAGGACAGATACCGCATATATATTAGAAATAGTATATAGACGACCACTGACTACTTTATATCTTTTAATTTACATAAACTTATCAAGAAAATACATTACACACCATTACATCTCATATATGAATACTTAATCAATTCTTATGATAAGAGTGATTATTTAAATTCATGATTATTTTTTTACTTTCTGTGGTATCACCCATTAAGATTGTCAATGTCATATGCATTCCTTATGTTTTAAGTGATTAGAGCATACAGGTTCATTTATACCATCCCATCACATAAGTTAGATGCATACAATTAAAGAAAAATTAAACATGCATTTAACAATAACATCGCATCCACAAACACAAGTCATTAATCGTCCATCATCACATCATAGAGCACATCATAAAACATATAGGCAATATCCATTTGCATACAATCATGAATTCATCATTCATCATCAAAATACATCACGTCATATCATCAAATCATATAAGCATCTACACATCCATATAAGCATCTACAATATCATCTATCATCTAACATATACATCAAATCATCATAATGCCATCATCACATCACATCATAAAACAAAATAACAACAAAAACATGAGCAATAAATGATACACATAATGAGTCATAATGCAAAGATATCATAAAAGTATGTGTGTCAAGTCCATGGATATACAAAAATGCCCATGGGCTATAGTCATATAGGTCAGCCGACCTCAAAAATGAATCAAAACCAAGTGAACCATCAATCGAATACTAGGCTTGCCCCCTACAGCACCACCCCCTATGGATGGATCTCTAGGAGAATGGTGCGAGCTGGACCCTGCTGGTCTCTCAGTATGAGTCCGGGCCCCATGACCAGGTCGGATGGAATACTACCCTACTGTAGAACTCCTACTGACCTGTGACCCACCTGTAGCTCCTCTCTCCCTAGGGATGGCTCCTAGCCTCCTGATCTACCTCGAGAGAGTGACAATCTGGGCTGCATCCTCAACAATATATACATCACTCTCATCCAAAAAACCCTATAGATGACTGATCTCACCCTCAAGAGCTACCCTCGAAGGACCCTCAAGAGTAGGAGGAGCAACAACAACCTACATCCGAGAAGCTCCTCCCATAGCGGCCTACAAATCCTATACCTGATCTGACAGTTGCACTATAGTAGTATCCCTCTGAGCTATGATGGCATCACACTACTGTACCTATATCTTGGCCGACTGGAGCTCGACCTCCACATCATGTAGTTGTGCCCTAAGAGGAGAATCTCTCTCCTCAGGCTCCATCTCCTCCTCCACCTCCTCAAGAGCCTCCTACTCCTCCACTATCACCTGCTCTACCTATTGGCCCCACATCGTAGTCCTAGCATGAACCCTGCACCTTGATGGATCTACCCCATCTCTACCATCATCCTCTCAACCCAGACTACCCTCACCATACCACATCAAGTCACCCCACCACCATGCAAATGCATCTATAACTCCACCAGCTACTCCAGGATCAACAACTAGGGCATCCTCCTCATCAGCCAGCTCTATAACCTATCAAGGAGGGAGGTCTCTCTCTACTCTGATGTGCCTATACAAAAATGGTACTAATGGCACATCCTACTACAACCCATACTGACGAAGAACCCGAGAGTAGAAGAAGTGCTCCCAGATGTTAACCTTATGGCCAATGAGCCATCGCTCGCATCACATCCTAGAAGTAAACTAGTAGGGTCATCCCAAGTAGGACACTCATGATACGGGTGCCATATGACATCTCCAGCCTAGAGTCCAATAAAAGTATCAATATAATGAGTCAACTCCCCTACAAAAGTGTGGCTCTTGTGCTCCTCACTCTCTCTAGC
Organism: Wollemia nobilis; assembly: GCA_028583015.1. Taxonomy (NCBI): domain Eukaryota; kingdom Viridiplantae; phylum Streptophyta; class Pinopsida; order Araucariales; family Araucariaceae; genus Wollemia; species Wollemia nobilis. The sequence continues at coordinate 706,103 of JAQPPZ010000480.1, forward strand.
CCATATAGCACCATAGCACTGCATCCTCCTATCCATAACTATGATCTTAATAGGAAGCCCCTTAGGGTGATCTACCCTAATGTGCTCCCATCCCTAGATCTACAAAATCCAACTATAGGTGATGCTGACATGACCCCTCCGATGGATGTGGTACAACTCATCATAACACTGAGCCAATAGAGACCTACCCCATGCATATATGATAGGCTCCTCACTATCCATCAGGTCCTAAACCATCACAAGGAGGTTCCAAGGGAACCTCAAGCCTGAACAATCTAGGATAAGGACATTGTTGATGACCATCAACAACACCGCATGCCTCACTATGAAAACATGCTCCCGATACCAATGGATGATAGACACTCCCCTAGACCTGGTGTCCTTGAGAGCATCCTTAGAATACCTTTCGAACACCCGAGTGAAGATGACCACCTGATCATTAGTGGTCAAAGAAACAATGGCCACCCCATCAAAAGGGATTCGAAAGATCCTATACACATCCTCTAGCATAATGGTCATCTCACCGATCGAGAGGTGGAAGGTATTAGTCCGAGGGTCCCAATGATGGGCCAAAGCCATAAGGTAAGCCTGGTCCGACATAATATGAGGTAGTCTGGTAACATACTAGAGCCCGTGAGCCTTAAGCCACCTCCAATCCATGTCATCCAGAAGAGGTAGAAGGTCATTCATGAGCCTCGGGTCTCGAGCCCGAGCAATAAGGATCTAAGCAAAGCAAAAGAAATATGAAACATAACTACAGTGCATCTAAGGCATAAATCCTAATAAAACATAAAAAAATATAACACTCTCCTAAATATAAGCAAATAAGGGGGAATAAATACACCTAGGCATGCAACACATGCTAAAGAGTAGTTCAAAATTCCAAAAAAAATTATTAAACTATCTCAAAAAATCCAATAAAAAGCAAAAATTTATGCAAAATTGGCTAAGGGGATTAGCCATTGTCACCTACAATGGCCAAAATCTGGCCACTGGAGACAGCAGCGGCCAAATCCCAATGGTCAAATTTTTGACCATTGGGGTTCAAACTTAGCCGCTCTGAGTGACAACGACCAAATTTTTACCACTCTGAGCGACAATGGCCGAAAGGTAACATGACAAACCCATGAACCCTAGGCCATAAAATTAAAAAAAATTGAAAAAAACAAAAATGGGGACCAACCCACCACTTAAAAACCTAAACTAAGCCTAACTATGGATTTCATTCATTACCAACAGGTTTAGTGGGGTTCATTTACCATTTACTTAGTGAGGTTCAGTTTTACCCAAAAGTAGAAAAGAGGTTAGGGTTTAAAAGAATACCCGAGAAGCTCCAGCTCCTCCAACAGCTGATGCCTCACCCTGTGCAGCCATGTCCTCGATGTAGGTAGCTTCAGAAATTGCAACTGTCACTGTCTCACCAGAGCTCTAAAAAGTGAATTGATAGCAAATGAAAGTGATAGGTCAAAACCCTAAAAATACATTTTTTATATTTTCAAATTATGCCTTGGCCGCTATTGACATCAATGACCCAAACTTCATGGCCGCTCAAGGCGACAACGACCATAAGCAGAGACTCAGAGGCCATTAGACCTGACAGCGGCCTACTCCATAGATAAAAACAAGAAAATTCCTTCCATGGGGGGATAACAAAAACATTAAATAAATGCATTTTGATGAATTGAAGTCATCTTAATGACCAAAATAACAAAAAAAATCACATAAAAGCATAATCTCAAGTAGGCCTCGTACCCAGTTACTTACTCTATCCACTCGACGATTGCAGTGATTCACACTCCATGCATTTCGATGAGATGAGTAGGTTACCATAAGGCCACTTGGGGCAAAAGCATTTCATTTTGGAATTACGATGTGCCACCCTTCAATCCCGAAGAAGACCAAGATGGTCGGACTGCTCCACGGGTGCGAAAGGATCATCCTAATTCCCCTATGATACCAAAAACATTAAGCCAAAGTGATACAATATGAACATAAATAGAATCACTCATCCTAACTCCCTAAGAAGGCTATTGATAGTTGGACCGCTCCTCGGGATAGGGATAGATGATTATCATAAACAATTGGAATCACACTTGGATGTGGGATTGCCCATTAAAAGCAACAAATGCTAGAAAGGAACCAGATTAGTCATATTGGTCAAGCGACTTGTCGCTTCATTCATTGTCATTTCTTCACCAATCCATTGTGTGAGGAAGTAGTTCAAAACTTCAACATAATCATAATCAAAATCAACAAAATATCACTCGATCATAACAAAATCATGTTCGTCCTATGAATCATTGCATACAACAATCACAAATTTCCCTTGTTTGTTGGGAACGTAAGCAGACATGACATATTCAATTGTAGCTCTCCTACCGGTCGAAACTATTGTAGCAGCTGAAGCTACCCGATTGAGTTTGAGGAATGAGTGCAATTTAACATGCCCAAGCCATTGAGCTAAGTCCTCCGAACATTGAGGCAATGATTCAAGGGATGCGTGCCATCTTGCATGATTGGGCCATCCAGCATTGATCAGACCATTGATCACCATACACCCTACAAATAGATCAGTCTATGTTTTTGCTCAGCGTTGTGTTTTCCACACAATGCATCACAAAAAGGGGCATCTATAGACACCTAAAATGTGTCATGCTTAGGGGAGCTACTCACATAGACACATTCATAAGATCAGATGACATAATCTTGGACTTTCCAAGCATCAACAGTGGTTCTCACCACTCATTTGGGGCCTTTTCAAGCCATCCAAGCCTAGCCGCTCAAGCCAAGAGTGACCAGATCTTAGCCGCTCAAGCCTAGAGTGGCCAGACCTTAGCCACTGCAGATGACAATGGCCAGATCTTAGTCACTGTAGATGACAATGGCTAAACCATAAAAGTAGTTTTATCGACAAACAGGCCTAATCACGGGTGAAAGTGGCAGTCTGCATGCAATAAAGGTGAGCGGGAGTAACTTTGCATTCCTTTTCATGACCAGTTCACATAGGAGACTTGAGTTTGCATTTAGACTTTAGTTAACTAGCCTCCAAACATAAACAAAGGACAAAAGCTTCTCATGCTAACGACCAATTTGCATAGGAGACTCAAGTTGGCAGTTATATTTCAATTAACTAGCCTCCAAACATAGAAAAGACAAAAATCTTCTCATGCTAACTCTCACTACGCATGAGAAATTCATTCCTAGGGCTTGGACATAGACCTAGGGTTTCACACTATAAAAGGTGCAAGCCTAAGAGCACCAAGGATCATTTATCGATCTTGGAAGAGAGGAGAGACATATTTTATCTAAGAGATCTTTATCCAGACAATTTATCAAGATAGGTCATTGAGGAGAGCTTTCGAGACTTGGAGAGTTCCCTTGGAGATCACATGTACGGTGAAGCCCTGACAGATTGGAGAGCATAGCAACCATTATTTCAACATCGGATACAAGCTTTGATCCATAGCTTTGGAGCAAAGAGGATGAGAGTCACTTTAGCGGTCGTTGTCTTGGACAGTGGCCCGTAGGCTTAGCTTAGGGTTTTAGACATTAGATTCATTATTTTAGCATATCATTAGCATAGCATCATTTCATTCATTCGCATTCATAGCATTAGTCTAATTTGCACTTGCTTTCATTTGTTATATTCATTGCTAACAACCTCATCCGGGGAGGTATTCTCGGACATCTAAGCGTGTGTTGTTGTTTCATTGCTTACAGGGCCACAGGTTCATCGGACGAAATCTGCAACATACGAGAGCAAAAGGGATCCCTCTAGGAAATAGGCCTGGAGAAGGAGGCATCTGTAAGCCCTCATACATTTTCGTGTGCGGAACCGGGAAGCTTTTTGAAAGCGCACCACCTCTTCGTGAAAGGGGCACTCTTTGCCTATTTGTAACCTTATTGTATCGAAATGGGTATCCCTAAGAGGGACCGACATGTAACCGGGTTTCAATACGAATAAAGAGATCCATATTTGTTATTTCCATGTTATATGCTTTTCATTGTCTTCCATTTCATTTTGGGTTTTTAATACATTGCAAGTAGCATAAAAAGAGCGGTGCGTGCATCCCGGGGTCGCTACATGTAGATCATGTAAAGCAATAGCATTACTTTTTAATAGGTAATGCTCTTGTGAAATGACATACTATGGATGAAATCCTATGATATCACTAAATATAGTCACCAATATAAGTATGGTTGCTAGGTATAGTTATATAGATGGAATTGTTCAATGTAGTTGCCAAATTAAGTATTATTGATAAGCATAATAGTGTATCAAGAAATCTTGTTAGATCTTGTAAACTATCTAATTTTGTAATTTTTGAGTAAAGAAACTGATTTTTAATTTATCTCTTTGGTTGTAGGGCCTAGCTAATGGTAGACGAAGTTGCAAGACCTATTGTAATAATGCATATAAGTATGGACAGTTAAATGTGGATGGCTAAGATTTACTCATGGTTGGATGAGTATTTGGGTGGTTTTCCTAGGAGTCGAATATCCTAGAGGATTATGGATTTTTTAAGATAGCATGAAAACCATAAGTATAGTATTGTGTCAACATAGTGAGGGAGGTGCTTCAAACCTAGTATCCCAAGTCAAACACCTTTCAATTATATTATGGAAGATTAACTCATGAGATAAATATATTTCTAAATGGTGTGTATACCTTACCAAAATTTTTAGTTGTGAGGTAGTTATGATGCTATGTTGCCTTAATTATGTATGTGACTAGGACATATATTACCTACCTAATTTATGAGAAGCACACTAGTAATATTTTTAGTGTTGATGCGATTGGATCAGTAAGGCATTTAGTTATTTCATAGTTTGTTACAAATTTTATTTGGGTAGAGATACATTATAATAAAACAACCAATTATTTCCTCTTATAAATAGTATACACATGGTGTTGGAGCAAGGTTTTAGCTTCAACTAGGGAAGGTAATTTCATTAAATCTCTTCATAGAGAGATTTATTAAATACCCATTTCACATCCACATATAACTTCTTGTCAGTTCCTTCTACTTAATGCAACCTCCATTCTTTGCACATGTGTTATGTTTTCCAAAATATTTTGCATGGGTATTTTGACTTTTTGCTTTCATTTATATGTTGCCTATTCATATTGGCCAATAAATAGAGTTTTTCACCTTCATATTATTTTAAAAGTCATCTATTTACATTATAGTACATGTCCTAACATGTATGCACATGTTAGCCACATATGTATATCCACTTCACCAAAACCTATAATTTTTAGATGATAACAACCCAAAATTTTTTAATCATGATAGCTTGGTCGTGTGGGCACATACACTCTAGTTTTTAGTGGGAAATGAATGTTTGAAGGCTCAATTATTTCCTATATGTTGATATCCTCTTCTTTCATAAAATATGCCTCAGGTTTGGGTTTTTTGCATTCTTCATATAAGTATACCCCCCACATATCATCAACCTACTCATCCATATAATAATTTGGTATGGATATGTGTACCTCATCCTTGAGCATTTTTTTATCTATCTCATATTTAGTAATTAGAAAATCCCATTCCCCTTTGGCCTTGATTACCATAATGTGTTCTATATGATACATGTGGAAGGTTGAAAAATAACCTTCATCTTGGCACCATAGTGAGTCTTCAAGAACATGTGAGTCCAATCCATGGAAATGTATCCCCAAATATTTATAGTGAAATCACTAGAGAGGCAGAAACCAAAGATCTAGGTAGATCAATTACTTTTATAACTTGAAAAATAGTCACATTGGGGTAGGCATACTGTGAGAGTGATAAATATTTGAAAATACTAAGAATGAGTATTGGAGTCCCATCCAATTGCACTACCCCCTATTTGACTAATTCATACATCAGTTCTAATGCATTAGCCATTTTTTTAGGCATGACTAAAGTGCTCACTCTTGAGTCTACCAAGCAATTATGAAATAGCTTGTCACCACATATGAGTGTCAATAAAAATGGTTATGGCTTGGGCATATTGGTACTGGGACCAAATATCTATAGAATGGCTTGCTCCCTTTGCTTTGTAGAATTCTTCTATTTATTTAGAACCTATTCCAATTGCTTCATGTACTTCAAGAGATTGAGGATGTTCCATAATAGTACAAGTATAGTGGACCTCTTAACATGCTCAACCATGTGAAATATTCTAGAGGTTGGGCCTTTGACATATTTTTTGAAGCCCATTATGGCTTGGATCTCTCCATAATAAAGTTTGGCATCTAGACTAGACCTAGTGCTAGATATTTTGGTGTCGATTATTCTGGAACTACCAACTTGGACCAGTCTCGATTTATCCCTTGGGCTTTATTGGTCTTAAATATCCTAAACTTTGGTACCATTTCTCACTATTTTGGGGCCTCATCTATCACTCTCCTATTTCTCCTTATGAGAAGACTAGACTAAAATTGATCCCAATTATCTGGTGGAGTGTTTTTTCATTTGAGGATAGCATATACTTCTTCTTCATCCCATGTTACTAATGTCTACTCCAGTGCTCAAATTTTTAGTACTAAGGAAACCTCTAGTGGTAAGCTTTGAGTAGTTGGTCTTAGTGTTTTGACAATATCACTTTGATACACATCTAAAGACATTGGACACATCACTTGTTGGAGTATTTCATATTCTAGATTGTAGTATGGATAGCCATACTAATATCTTATGTAATTTTTCTAATTAGGGACCATATCCCTTATTTAATTTGATGGTATTGGTTACATAGGGATGGGAACGAGCATCATTTTCCTTCCAAGATCTTGGAAAGGACTAAACTCTTTGTTGGGTAGAGAAGGGTATCTCTACTATTAATCTGATGGAGTTCAGTATCCTTGATTACCTTGTTGAAAAGGAAGGTGAGGGTAGTTATGTTAGCTAAACCTATAGAATTTTTATGGGAATTTAAGGGATATAATCTCATTGTTTATGTCCCTCATAGAATTTTACATTCTTTCTACTTTTGAGGATTATGAGATTGGGATGGCAATGGTAGTGGTAGATGTGTATGTTGATGAAGGGGACTGACCAAGAATAAAGGTTGATTGAAAAGTGGTTGTTTGAATTGTTGGAGGAGGCTAATATAGTGGTTAAATATTTAGGAAGAGAGGGGGGAGGAGCAACTAAGTATTTGTCTTGGCACTGATCTAGTGGTACACCTTGTACTCATAAAATTTTAAGTGTACTTTTTTTCACCTTTTCTAGGTCTTTCCCTATCCTTTGTGCAATGGAGTCATTAGGTGGCAACTTTTTAGCAGATATTAGGTCCCCACCATGATGTCATTCAAAAATGGTAAATTCTTAAAAATTCATTTCTTGAGTAATGGTGTCACTAGGTTAATCTTACAGGTGCTTCAATAAGTTGATGATCAAGACCTTCACCAAAACATCAATAAAAATTTCGATTAGGGATAGATTTTATAGTTCATGTTCCCTTGGGCATGCTGGTTTGAACCATTTGTGACCTAAAATGACCTTTGCACCTTGGGCACTGCAACTCCCCATGGTTGTGGTTGCTCTCATATCTCCAACCAAGTGCATCTAGTGCCCTACATATCATGCAGGGTGCTAGTCCTAGGGAGTCTAGGGAGCATGGCATGTCACTTCTTTGGATGACCTCTAGGTTTTTTACCAAGTTTGGGTCCTAGACTTGATGCAATATTTTAGTGCTCCTTTTTATGCTATCCTACTCTATTGGTTTTTCTTCAAGGAAAAAGGAAAGTAAGAAAATAATAAATGACAAAATGTAGATTGCAATAAATAAAAACCTACCTAGCCTATCTAAGGGTGATGATGCACCAAGAGATTACAATTTCCATTTTACATTTTAGTGGGATGAGTGAACACATGAACCAAGCAAGACAAAAAATTTAAACGTAGGATCCATCATACATACATGCAATTCAAAATACTTCCTATGAAGGGTAGGATAGAAATATTGCAGTTATAGTCCCCATAGAGAAGTATATGACACTCAAAATAGGACATAATTGATAGTGTAGTCATAGATCCTTGTATTCATATTAAAGCACATATTATATCCACATATAATTAAAAGAGACTCGATAGCTTGTACATACAACTAGCCCAAGGGTTGAGTCCATACTAAGAAATAAAGTGAAAAAAGGAGAGAGAACTACCACAAGTTAGATACTAGACACAATAAAAATTCCAATTACCCTTTTTAGTCTCGAGGATAGCCATTTATAATATTTATAAAAAAATTAAAATTCAAAATTCTCTCAAAATGGGTACAGGCAAGAGTGTCAACATCATCTCTGGTTGTTGAATTAGGACTATGTCACATTAATTTTTGGGAGGTTCAAATTTGATCAAGAGTTAAATCATCATAAATACCTCTACGAGTGGCACAGTAATCTTTTAGAGGCATCATCAATGTACCCAACTTCCATAATGTAGATATGAGTTTTCATGGTAGTATCTAAGGACAAAGATCTAGGTTGGTTGTTGTGGATTCGTGCCTCTTCAATCTTTGACCTATCTTGATGATTTAATCTTCTATGTACTAGCTCATCATATTTTAGTATTCGTTTGGCTTGGTACATCCCCTCTAATGATCCAATTTATCTATTGGCTTCTCTCCTTGTGCTTTTGGCCAGCCCTTAGCCTTGTTGATGTCACTTCTAATGTTTCCTTTCTTCTCTTGATAGCTAATTTTTTGAAGATGCCTTTGCATAAGATTCCAAAAAACCTCATTTTATGGGTATGCTTTTTGTCCCTAGTGGTTTTTAATTCTCTTCTTACCTCTCCCACCTTTGAGCCTCTAAAAGATCTAGATGTGGATCAAAAAGGTCTATTGGCCTCACTTAGCCCTTACATAATAATACCATCCCCCTTATTATTTCCATCCAAGTTCATTGGGTTCTCTTTTATGGGTGTGTCACTCATGACATTGAGCAACTATACCTAGGTATATGGAGTGTTGCAACCCAATTACCAAAGGAGGGTGGCTTGATTTTAGGGTCTTTATACTGGTGAGGCAAGCATGACCTAGTGAACCAAGATCTTGGGGGCCTCATCAGCAATGGGACCCTTTTAGTCACCATCATGAAGATTTTAGGGTTCCTATTTATGATGGTATAGGGCCTATTCACCATATAAAAGGCTAAAATTATTTGTTGGCTTGATTTGGGTGAATGGATTTTCCTTGAGGTGAGGGGAGCTTAGAGCATGCTATTAGTTTTTGGTGTAGACTATCCTTGGTTGGTGTCTTCTTCAAATCAAATACTTGATATGTGGATGGATATTTAGGGATACTCATCTAGTTGTTTTCAATGGTGGATTTTCTTGAGTTTTATTTTGGGAAGGTGTCTACCCCACCATAGTTGGAATTCACAACTATTTCTATAAATGAATAGTAACAATCCATACACTCAAATATTATACAAAAAAAATGTAAAAAAAGGATCAAAGAAAAAAGTATATAGTAGACACCATAAATAATCATATTATCCATTGATAACATAGACAATAATATAATATAATGGATGGAGTGGTTGGAAGTATTTATACCAATACCAAAACATTAATTACATAAATTAAGTTACCCTAAGATAACCTAACAAGAGGACTTTAGAGTAATTATAAGTTTGAAAACATGAGGATACGAAAACAAAAAGGAATATGCCACAAGAACAAGAAATAACATATGCAAATTGACACAAGATAAAAGCAATACAAAATATAGTAATCTCTTTTATTGATACACTTTACAAATTGTGTTACAATACGTCTCCTTCCTTTTTATGGGATAGGAGAGTCAAATGTGTTTCTTGTCACAAGACTCATGGCTAACAATCCTTCTTTCGCGTGCCCACATGTAAGATGGGCGGACCAAAACGTCGTCGTCGCTGTTGTATGTGATTCTTTGCTCTTTCCTGCTCCTCTGCTGTCAAAAACCTGTGTTCAAAGAAATAGAAAATATTAATAATACCTGCAGACCAAATGAAACATGTATTTCCCAAGGCCTACTGTCAGTAAAAGCATGAAAATAATAAAACGACTATCAGATGATCTCTGATTGACCTGAAACTTTGAAAGAAGCATAAAAATATCATCATAAGACCATTTCAAAAAGAATAGTCTAAAAATTCCTCACAATTTTGTATTCGCTCCAGGGTGGGACGAATAGACCCTTGACAGATTGGTATTCGTTCCAGGGTGGGATGAATAGACCTACAATAACCTGTCAGAAAGCACCCTCTTAAATGTCCTATCTCAAAAGCTTCAAATGACCTAAAAACTTGGGGTTAGCTAATTGGTGGCATTTTGAGACGACCCAGATGCTCATATTTCTCCAATTTTGCCTCTAGGATCCAAATTTTTAAGATGGCATCTGCAAGTTAGTGAAAGCGGGAAACCACAATAACCTGGTCAAAAATAATCAGAATGACATGAAATTTGAACAGTAACCGATTTAACCTATCTACAATCAGATGCAAAAGAAAAAAACAAGAAATCTATCATATATTTCTAATCATCCTAAGGTGGGGCGATTAGCACTGTGATAGTTTGGGGAGCGCCCGGGGGCAGGACGCCCATCGATTGAAGCACTTTTTTGGCACCAATCCACTTGGGATGGGTCCAAAACTGATTTTATGGTGTTTTTGACAAATTTGGTGGATATTTGTGGTCAAAAATTGGGTTTTGGGTACGGATTTGCGCCTCCAATAGTCACCCAATAACCTCCCTTTCGAATGAGAGATTAAGGATGTAAAAGCACAAATCGTAGTTAGGTATGAAATTGGCAGCACTTCGTTGCTCAAATGCTCCTTCTTTGTCCTCCTTTTTAGGGTGGGAAAACTCCCCAATTTATAGACCTTATGGTCTCCTTGTTTGAATTGTGCATGCAAGGGCGCCACTTGAGTTAACTGTCCTATTTTCAGAGAAAAGCTAACTCCTTGATAAAAAATCTTCTTGCATGAGGTATCTAAAATAAATACATGCATGACTGAAGTCTCTCCTCTTGAATAAAAGCTATTCCTTGCAATTGCATGGCCTAAAGCCTTAGTTAACTGGCAGAGTTGCCAAGGTTTGACTTTTTGCCAGTCAAACCTGCTATTTGTCCCACCCTGGAGTGATTGCTTAATCGTCCTAGGGTGGGATGAATACCAGTCTAAATTCGTCCCTGGGTGGGACGAATAGAGAAAAAGGTGCCAAAAAGGTGCAAATTTGACTTTTGACCCTCAAAACTGCTTTTGGGAGTGGTTAGGACCATTGTTTGACCTCTGGGGGCTGCCTTAGGGGTTGTTTGTGTCAAAGCGATCAGCGCTTGTTGTCACATAATCAGATTGGTGCTATTTTGGTGTCTACAAAGTTAGAGGGTGGCATTAACCATAACAAGTTTAATTTCAATCCATAGGGATTACATAATAAACTAAATTAATAAATTAGTTATATTTATACAATGATTGTATGTAGGCCTATATAATATTGTATCAAATAATGTAGGCCTTAGCCATAATTCATATTACACTTTCAACACCTCTCATAATCTAAACTGATGAGCAAAGAAGAGAATACATTAACAATAATAATATATCCTCCTAATGGATTCTATAATATGTATCCACCCTTGAGGAAGACTCATTTGGACTCCACTCATCATCTAGAAATCCATTGATGCAAAGATATCTCTGCATAAGAATCTCCTTGGTTTGGACCATAGTCATCACAACTAATACCATATATTCCTATACATATCCAATTAACACCTCCACTATGACTCCATATGAGGAAGATAATTCAATATTACTCCCTTTAAAAATGTCCTCCAATCTTCTATAGTCACATAATACAAGGCTTGGAATCATAGTGTTCCCTTTTATAGCATACACCACCTTGTTTATAAACTTCAACTTGGTCTTAGGTAGTCTGGTTTCCATCACCAATAGAGGATTTACATGGACATATTTATGAGAATATACATTAAACATTCCACTAACTCTTGGACAAAAAATACAAGAATGAATAGATCATGAGGTACTATATCTTCATGAATAATATGAATAAATAGCCCAAAGGTTAAAGAGGGATCGACTAAAGCATATTTTTAATCCTTTTCCTATATGCCTCCAAAATATTCAAAAACTACTATAACTATCGCAAATTTAAGTGTATCTCCCATAAATATAGAAAAAGTATTATAATTGCATAAAATATGGTAAATTTTCCATTTTAAAATAAGGTGATAGGCTTTTAGGACTATCCAACATAATTATGCCTCTAATACTATAATAAGTCCTTGAACTAATATCACCAACGTGAAGAGCTCAAAAGTTCATGTATTTTGAAAAATAACTCAAAGCATTCTATATGAAAAAATTATGGCCTCCAAAGGATATGCTCAAATAGACTTCAAAAAAAAAAAAACCTCACAAACTTTAGAAACATTATGTCCAATACCAAGCTTCCACTTGGTTTTTGTTTGTTTGTTGGTATTTACCACTCAATATATGTCAACTGGTTACTACTAAACTACTAGAATTATGACACTTTGATTATTTTTATTAGTTTATAGGTTATAAATATGCTAAAATGAGGGTTATATAGCATGCAAGGGTGTCATGTCAACTACCATATTATCCAACATATCAATTCTTCCTAACTATCTAGAAAACAATACTAGAGAGACCTGAATATGGTCCTTGTTGATATGAGGACACTTGTACTAACCAACCAACCAAGATTTTGGTTGGGATATGAAAAGTAGTTCTTGGCTAATATCCATGCTAATTTTTATGTTATCAACCAAAAATGAACCAACAAAATGCTAATAGGATTTGAACTTGTGCCATGATATTTTTGTAACCTTCCTAACCATCCCATCCATAGCTCATGTTTTGAAAGAATTTTAGGTGTTCCCTTAGGATACCCTACAATCTATACAATGATATTTTGTGTAAAATAAAAATAAATATTATTAGAAACCCAGACCTTTCCTTACACAATGTCAAGCTATCATTCAATTGTTTAGGATACCACATCATTAGAGAAAGAAAAAAAAACAAAAAATATTTTAAAATCTACAAGCCTATGACAAAATACCTTCAAGGATATGAATCAACATCTATCCACCATGTAACTCTTGCATCATGAGTGGAAGTGTGTGCTCACTAATTGAATATGGGTATCATGTCTTCTATAGTTATGAAGAATAATTTCTTGGGTGCATGAAAGTGCCAAAAAGCCTTCAAATTTTCTCACCATGGTCCATTAAAATTTTCTTTCCATGCTCTATTTAAATTTTTCCACCAAAAACAAATTTTAAAAATTGTAGTTTTTAGTCTTGAATGAGTCCTCCATTTATAGATCTTGAATTTTAATTTTTGAATAAACTGAGTACATAATATCCAAAAAAATCAAAAGAGTGGATGAGTGATATAATAGGATCTCCTATTCACTCCTTATGAAAAAAATTATCATGAAGCTTTGAGGAGTAATTCATCCTAGAATTTAGAATAAGGATTAGAGGCTCTACATGAACTCTCTACTTGACCAAGCAATATTGCTCCATACCTACTCTAATACCATGTTGGTATTCACACCTATTTCTAGAAATGAATAAAAGAAATCCATCCTCTCAAATTTTATATAAAAATAACAAAAAAGGATGAAAGAAATAAGTATGTAGTGGGTACCTGTAGGAACCATAAATAATCATTATATTATTCATAGATAAGATAACCACTGATAAAATGGATGGACTTGTGGGAATATTTTTTACTAATACTAAAACTCCTATTACATAAATTAAGTTAACCTAAGTCAACATAACAAGAGGTTTTTAGGTTAATTACAAGTTATAATGTGGTTTAGCCATAATAATATTAATTGTGGCCTATAGAGATTACATAAATTTATTATAATTGTACAATGAGTGCTTATAGTGCTATACAAGATTACATCATATAATGGTGGCCTTCATCTTAAGTTAGATTACACTTTCAAAAATCAATTGAGAGAGTAAATCTAATATAGGGTCATGTGCAAGAGGTGACCTCCATGATGGATAACTACATGAAGGAATGATTACCATGAGGAACAGTTATTTGAGAGATGTGACTACCTCAATATAGGATTGTAGCCAGGCATGTCTAGAGGCCTTGGGATAAAGTTCAGGATCCATGAATCAATAGATAGTACTAAGGATAGATTCTTAGAGAATAAGAGTGTAAAATAAGACACACACATAGAGAGAGGTTTTTTATTGATGCATATGTATTTAAGTGGAATTTGTACTTTAGAGATGTCCCAAAAATTTATGTACTTTACATCAAGTTTGAGTTATGTATTGGTCTATTTTTGAGTCATATGCTTTATCTGATGCACTTTGTCCTTTTTCTAATGTATCTTATTTTTCAATGCATCTAATATCATTTCTCCAATGCATCTCATTTTTTGAATGCACGAATATATCATTTTTTCTAATGCATCTCTTTTTCTTAATGTATTAATATTATCTATTTCTATCCATTTCTCTTTTCTTAATACATGAATATAATTTTTCTAATGCATATTTTTTTCTCGATACATGTGTATCATTTTTATTCATACTTGATATTTGTGATAGTGATAGGTATATGATAACTACAAATGACATAACTTTTTTGTAAACGCATTAGCTATGATCATACAATAATGATTTGAATGAATGCTATCTAATAAAGCATAATAATTATAGGATATGTGTATTTATAAAAATGTTTAGAATAATATTATAGATATTTACAAAGCATTACATGTTAAATGATCATCAAGGATGAATTTAATAAAAATTCCTAAAAGAAAAATTCACTTTGGTTATGAAATAACAAGTTTGTTCTTCCTTAAATGATAATATTTTTGTTGTAAAATATGCCTAAATATATCATACGTAAATTTCTCAAGGATCAAAATCACATTCAATAGCAACAAAAGTATTGCACCATATAAAAATTCTCTATTACACTCATAAATCAGAATCTATCACATTCATCACATAGCATGGACCTTTATCATCAATATATAACAATACTCCTAACTTTTACTGTCCTCTAACTTACAAGAGATGCAACCTTTCATATGCCTTACATTATAACAAAATCTCTCATAATTACATAACCTCCTACTTCACATCTTGACACATCTCATATGACTCTTCACTTACACATTGACACCTATAACTTATGACTCCTCACTTGCACACTTGACACATTTCACTCATACTTGAACACTTGACAACTTTCACTCATAAATCACTCTTAATTACATGACACATAAACACTCTTCATAACTTGACATAAATATTAAACACACTCCTAATATAAATATTTACAATGATACTTCATGGTACCAAATAATATAATACCACTAACACCCTTCATATTACATTATTTGGTGTGAAGGATTTTATCTTTCGATCTCTAATTATGATCTTCTTCTTGTCTTCATCTTCCAATTCTAACTTTGAATCTAGTGATACCAAAGTTGCATTTGATGTGATCCTGATAATTTCCATAGTTTCCTTTGAAATAATTAATTTGATAATTTCATCTAATGCCATCATTAATATGTCATTTGCAATGCTCCATTCATTACCACCTTTTCCTTTGTACCAACAATTTTTGTAGGAATGAATATGGCTCACACAATTTTTACAATGACTAGAATCCCAATAATCAACATAATATCCATATTTAATACAAAAATTATGTTTGTAATTTATTTTTCCATATTTTTTATGGACTCTTATAGGAACAAAAGGTTGGTTTCTTTATTTTGCAACCTCCCTTGATGTATTGAATGTCACTTATGATTTCCTTTCATTAAGATTATCAGAATCTTTAAAACAAGCATTTATGCATCATTCAAGAATCACAAGAAGCATTTTATAATCTCCTTATTTCTCCTCCAAATTCTTAATTTCAATTCACTTTTCACCCTCAAATTTTAGTTTCAAATTATTCCTTCTCAAAAAAAAAATCATCAATAAATTTTTAAATCTTAATTCACCATTCATCAATTTTTAAACTCAATTCTTTAATCTTCTTATGTCTCCCAAAATCACAATTTTAATTTCATTTTCTTTTTTTAATTTAACCCAAAATCCAATTAACTCAATCTTCAATTCAAATTTCAAACATTTTATTTCCTCCCATTCATTAATTAATTCCTTAAATATCCCTTTTAACTTCCAAATTTGACTCTTTTAATTATTAATACCTTATAACTCCTAAATTTATCCTCAAATCTTTATAACTCCTAAATTTAATAAAAGCAAAAAATAAAGTGTCCAAAATAACTCATAAACCAAATGTGCTCTCTCATAATAATCTCAAAGGTTTAAATTATTTACCTTAATCTATCATCATGTCTCAATTTGAATCTTCTTAGGACATTCAAGAAGAGTGTTGTACTAATGTTTTACTTTCCAAGCAGTCTTCAAGCATTACATAAAATATTATCTTTTTAGGTAAATTTCATTTCAATCCAAATATTATGCTATATGTGCTCTAGTTCCAAATATGTAACACCTCAATTTATCTATCTTTAGATTTACTTGCTTTAGGTTGCTCTCACGGATTCTCTGCTTCAGGCTACACTCATGGCTCCTCTACTTTAGGTTGCACTCATGGATTCTCTACTTTAGTTCATGGATTTTATCTGTGCTTCAACTCATAGTTCCTATACCTCCAATATAATTTCTAGTGCTTCATCTCTCTTTAAACATTCTTCACATGTTTGTTTCTCAATATTATACTCTACACATTCTCACAGGTTCCTCCTTTAATCTTCAACAAATTTGCCTCCTCACTAGTCTATGTTCTCATTTCTTTCAACATTCTCTTACTCAGTATTTCAACATTTTCTACAATAGTCCTTAGCTTCACCTTCAACACTTCCCAATGTAACTTCTCCACAACATTCTATCTCCATTAGAATTTCTCCTTCAAAGCACCTACATAATGTTTTTTCATCTCTAAAATAATCATCTTCTTCAAAAATATATTTTCAGCAATATCTCCTTCCACTAATCTCTAATCCTCTACTTCCAATCTCTTAAACAATACTTTATCAATATCAATAGCTTCTCATTCAATAATTTCTCACCAATGTAGCTCTCATCCAATATGGCTTTGATACTATTGTTGGAAAATATGCCTAAACATCTCATAGGTAAATATATCTAGAATAAAAATCACACACAAAATCACATTCAATAGTAACACAAGTATTGTACCATAAAACTATTATCTATTACATTCATAAATCAAAATTTCTCACATTCATTACATAGCATGGACCTTTGTCATCAATTTATAATAATACTCCTAACTTTAACTCTCTAACTCACAAGAGATGCAACCTTTCATATGCCTTAAATTATGACAAAGTATCTCATGACTACATAACCTCTTACTTCACATCTTGACACATCTCATTGTAGTCATTTAAAACACGTCATTTTGAGGATACTACCTAAATGGACTCCTTTTAGACCACATAACTCACCTTGAGCAGCTTCAGGGCTAAAACTATAGTTTTCACCACTTAAATGGGTACAATTCCCCATAAAACCATGGTCATCTTGACCCGATATAGCCTCTAAACCATGGTCATCTCAACTCGATATGACCACCAATAAGCAAGTTTAAAAATAAAAGGTGCATAACTGGCAACCAAAACTACCAGTTAACCCCATGCATGATTATGCAAAAAGCATTAGGCACCCTGCATGGGCTAAAATTAGAAAAACACATACAATTATCAAATGCATGATATTTTAGAGATAAGCATTTATTTTTTAATGTGGACTACCTCTCTGCTTTTTCATGTAGGGTTTTTTTTCCATTATTAGCTTCCACCCGAGAAGTCTATAAATTGGTACCCACCCCTTCAATTTGAACCCCTTATTTCTTGTGCAAAGTTTCTATTATATACAGAGTTCAAACTTTCACATAACAAAGTGCTACAATTTTCAATCCTCCAAGCCCACTATTGATACCATGTTGTCGAACTGCTATAATGGATTAAAAGTCATGCTCCTAGCTTACGTATAACTGAATATTTTTGCTTCATATCTGATTCGATCCATCAAGCTACTTTTGTAGTGCAAAAATCTATTGACAACACACCCTGAGGTAATTTAGATGCTTCCCAAACCTAATCTCAAAAAATAAACAATCCCACAACAGTGATCGTCTTAACCCGAGACAGTTTGCAGACAAGGTCATCTCGACCTGAGACAATCTCAGCCAGAGATCTAGTTTTTCCAATTTTATTTTTAGTTTAGCATAAAACAACTATTTTCTAATTTTTGCATTAGCTTTACTTTTAGTTTATGCATTTGCTAATCTTTTATTTTTTTTATTGCATTCATATTAATCAATACTGACCCGATTTTGGTGGGCTCTTCATATACTTTTGATATGTTTCTAGTTTCTTTGTGTGCAGATTACAAGACCAAAAAATGATAAAGGAGCGTAAGATTCACATCATACTCACCGTGGCAGTCATGAAAAACCCATCCCAAGATGAATTGTGACTGCAAGAGAACCTTCCAAAGTGCACCAAGATTATTTAGAGGGGAATAAAACCCTCCTATTCTATATTGATTATATCACACTTATGAACTCCCTCAAGGGGATATGATTGTAATATATTTTGATAAATACAAGTTATCATTAATAAAAAGGACCCGACTCATTCTTTTTTTTTTTATCATCGTGTTTCAATTATGTGCATGTGTTCATTATTGCTTTTACATCATTATTGCTTTATTAGTGCATGGTTTTCAAGCTTTAGAAGGTAATCACGATGGGACCTAGTCCTCTTTTTAGCTTTTTGATTGATTATTAATAAACTGCTACTTTTATAAGTACATAGTCCTAACTATCTTAGGTCGAGACAACACCTGTACTGTAGTCATATCAGGTCAATATGGCCCTGAAGCAGGATCAAAAATAGTAATAAAATGATAAATCTTTTGCAAACATAGTCTTTCATGATAAATTTTGCTATATATATCTTTTATGTTTCTAGAAAAGCAAGTAGAAAAAGATATATTTAAAGCATTTGAAGAGATTTTATTGGTTTAAAATAGTCAAATCAGCAACCATATTAGGTTGATATGGTTTATATATGTGACCATCTCAGGTCGACACGGTATCTATCTATGGTTGTCTCAAGTTGATACAGTCTCTATTTGTAGTCGTATTAGGGAGAGATGGTTTCTATCTACAATTTTTTGGTTTTCTTACCTTGTTGCTTGCTCAAAGGTTGAATATCATATAGGGTTTTTGAATATTAAACATACATTTTTGCATTTAGTGAAAGATAATTTGTATGCTCTCTATTTCCTTTTTGCAAAAATTTTAAAATGAACCCACACACTCACAAGATAAGATAACGTTATTTAATTGTATTTCATCACCAATGACTAACAACAATCATGTGATATGGACATTCATATCTCACCACAGATTGGTCCCTTTACAAATCATAGCAGCCCTTGCAAGTGGATTTTCAAATTTCATCATCAAAAAGTCTCCTACTCTTGGGTGCATCCCAGGGTAGGTCAGTATTAGATGACCCTTAACCACAGGGTTCAATAATAAGTAGAATGTAGTTTTTGTTCTTATTCAAGCATGCCCAGTGTGAAGCAAAAGCTTGATTAGACAAGTAGTAGGACTTAGACATCATGATCTCCTACTTTTGTTGTTTTTATTGCATTCCTCGACAAGGGGGTGTGCACAAACTACCTTTCATAGTTTTCATTTCATTTACCTATTAGCTTTCATAGGAATAGGATCTTAAAACCAAAACACACAAAAATAAATTAAAAAATAAAAAAACAAAATAAAAAATCATCAAAAAAATAAAAAGTTCAAAAACACCAAAAATATATATTTTCTTGCTTGTTTGTTTATGTAGTAGGGTAAAATTGACACATCTAATTTACCTAAACATCATAAAAATTACTAAAAATTATCCAAAATTTACCTAAAAGTCGGCTAAAATGGTGAGAAAACAATCTCCTCGTTTTCCATGCCAATAAACCAAAAGTTGTTTGACCGTTGGGCAAAATCGCCCAACGGTCAACAAAATCGCCTGACGATCGACAAAATCGCCAGGCGATTTTGTCCCAAAATAGAATTTTAACAAATTTGCTAAAAGATAGAATTCGTTTTAAAACCTCTTACCTGGTTTAGCCATCGTTCGGATCAGGGTTGTTGGCGAACAGATTGAAGGTGACAAACATAGGAGGGATCAAAACCTCCTCCATGTTTAGTCTAACCTCCCAACTTCCTCAAACCTCTCCTTGGCCTATTTAATCTAGGACCCTTTCCCTTTCTCCCCTGGCTGGTTGGACTCTGATCCCTGAGATTGTTCTGAACTCCCTTGAGGATCCCTCGCATCAATTTGTTACGCAATTCCACCTCCCAACATCCCTATTTTCACTTTTGTCATTGCAGGTCTCAGTTATAATCGCCCGAAATACCATCATAATCGCCTGGCGATCGACAGAAATGATAGGCGATTTTGATAGAAGTGACAGGCGATTTCATCAGAGAGTAGGCGATTTCATCAGAGAGTAGGCGATCCTGTCTTCAGATCAGCTGGGGGTAAGGATTCAAATCACTGTTTGCATTTCTTTCCCAATTTTTTGTTTGTCTATGCATTGCATCATGTCCATTTAATTTATTATTCAGATTTAGATATTGCATCTTGGTGTTCACCATCATTCCAGTTAATTGCATCATGAAATCAGGATCATAATCGCACAAATCCATGGCATACTAGGTTGAATTGTCATCATAGTGTTCTCATGTCATTTCATATCCATTTGCATATAGAAATTAAAACATATCTATGACTTGGAGTACGAGAAACTGTTATAATTTGCAAGAAACATTGTTTTTTGTCCTCTATTTGCTGTCAACTATTTTGTTGTAGGATTGCGACATAATCGCCTATGATTTTGTTAAATCGAAGGTGATTTTGTCTGGAACAGAGGTGATTCTATCTAGAATAGAGGTGATTCTATCAAAAACAGAGGTGATTATGTCCTGCTACAAGCCTCAGAACCTTCATCAAACATCCGGGTCAAGTAAGGTTTATAATTTCTTTTAGCCCTAGTTTTAGGCATTGCATTTTATTCTGTATCCACTATCTACTATCTTCATTAAATCAAAATTGCATATAGATAGTTTAGTTGCATAAAGGCCAAAACTTAGGTGTATGTGAATGATTTTATAAAAATAACACATCAAACATCTTCCAAACCTAGGTATGGAAACTGTCGCTAAAATTTTCTTGGTGAACCCTTAATTCGTCAAAAAATCACCACAAGAAGGCACACTTAAGTGCCTCTCTTTCGAGGTGTAGCTCTACTATTTTCCCATTCCCCTCTGAGGCGTGGATCCATCAGCCTAGAGGAAAGGAGTGCAAAAATTTTAGGCCTACATTCTTTGGTGAACCCGACGTGAAATACATAGGCATTTCTTCTGATTTCAAAAACAAAACAAAAATCAAACAAAAACATTAGTTAAAATGCATAATTTTACATTCCATAGATGGTAGATTACAAAATAAGGAGAGTCGTTCATATAAATGTTGAACTATTACTAGTAAACCAAGAATTTTCTTCATTTAGTGTGCCACTACCCTTACAATATTTGGAGAAGGTTAGAAATTATAGAAGCTAGAAGAACTCGAACTTAAGCAAATTCTAAGGTTTGACCTATCTAGAATCCTGGATCCCTATAGTGCACCTTCCTATTTCGACCTCCAGAGAGCATGCGATAGGTGGTTAGCCAAAAAAAGAGCTATAATTTCTCCAAGTTTTTATTCCTTTGAAGATTATCTAGAAGATGCAATAGTAGTACATAAGTTCTTATCACGAGTAGAAAATCAAGAAGTTGTTTTAGATGATAGAAGAAGATTTAATAGTGTTCCCAGAGCTATGATTTATAGAGAATATTGTCACGAGTTATACTTTTATACGTCAAACTTAGAGGTTGATTGTATTACACTAGCACACTTTGTAATATTTCTAAAAGAACATTTCCAATTCGAAGAAGAACATTACATGACACCAGATCAACTTGAACCTATTAACGATATATATAGAATTTTTGAAGAAAATTAAGGCGTAATATTATATAAGTGTGTTTGCTTTATTGTTGTCATATAAAAAAAAAACAAAAACTAATCATAGTATTTTGTTTATTTAGTTAGGTATATATATAACATATATACCTCAAAACCTAGCACATATATATAAAATATATATCTGCAAAAACAAATTTATTTTTAAGATAAAATGCCTATATTAAGAAGTGGTAAACAAGTAGACAATGATAATATGGAAGACCAAGAACAAGGAAATGATGAAGATAGACCACTCATTGAAGAAGACACACCTTCAGAAGATGAAGGTGATAATGGGGAAGAAGAAACACGAGACCCTAATGAACCCATTTTAGATGAAAAGGGACATTTAAAATTTGAATCTCTTGCAAGTTTTACTCAATTCATGAAAGATCATATAGAGGAATTTGGTCAAGCAGTACACATGGATAATACAGGAGAAGGATCTATGGAAGTAGCCTTAGCAAACGCTTTTCGAATACATACAAATCCATTGCCTTATATGCCTTCAATAGACCAAGAGGATGATCAAGCAGGACCATCTACTCAAAAAATGATACCTTTGAATCAAAATGTTCCAAAACCAAAAATGCAATCATCTAATATGGCTATTAGCAACACTAAGGTAAACTTTAAACAACAGAAAGCACCATTTTCTTCCATTCTCTCTCAAGATCTAAATCAACAAATATCAAATCAACAGCAAAAAGCTAAACAAAAACAATATACCAACTATCAACAAAACACTCAACAAAATGTAGTACCTACAAAAACTTTACACAACAGTATTCCAGTTGGAAATCTTCACACAACAACAACACCTTATTATCAAAGCCACAATAGTATGATGCAACCAAACCAATTTGGTGGACCACAACAACAAGGGCTCGAAGCTATAGTTAAACAACTAGCTTCTCGCCTAGATCAAATTGATCCATACCGTCCCTCTTATAGCTATAAAGAAATGTGCAGTCAACCTCTGGATCCCATAGTTGTAGCACAACCTTATCCTAAGCATTTTCCCATGCCTGTCTTCCCGATATATAAGGGAACTAAATATCCTATAGAGCATATTCGCATGTTTAGAATAGCATGTCATGATGTTTCGCATGATGACTTGTTATTGCTAAAGATGTTCCCTAAAATTCTAGGAGGTATGGCCCTAGAATGGTATTACCAATTACCAAATAATTCTTTAAGGAATTTTGAGGAAACAACAGAGACATTTGTGCACCATTTTAGTGCCTATATAGAAAGGCATGTGACCATTAAATATTTATACAACTTGAAGCAAGGAAAATATGAAAGCTTTGCTGAATTCTTGACAAGATGGAGACAACTTCTAGGCAAATTACACTTTGCGTTACCTCATCGGGAAATGTTGGATATATTTATAGGTAATCTGCAAGAACAGTTATCTTATGAACTTTCTACTACTACAGTAACAACCTTTGACCAAGCTATTGATCTAGCAAGGAGGGTAGAAGATGCCCTCATTAGAAGAGGTCAATTTAAGAAGAAATATGAAGATAAAGCTGCTAAAAATCAATACAAAAACAAACAAGTAGTGGGTGACGGAGTTACTGACAGTAGAAATAATTCAAATGTTAATCTTACAGAAGCCATAAAGAAGTTTGTATTGAAGGCTCCTGATAAACCACCAAGGGAATTTACAAGATTAAATCAACCTTTACATATGGTTTTACCTCAATTATTAGAACAAGGATTGATATGATTGCCTGAGATAAGACAACCTGATACAACTGTAGCTGGATTCAGAGCTGATTTACACTGTAATTTTCATAGAACGGATGGTCATTCAACCAAATCTTGTAAATGATTAAAACATATGATACAAGACTTAATTGATAATGGAAAAATGGAAGTAGAAAAATTTGCACCAAGAGATGCTCAAAATAACACGCAGAAACCTCAAAATCAAAACGCAAATCAAAGTTTGGATATTTTTCAACATCCTTTACCAAAGCATGGTAAAGAAGTTGTAAACCAAGTAGAACACCATAATGTTCCTCATCCAACTCGATATGTAGGAACTATAAGTGGTTTTCTACCCCATCAAAACTTGCAAACATCATGTATAACTACAGAATCTCAAGTTACTATGAGACCCTTGAAAAGATGTCAAATTACACCTTTAGAAAGTGATGAAGAAAGTGAAACAGGTAGTGAAGCAGAAATTGATTCAAACAGTTCAGAATATGAATCAGATCCTATCACACCTATTATGGATTTATCAGTTCTGGAAGAACCATTTCCTAGAAGGGTAACTACTAGACCATCATCTCAACAATGGCTTACAAATGAACAAGCAGAAAGTACTAGACCCCATTTTGGTAACCCACGACATAGTAACTTTATAGGTACCATTGGGGTTGTCACAAGACAACAAGCACAAAACCACAATTCTCAAGATCAAAGTGAGAAAGCAACCCCATTCGTATTAAAAGCTCCTACCAAGGGAAATAATGTGTTAGGTTCACAACAAAGATCACCTTATGATATCAACGAACAATTAGCTACCATTACAGCTAGAATTTCTCTTCTAGACCTTTTAAGAACTTCTTCCATGCATAGAGAAGAGCTAATGAAAACTCTAAGCAAAATGATGGTACCCGAAGATATTGAACCTAACGTTGTAGTAAATGTTGTCACTTTGGATGAAATAAATTTCATAGATTTCAAAGACAAGGATATACCTCCTCAAAGTATGTTTGGAGATAATCCTTTGTACATTACAACAATGATTGGAGATGTAGGAGTTAAGAGAGTTCTAATTGACAATGGATCTTCATTAAACATATGTACATACAATTTTTTTCAAATATTTGGATTCAAGAAAGAAGATATGAAAAATATTGAAATGATTATTAAAGCATTTAATGATGAAACCCAAGAAACATGTGGAGTCATGAAAATCCCATTGCAAGTTGGCCCAAGGATTTTGGATACGACTGTGTTTGTTGTACCTTGTTTTGCATCGTACAACATTCTTTTAGGTCGACCTTGGATCAATGCAATGAGAGCAGTACCCTCCACACTACATCAATGTGTTAAGTTTGAATTTAAAAATCAATTAGTCACTATTCATGGTGATCCTAGGCCTTTTGATATGTGTGTTGTGGCGAAACCTGTAGGGGTTCCATTTTGTCCTGCTATGTCTGTTGTTCATCCTAGTACATCTCCATCCTCAAAATCTTCTAAATCTAAATCACCTTCTAAATCAACATCATCCAAAACACACTCTAAATCACCAACAACAGTAAATTCTACATCATTATCATCATCACCTGCTGAAAATATACCTAATCCATTTCCTAAGTCTATAGTGCCAGAATTACCACCTGAACCTACAATGTTTAAATTTACAGCATCTAAAGAAACAACTAAGGAAGATAAACCATCTACTTCATATGCCATTTTGGATGAAGTATTACCGGATTTATCCTCAGTCCTTGCAACTACAGAAGAGGTTAATTTTGCTACACAAGATTCATTGGTATTATCCAAGTTACCACCATCTCCCCGAACATTAGGTTTGCCTAAGAAAGGGAGCATTTGCCATATTGGAAGCTGTGCATTTGTATATGCGGGATATGATTGGGGAAAATTTTCAATTCTACATATTAACATTGATCAAGAAGGATTTGCTAGATGCTATTTTTCTAATGAATATGAAAAATCAAAACCAATGATGTATAATATGGGTTATAGAGGTAAAGGTTTAGGACCCCATGAAAATGGGATAAAAGAACCTTTAGAAGTCATGGATTGGCCGGTTCGATGTGGTCTTGGGTATATTCCTACAAAAATAGAACTATTCCCATATAAATATGATGACCATATTATAACATATCAAGAATATATGGATCAAAAAGAGCTCTCTAAAAAGGTACATACTTGTAATATGTTAACTATGGCTTATCCAGAAATGATTGCTTCCATGGATGAATGTTTAGAAGGAGATATTTGCCATGATATATCCATTGAGGAAATTTTTCAAAATAAGTTCTTCTTTGATGGATCAATGTCGTGTATAGCTCATATAGAATCAACTGATCCACAAGAAGAGTTAGCTAAGTGCACTTTAGAAGAATTACAAGAAATGGGGGTGTCACCTGCACCTCCTAATTTTGAAAGAGAATTGAATATTGTTGTAGAAAATTTTATAAAAATTAACATTGGAACAGAAGAAAATCCTCGCATGGTCAAGATTGGATCTGAGCTAAGTGAAGAAAAACAAAAATTATATATTGAATTTCTTACAGAATATTTCGATGTCTTTGCTTGGACATATGCGGATATGCCAGGATTAGATCCTTCTGTAGTTGTTCACCATTTAGTAGTGCGCCCGGATGCTAAACCTGTAAAACAAAAACTTAGAAAAATGCATCCAAAAGTAGCATTACTAGTTAAAAGTGAACTAGAAAAGCTTTTAAATGTCACATTCATACAAGCTATCGATTATGCAGAATGGATATCTAATGTTGTCCCAGTCACCAAGAAAGAAGCTACCAAAATTAGGGTTTGCACAGATTTTAGAGATATCAACGTTGCATGCCCTAAAGATGACTTTCCTCTCCCTAATATGGATCAAATCATAGATTTCACAGCTGGGAGTGGGATGTTGTCTCTTATGGATGGTTTTTTAGGATACAACCAAATTAGAATAGCTCCTGAAGACCAAGCTAAAACAACCTTTATAACACCCTGGGGAACTTTTTGTTGGAAAGTCATGCCCTTTGGTTTAAAGAATGTTGGTGCAACATATCAAAGAGCTATGACATATATTTTTCATGATATGATGTATGAAATTTTACATGATTATGTTGATGATATCATTGCTCATTCTAATAAAGAAGATGATCATATTAAATATTTAAGAAAAGTGTTCGACAGATTAAGAGAATATCTTATACGTTTAAATCCAGATAAATGTGTGTTTGGAGTAAAATCTAGAAAATTATTAGGAGTCATTATTTCTATGCGAGGTATAGAGATAGATCCTTTAAATATTAAGGCTATCCATGATATGCCACCACCTAAGAACATATCAGAATTAAGAAGTTTACAAGGAAAGTTACAGGCTATTCATCGTTTCATTGATAAACTAGCAGATAGAACAGAACCTTTTCTTAAATTACTCAAGAAAAATATTTCCTTTCAATGGGATAAGGAATGTCAAGAAGCTTTCGATAGTATCAAACAATATCTTCTCAACCCTCCAGTGCTTGTTCCACCCAAACCAGACCATCCTTTCATTTTGTATATTTCTGCTTCGAAACTCGCACTTGGAGCTATGTTAGCTCAAATAGATGATGAAAAGAAAGAACGAGCCACATATTACATAAGTAGAACTTTGATAAGTTATGAAACAAGATACACTCCATTGGAAAAAATTTGTTTAGCAGTTGTGTTTTCTACACAAAAATTACGTCATTATATGCTTAGCCAAAAAACATATGTCATTGCAAAATCTGATCCACTAAGGTATTTAATGAGTAGACCATACTTATCAGGACGCACAACTAAGTGGGTTCTTGCTCTTAGTGAATTTGAACTCACATTTATCGGCCAAAAATCTATAA
Organism: Wollemia nobilis; assembly: GCA_028583015.1. Lineage (NCBI taxonomy): Eukaryota > Viridiplantae > Streptophyta > Pinopsida > Araucariales > Araucariaceae > Wollemia > Wollemia nobilis. Next base: position 733,875 of record JAQPPZ010000480.1, read on the forward strand.
AAGGCCAAGTTATAGCAGATCAGTTAGTTGTTGCTCCTATAGAATCTACTCAACCCATGAACATTGAATTTCCTGATGAATGCCTTAATTTAGAAGAGGATCATTCAAAAACTTGGACATTGTTTTTTGATGGAGCTAGATGTATGAGCGGTGCAGGTGCAGGAATCATATTAATATCTCCTTAGAAGCACCTAATACCATTATATTTTAAATTACAGTTTGCTTGTACTAATAACACTGTAGAATACGAGGCCCTAATCCTTGGATTACGAGCCGCTTTAGCCTTAAAAATCAAGATTTTGTTGGTTTTTGGAGATTCTCAACTCATGATAAATCAAATTAATGAATTTTATCAAACACGAGATGAGAAATTATGACCTTATAAAGAATATGTGGTTAAGCTTATTTCATTGTTTGAAAAAGTGACTTTAAAAGTCATTCCTAGAACTAGCAACCATGTTGTCGATGCTATGGTTGCAGCTGCCTCTTTATTGCCTTTGGAGTTGGATGATGAATATGCTACTATCATTATTCGCAAACTCCAAGAACCCGCTTCTTCTAAATCTTGCTTAGAACCATTGGATGTATTTTTGATTAATGAGATTACCCCAGAACCTTGGTATATAGATATATTTAATTTCCTACAAAATGGGACTTTCCCTGAAGGATTAGACAGAAACCAACGTAGGTTATTACGTAAGCGAGTTGTCCGCTTCGTAGTTGTTGGTAATACTTTATACAGAAGATCCTTTGAGGGTATTTTGTTAAGATGTCTAAACCTAGAAGAATCTAAGAAAGCCTTAAGTGAAGCCCATGATGGATCCTGCGGAGGACACTTTAGTGGAGGCACCATTGCTAAAAAGCTCCTTAGAATGGGTTATTTTTGGCCTTCCATGGAAAAATATGCCAATGATTATGTGCGTCATTATGACAAATGTCAAAGACATGCTGACCTTGTCCATGCTCCTGCTCAGGAACTCCAAACCATAGCTTCTCCTTGGCCCTTCTCTAAATGGGGTTTAGACATTATTGGTAAAATTAATCCTGTCTCATATGATGGTCATAAATTTATAATAACTGCAACAGAATATTTTACAAAGTGGGTGGAAGCCATGCCTTTAGCTTCTTGCACAGGAGTCCAAGTCTCTAAATTTATCTTTAATCAAATCATTTGTAGATTTGGAATTCCATCTAATCTCATCTCTGACAATGGTACTTGCTTTAAGAACAAAGACATTAAAAAATTGTGTCAAAAATATAAAATTCAACATAGATGGTCTACTCCTTATTATCCACAAGGAAATGGCCAAGCTGAAGCATCCAATAAAACATTAATCAAAATACTAAAAATATTGGTTAATAAAATAGGTCGTGACTGGCATATACAATTATATCCTGCCTTGTGGGCTTATCGAACTAGTGTTCGTACTCCTACGGGCGCATCTCCTTTTGTCTTGGTTTATGGTGTTGAAGATATTTTTCCATTCGAATTAGAAGTTCCTTCTTTAGCTCTTTTACTTCAAGATGCGGAAGTTGGAGATGAATATCATGCTGGCAGATTAAGTCAGTTAGAACTTCTAGATGAAAAGCGCATTCATGCTTTAGAACATCTTCGGGCCTACCAAGACAAACTTAAAATATCATATGCTAAGAAAGTCCATAACAGATCATTTGAAGTTGGAGATTTAGTCTTAAAAGAAAATAAAAAAATACAAATGCAACAAAAGACCTTAAAGGTAAATTCGAGCCCAATTGGCTTGGACCATACATCATCACCGCTAAATTTGGATCAGGTGCATACATATTGGCTACCTTGGATGGAAAATATCTCAAGGAACCCATGAATATCATGCACCTAAAAAGATATTATGCATAGATTCAAAAGTCGCATCACTGTAAATAGTTGTAAATAATTTTTCATGCATTTCAAAAATTTATCAAAACAACCAAAAAAATTCACAAAATCCAAAAATCTCCAAAAATATTTCTACAACATTGTTTTATTTATATCTCTGCATTATTATCTACTAAAATTATGAGTAATATTTTATATTATCTCAGATAAAATTCAAAAGTTATCCTGAACCATGCACCAAAAATTTTGCTAAATTAATAATTTTGATTTTTGTTGTTTTGATTATAAATCTCTCCTATATCAAAGAACACTATTACTTCACTAAATAAATTCTGAGTTTGTAAATGATTTTGCTACTTTTTGGAACCAAGAACACACTTTTACACATTAAAATGATTTGTTGCAAACTTCAAAAAATGATACTACATAGTGGATCTTAAAACCTTAAGCAAAAGGTTTCCCCTGCTATCCTATCATGTGCATGGTCTAGAATACTGAGAAATTGGCAAAAGGACAAGTTCCTTCCTACCCAAATAAATCCCTTGCCCCACGTCTAATCTGGGCAAGTATCCTGAGAGAAAAAGAAAACAAAAGAAAAAGAGAGCAAAAGAAAACAAAAGAAAAAGAGAGCAAAAGAAAAAAGAAAGAAAATGAGAGACAAGAAAAGAGAGAAAAATCAAAGAAAAATGTTCCAAAGCAATAAAATCCCCTTGTTCAAAAATGGGCAAGAAATCCCTACCTTATAAATATGAAGAAAAGAAGGAGTATGGAACTTGAATCCCTGGAATTTCTCAGTTATTCGAAAATCATGAGGTAAGCCCCATAACAGGCGATTTGTGCCCAACTTGCTTGACATTGGGTAATTCCTTTTCACGTGGTGATATGTCTGTCACATTAGCGACCTTCTTTTGTACAGACCAATGTTCGCTTATGGAATAGCTAGCTTTTGGTGGTTTGATTTGCATAGTAGTTCAGTCCCTATGCATGCACAAAATCATGGTTAAAGAATACTTCACATGCACACACATTGGTTCATTTAAGTTTGCTATATCATTTTTCTTACTCAGAATCGGTAAATAAATTTTGCAAAGCACACACATTTGTTATTCGAGAGATTTTGTATCATTATGATAAGATCAAAATAGATAATGAATGCACTTCACACACATTGGTTCTAGATAAATTTGAATTTGTCTTTGAAATAAATTAAAATATTTCTTTGGAATTTTATTAGATAAATATCATCAATTCTTTTATCAATATTCATCTTAAATAAAAAATAAAAAAAAAAAAAAAAATATTATTAATCTTTTTTTATTTTTTTTTTTTTTTTTTATTATTTTTTTTTTAGTAAAACCCATATTTTTTTTTTTTTTTCAAATATATAAATTATAATTTCATATCCAATATTTATAAAAAATAAATCAAATTTCATATCATCTTACATCTTCATTTTGACTTTCGTGATGATGACATTATTCTTAAGCAATTAGGAATTCCTTGTTTAGCACAAGTCATCCTCCTAATTTTTCATACCTCAAAATAAATGTGTACATTTCTTTACAAAAATTATAAAAACTTTTGTACATGTGATATAATGATCTATCAAACATTAATTTTGCATTTTAAAAACAAACAAAAATTATATAGCATCCTGCATTTTCATCTTGATTTTCGCGATGATGACATTATTCTTAAGCAATTAAGAATTCCTTGTTTAGCGCAAATCATCTATCAAATTTTTCATGCCCGATCAAATAAATTTCACAAAATATTTATCACATATTTTGTTCCAAAACAAACATACTTCATTTTATCATCAAAAGCCTTGAGATATTTCTCAAGCAAACAATCATTTTAGCAATTTCAAAATACTCCTCACAAACAAGATTAGCTTCGTGACTTAGTGAGCATTGAACTCCAACAATAGTCACATAACAACATAACATCCTTCGAGGTATATTGCTAAAATCTATTTAACCTTGTCATCATTCCAACACTCACATGTTCCAAAACATATTCTCAAAACACACCAAATCATTTTACATCATTTTATTTTAAAAGGCATGATTAAAGACATCATTAGTATCCAAAAATTAAAATGCAAAATTAAATAAAACACCATCAAAAACACATGAAAGACAAAAGATAGCTATATATATCATCATCAAAAGTACACATACAAAAAGTAAAAATGAAATAAAATTTTCCTCCCCTTTTTACTATTTAAGTCAATATAAAAAGTCTTTCGAGTTTCTCACTAATTCAGCAAAATTAATGTGAAACTCGAAGGGGGCAATGTAATAAACTATTAAAATAGTAAATATTGAGCTATGAACTATAAATGCGTCCAATTTTTTTCTTCTACCTCAAAAAACATGCCATTTCATCTTTAACGACCTTTTTTCAAAAGATCGCTAAAGAGGGGGCAAAATGTAGTAGGGTAAAATTGACACATCTAATTTACCTAAACATCATAACAATTACTAAAAATTATCCAAAATTTACCTGAAAGTCGGCTAAAACGGTGAGAAAACAATCTCCTCGTTTTTCGTGCCAATAAACCAAAAGTTGTTTGACCGTTGGGCAAAATCACCCAACGGTCAACAAAATCGCCTGACGATCGACAAAATCGCTAGGCGATTTTGTCCCAAAATAGAATTTTAACAAATTTGCTAAAAGATAAAATTCATTTTAAAACCTCTTACCTGGTTTAGCCGTCGTTCGGATCAGGGTTGTTGGCGAACAAATTGAAGGTGACAAACATAGGAGGGATCAAAACCTCCTCCATGTTTAGTCTAACCTCCCAACTTCCTCCAACCTCTCCTGGACCTATTTAATCTAGCCCCCTTTCCCTTTCTCCCCCTGGATGGTTGGACTCTGATCCCTGAGATTGTTTTGAACTCCCTTGAGGATCCCTCGCATCAATTTGTTATGCAATTCCACCTCCCGCATCCCTATTTTCACTGTTGTTATTGCAGGTCTCAGTTATAATCACCCAAAATACCATCATAATCGCCTGGTGATCGATAGAAATGATAGGCAATTTTGATAGAAGTGACAGGTGATTTCGTCAGAGAGTAGGCGATTTCGTTAGAGAGTAGGCGATCTTGTCTTCAGATCAGTTGGGGGCAAGGATTCAAATCACTGTTTGCATTTCTTTCCCAATTTTTTGTTTGTCTATGCATTGCATCATGTCCATTTAATTTATTATTCAGATTTAGATATTGCATCTTGGTGTTCACCATCATTCCAGTTAATTGCATCATGAAATCAGGATCATAATCGCACAAATTGATGCACCTTGTTGGAGCCATAACTTGTGAATCATACGCTCGTTTGCCTTGAAATTAAACAGGTGGTTCCGTGTGCATTTTCTTTATCACGTGAATCTCTAATTGGCCTGAATCTCCAAAAATTATGTTTTCAGGACCCAACTCCAACATCTAGTGTCCCAAAATTAGCTTTTATAATAGGTTCTCAAGTTTTTTTGGGTTTTTTTTGCATGTTAGAAGTTTATTATCTTTTGTTATACCTTAATTTGAGACCTAATATTTTAAAGTAAGGTTTGCTATTGTAAAAGGGATGTGTGCACCAAATTTTGGCACAATCTGAATCATTTCTATTTTTAGTAGTTTTTAGAAAAAATATATATTTTTAGTAATTTTTAGAAAAATATGTTTTTAGGTTTTCTTTAGGGTTTCTTTGGTTTTTGATTTCTATAAGATGGATTGTAATCTTTTGGAGAAGGGGTGTGAATTCAAGAATGACAAGAATATCAATTTGCAGGTTTCTTCCATTATATTGCATTTGTGTTATGTGATTGGAGTCCATTTTGTTGGTCTTTTGTAGTTGAGTTCACATCATTTGGTATTAGAGTGGGTGTGATCTCGATAGTGAAGGGAAGATGCCACCTAGAATATATGCCCAGATGAATAGGCAGATCGAGGATCTGAATGCAAAAATAACATGGCTGACTAGTGTGATTAATTGCATGGGAGAGAGACATGTCAGGGAGCGTGCAGATCAAGGATCCGATGATGAAAACATACCTGAGGAACGTGGATATGAGGTCCACATAGAAGCAAAACTAGAGGACCCATAGGAAGAAGGACACGATTTTGAAAATTGGTTGATACGAGCTCTAGAAGGTCTTAAGGGGAATCGATATGGGATCAAGATTGAGGTTCTTGAGTATTTTGGTGGGTTGAAACTAGAGGAGTTGATCGATTGGATCAATAGTCTAGAAAAATATTTTGAATGGAGTAACCTTGCTGAAGAGAAGAAAGTTAATCTCGCATCCACAAAGTTGAAGGGACATGCATTGATTTGGTGGGATCATTTACAGACTACACGACATAGGAATGAAAAGGAAAAGATCAGGGATTGGACAAAGATGAAGAAGAAGTTACAAGAAAAATTTATACCTGTAGACTACTCCCAAACCCTATTTCATAGATTTTAGAATCTTCGACAGAAGGATCAAAGCATCAAGGACTATACTAATTAATTATACAATCTATCCATTCAAGTGGAGCACAATGATACGGAGGACCAAAAGGCTACTATGTATGTAAATGGCCTAAGTTTTTCTATCCAAGATGAGATGAGCATGCATCACACTCTTACAGTGGAGGATGCATATCAAATGGCCCTTAAGGTAGAGGAGAAATTGAAAAGGGTTAGTAGAAAAGGTAAGAAAGTATTCACACCCTCTTTAGGTTGGGGTCAAAGTGGATCTAATTTTATCAAGGGAGAATCCTTAATACCTACTAAACAAGAAGAAGATGGGCAGAATCTGAGAGGAAGAGGATACCAACAAGGTAGAGGTTACGGTGGTGGACAAAATGGGAATGATCCAAGAAGGTCGTATACCTATTATGGATGTGGTGAGGATGGGCACAGAGCATTTGAGTGTCCCCAATGTGATGTCCAATAAAGGGGTCAAGGAGGACAAGGAAGGGTCAATCTGGTTGATATGGAAGAGCAGGATGAGGATGAAGTTGTTGTTGACAGGGGGGAAGCACTTATGATAAGTAGGATGTTTATTGTTCCTAATAAAGAGAAGGTGCAAAGCAAATAAAATGGGTAGACCATAGATAGTGATAATTCTAGTCTACGAATAAACATCTTTTGAATAAGGTGTACATCAGGAGGGAAGGTATGTAACATTGTCATTGATGGTGGTAGCTATGAAAATATGGTGTCAAATGTCATGGTTGATAAAATGAACCTAGAATGCAAAAAGCATCCTTATCCATATCGCATCTCATGGGTTAAGAATGGGAATGAGGTAACAGTAGATCAGAGGTATTTAATTAAATTTTAAATTGGGAGTACTTACAAGGATGAAGTGTGGTGTGATGTGATCCCGATGGATGCATGTCACATTCTTTTGGGAAGACCTTCGCAGTACGACAGGGCTACTAACCATAATGGGAGAAAGAATACTTACACATTCTGGAAGGACGATGTAAATGTAGTTCTTGTACCTCTAAATGAGGATGGTACGAGTGAGAGCTTGTTGACGATGAAGAGTTTCTTGTAGATATCAAGTATGTTAGCTTCTGTTATGCCTTAACAGGTAGGAAGCTAGAAATAGAGGAAGTTGTTATGCCGACAATAGCAGCTAAGTTGCTAAGTGAATATAAATGTCACACCAGAGGAGTTACCATATGGGCTACCACTAAAGAGGGATATCCAACATCACATAGATTTGATTCTAGGATCAGCACTCCCAAATTAGATAGCTTATGGATTGAACCCAACATAGAATGCAGAGTTGAGTAGATAAGCGATAGAGTTGATAAAGAAGGGATTAGTTAGGGAGAGTATGAGTCCATGTGCAACTCCAGCATTGCTAACCCCAAATAAAGATGGTGGTTGGTGGATGTGTGTGGATAGTAGAGCCATAAACAAGATCACAATAAAGTATCGGTATCCTATGTCGAGAGTGGATGATATGATGGATGGATTGGCTGGAGCTAAATACTTTAGTAAAATTGATCTACGAAGTGGCTACTACCAGATTAGAATTAGAGAAGGAGATGAATGGAAGACAACTTTTAAGACAAAATATGGGTTTTACGAGTAGATGGTGATGCCATTTGGGTTGTCTAATGCACGCAGTACATTTATGTGATTGATGAACAAAGTACTGCAGGAATATAATGGTAAGTTTGTGGTTATGTATTTTGATGATATTTTGATTTATAGTAAAAGTGAAGAGGAGCATTTTTTACACTTGAAATTAGTGTTATATGTGCTCAGGAAGGAATTATTGTAAGTCAACCTAAAGAAATGTAGATTTCTTCAAGATAGTTTAGTGTTTTTAGGATTTGTAATCTCAAGAGACGGCATGAGGATGGATGACAAGAAAGTGAAGGCGATTCTAGAATGGCCTCTTCCATGAACTATAAAAAAAATAAGGAGCTTTCATGGCCTAGCTACCTTTTACAGAAATTTCATCAAGAACTTTAGTAGTATAGTTGCCCCTATAACTGAGTGCACAAAGGGAAAAGAGTTTGTATGGACTATGGCAGCAACAAATATTTTTGAACTCTTGAAGAAGAAGGTGTTGAAAGACCCTATTCTAGTGTTACCATATTTCAGTAAGGTGTTTGAGATTTATTGTGATGCCTCATTTGTTGGAATTGGTGGTGTCTTAATTCAAGAGGGTTGACCTGTAGCATTTTTCAGTGAGAAGCTAAATGATGCAAGGAAGAATTATTCTACATATGATGTGGAATTTTATGCAATTGTGCAAGCATTGTAACATTGGAGGCACTACTTACTCTCAAAGGAGTTTGTGTTGTTTACTGATCATGAAGCATTGAGATATGTCAACTCTTAGAAAACATTAAATAGTAGGCATGCCAAATGGGTTTCATTTTTGCAACAATATACATTTATCTTGAAGCACAAATCGAGCAAACAAAATAAGGTTGTTGATGCATTGAGTAAGAGAGTCATGTTGTTGACCACTATGGATAATGAAGTGGTAGGATTTGAGGGGATTAAAGATTTGTATGAATCTGATGCATATTTTGGGAATATTGTGCAACAGTGTAAAAGTACGATAGAGGGTGAGTCTTGTACTATTTTTGAAGAGTATTTTTTACATAATGGTTACTTGTTTAAGGGTAATTGATTATGCATTCCCAATGGCTCTATGAGAGAGAAAATATTGAGGGAATTACATAGTGGGGTTTGGCTGGTCATTTTGGAGTAGGCAAAACTACCACTCTTGTAGAGAAGTACTATTGGCCAAAAATGAAGAGAGACATAATCATGTTTGTCTCTATATGTAGAGTATGTCAAATTGCTAAGGGCCATGCACAAAATATAGGGTTTTATATGCCACTGCCAGTTCCTACAAGACCATGGACTGATCTGAGTATGGATTTTGTGTCGGGGTTTCCCAAGGTACAAAGGGATAAGGATTCCATTTTTTTGTGGTAGACAAATTTTCAAAAATGGTGCATTTCATTGCTTTCCAAAAAACTAATGATGCAACTAGGACTGCAGTCTTATTCTTTTATGATATTGTGTGGTTGCATGGTGTTCCAAATACTATTACTTCTAATAGGGATACTAAGTTCTTGAGTCACTTTTGGAGAATATTATGGAATAAGTTGAACACCAAGTTGCAGTTCAGTAGTGCTTACCACCCATAGACCGATGGGCAAACAGAGGTAGTGAACAAAATCTTGGGAAACCTCTTACGATGCATAGTTGGAGAAAAACCAAAACAATGGGATTTAGCCTTATCACAAGCCAAATTTGCATACAATAGTTCAGTGAATAGGTTGACAAGTAAATCTCCTTTCCAAATTATTTATGGTCAAAATCCTAGAGGTGTATTAGATTTGGTTGAGTTACCAATTGGGGAACAATTTAGTGATGATGTAGAAGCATTTTTTGAGCATATCTAGAAAGTGCAAGAGTCGGTGAGGGAAAAATTTTAGAGTAGTAATGCTCACTACAAAGAGTCTGCTGACACACACAGAAGGGTGAAAGTGTTTGAATAGGGTGATATGGTCATGTTTCATCTTAGGAAAGAAATATTTCCTAAGGGGACATATAACAAACTGAAACTTAAGAAAATTGGTCCATATAGGATTTTGAAGAAGATCAATGATAATACCTATAAAGTGGAGATGCCCTATGAATTTGATATTTCACCCATGTTTAATGTTTCTAATTTATTTTAGCATCCTGGTACTATTGAGGATGGTGAATTACAGGAGACAACAAATTGGGCACGATAGATGCCTAAGAAGAAAAAAGACAGAGTTGCACAGGTGCTCGATAAGAAGGTGATCACCACTAGACATGGGAGCTACAACAGATACCTGGTTCAATGGGAAGGATTACCACAGTTAGATAACACTTGGGTTTTAGAGTCAGAGCTAAAGAAAATTGATAACCATAAGCTACAGGATTTCAATTCAGCTGAACTCACAGGAGTTGAGTTCTTTTTCACCAGAGGAGAATGATGCACCTTGTTGGAGCCATAACTTGTGAATCGTATGCCCATTTGCCTTGAAATTCAACAGGTGGTTTCGTGTGCGTGTTTTGCATTAGGTGAATATTTTATTGGCCTGACTCTCCAAAAATCATGTTTTCGGGACCTAACTCCGACATCTAGTGTCCCAAAATTAGCTTTTAGAATAGGTTCTCGAGTTTTTTTGGGTTTTTTTGCATGTTAGAATTTTATTATATTTTGTTATACCTTAAGTTGAGACCTAATATTTTAAGTAAGGTTTGTTATTGTAAGAGGGATGTGTGCACCAAATTTAGGCACAATCCGACTCATTTCTATTTTTAGCAGTTTTTAGAAAAAATATCTATTTTTAGGAGTTTTTAGAAAAAGATGTTTTTAGGGTTTCTTTGGTTTTTTGTTTCTATATGATGGATTGTAATATTTTGGAGAAGGGGTGTGAATTCAGGAATGAGAAGAATATCAATTTGTAGGTTTCTTCCATTATATTGCATTTGTGTTATGTGATTGTAGTCCATTTTGTTGGTCTCTTGTAGCTGAGTTCACATCATAAATCCATAGCATATTAGGTTGAATTTTCATCATAGTGTTCTCATGTCATTTCATATCCATTTGCATATAGAAATTAAAACATATATGTGACTTGGAGTACGAGAAACTGTTATAATTTGCAAGAAACATTGTTTTCTATCCTCTATTTGTTGTCAACTATTTTGCTATAGGATTGCGACATAATCACCTACGATTTTGTTAAATTGAAAGTGATTATGTCTAGAACAGAGGCGATTATTTCTAGAACAAAGATGATTCTATCAAAAACAGAGGCGATTATGTCCTACTACAAGCCTCAAAAACTTCATCAAACATTCGGGTCAAGGAAGGTTATAATTTCTTTTAGCCCTAGTTTTAGGCATTGCATTTTATTTTGTATCCACTGTCTATTGTCTTCATTAAATAAAAATTGCATATAGATAGTTTAGTTGCATAAATTCCAAAACTTAGGTGTATGTGAATGATTTTATAAAAATAACACATCAAACATCTTCCAAACCTAGGTATGGAAACTGCCGCTAAAAGTTTCCTGGTGAACCCTTAATTCATCGAAAAATCACCACAAGAAGGCACACTTAAGTGCCTCTATTTTGAGGTGTAGCTCTACTATTTTCTCATTCCCCTTTGAGGCATGGATCCATTAGCCTAGAGGAAAGGAGTGCAAAAATTTTAGACCTACGATTTATTTATTTTTTATATAGTTTACATAATGATAACAATACACAATCAAGCACAATCAAGAGCCAGTGCTATTGAATACCCATAAGGAGAAATAGAAATATTTGATTTAGTCTAGAGGACCTTGCATTGTTTATTGGAACCCTGGAACATGTCATAACTTAAATATCTCATATAGGGAATCTGACCTTCAAAAAATCCCTATTCAAGAAGCACCCACAGATCTTGACTATGATCATAAAGAAGACCTTTCTAATCTAGACACTTTGCTATATTTCTATTAAAAGAATCATCCACCCATTGAGGGACCTAGTAGGGTAGTATCATGCATTCACTTTATAGCTCATCCTAGAGAACCATTAGAATCATTCCAAGAGTACATCTTGTACCAAGATGACTACAACAAATATTCTAAAATTGAGCATCTATCTATAAATCAAGAACATGATCAATAGGATATGCATGTTTACTATCATTATCATAAATAACCCATATCAAATCTCACATTTGTTATAGATGAGGGTGACATTAATTCCAATATTGTTAAAGAGAGACCATTCATTAAAGAGCACTATACATCTACACTACCTGATTACACATAGCTCACTTTCAAACTAGAATACTAGGTCAATGTGACATTTAGGGATCATAAAAAATAAGTTGTAGATCCTACTAGGGGTAAGAGACAAGACAAGCCCATTCATATTATAGATACAAGGGTAAACAGACCCCGTACATCTAAAGCAAATAAACCACACTCATTAGGAACCTAGGCCAAACATTAATGGATAACAATAGTTGGATAAACTATGATTAGACCACCCATAATTAAATAAAAAATTGGTGGACCAACAATGATCACACCTACAAAGGTTACATCATCAAAGGGTACAACAAGAATAAATTGCAAAATGTATTACATGAAATGGTACCTACACCTAGTACCCATAGGTTGCAACAATGTAAAAGGTGCCCTACATAATATTAAAACCTTCTACCATGTCCAAACCAAAATCGTATGTCTCGTGTGTGACCAAATCACTCACCCATACATCCTCAAAGGCACCAATTACCTAAAAAAATATACCATACACTTGTCCAAAGGAGTATAACTTTATGAGAAACCACAGTCAAAATATCAAGAACCAATAGACACATACCCTAAATTACCTCATAGGGATGTGTGTGTTGATAACACCCAACCACCTTTGCCTCCTCCTCAAGGGTAGAGTTGACCGAATGAAATCGTTTCATTGGATGCATATAAGTTGTTGATAGATCGTATTAATTCCTTAGAGAAGCAAAATTTAGGTATAGGTTACCAAAAACCTACCTTGCATCAACTTCACAACCAACCATTGCACCCATCCATGCCATCACCCCCATACCCTAAACACTTTGAAATGCCAAAATTAGATAAATTCAAAGAAGAGGAATATGCTAAAGAGCATGTCACTCATTTCATGAATGTATTCTTTCATCTTCAAGATGATGATGCAATCATGCTAAAAATATTCTTAATAACTCTTGCACAGCCTGCTTTAGAATGGTATAATCATCTACCACGACATAGCATCCATTCCTTTGAAAACTTGCAAATGTATTCTTAGAATATTTTTTATTTAGTATCATTAAAAAGGCAATATTGATTGACATGTATAATCTTATACATTTTAAATATAATCCAATCATGGACTACTACAACCAGTGGAGAGCAATAATAACCAATTTGCATTTCACCTTGCCCATAACAGAGCTTACCATATTATTCACTAGGAGTTGTTCTAAGAAAATATTGCTTTTATTACAAGTACGACAATATCAAACCTTCGAGGAGACCCTAGCATAGGCTAAGTTCATTGAGGAAAATAAGGTCCAGGAAAGTGATATTAATATTCATAAAAAGGAATGGACAAACAAGAATGCTAAAGGAGGCAACACGCAATAAAATGTGGCCCTAGTAAATCAAGTTATTTTGAGTATCCTTGGATCCTCAAAATAATTTGCATGACTGCAACCACCAACTTAGCCTAATTACTAGGCTCAGCCTCCACCAACCCAATATCATCCACAACAAAACCAAAATCAAGGCCAACATCACTAGCCACCATGGCAATATACTCCTTTGCTAGAAATATTAGCATCAATTTTTAATCGATTATGTGCAACACATGTAATCAATCTCCTTGAGATCCATCCACTAGACCCTAATCGGCCTAAATCAAAGTCTCATAGGAAGGATCTATACTATGCTTACCATAAAAAAAGGGGTCATGATATCCAGACATGTTACACCTTTAAAATAATAGTACAATATATGATCGAGAGGTAAGAGATTCATATTGGCAATCCTCTTGTCCCAAATAATCAAAAAAATGAGTCTTTAAAGACCCTTTGCCCACACATGAAATAAATATAGCACTTGCCAACCAAGCAAAAAAACTAAGGTAGGTGAATCAGGTGTATTCCAATCCACCTCACCAAGATTTTTTGGGGATGATTAGTATTTGTTACAAGGAACTAATGATATCCAAATCAACATGCACCTAATGCAAGTTCTAATAATGTTCCTTCGACATCGCAAGCACCTCCTCAACCCAATATGATTACATATATCCTACCTTGATTGTTGCTAACAATAAGGGATGGACTTACCCAAAGTCTAAGAATGACATTGACTAGGCTCTCCATCTACTAGTTAATACAACAATCAAAGCCACATCGAGAAGCTCTAATGGAAATCTTGAAATAAATCGAACTACAACTAAAATATCCCAATGATTTATCTAATTTTGTGGGGAAAATACAACACTACAACGAGCCTACAATAATTTTTCATGACCATGAGATCAATATTATACCCACTGACATATCGAATCCTCCACTCCATATCATCACTAGTATCGATCGGATCCCTTATAAGTGTGTCTTGATCGACATAGGCTCCTCAATCAATATCATCACCACATTCACCCTTTAATACCTCAACATTCCACCATCCCACATCACAACATCCATATTCATCCTCTAGGAATTCAATGATGTGTTGTGTTCGATAGTCAAGATATTAGTTCTTCCTATTCAGGTTGGACTAAAAACAATTCACACACTCTTCCACATTCAATATAATTTTCTACTTGGTCAACCCTAGATCTGAGGTATGAGATGTGTGTCTTCAATCTTATATCAATGCATTAAATACATATATGAATTTCAAGTGCACTGTATCTCTGTGGATTCAAAACCATTTAAATTTTGTCATATGGTCTCGCATCTCGATGAGTATTCTTTAACATCTATGCATCTGGAGGTCTAACCAAATCCACCCAACATGTATTAAACCCCTCCACCAAGATCATCTATATCTTCATCAAAAAAAACATCATTATCCTTAAACATAGAAACCCTTTCCCATGCATCAGATATTCCCACCAAGAATCCTGAGAAGGCACCCATGTCATCACCTCCATTAGTACCAACTCATGCATTTGCATCCCAATCACTGAAGCTACCTCCTGCACCTTTGATATTTATTGTTTCAACAATACCCATTCACACCCCCTTATTCGAGATAAGCCTCTACCTCCACCACCTAACCCATCACAACCCACATTCCCCTCATCATCACCCAACCCTTCGCAAGTCATAATACATATGTCTAGCCCAAGATTCAAGGAGTACATAGTAAAAAATGTCACATTCACCCTTCTTATCGAATTATATCAAGACATAAGCAAACCTCCTAGCATGCCCTTACCCATTGAAACAATAATTACCCTAGGGAATATACCAAATAAAATAAAGTCTATTTATGGGGGATTTGATGTTCCCTTAAATACACCCCATAGGATGGAAGAGGACGAAGAACCCTTTCAAGACAAAATTGAATATATGTCAAATTTTTCCCTTGTGTTACAGTATTTTCATCATCATTGGTGAGGAAATGACTTAGGTCAGTATGAGAAAGATATTTAGACCCATTTGGAGCCTCAATATTAGTTACCTATAGATAATTTTGGCCTAGGTTACTCCATATATATGTCCAATAAACTTTTTGATTCCCTCCAATACCTAACTTTAGGCTATGGAAGGGATATCGATCCTAATGAATATGCTGATTTAGATTATAATCATTTTCTCAATGACCATGTCCAAATCACTACAATAATCATAGAGCCTCCTCACCTTATTGATAAAATTTTTGAAGGAAATTGGGATCCTAAAAAATGATTGGATAGAGTGTGAAGAAGAAGAGAAGTCTAATGAAGACTAGGATGAAGAAGATGATGAATCTTACAAAGAGTGTGATGTAATTTCTACTACTTCAACTAGCTCGAAGGGATGAATTAGCTACCATCGAGCACCTCAAATATCTAAATTAATTTTATCTTTATATTTTTCCATAATTATCGTCATCCCTCATGCGTTAGCTTCTCCCATCGGGAGACTCTATTGCTTGCACTCTCTCTAGGCCACACCCTGTCACTCTACCACCATTATAACCATCCCTAGTGCATCTGTGTCCACCCATATTTGATTAGATTTTTCCACCAGAGAAGGGATATTATCTACCAACCATCAACATGATCTCCATTGACCTCACCATGCCACTTCACTACCTAGGCAACCCTTCAAAACATTTGCATATCAATATTGAGGCTATTTATTTTTATCGCGTTGCTTCCCCACTATTTTTGGAAGAGTTCCTACCTTGTGAGGAAATATTGCAACCATTTCACTTTTCCTCAAGTCCATCCAAAGATGTTCTTGAAGCTGAGATAAAGCATAATGACATGTTTGATTCTTCTAATACAGCCGATGACATCCATTTCATCCCTACTCCTCATAAATTGGAGGGATCCCATATGTCAATTGAATAAATAATTGATGTTGATATCAACACTGATCCTGAGCATCCTCAAATTGTCAAATTAGGTCAAAGCCTCTCAACCATGAAATGTGTTGATTTTACTACTTTCTTAATAGAATATAAGAGAGCTTTTGCTTAGTCCTACAAGGACATACCAAGTCTTGATCCCAACTTAGTTTTTCATAATTTGATGCTCAATATAATAGTCAAGTCGATCAAGCAAAAACTTAGAAATATGCATCTAACAATAGCATTAATGGTTAAATACAAACTATAAAATTTTTTGGATGTAGGTTTAACCCTAGACCGACTGGAGCAAAGCGCATGAACTAGGGTTTTTGGAGCTAGGGAAAAACTAGGGCATCAGTTGGGTTGTCGAAGAGATTTTTGGTTACAGTGGATTTGAAGGCAAGATTGCTGCCCCATGAGGGTCCAATGGGGACACCTCCGGATCCTCTTCTAGAGATAAATACCTCTTATGCGGATTTGTTAAAAGATAAATCTCCATCCAATACTGACGAAGCACAAAGAACTATATTTTAAATGCTCTTCACGGCTGCTGGCAATAGATCAACATCTCAACGAGTTAATGGATGCTTGCCACAGTCATAATCTAGGCCAAAGATTATCATTGAGCCAAGGATGGTCGAAGAAACAGTCTTATATAGAGCCAATCACGATCTGATCTATAAATTCATGGGTATTTGCCCTACCCTAAATTTTTTGCATTCTTAGGTTCGGAAAAACTGGGAACCTCTTGGTGAGTACTCTTTATGGTTTATTAGCAATGGGTATTTTATTATTATTTTTTCTACACTAGGCGATAGAAATAGGGCTTTTGAATCAAAAAAGAGGAATTATGGTCCGGAAGAATTATTTATTCAACCCTGGAGAGTGGGATTTGATCCTCGAATTGAACCCACTGCTATCCCGGTTTGGATCCGTTTGTATGCACTTCCAATGGATTTTTGGAGTGAGCAAGTTTTGGAAATTATTGGTAATTCCCTTGGAAGACATTTGGGTGTCTCCAAAGACACAATAGACGAAAAAATAGTTGTTTATGCAAGATTATGTGTGGAAATGGATCTTAGCCAGCCTCTCCCGACAGAGGTGGAACTTGAACTTGCAGGACTATCTTGGATTCAACAGCTGGATTATGAGGCTCTGCCATTCAGATGCAGAGTTTGCCACAAATATGGGCATTTGGCCCGATCCTTCCCAAATACTATGAACACAAAAATGGAGGCTCCTCTAGGAATTTCAAATCTTCCTAAGGAGGGTAAGTCAACAATAAACAAAGAACCAACAAATATTTCTCAGGGTAAAGAAGCATAGAGAGATGGTTTTGAACAGCCCAAAATAAGGAGAAGGCAAAAGAAGAAAGATGGTAAAGAGCAAACCCAACTCAAGCCCGCCAATAGGTATGAGACATTTAAGACACTAATGGACCAAGAAGAACAATTCATGGAAGGAGTGGATGGGAATAGTCAAAATAATAACATCCACGTTCAAGCTTCTCTTTCATCTCCCCCTGTCATAGAGCATGTAATTGAGCACAGTGAGTTACCGCAGTCAATGAATGCAGGGGCATTGATAGTGCATAACCAAGAGCAACCAATAAGTAAGGATTTGAGCATGGGAATAGTAGAAAAGAACATAGAAAGGCCAACTTTAGGGATAACTCAGGTGGAAAAGAGATCAAAAAATAGCAACTCTCAAGGAGTGGGTAGAAAATCAAATAAGGAATTGCTAGCAGTTCAAGGAGATAAACTGATCACTGGAGGATTAGTGAGGCCAATAGATTCTTACTACTCTCAAGATAACCAATGATTATACAATCATGGAATGTTAGGGGTTTAAACAGTAGAACCCATCAATCTGTTGTTCGAAGACTCTTAGAAAAATGTAAAACATATTTTTTTCTTATCCAGGAGACAAAAATGTCATTAGATCTTATGTGTAAAACAGTTAACAGAATTTGGAGGGGTGCTAGTCATATGGAAGTGGCTACCCAAGGTGCCTCGGGGGGATAGTTACTCTTTGGAACTCTCTTGAATGGACTGCAATAGAACATATAGCTTGGAGGGGTGTTCTCACATCACATTTTAGAAATAATGTCACAGCTAAACATGTTTTAATCACAAATTTTTATGGGGCTCAAAACCTAGATGGTCAAAGGCTTCAATGGAAAGTTGTGCATAACATGAGAGTCTCAAGGGATGATTTAGACTAGATTATTGCTGGGGATTTTAATGCTAAATTATCCTCTAGAGATCAGGAAGGGGGAACCCCAATTTTTGACCCAGGGGATCGATTTATGATTGCCCAAGTCCAGGCTTTACACTTGGTGGATATTAAATGCCCTGGAACCAACTATACTTGGACTAATAAGAGGATGGAGCCACATAGTAGGAAGGTAAAGTTAGACCATTTTTTGGTTTCAAAGGAGGCCTTTGTAAAATGGAATATAAAATTTTAGATTTTGGAGGGTCCAGTTTCGGATCACTTTCCCATTTTGTTGGAAGGAGGGATTAAGACAGGGCAGCATCACAAACCATTTAAATTTGAAAATTTTTGGTTACAAAAAGAGGAACTTCGAAAGAAAATTCCACGAGTGGTGGGAATAAGGTCGCACAAACATATGGGACAAGCAATGTTTAGATTCCACAAACAACTTCATTATGTCAAAGATCAACTGAAACAATGGAGGCGAGCTAGCAAGACAGACTTCCAGGTCCAAAGAGCTCCTTTGATGGCCAGATGGGATGAGGTTCAAAAACACTTTAGGGAAGGAACAATTACAGAGTAGCTCAAATTCGAGGATGATGCCTTGCGTAAAGCGGTTGAGGACATTGACAACCAAGAGGAGACCTACTGGAAATAGAGAGCAAGAACCACTTGGTTATTAGAGGGTGATAGAAATACCAAATTTTTCCATCGGACTGCCTGTTCTAGGAGACAGATGAACAACATGGAAGCTCTTCAAGATGAGAACGGACACTCCTTTGATACGCTTCCAGGTATGCATTACCATTCAATGGATTATTTTTCCAAACTATTTAAGGAAAGTATGGTGCAATATGAAGAGGCTCAAAATGACATTGTTGTCATACCTTTCGTTATCTTTGAAGAAGAAAATTAGACCCTCCTTAAACCCATTGATAGAGAGGAACTGAAGAATGTGGTCTTTGGAATGAGCATCGAAAAAACTCCAGGTCCAGATGGCTTTCCAATTGAGTTTTTTCATGCCTTTTGGGATAACTTGGAGGAGGATGTAATGGTTGTTATAGAGGAGTCCAGAGGTGGTAAAAGAATGCTTAAAGCATTAAATCATACTTTCATTACCTTAATTCCAAAAGGGGAGGAGGGGGTACATATTTCAAATTATAGACCTATTGCCTTATGCAATGTTATATATAAAATAATCACAAAGGTAATGGCTAAACGGCTAAAACCTCTTTTACATAACATTATCTCCTCAGAGCAAGGGGGTTTTGTAGAGGGTAGGCAGATCTTGGATGGTGTGGTTCTAGCTCAAGAGGCAATCCATTCAATGCAATCATCTGGTAATAGAGGAATTTTCATAAAATTAGATATGTCAAAGTCTTATGATAGGGTGGAGTGGAGATTTTTTTCAAAGATGATGGCAGCCTTTGGTTTCTCTCAGGATTGGATAGAATGGGTCATGAGTTGTGTTTCTAATCTAACATACTCAGTGTTAATCAAGGGTCTTCCCTCGCAACCGTTTGGAGCCACTCGAGGCCTTCGTCAAGGAGATCCTTGCTCTCCCTATCTTTTTCTCATATTGGCTTAAGGATTAGGTAGACTTTTCTTGAGGAGAAGACAACAAGGTTTGCTAACAGGTATCAAGGTGGGTGAGGAATTTTTGACTCACCTATAGTTTGTGGATGACACAGGATTTGTGGGAGTGGCCAGCTTCAGGGAAGCAAGAATGATCAGAGATATTCTTAATGTCTACCTTAGGGCTACAAACCAAGTCATCAATGATAAAATATCCAAAGTGGTCTTTTTCAATATTGATCAAAGGCTTCAGGGCAGAGTCTTAGAGATCTTGAGATTCACAAGGACTTCTCTCCCAGTGGTTTACTTGGGGGTCCCTTTGCATTTTAAAAAACTAAAAATAGATATCTGGAGGAATATTTTGGATTGTATCAAGGATATAATTAATCATTGTTCTCACAAATGGTTAAGCTATGGGGGTAGATTAACATTTTTACAGTCAGTCATTCAGGCCATGCCAATTTATAAATTCTCTATCCTGGTTGCCCCACATACTATATGGAAAGAGTTGGACAAGATGGCTTGAAAAATTTTATGGGAAGGAGTAAAAGGAGAGAGGAAATGGGCCTTAGTAGGTTGGGACAAAGTAACCCAGCCCAAGATAAAATGAGGTTTGGGACTGAGAAGATCCAAGTTAAATAATAAAGCTTTGGCTAGAAAGTTGTACTAGAGGTGGATTTCCCAACCAACTTCCTTATTCAGTAGAATCCTAACTAGTAAATATTTGGGACATGTAAACCCAAATGAGGTGGGTCATTTCCCTTTGGATGGTACTGGATCCTTAGTGTGGTAGGCTCTCAAGTTAGGATCTCAGGTAGTAAAAGATCGATTATTTTGGAAAGTGGGGAGAGGGGAGAAGGCACGATTTTGGACAGATTCATGGGATCAATACCCACCTATCATTATTGAATTTCTTGAATTGCAACCAATAAAAATAGCCATAGAAACTAAGGGATGGGTCCAAATTGAAAGTTATTTCACCACTATTCAACTGGGGGATTATAACTTTAAGCAGTTTAAGAAGTTGGATGAGTGGCCAATTTCAATCCCTCCGGATTTGGCACCCATCATGACTAAAATCTTGACAAAAATATTTCTCACAGGTAGAGACGAGGAGGATGAATTAGCTTGGGTATATGGGAGCCTTGGTGTCTACACAGTGAATGACGGATATGATAAGATCCTTCTAGAGCCTCCCCCTCATACATATCAGGTTGAGGATTGGATAAATATTTGGCAGTCCAAGGGTTGGTCGAAAGTAAATTTTTTTGCCTGGCAGTCATGCATAATGGAATTCTCACTTTTGATAATCTCAAATGTAAAGGAATCATCGGTCCATATCAGTGTGTATTATGCTACAAGAGCAAGGAAACAGCTAATCACTTGATGTTTGAGTGCCCATTCATGTGCCATATTTGGGAGAGATGGTTTTTATATTATAAAATTCAAGTTAATGGTGACTTGAATCGGATTAATATCTGGGAAAGATGGAAGAGGGGTAGATTTAAATCTAAATATCTTTGTATTGGTTGGTAGCTTGTATTAAACTTTATTTGGTGGCAAGTGTGGTTGGAGAGAAATGCTAGAATTTTTAGAGAAACTTTTTCTTCTTTAGATGGAGTTTGGCAGGTCATTTGGAGCAAAGTCACGTAAACTGTGGTCGTCTATGCTAAAGAGGAAACTCAGGTTGTTATTGGGGCAATGGAAGAGGAAGTTTAAGTGCAAGAGGGACAGGACAGAGCTAGTTGGAAACCACCCCCGGAAGGTTAGATTAAAATTAATACTAATGGAGTTGCTAAAGGCAATCCGGGTAGAGCCAGAATTGGAGTGGTTTACCGGAATCATGTTGGTACAGTGCTCTATTTGGAACTACAGGGCTTGGGAAGAGCCACAAACAATGAAGCAGAAGCCATAGCTATCAAATATGCTTCTATTTGGGCAGTTAAACAAGGCCACAGGAGGATAATACTTGAATCAAATTCTCAAATAATGGTTGGAGCTCTAGATTGCATGAGGAACTTTGCTTTGAAAGCATGGAGGTTGAGGATTCTTGTCACTCAAATTAAGGAATTATGGAGGGAATTATATGATGTAATTCCAGTTTATGTGAGTAGATATTTAAACAAAGTGGCTGACTTCCTGGCTAAGATGGGTGTTGAGAAGAAGGTAGGGTTTCAGTTGCACAGTGACATGGCTATTGAGGATGAGGTGATTAGGTAGAGTCTTGAAGGGTCCCTGAGCTAATGATCAAAGAAAAAGCTAAGGGAGGAAAGGTGTCGCGATATCATGACATGTTGCTTCATCATGTCCAAGGGAGGAAATGTGTCACGATTTCATGACATGTTGCTTCATCGCGGCCAAGGGAGGAAAGGTGTTGCAATTTCATGACATGTTGCACCGTCACGACCACAGGAGGAAAGGTGTCATGATATCATGACATGTTGCTTCATCGCAGCCAAGGGAGGAAAGGTGTCATGATTTCGTGACATGTTGCTTCATCGTGGCCAGGGGAGGAAAGGGGTCACGATTTCATGACATGTTGCACCGTCGCAGCCACAGGAGGAAAGGTGTCGCAATATCACGACATGTTGCTTCGTCACGGCCAAGGGATGAAAGGTGTCATGATATTGTGACATGTTGCACCATCATGGCAAAGGGAGGAAATGTGTCGTGATATCATGACATGTTGCACCGTCACAGCCAAGGGAGGAAAGGTGTCGCGATATCGCAACATGTTGCACTATCACGGCCAAGGGAGGAAAGGTGTCATGATTTTGCAACATGTTGCATCGTTGCGGCCAAAGGAGAAAAAGTGTCGTGATATCACGATATGTTGCATCGTCATGGCCAAAGGAGGAAAATGTCGTGATATTGCGACATGTTGTATCATCGTGGCCAAGAGAGAAAAAGTGTCACGATATCATGACATGTTATTACATGATTAACCAGACCATATATATCATATCTAAATAAAATCCTTTGTGGTATATGATGATTCACACTTATCATAATAGTTGTATTACAAGGTGGATCATGCTTTTGACAGAGTTTGACCTAGAATTTATAAGTCAAAAATCCATTAAAGGATAGGTCATTGTGGATCAATTAGTAGAGGTGCCTCTTATCGATGATAAGCCTCTAACCATTGAGTTACCTAATCATGCAATTTTTGCATTATCAGACTCAAGATAACTAGAAGAATGAGAGAACAAATTTTATCTAATGTTGTACTTTGATGTTTCCAAATGCAAGAAAGAGGGAGGTACAGGAATTGTGTTTTTCACACCACAAGGGATTCCTATACCCCTTTTGTTTAATCTTGACTTTCATTGCACCAACAACAATATTGAATATGAATATCTCATTTTAGATCTTCAAACGGATCTCACCATGAACATAAATAAATTGAACATATTTGGTGACTCCTTGTTAATAGTTAACAAAGTTAAGGGAATTTATCAATACAAGTGTCCAATATTAAAATCCTAAAAAAATATTATGGGCAAATTACTAAACAGATTTGAATGGTACAACATCGAGATTGTACCCATTGAGCAAATTTATCACAGATAATATGGCTTCCTTGGGGTCTTTAATTTTGTAGAACCCATTGGATGATGTCACAACTATTCAAGTCAAGATACTCTCTCAAGTTGTGGTCTCACAAGATACTTCTAAAGATGAGCAAAATGTTCACATGACATAGATTGAACCCCACCAACATGGGTCCTCCCCCATTCAAGACTTTTTGAACCATACTTCTTAGGGGTCCTTGATCTCACAAACTCCTTATGATAATAACACGACCATCTACATTAAGGTTCTCTCCCACTCAGCATTTGTGTGAGGTTTATCTAGAGAGAAACAAGCAGTTCATCTAGTCCAAGTTGACTCATATCAAGATTGGTTTTCTCAATTCAGATTTCCTAAAACTATGTACCATTCCTTTAGGATTGTTGCATACCGCCAAACAAATATTCAAGAAAAAAGTGATAAAGTATGTCTTGGTAGGAAACATACTCTACCATCGAAGCTATGATGGTTTTCTCTTTCATTGCTTATAGTCCCAAGAATCTACTTGGGCTATTTTCCAAGCTCGTGATGGTACTTGTTGTGGCCATTTTAGCGCCATGCCTACCACTAAGTGCATCCTCAAAATGGGTTATTATTGCCCCACTATGGAATTATACTATTGTTCTTATGTTAAAAGGTGCATTAAATATCAACATCATGTTAATATTTTATACGTACCTTCATAGGCCTTACAATTGATTCATTTGTTGTGGCCTTTCTCGCAATGGGGATTTGACACAATCAGTAAAATTTCTCCCCCCTCATCTAGTCATTACGCATTCATTCTAATGGCCCCAAAATATTTTACAAAGTGGGTGGAAGCTATTCCTCTTATCACTATGACAGGTTCACACATTGTGGAATTCATATTGCATAATATCATATGTCATTTTGGTATTCCATCCAAAATAATTTTGGATAATGGGCCACCATTCAAAAATAAGGATATGAGAGCTTTATGCACTAAGTATAGTACTCAACATAGTTTTTCAATGCCTTATTATCTACAAATTAATGGGTAAGCAAAGGCATCAAACAAAATAGTCATTATCATTCTCAAGAAAATAATAAATGATATTCATAAATATTGGCATCTTCAACTACCTCTAGCACTATAGGCTTATCGAACTAACATTCAGACACAAACTAGGAAAACTTTATTTTTTTTAGTATATGGTGTTGAGGCCATTATGCCCTTGGAATTGGAAATTCCCTTGTTGTGCATTACATTACAAGAGTTCATCTATTATGATACTGTGTGAAAATCTCACCTAGATCAACTCATGCTTCTTTATTAATGATGCATCAATGCTCTCGAGAATCTTCATGTTTATCAAGATTGAATTAAGCGAGCCTATGACACAAAATTCCATGTTAGAGATTTTAAATTTGGTGATCTTGTGCTTGAATAAAACCAACATAATTCTAACTTGTCACTCCATTTGAGGGATAAATTTACGGCTAACTAGTTAGGCTTGTTCATCGTGACACAAAAAGTAGGGCTAGGGACTTATCATCTAGCTTCCCTTGAGGCTGTTGAGGAACCTTAATATCTTAACATTATCCACCTACAAAAATTTCATGCATAACACACAATGCATTAAAAAAAAAATAACAAAAAATAAAAACAAAAACAATACAAATTCAAAATCACAAAAATATTACATTTCTTACATCATCATGCATTGCACATTACTACATTTCATTGATTAATTTTATTAGGCATATCAGTCATTACATTAGCATCACTCCATTATGCATCTTATCATCACTTACATCTATCTTTGCAGTATTTTAACCATTAGGGTATCCTTGTAAGATAGGATAGATATCGGATGATCATCAGCAATGATGTTCATACAACCACTAACTTTTTTATGCACACCTCTTAATGTTCAAAATTTGATAAAAGACTTACACACCACACATTCATTTTCACTATTTATATTTCATAAAGCACCATGCTCGTATGACTATCATGAGTCTTAATAAAACCTTTTCTCTTGTCATAATTTGCACTTTATCTTGTAATATTTTGACTATTAAGAGGTCCTTGTAATATAGGATAGATATCGTATGACCATCAGCAATGATGTTCATACGGCCACTGACTATTTTACACACGCCTCTTAGTTTCCAAAATTTCATAAGAAAATCACACACATCCAATAAATCATTTCCATTCACATTTCCTATCCTTATTTTTTATTTTTTTCCCCTCACCCAATAAGTTGTTATAGGGTGTTCAATAGGGTATTTTGGTCATTCAGCCTTTCCTAGTTTTATTTTTAGATTTTATGGAAAGCTATATTGATTTTTAAAGGTAGGGTCTTGCTTTGATTATACCTTGTATATCTCAAAATACCAACATAATTTCACATTTTTAAATACGATTTTGAAAGACAACACTACAACACAGTCCTTGCCCCCTTAAATGAAAGGTTTATCTTTCTCATCCTATTATGTGTATGGTCTAGAATGTTGAGAATTGACAAAAAGACAAGCTTCCCCTACCTAAAGCAATAAAAATCCCTTGCTCTTCCATAAAATAAGCAAGTATCCCCTAAAAGTAAAAAAATGTATTACTCTTCCACAAAAATGAGCAAGTATCCCAAAAGAGAAAGAAATTAAAATAAAAGAAGGGGGTAAAGAGCTTGAATCCCTAGAATTCTCAGTATTTGAAAGCCATGGAGCAATCTCCATCACTAGCCATGGGTTATAGATGTCAGCCTAGCAATAGAGTAGCCTAATGCGTGATGATATGTCTATCATATTAGTGACCTTCTTTTATGCAGACCAATTTTAGCTTGTGGATGAGCTAGCTTTTGGTGGCTTGTATTGCCTAGTAGTTTAGTCCAACTACATACAAAATTAGGATAATTATGACCATAGGGTGATCCCCATTACAACAATGGGCTATAAAAATCAGTCTGGAAATGGGATAGTCTTACACATGATATTAATGAACTTCACTATGCACACATAGGAATATTGAATATTTGGGTCTTCCTAGTATATTTTTATCTTTTAGAGTCATGTATAGTCAATATACAAATTTTGACTAGTCAACTAGGGTGTTTGAGTCTCATGAAAAACCTCGTTGTTCCCTTATGACCTCTCATTGTTCCCCAACCATCATTCACATTTGGTTACATTACACTACATTTCATATAGTTTATATTCAAATGTGTGACTTTCATGAAAATATTAACATTTTAATTAATGACTTTTATGCATTTTGTAGTGCTTACACTTAGTTTGTTTTTTGCATTTTAGGTTCATTCATTATATTTTAACATATCAATATTAAAATCAATTTTGCATCATGTCATTAGTACATAACATACATGCATACATCTAGGTATACATTCTAGCTCTATAATATAAAAAACACTTAGTAATTATACATCTATGCATAATCATATCTACAATATCTAGGTATACATCAATCATCCATCATTGCATCCATAAGTGCATCCATACATGAAATAACATAAGCATTAAACAACATGATAAGCATAACTAAAAAGATCATATATATATATATATATCATGGAATAGTACATCAAGTACAAAATACCTGCAAGCTACAATGACATGGATCCTTGGACCTCACACTCAAAAATAGAAGGAAACTACATAATAGAAGCCCTCAAGATGGTCCTTCACCACCAGTATCCCCACTACCCTTGGCCTTTTCTTGATGATACTGCCTAGATCCACTAGCCTCCGACATCTATGGAGTGCCTAAAAACATAGGAACTCATGGTCTCACCAAAGACTCACAAAATACGTCACTACATCAACTGCAATGGGATTATCCTATTGAAGAATGTGAAGTAGTGCACCCCCTCATTAGCCCACCTCATCCTCTAATCTACTGATATAATCCTAATTTGATTGATATCGGTCTTGATAGCACGTTAGCCTAGCTTACATCTCTAATAGCTCTACCTGTAACCTAACCATATCACCTATACCCTATCCACCTTTACCCTATCTAGCAACCATCCTTGCTAGTTGATCCTATAGAGCATCATGCTCTTCTATAACCTTGGAAACCTGTATTTTTAGGGTATCCAATTATGCTATGATTTTGATCACCTAAACTCGTAGAGCATCCTGCTCGATTATCATCCTCATCACCTCATTTTTTAGGCTCTCAACCTGAGGTTGTAAGGTGTCCCTCTCCTCACTAAAACCCTACCATATATGCTATCACCATTCCACTGGCTCCACTCTATAGCATGGATTGTGTCCTGATTTTCCATATAATCCTAAAGGATGTAGATCTGCCATTTAAGTGCAGTTATCTACTCGTAAGGGTCCTCATCACCCTCCTCCTCATTTGCATCTCTCCTATAGGTATTAGCCCAGTCCTCCTCGGTACAATGATTCACTCATCGCTATGAAAGGTCCATCGCTACACTAGCTCCCTCCTCACCAAATGCCCTAACTTAACCACTACTTGCTCTTCCTCATCATAACTGAGTCACCCACCAATCATCATAAACTAGGGTAGTCCATGGGTCCTCTATATCTATATCATCTAGTGGCTCATATACCTCATCATCTAATGACTCAAATCAGGACCAAGCTAGCTCTACCTCATTTGTTTGCCACCTATAAATGACTAGCTCATCTGGTATATCTTGGTTATCATCTATTTGGTGGGTCATACGTGAGTACTAGAAATACTCATGCTCACTACCATGTTGTTTGATCAACCATCAACCATGTCTCACCTATCTCAACTACCAATTTGCATCTGTCCAAGGTAGACAACCCCTTCATGGTCACCATATCACATGCTTCATCCTCAACCTCTCTAAGGAGTCAATGTAGTAATATATCATGTCCGAGTAGGAGTGAATCCAACTCCACTCTTGATCCCATCTCCAGTGAATAGCATAGGGAATCTTCCTTTCAACCATCTATCTCCATGTTACCCATGGTAGCCCATTCGATCTATCCACCTGAATGTGCTCCCAACCCCAAATCTATAGAAGGAAGTTGCACCCTAATCCAAGTTTACCATAATGTCAGATCTTAAACAACTCATAGAGTTGTGCTAGTAGTGTAGTCCCCAAGACATAATCCATAGTTGTATTGTGCGCTCTGCCAAATCCTCAACAAGATCAAGGAGGTTCCATGGGAACCTTACACCTGAATAATCAAGCATAAGTAGGTTAGACATGAGTGACATAAGCACTACATACCTATATGTTAGGAGTTGTGTATTTTAACCAACCTCCATCCTCATCCCACCACTCTCCACATCACACTCTACAAGCTATCAATGTTGTCGGTATACTCTCTATAGTACTCTCACCTATTGACTAGTGGGTGATGACACAATGGGATCTCCCTCTATCAAAACACGAAGAATATTATAGACATCCGCATACACTGACTCTAGTATAATGATATGCATAATTCCAAGGGCCTTAAGCCACTCCCAATAATCATTAAAGAGATCATCACATTCTCTCTTATAGACACAGGTAAACCTGTGTCATGCTCTAAGGGGCTAAAAATAAATTAAACAATTCACAACATCAGTTAACACAGATAAAAATCCATGCATTGTAGGTGAGTTGGAGATGGTAGGGCAATCCTCCAAGGAAGGTCCCTAGTTTGAATCTCCACCCTACCAAACGCACATTGGGTACCTAAAATCTAGTTGATAATGCTAGTGCAGTCAAGGCCAAGTGTGACTCCCAAGTGATTTTTATGGTGTAGAACCCCCTGGTCATGGTTTCTCAGACCAAGGTGGCCCTACAAGGGGTTTTTCACTAAATTCAAAAAAATCAACACAGAAAATAAATTAATTCATAGAGGCCATCTCAACCCAAGATTATCCCTAGGTGAGGTCATCTCGGGTCAAGAAAACCTCCATAATGGTTAAAAATTTAACCATTGGACCCAATGATCACAAAGCAATTCATAAAGAGGGACCGTCTCACCCTAAGATGGTCCCCAAGTCCAAAATGGAAAGCACTTTGTACAAATTACAATAATTGCAAAATCAGAATAAAAATGAACAAAATAAAAAAATATTTAATTTAAGCTAATCTCATATGAGGTTTATTTCCTTTTTTAATGATATGTTCCTTAACTATTTTATTTAATGAGGTTCATTTTATCATTAAATTGACAAAAAGTGAGAATGAGGTACTTAACCTCCTTGCTCCATCTCTTCCACTCGAAGAAGTTTTGAGTTGGTCCATGGTCAGGATTGGTATACTTTCTAGCAGTGCTTTGCATCAAAAATTCGACTCTCCTCCTCCCTGTATCTCTCTTCTCTCATTGTGAACAATGAAAATGATTTTAGAAGGCACTATTTTTGCTATTTATATTTTTCTATAAGCATAAGTTTCTCAGACGATCATGTGATGCAACACGATAATCTTAGGGTGAGACAGTCATGGTTTTTATAAAAAATTGCTAAAAGAAATAAAAAAATATTAAAGGCTCCAAAGGCACTTAACCCCTTTGGTCACATCAATTCAAAAGGCTCCAAAGGCACCTAACCTCTTTGGTCACATCAATTCAAAAATCTCACGTGAACCTCATATCTAATAATCTACTCTAGTCACCTAGCGGTTGCAATGATTGATTATCCATGCAATCCAATAGGATGAGTACATTACCATAAGGCCACTCCTCAAAAAAAATCTCAAAAATTTCAAGTCAAACAAGGTCAAAATCAAGATTGTCATGGGTTCTAAAATTCTTTAACTTTCACATTCACCTGCCAAAACCCAAATTAGGTTATCTTTGTCAAGCGACTCATCGCTTTCATCATTTTTTATCTCCTCTATCAAATCATCACTTGAGGGGGTAGTCATATAATTACAAAATTCAAAATCAAATCAATAATCAAACACTCAAAATGAAAATTGTGTTCATTCAAGAATCATTTCCAAATACAATCATACACCCTTCTTGCTTGGGGCAAATAACAAGCAAAAACAAATTCAAACAAAACAAAATGGGTAGCTAAATTGCTTGATTGGTATCCCTAAAGCCTAAAGTGTAGACTAAAGCCTATCTTCCAATGATTGAAAGGTTACCAAAAATTTAGTATACTCGAAGCCATCGATTGTGGACTCATATCATAATGTCTACTCATGGCTAAAAATTTTACTAAAATCAAATCCATCAATGAGTTGGAAGCAATGATTCAAAAGTGCATGCTCTTTCCATGATTGGGGTATCTTACATTGATTTATTTAATGAATATCATTAACCATCAAATCAACCATTTTAGGTTTTCTATTTTTCTTTGTATTATGCTTTTGCACAAAGCATCCCAAAAAGGGGCATCTATAGACACCTAAAATAAGTCATTTTGAGGAGACTACCTAAATAAACTCCTTTTAGACCACATAGCTTACCTTGGTTAGATTTAGGGCTAAAGCAGTGGTTTTTACCACTTAAAAAGGTATAATTTCCTATAAAACCATAGTCATCTCGACCCGATATGGCCTCCAAATCGTGGTCGTCTCAACCTGATACAACCACCAAAAAGCAAGTTTAAAAATAAAAGGTGCATAATTGGCAATTGAAACTACCAGTTAACCCTGCACATGATCACGCAAAAAACATTAGGTACCTTGCATGAGCCAAAAATTAGAAAAATACATACAATTATCAAATGCATAAGATTTCAAAGATAAGCATTTATTTTTTTAATGCGGACTACCTCTCTACTTTTTCATGCAGGGTGCTTTTGCCATTATTAGCTTCCACTTGAGAAGTCTATAAATTGGCACTCACCCCCTCAATTTGAACCCCTGATTTCTTGTGCAAAGTTTCTATTATATACAAAGTTCAAGCTTTTGCATAACAAGTGCTATCGTTTTCGATCCTCCAAGCCTGCTATTGAGACCATGCTATCAAACTACTATAAGGGATTGAAATTTGTGCTCCTATCTTGCGTATAATAAAATATTTTTGCTTTAGATCTAATTTGATCCATCAAGTTACTTTTGTAGTGCAACAATCTGTTGACAACACATCCCAAGGTATCTCAGATACCGCTCGAACCTAGTCTCAAAAAGACACAGTACCAGGACAATGACCATCTCGACCTGAGATGATCTCGACCAGAGACCTAGTTTTTCTAATTTTATTTTTAGTTTAGCATAAAACTACCATTTTCTAATTTTTGCATTAGGTTTACTTTCAATTTATGCATTTGCTAATATTTTATTTCATTTATTGCATTCATATTGATCAATACAAGCCCGATTTCGGTGGTCTCTCATATACTTTTGATATGTTTCTAGTTTCTTTATGTGCAAATTATAGGACCAAAAAATGACAAAGGAGCGCAAGATGCACATCATACTCACTATGGTGGTCACAAAAAAACCCGCCCCAAGACAAATTGTGATTGCAAGAGAACCTTCCAGAGTGTACCAAGATGATTTAGAAGGGAATAAAACCCTCTTATTCTGTATTGATTGCATCGCACTTATGAACTCCCTCAAGGGGATGTGATTGTAATATGTTTTAATAAAGATAATTTATCACTAATAAAAATGACCTGACTCATTCTTATTATTTTTATCATCATGTTTTGATTACGTGCATGTGTTCATTATTGCCTTTACATCATTATTGCTTTATTGGTGCACGATTTTTGAGCTTTCACTCATATGAATCTTCACTTACACACTTGAAACCTATCACTTATGACTCTTCACTTGCACACTTGACACCTTTCACTCACATTTACACACTTGACAACTTTTACTTATAACTCACTCTTAATTACATGATACATAAACACTCTTCATAACTTGACACCTACTACTGACACAAATATTAAACACACTCCTAACCTAAATATTTACAATGGTAGTTCATATTACCAAATAATGTAATATCGCTAACACCCCCCGTATTACAGTTTTTGGTGTGAAGGCTTTTAGCCTTCAATATTTGATTATGATTTTCTTCTTGTCTTCATATTCAAATTCTAATTTTGAATTTTTTGATACCAAAGTTGCATTTTTTGTGATCCTAATCATTTCTATGGTTTCGTTTGAAATAATCTATTTGATAATTCCATATAATGCCATGATTAATATGCCCTTTACAATGCTCCATTCATGAACACTATTTTCTTTGTACCAATAATTTTTGTAGGAATGATTATGACTCTTATAATTTTTACAATGACCAGGATCCCAACAATCTTCAACTCTATATCCATATTTATTACAAAAATTACATTTGTAATTTTTTTTCCATATTTTGTATGGACTCTTATAGGAGTTTCTTGATTTTGCAACTTTCCTTGATGTCTTGAATGTCACTGTTGATTTCCCTTTATTAAGGTTATTAGTATCTTAAAAACAATCATTTATGCATCATTCGAGAATCATAAGAGCTATACTTTTTTGTTCTCTTTGAAAGAATTGTGTATGTTCCATCAATTCAATTGTTTCATGTTTCCTTTCTGTTGAATCAATTTATAAATGATTCTTGCAAAATTTGTCTTTTCCTTCATATTCAATATTTTTTTTGCCTTGCTTTCTAGCCATGATGTAACTCTTTTGAAAAAAAACTTCGTCTTATTCAAATTTTTAATCTTCAAACTATGAATTTTATAATCTCCTTATTTATCCTCCAAATTCTTGATTTCAATTATGTTGGCTTTTTAGCCATATTATCACAGGTCCCAATATCCAATATCTTAAATAGTCTTAATCATTAGAACAATTTAATATAAATGGCCAATATTAAATAAAATAACATTCACGTAAATAACAATAATAAGAAGTATAATGGCCAATATCATTGATGCAAAAATATGAAGAAAACTTACAATAAAATTGCTCAACTATATACAAGCTTTAATATTTAATGATCCTTTGATAATACATTCTTGATGATCCATTTCATGGAGCTTTGTCTCCATAATAAAACCTTAGAAAGGTGACTCTTAGACCCTTTGACTATTGCTCTCCTCACATATCTAAGACATGTAACCTTTCCTATCCATGCATAAGAAAAACCTCTCATGCCTCTTGGATTCTCATCTTGCCAGTTGTATACATGATTTTTGACTCTCTATTTACTCTTGCCCATATTATTCTATGACACTCGCACACTTGTGCACTTTACTATATGATACTTGTGCACACACTATTGCATGACACTTGTGCACTTTCACACTCTTCACACTTGCACACATAATTACATGGCACTTATCCACATCTTGCACATAGATACACACATAAGGGGAAATATAAATCACACTCCTAAACTATATATTGAAACCTTATTCTAATATTTACAATGTACAATTGCAGCTCATGGTACATTTACATTTCAGCCAAATAATGTGTTATTCTCTAACACCCCATATATTACATTATTTGGTTATTGAAGACTTTACTCTTGAATATTTTATTCTTGCACTTGTTCTTTGTCTTCTTGTGTTCATCCATTGTCTCGGTATGTTGTCTTTGCTAGATAATATTGGACTATGCCTAATCCATTTTATTTTTTCTTGTATTTTGAAGAAATTAAGTAATTTATCATTAGTCATTTTTTGAGGTAAAATATGGTTACTATTTTTTCTAAAAATCCCATTGTGTCTAAAACAAAATTTCCATTCTCAATGGATTTTGTAGCCTCTCTTCTATTTTGATTCTTGATAATACATTTTCTATGTTCATTTGTATATTTGAATTTCATAGTTTTACCTCTTTCAACTAATCAAGCAATTTAGATAATATTAATTGATAATCCTAGAACATATAAAACAAAATCGAACACAAAATTTGAAATGGTATTCTAGGTATAACTTTTCCAACTCCCTAAACATGATAAATCTTATCATCTATAATATCTAGTGAAATATTAGGTATAATTTCTATTGAGTCAAACCAATGCAAATTTTTCAGTCATATAATGACTGGAACCTGAGTGTATATACCATGTATCCTTTTCTTTTTGCATGTTTTGATGAGATTCAAGTAATCTAGTTTCATGGTCTTGATAAAATATTTGATTTTGAAATATTCCTCTTGTGGGATTTTCCCCTTTGTATGAATTTTAAAAATTTCTCCTATTATATGAATGTTTATATACATCCATTCTTCTTTTCCATTTGTCAATTTTTCAAATTACAACTTTGCAAATCAAATTCTCCAAAGTCATAACAAATTTTAAACAAATATTCAATCTTCACAAAATTAATTCCTTTGGAGTTGGAAACCTTGTGGATCCTAAATTTTTAATAAAGAATTCTAATTTGCAAATTCTTCAATCAATCAAATATTTCAATTTTCAATTTTCTTTTTGGAGTAGAAACCTTATCTCTCCAAACTTAAAAATTTTATTTTTTTCAAAATTCAAGTTTTTGAAGTAAACAAATTCTGTAAATGTAGAATTCATTTTAAATCCCTAATTTTTCTAATTTTTCAATTTCCAATTTTTTCAAAAATTAAAATTTTAAAATCTATTTTATCCTTATCACTCCAATCAAAAAAATATTTTTTCAAAAACTTTAAAAAGCCTTATTGCTCCCCCTTTATTTAAGATTCAATGCAATTTGAATTTCCCTTAAGCACACACCCAAATTAGATGTCTTTTAAATCATACCTTATAAAACATTCTACTTTATTTACTGGTCATCATCAAATGCATCAAATTATGTCTAAATTTCTAGGGCACTCTCCAATCAAATGCATCAAATATTTCAATTTTCAATTTTCTTTTTGGAGTAGAAACCTTATCTCTCCAAACTTAAAAATTTTATTTTTTTCAAAATTCAAGTTTTTGAAGTAAACAAATTCTGTAAATGTAGAATTCATTTTAAATCCCTAATTTTTCAATTTCCAATTTTTTCAAAAATTAAAATTTTAAAATCTATTTTATCCTTATCACTCCAATCAAAAAAATATTTTTTCAAAAACTTTAAAAAGCCTTATTGCTCCCCCTTTATTTAAGATTCAATGCAATTTGAATTTCCCTTAAGCACACACCCAAATTAGATGTATTTTAAATCATACCTTATAAAACATTCTACTTTATTTACTGGTCATCATCAAATGCATCAAATTATGTCTAAATTTCTAGGGCACTCTCCAATCAAATGCATCAAATATTTCAATTTTCAATTTTCTTTTTGGAGTAGAAACCTTATCTCTCCAAACTTAAAAATTTTATTTTTTTCAAAATTCAAGTTTTTGAAGTAAACAAATTCTGTAAATGTAGAATTCATTTTAAATCCCTAATTTTTCAATTTCCAATTTTTTCAAAAATTAAAATTTTAAAATCTATTTTATCCTTATCACTCCAATCAAAAAAATATTTTTTCAAAAACTTTAAAAAGCCTTATTGCTCCCCCTTTATTTAAGATTCAATGCAATTTGAATTTCCCTTAAGCACACACCCAAATTAGATGTATTTTAAATCATACCTTATAAAACATTCTACTTTATTTACTGGTCATCATCAAATGCATCAAATTATGTCTAAATTTCTAGGGCACTCTCCAATCAAATGCATCAAATATTTTAATTTTCAATTTTCTTTTTGGAGTAGAAAGCCTTATCTCTCCAAACTTAAAAAATTCAATTTTATTTAAAAATCAAGTTTTTGAAATAAACAAATGACGAATTTCTTTTAAATCCCTAATTTTTCAATTTCCAATTTTTTCAAAAATTAAAATTTTAAAATCTATTTTATCCTTATCACTCCAATCAAAAAAATATTTTTTCAAAAACTTTAAAAAGCCTTATTGCTCCCCCTTTATTTAAGATTCAATGCAATTTGAATTTCCCTTAAGCACACACCCAAATTAGATGTATTTTAAATCATACCTTATAAAACATTCTACTTTATTTACTGGTCATCATCAAATGCATCAAATTATGTCTAAATTTCTAGGGCACTCTCCAATCAAATGCATCAAATATTTCAATTTTCAATTTTCTTTTTGGAGTAGAAACCTTATCTCTCCAAACTTAAAAATTTTATTTTTTTCAAAATTCAAGTTTTTGAAGTAAACAAATTCTGTAAATGTAGAATTCATTTTAAATCCCTAATTTTTCAATTTCCAATTTTTTCAAAAATTAAAATTTTAAAATCTATTTTATCCTTATCACTCCAATCAAAAAAATATTTTTTCAAAAACTTTAAAAAGCCTTATTGCTCCCCCTTTATTTAAGATTCAATGCAATTTGAATTTCCCTTAAGCACACACCCAAATTAGATGTCTTTTAAATCATACCTTATAAAACATTCTACTTTATTTACTGGTCATCATCAAATGCATCAAATTATGTCTAAATTTCTAGGGCACTCTCCAATCAAATGCATCAAATATTTCAATTTTCAATTTTCTTTTTGGAGTAGAAACCTTATCTCTCCAAACTTAAAAATTTTATTTTTTTCAAAATTCAAGTTTTCGAAGTAAACAAATTCTGTAAATGTAGAATTCATTTTAAATCCCTAATTTTTCAATTTCCAATTTTTTCAAAAATTAAAATTTTAAAATCTATTTTATCCTTATCACTCCAATCAAAAAAATATTTTTTCAAAAACTTTAAAAAGCCTTATTGCTCCCCCTTTATTTAAGATTCAATGCAATTTGAATTTCCCTTAAGCACACACCCAAATTAGATGTATTTTAAATCATACCTTATAAAACATTCTACTTTATTTACTGGTCATCATCAAATGCATCAAATTATGTCTAAATTTCTAGGGCACTCTCCAATCAAATGCATCAAATATTTCAATTTTCAATTTTCTTTTTGGAGTAGAAACCTTATCTCTCCAAACTTAAAAATTTTATTTTTTTCAAAATTCAAGTTTTTGAAGTAAACAAATTCTGTAAATGTAGAATTCATTTTAAATCCCTAATTTTTCAATTTCCAATTTTTTCAAAAATTAAAATTTTAAAATCTATTTTATCCTTATCACTCCAATCAAAAAAATATTTTTTCAAAAACTTTAAAAAGCCTTATTGCTCCCCCTTTATTTAAGATTCAATGCAATTTGAATTTCCCTTAAGCACACACCCAAATTAGATGTATTTTAAATCATACCTTATAAAACATTCTACTTTATTTACTGGTCATCATCAAATGCATCAAATTATGTCTAAATTTCTAGGGCACTCTCCAATCAAATGCATCAAATATTTCAATTTTCAATTTTCTTTTTGGAGTAGAAACCTTATCTCTCCAAACTTAAAAATTTTATTTTTTTCAAAATTCAAGTTTTTGAAGTAAACAAATTCTGTAAATGTAGAATTCATTTTAAATCCCTAATTTTTCAATTTCCAATTTTTTCAAAAATTAAAATTTTAAAATCTATTTTATCCTTATCACTCCAATCAAAAAAATATTTTTTCAAAAACTTTAAAAAGCCTTATTGCTCCCCCTTTATTTAAGATTCAATGCAATTTGAATTTCCCTTAAGCACACACCCAAATTAGATGTATTTTAAATCATACCTTATAAAACATTCTACTTTATTTACTGGTCATCATCAAATGCATCAAATTATGTCTAAATTTCTAGGGCACTCTCCAATCAAATGCATCAAATATTTCAATTTTCAATTTTCTTTTTGGAGTAGAAACCTTATCTCTCCAAACTTAAAAATTTTATTTTTTTCAAAATTCAAGTTTTTGAAGTAAACAAATTCTGTAAATGTAGAATTCATTTTAAATCCCTAATTTTTCAATTTCCAATTTTTTCAAAAATTAAAATTTTAAAATCTATTTTATCCTT
Source organism: Wollemia nobilis (assembly GCA_028583015.1). Lineage (NCBI taxonomy): Eukaryota > Viridiplantae > Streptophyta > Pinopsida > Araucariales > Araucariaceae > Wollemia > Wollemia nobilis. The sequence continues at coordinate 772,475 of JAQPPZ010000480.1, forward strand.
ATCACTCCAATCAAAAAAATATTTTTTCAAAAACTTTAAAAAGCCTTATTGCTCCCCCTTTATTTAAGATTCAATGCAATTTGAATTTCCCTTAAGCACACACCCAAATTAGATGTCTTTTAAATCATACCTTATAAAACATTCTACTTTATTTACTGGTCATCATCAAATGCATCAAATTATGTCTAAATTTCTAGGGCACTCTCCAATCAAATGCATCAAATATTTCAATTTTCAATTTTCTTTTTGGAGTAGAAACCTTATCTCTCCAAACTTAAAAATTTTATTTTTTTCAAAATTCAAGTTTTTGAAGTAAACAAATTCTGTAAATGTAGAATTCATTTTAAATCCCTAATTTTTCAATTTCCAATTTTTTCAAAAATTAAAATTTTAAAATCTATTTTATCCTTATCACTCCAATCAAAAAAATATTTTTTCAAAAACTTTAAAAAGCCTTATTGCTCCCCCTTTATTTAAGATTCAATGCAATTTGAATTTCCCTTAAGCACACACCCAAATTAGATGTATTTTAAATCATACCTTATAAAACATTCTACTTTATTTACTGGTCATCATCAAATGCATCAAATTATGTCTAAATTTCTAGGGCACTCTCCAATCACCATTGCCCAGCCATCTTTCATATTCTATCAAATTTGAATGAATCTTCAGATGATTTGCATCTAGAAGCATTTTGAAAGTCACAGGTGCTAAGGTCTCAGTTGTGCTTAGGGTGCTCTCAAAATTTACAATAGCACTCAAATATATTTGGCACATAAATGTTTCAACTACTACTCTACAACAATGCTTAGGCTCTCAATCTTCTATGGTGGTCTATATTTCAACTGCTTCTACTCTACAATGGCACTTAGGTTACTACAACACTCTAGTGAATGCAATGGTGCTCAAGCACTAAACCTCATCTTTGGATGGATATTGACCTCCAATATAATTTTTAATGGATCAAAACCTTCTCTGATGTCTCTATGATTTTTGGTTGACAAACTTTTCATTATAACAAATTATCTCTACTCTATCTTAATCACAAGGCATTCACCTTCTTCACAAGCTTTCCTTTGCTTTATATCTCTTCAATAGGAAAGCTTGGGATGCTTCAATGCTCCCTTATTTTTACCCACACTTCTTCTAGATAGTTCAATAATATGGGCAGCTTTCCATGGCTCTCTCACTTTTTTTTATTTCACAACCCAGGTAGATCTAAACAACTCCCAATATATTTTTGCTTGACATCTTTATTATTTGGCAGCTTTCCATTACTTCCTTTTTATTATGTATTTCATGAATACCTATTCCCATAGCAGTAAGAATTTGCTTTTCAAGTTTTATTTCCTTTGGCCTTAAATACTTTCTCAATAATGTCTTATGATAGAACATTTCCTCTCTTAGGTTTTGCCTCCAATAACCAGTACCAATCAATCAGCTCACGCTCTTCCAATGGCTTCAATGGGTGTTATATTTTTTGTCTACACATTATCAATATTTAAGAATTGTATAAAGTTAGGGTAATAAATAAACCAAAATTATTTTGACCTATGTTTCCTTCATGTGGCTCTTCCTCCAAATTTATACCAAAAATTTTCTTTGATGTTAGCTCTTCAAAATATGCACACCAAAATCAAGTTTGGTGATAGCTTTAAAAATTAACTCATAGTAGCTCTGAATCTTATTAATCCAAAGCTAAATATATGCAATAGAAACTCTTTTCCTAATGCTAGCAATAGAGACTACTCGAAGTAGCTCAAATACCACCATTGGCTTTTTAGCTAGATTATCATTGGTCCCAATATCTAGAATCTTGAGTAGTCTCAAATATTAGAGAAATTTAATATAAATGGCCAATATCAAAGAACATAACATTCATGTAAATAACAATAATAAGAAGTAAAATAGCCAATATCATTCATGCAATAACATGAAGAAAACTTATAATAGAATTTCTCAAACTATATACAAGCTTTAATATTCAATGATCCTTTGATAATATATTCTTGATGATCCATTTCGTGGATATTTATCTCCATAATATAACCTTAGAAAGGTGACTCTTTGACTATTGCTCTCCTCACATATACATAATATGCAATATTTTCTATTCCATGTATAAGGTAAACCTCTCATGACTCTATGTTTACTCTTGCACACATTATTATATGACACTTGCACACTCCTACTTGTACACTTTCACACTTGACACTTGTGCACACACTATTACATTATAATTGTGCACATCCTACACATAGAAGCATACATAATGGGAAATATAAATCACACTCCTAAACTATATACTCAACCCCTATTCTAACATTTACAATTGTACTTGTACCATTGTACCTAATGGTACATTTACAATTCAACCAATTAATGTAATATTCTCTAACAAATTCTTCAATTTCAATTCCCTTTAATCTCAAATTTAATTTCAAATTCTTCCTTCTTAAAAATAATTTTTCATCAATCAATTTTCAAATATTTATTCACCATTCATCAATTTTCAAATCCAATTCTTTAATCTTCTTGTGTCTCCAAAATGTATGGTTTTAATTTCACAATTTTACTTTCAAATTTCAATTTAGAGTGTGGGCTGATTTTGATCTTCTTCTTGTCTTCATCTTCCAGTTCTAACTTTGAAGTTTTTGGTACTAAAGTTACATTTGTTGTGATCCTGATTATTTCCGTGGTTTCCTTTGAAATAATCTATTTGAGAATTTCATCTAATGCCATCATTAATATGCCTTTTACAATGCTCCATTCATGAACACTATTTCATTTGTACCAAAAAAAATTGTGGGAATTATTATGGCTCCCACAATTTTTATAATGATCAGGATCCCAACAATCTTCAACTTTATGTTCATATTTATTACAAAAATTACACTTGTAATTTATTTTTCTATATTTAGTATGGACTCTTATATGAAAATAAGATTAGTTTCTTTATTTTGCAACTTTCCTTGATGTCTTGAATGTCAATTTTGATTTCCCTTCATTAATATTATTAGTATCTTCAAATCATTTATGCATCATTTAAGAATCATAAAAGCTATACTTTCTACTTCTCTTTCAATGAATTGTATATGTTCCATCAATTTAGTTATTTCATGTTTTCTTTATTTTAAAACAATTTGTAAATATTCTTTTAAGATGTCTTTTCCTTCATATTGAATATATTTTGCCTTGCTTTCTAGCCATGATGTATCTTTTTTTTTCTTTAAATATTCTTCTTATTCAACTTTTTAATATTTAAACTATCAATTTTATAGTCTCCTTATTTCTTCTCCAAATTATTTATTTTAATTCTTCTATTTCAATTCACTTTTCACTCTCAAATTTTAATTTTAAATTCTTCCTAAAAAAAAAATCATCAATCAATTTTCAAATATTAATTCACCATTCATTAATTTTTAAATTCAATTATGTAATCTTCTTATGTCTCTCAAATTCATAATTTTAATTTCACAACACTTTCAAATTTTAATTTAACCCAAACTCCAAATAACTCAATATTCAATTCAAATTTCAAACATTTAATTTCCTTCCATTCATTAATTCATTCCTTAAATATTCCTTTTAACTCCCAAATTTGATTCTTTTAAATTAATAATACCTTATAACTCCCAATTTTATCCTCAAATTCTTATAACACCCAAATTTAATAAAAGCAATAAATAAGTGCCCAAAATAACTCATAAACCAAATGCACTCTCTAATAATAATATCCAAGGTTTTAACACTTTACCTTAATCTATCATGTCTCAATCTAAATCATCTTAAGGCATTCAAGAAGAGAATTGTGCTAAGTTTTTTCTTTCTAGATAGTATTCAAGTTTTACATAAAATATTCTCTTCTCAAGAAAGCTTCACTGCAATCTGAATCACTTGATATCTAAGCTCTAGTTCCAAATATCTAACACCTCATCTGCGTCTAGATTTACTTTGCTTGAGGCTACTCTCATAGCTTCTATACTTTAGGTTTTACTCATGGATCATCTACTTTAGGCTATGCTTATGACTTCTCTACTTTAGCTCATGGGTTCTCTCTCTTCTTCAACTCATAATTCCTATAGATCTAATATACTTTCTAGCACTTTGTCTCTCTTTAAACATTCTTCACATGGTTATTCCTTAAGCTTATACTCTACACATTCTCATAGGTTCCTCCTTTAGTCTTCATCAAATGTCTCCTCATCAATCTATGTTATCACTTATTCCATCATTCTCTTGCTCTTTGTATTTCAACGCTTTCTATAGCAGTCGAAAGCTTCAACTTCAATAGTTATTTGTTGGAGAATATTACATTATTTGGTAAATGCCAATGTACCACCTTGGTACATCCTTGTAAATATTATATTAGGTATATATCCTAAATTAAAGTGTGAGTAAATATTCTATGTAATGTAATAATGTGTAGGAAATTCACAAGTGTCATGTAAATAAGTGTGCAAGTGTTATATGTGTAAATGTGCATAAATGTCTCATATGTAAGTGTGCACATGATTTCTTAGATTAGGAAGAGCTATGTGAAGAGTCGTGTCCATGTGTGCATACAAGATAGTATCATGTGTATGCATGTGTCAAGTAGCGAAGCCAAGAGTCATGAGACTTGACATATATAAAGGAATATTCAAGTAGCCAAAGATTCGTCGTACAATGGCTATATATTACTCCATATATAGGTATAGAAAGACATCTCCTACATTACCTACATTTCCTACATAGTCTATAGAGTCTTCATAGTGAGAGTTTTATGATACATTTGTAATAGAAAGAGGAGTAATACATATTGCATACATTTGAGCAACTAATATTGTAAGTGTTGTTATATTATATGATTCAAACTATTACATTTATATTTTAGATTATTAATTAATGTTATTTTATATATTGTTAAGCCTTGATATATACATATCAGTTATCTCATATTATATTTGTTATATTATTATTTGATCTTGTTATATTGTGGCTATCATATATTTTATCGTGTAATAAATGATCCTATGATTTTACATTAATAGTAAGCCTTCAAAAGCCAACATTACCAATGTGATTTCTCCATAATATTCGATTTTCACCAAAAATTATCCTTCAAAATGCCAATATGTTTCTTCTATATCTCCTCCCAAATTATCATCTTCTTCAACAATATCTTTTCAGCAATATCTCCTTCCACTGATCTCTAATACTCTACTTCCAATATCTTCTTTAGCAATCCTTCCTCAATATCAATAGCTTATAATGTTCAATAATATCTCACCAATGTACTATAAGCCAAGATGGATCTAATACCACTATTGGCAAATATTTTTGAAGATATCATAGGTAAATTTCTCCAAGATAAAAATCATACACAAAATCATATTCAATAGTAACACAAGTATTGCACCCTAAAATATTATCTATTTTATTCATAAATCAAGATTTCTCATATTTATCTGCTTGTTGTGGTGTAGTGGTAAATGCCCTGGGTGCTGGTAGAGGCCGACCCAGGTTCCATTCCCCTTGTCTCCATCCTGCAGATATATGGTATAGTTAGGAATGTCCTATGTGCTGGTAGAGGCCGACAAGGCTCCATTCCTCCTATGCCCAACCTGTTGAAAGTGGCACCTCGAAAGGGGTGTTTTCCACTATAAATTAGTTTGGGAAGAGAATTAATGTTCTTTGGAGACGTTTTTCGTAGGACTGCCCAAACTGCCGAACTCGTTTTGGCCATATCTCACTCATCCGGACTCGGATTGAGCTAAAATTTTGAGGGTAGATGCCTGAAAAACCCTAGAACGTCTCCACCAATTTTCATATCATTTGGAGCAACACAGATCCTAGCGCATCCCTATGTGTGAACGACATATTTGGCAAGCGGCTATGCGAGGGTTTCATCTGGGTTGAGTGCAAGCAGCTCCAGAGGTTGGTTTTTAGGGCCTTCGGGCCCTAGCGGCCAATATTTTTGTGGTTTATGCTCAATATTTTAGCAGGAAATGTTGTAGGGGATACAATATGGGTTAGAAATTTGTCTTTCAATAGATCATACTGTGAACTTGAGTGACAACGGCTTCCAATTTGCTGCACAAAAGAAAAGTGAAAACCATACCTTTCCACGGCGTCTAGGGCAAGGATTAAAGAGATCACAAAACAAGTTTCAAGCAGTTGATCAAAAAATGGCTCATATCTCAAGTGAATCTGGTGCTAAGGTGCACCCACAAAATAATTCTACTATGAAAACCCCTATCAAGGGTAAGAATTTTGAAGACTCGGTCCCAAAAATGAATTTTAGGGATGCCCTTCATGGTGGACAGCCTCAGCCCAATGCTAATATCAATATTAGGGCTTCCCATAAACCTCTAAGAATGCCTAAGATTGATCCCAGGAAAACGGAGTCAGGATGTCTTAAAGCGGCTGATGGAACTCCTATTGTTAAGCTTGATATGGGTAACATTCAGACTGGCATTGAAGATTTGGAAAAAAGAGGACTAATTTGTCGGTTCGTGGGTTTTCGTCCGAGTCTATCTGCTTTCAAAGTCTGGGCTGCAAAAAGCTGGAAAACTAAAGGTGAGTTACAAATCTCTATTTATCCAAATGGTTATTTTCTTGTTTTATTTGCTAATAATGAAGATAGAGAGAAAACTTTTCAAGGGGGTCCTTGGTTTTTTGGAAGGGCGAGGGCTTTTCATGAAGCCCTGGCATACTAAATTTAAAGTCGAAGAAGAGATGCCTTCTATAGCTCCCGTGTGGGTTAGACTCTTTGGCCTCCCTATTGAATTTTGGAATCCTACTATTTTTTCTTCAATTGGAAACTCTTTAGGAACTTTTATGATGATTGCTGATTGTACTCAAAATTTTGAACATATTATTTATGCTCGGATTTGTGTTTTAATGGATTTTGACAAACCCCTACCTAAAAAGATCACATTACAATTTGGGGAAGACACTTGGGAGCAAGTAGTGGACTATGAGAACATTCCTTTTCATTGTAGAATTTGCCATGAATATGGTCATTTGGCCAGTGCTTGCCCAAATAAAATTCCTGATCAAAAGAAAGAAGATATAAACTCAGCGAGGTTTCCAAATACCTAAGAAGAAGAACACTCAGAAAAAACCAGTTATGAAGGATCAATCAAAGTCATCTGCTAATATGTTTGAAATCCTTTCCACAAATGATGTCCCAAGTGAGGAAGAGGAAATAATGGAAACTAAAATCTTAGAAACACAATTTAAATATGAAGGGAAGAACTCAGAGACAAACCAACAAATCAAAGGTTTTCAACGAGAAAAAAAAGGAGAAAATTTACACAAGAAAAACAATATTTCAAATGTCAAAACTTCAAATAATGCGGGTCCCAATATAGACTCCGTTGAACCATCTAGTAAAATTTTGGTTGTGTACGAGCATTCTTCAAGGTTAGAAGCCATCTCAGATTCAATTGGAATAAGTCAAGAAACAGGGAAAAAAAATTGAAGATGGATTCTAATCAAAAAGTAGGTCGCAAGACCAATCAATATCATATGGTAAAAGAAGGTGAAAAGCTTGTAGAGGAAGGTAAGATTAATGCCCTTCCCAACTTTTTTAGCCCTGGTATTAATGAAGATCATCACTTGGAATATTAGAGGACTCAAAGGGAGTCTTTCAAAACAAAATGAAATTAGAAGAATGATTCAGGTAAATCATCCACATCTTGTTTTCCTTCAAGAAACAAAGATGTCAATGGAGGATATGGACTTAATTGCCAGTAAAATTTGGCCAGCTGGAAAAGTGGTTTCCCTCAGTTCCCAAGGGACTTTGGGTGGCATTGCTTGTCTTTGGGATCCAAAAGAGGTAGTTATTCACCATATGGTTGGCAGTTGGGGTTTGTTGGCTATAGCTATTCAAAGTAGACATTCCAACCAGATTATGCTCTGCATTACTGTTTATGCTCCGACTTCTTTGGAGGAAAAAAGAAGACAGTGGAAGGATATTACTCATATTATCTCTCATTTTCCTAAATCTTGGATCTTGATCGGAGGAGATTTCAATACCATCCTCTCTCTGGATGAGAAAAGGGGGGAAATAGAAATTTGGACAAAAGCACCGACCTCATGAGCGAATATATTGCAAACCTCCATCTTGTGGATATCCAACCGAGATAATGGCCTTATGACTTGGTCTAACAGAAGGCAAGGCTTAGCTTGTATAATGGAGAGATTGGATAGGTTTTTGCTCTCTAAAAATTTCTTAATCCATGGTCACATTCCTAAAGTGAAGACTCTTAATAATGTTGGTTCGGATCATTGGCCAGTCATGGTGGAAATGTGGAAAACCAATGTGAGTTTCTCTCCTTTTCATTTTCAATTAATGTGGCTTAGAGACATTTCCTTCAGACCTCATGTGCAACAATGGTGGAAGGAAGGTAAACCTAGGCATGGGACTAAGATGTTCTGTTTTGCCAAAAGACTGCAATACATTAAATCCAAAATCAAGACTTGGAACTGGAAAGAGTTTGGGGATGTTCATAAAAAAAAACATGAAGTTATTGCTCATCTTGAAAATTTGAATAAGAAAATCCGTTTAGATGGCCTCACAGAGAAGAGAAGTGCAGATGAAATTAAACTCACAACTCGGTTAGAGGAATGGGAAAAAAGAGAAGAAATCTTATGGAAGCAAAAATCTAGAATTCAATGGCTCAAAGAAGGAGATCGAAACACAAATTTCTTCCACAAATCTCTTCTAGCTCGAAGATCTCACAACTTTATTTCTTCCTTAAAATCAGATTCTGGAGATGTTGTTTATACTTGGGATGGCATGAACTCTATTGTTGTTGATTACTTTTCCAATATTTTTGCTTGCTACTCCCCTTGACTCAGCTTCACAATATAATGTTCTTCAAGCAATCCCTTCTCTTATCACTTATGAGGAGAACTCTATTTTGACTGCTCCTGTTACTATCAATGAGCTTCAACAAGTAGTTTTTAAAATGCAAAAAGGGAAAACCCCAGGTCCTGATGGTTTTCCTATTGAGTTCTACCAAGAGTTTTGGGATATCCTTCATGTTGATTTATTAGAGGTGGTGGAAGAAGCCAGGAAAGCCAAAGAAATTTTGAAGGTTATCAATAAAACTTATATTACTCTTGTTCCAAAAGCTCAAGAGGTTGATCATATCTCAGCTTTTAGACCTATTGCTTTATGTAATGTTCTTCTCAAAATCATTACTAAAATCATGGCAGAAAGGTTGAAGCCTCTTTTGCATAAGATTATTTCCCCAGAGCAAAGGGGGTTATGTGGAAGGACGTCAAATAGTAGATGAGATAGTTCTTGCTCAGGAAGCCATCCATTCCATGGATATGCAAAATTCTCCTTCCATGTTCATTCGGTTAGACTTATCCAAAGCTTATGACAGAGTGGATTGGCACTTCCTTATCAAAGTTTTGAGGCAATTTGGTTTCTCTAAGGATTGGATGGATTGGATTATGGGATGTATCTCTTTAGTTTCCTACTTAGTTCTTATCAATGGCAGGCCTTCTCGGTCTTTCCCAGCTTCCAGAGGTATTAGGCAAGGTGACCCGCTATCCCCTTATTTATTCATCATTCTTGTTGAATGCTTGGGTAGGACTATAACCAAAAAGAGGGAAAACAAAACCCTTGAGGGAGTTACCATTGCTCATGGAGCTAGACCTATCTCTCATCTTCAATTTGTGGATGACTCTACTCTTTTAGGTAAAGCTACAGTTAAGGAAGCTTCTAATATTAAGCAAATCATTAGCTGTTTTTCTAAGGCTACTTGGGCAGTTGATCAATGAAGACAAATCTAAAGTTATTTTCTTTCATCTGCTCTGCTAGACAGGAATCCATGGTCTTGGATAAGCTAAGATATAAGAAGACCTCTCTTCCAATCACTTATTTAGGTATTCCCATAAATATTCAAAGGCAGAAAAATAAATATTGGAATTGGTTGTTGGACAAAGTCAAGAAGAAAATTGGAAAGTGGACCAACAAGTGGCTTTCTTACGGGGGTAGAATCACCTTGGTAAAATCAGTCCTTCAAGCTATTCCTATTTATGTTTCTTCCATTTTGAATATCCCAAAGGTTGTTCTTCGAGAATTGGATCAAATCAGTCATCGTTTCCTTTGGAGTGGTACTAAGGAGAAAAGAAAATGGGCCTTGGTGAAATGGGATACTTTATGTCTTCCTAAGAGTGAAGGGGGGTTAGGATTACGGTCTTCAATTAATAACAACAAAGCTTTAGCTGCTAAATTATATTGGAGGATGTTGCATAACCCCAATGCTCTTTGGGCCAATAATCTCCATGCTAAATATGTTGAGAACAAAAGTCCTGAAGACCTTGTTCGCTATCAACTTCCTACCAAAGGTTCTCCCATTTTAGCGAGTTCTTAAGACTGGTGAGGATTTGATAAAGAAAAAATTATTTTGGATCATTCATAATGGTCAACATGCAAATTTTTGGACAGATTCTTGGGATGGTCACAAGCCTTTGATAACTCGGTTTCCCGATTGGAGGCCTTGGATGGAGGAGCTTCACCGAGCTAATTGGATAAAGGTGGCTAATTACTGTCGGTACCATACTTGGTAATTCAAAGGTTGGTAGATATTGGATCCCTATTGAGGACTGGCCTATTCAAATCCTAGAAAGGCAAAGACAAGATATCCAAGGCATCCTTCATATGAGATCCCTCTCTTGGTCCCATGAAAAAGATTGTTTTGGATGGAACAACACTACTAAGGGTGAGTATTCAGTTGCTCAAGGTTATTTGACCTTATGCCATAATAATCCCAACCATTCTTCTGACATATTTTCTCGATTGTGGGCTCAAAAGCTCTGGCCTAAGGTGAGGTTCTTTAATTGGCTTTTATTGCATCGTAGGGTGCTTACTAGGTGAGCAACTTATGAAGCGTGGTTTTCATGGCCCTTTTAGATGTGAAATGTGTGAAGAGAATGTAGAAAATATCAACCATATTTTTATTGAGTGTACTTTAGCCTCCGAGCTGTGGAGGAGAATGGCCACTTTACTTGGCTTACAGTGGTCCAATTTTTTTACTTTTGAACAACTTTGGAGGGATTGGCCTAATCAAGAGGGTGTTGATCATTTTATTAGGCGAGTTATTTTGGATGGGTTCTACCATTCTTCTTTGGAATATTTGGAATGAAAGGAACAACCAAATTTTTAATCAAGATAGGAAGGATATTCACTATATTTTGCAAAATACCATAGCCAAATTAGTTGAATGAGTCCATCATCTCCTTAATCACCCCCAAAACTCCCACCAAAGATGGGATCAAGTGATGCAAAGATTGAAGATTAAACCTTCTAAGGGCAACCAACTTAAAGGGAATGTGAGTATTAGTAAGATGGATAGGAATAGAAATTGGCAACCTCCTCCTAAGGATTTTGGAAAAGTCAATACTGATGGAGCCTCTAGAGGGAACCCTGGAAAAGCCGATGTGGGAGGAATTGGTAGACTTTCAGATGGCTCCCTGGTTTTTACTTTTGCTGAGAATTTGGGTATTCTTTCCAATAACCTTGTTGAGGGGTATGGTATCCTCGAGAGGCCTTCAGGAGGCTACTAAGGTTGGATGGGAAAAGGTGTTAGTTGAGTCGACTCTCAACTTATGATTAATCTCTTGAAGAATCCTTCTAAGAATCATAAGGTGGATTGGAGAATAAAAAGAATTATTGAGAAGATTCAGTTAATCCAGATGGGATTTTTGAAAGTTGATTACAATCATGTGGTCGAGAGATCAAAACAAGAGTGTTGATGCTTTAGCTAATTGGGCTTTGGACAAAGGTGATCTTACTTGTTATGGCCACCCTCCTATATGGTGGGCTTCTCAAATTAGGGAAGCTCTTCTTTCTATCATTTCTTTGGATGGCTCCAGTTTTGAAGGTACCTAGTTTCTTCTTGTTTTTTTTTTTTTTTGCTTCTCTTTGGTTCATTCAGTTTTTTTTAGTTCCCTAGCTCATTCTATTCTTTATTTTGTTTCCTCTGTTGATTCTTGCCTTAATAGTCTTCTGGTCTAGATAGGTCATTGTTTTGTTCATTTTTTATTTCTTTTTTCTTTTTTGTTTTTTTTTGTTTAGTTTTTTAAGGTGGGTGGGTTTTTTTATTTTGTTTTGTTTTTGTGTTCTTTGTGTTGTTTTTTGTTGTTCTTGTGTTTTTGTTGTTTTGTTTTTTTTTTATGTTTTTTGTTATTGTTCTTGTGTTTTTTTCGTTCTTGTTCTTGGGTTTCTCTTTGTTTGTGTTATTTCGTGTTTTTATGTGTGAGTGTTTTCTATGTTTTTTGTTTTTGTTTATTGTCTATTGTTGGTTGTTTTTTATTTTTATTTTTATTTTATTTTTTATTTTTTAGGTTTTGGTTGTGTTTATTTTTCATGTTTTTTTTGGGTTATGTCTTTGTAGTGTTCTGTTGTTTTTGTCTTGTTTGTGTTTTGTTATGTGGTTCTTGTGTTTTTCTATGTGGTTTGTGTTGTGGTTTCTTTTATCTTATTGTGCGTGTTTGGTTGTGCTTTTGTTTTTGACACACTCAAGGAGCATGTTTTTTATTTTATTTTATTATTTTTGTTGTTATTTACTTATTTTTAAATTGGTTTTGTGTGTTTGTTTGCTCCTTGAGTATGTCAAAGGTGGTAGGCCAGGTCCGAGTCCTGGGCATTTTTGGCGGAATGGATACCCCTGCCTCCTTGGGTCTTACCGAAAGTGGCATCCCTTTTGGGATGTTTTCCACAAATAAAAAAATATATATTTCTCACATTCATTACATAGCATGGAGCTTCGTTATCAATATGTAATAATGCTCCTAACTTTTGCTCCTCTAACTCATGGGAGATGTAACCTTTCATATGACTTACATCATGACAAAGTATCTCATGATTACATAACCTCCTACTTCACATCTTAATACATCTCATATGACTCTTCACTTACACACTTGACACCTATCACTTATGACTCTTCACTTGCACACTTCACACCTTTCACTCACACTTGCACACTTGAAAAATTTCACTTATAACTCACTCTTAATTACATGATGCATAAACACTCTTCATAACTTGACACCTACTATTGACACAAATATTAAACACACTCCTAATATAAATATTTACAATGGTACTTCATGGTGCCAAATAATGTAATACCACTAACACCCCCGTATTACATTATTTGGTGTGAAGGATTTTAGCCTTCAATATTTGATTCTAATATTCTTTTTATCTTCGTCTTCCAATTCTAACTTTGAATTTTCTAGTACCAAAGTTACATTTGTTGTGATCCCAATTATTTCCATATTTTCCTTTGAAATAATCTATTTGAGAATTTCATCTAATACCATCATTAATATACCTTTTACAATGCTCCATTAATGAAATTTATTTCCTTTGTACCAACAATTTTTGTGGGAATGATTTTGGTTTCCACAATATTTACAATGACCAAGATCCCAACAATCTTCAACTTTATGTCCATATTTATTACAAAAATTACACTTGTAATTTCTTTTTCCATAAACCAATTTCTTGACTTTACAACTTTCCTTGATGTATTGAATATCAATGTTCATTTTCCTTCATTAAGTTTGTTAGTATCTTCAAAAAAATCATTTATGCATCATTCAAGAATCATAAAAGCTATTCTTTTTATTCCATTTCAATAAATTATACATGTTCCATCGATTCAATCATTTCATGTTTTCTTTCTTTTGAAAGAATTTGTAATTGATTCTTTGAAGATTTATATTTTCCTTCATATTGCATATTTGTTTTGACTTTCTTTCTAGCCATGTTGTAACTCTCTTTTTTAATCTTCTTCTTATTCAAATTTTTAATATTCAAACTATCAATTTTAAAATCTTCTTAGTTCTCCTCCAAATTCTTGATTTCAATTCTTCAAATTCAATTCACCGTTCACTCTCAAATTTTAATTTCAAATTATTCCTTTTTAAAATCAATTTTTCATCAATCAATTTTTAAATATTAATTCACCATTCATCATTTTTTAGATTCAATTCTTTAATCTTCTTATGTCTCCCAAATTCACATTTCTACTCACTTTCAAACTTCAATTTAATACAAACTCCAATTACCTCAATTGTCAATTCAAATTTCAAATATTTAATTTTCTCCCATTCATTAATTAATTCCTTAAAGATTCCTTTTAACTCCCAAATTGTATTTTTGTAATTATTTATACCTTATAACTCCCAAATTTATCCTCAAATCCTTATAACTCCCAAATTTAAAAAAATAATAATAAATAAAGCACCCAAAATAACTCATAAACCAATTGTGCTATCTTATAGTAATCTCAAAGGTTTTAAGGCTTTACCTTAATCTATTGCCATGTCTCAATTTGAATTAGCTAAGGGCATTCAAGAAGAGCATCATGCTAAGTTTTTGGTTTCCAAGAAGTCTTCAAGCATTACATAAAATATTATCTTCTCAAGAAAGCTTTATTGCAATCCGATTATTATGTTGTTTGTGATGTGGTTCCAGATATCTAATACCTCAATTCCTATACATCTAGATTTACTCTACTTCAAGTTTCTCTCATAGCTTCTCTACTTCAAGCTACATTCATGGCTCCTCTACTTCAGGTTGCACTCATGGATTCTCTCTCTACTTCAACTTGTAGTTCTTATAGCTCCAATATAATTTTCAACACTTATTCTCTCTTTAAACATTCTTCAAATAGATGTTCCACAAGATTATACTCTACACACTCTCATAGGCTCATCCTTCAATATTCAACAAATTTGTCTCCTCACTCATTCATATTCTCACTTCTTCCAACATTCTCTTGATCTTAGTCTTTCAATGCTTTCTACAACATTCCATAGCTTCACCTTCAACACTTCCCAATGTGGCTCCTTCACAATATTCAATCTCCACCAAATATTCTCCCTCAAAGCACAATTATATTTCTTGTATATCTCCTTCCAAATTAGTATCTTCTTCAACAATATATTTTTAGCAATATCTCCTTCCATTGATATCTTATCCTCTACTTCCAATCTCTTCTTTAGCAATCCTTACTCAATATCTCACCAACATAGCTCTGATCCAAGATGCCTTTGATAAAACTATTGAAAAGTATGTCTAAAGGTATCATAGGTAAATATCTCCAGGATCAAAATCACACACAGAAAATCACATTCAATAGTAACACAAGTATTACACCATAAAAATATTTTATATTACATTCATAAATTAGAATTCCTCGCATTCATTAAATAGCATGGAGCTTTATCATCAATATATGACAATACTCCTGACTTTTTATCTCCTCTAACTCATAGGAGATGCAACCTTTCTTATGCCTTACATTATGATAAAATATCTCATGATTACATAACCTCCTAATTTACATATTGATACATCTTATATGACTCTTCACTCACATACTTGACACCTATCACTTATGACTCTTCACTTGCACACTTGACACCTTTCACTCACACTTGCACACTTGACAACTTTCACTCATAACTCACTCTTAATTATATGATACATAAATACTCTTCATAACTTGATACCTACTATTGGCACAAATATTAAACACATTCCTCGTCTAAATATTTATAATGGTTTTTAATGGTACCAAATGATATAATACCACTAACAATTTTGAAACTTTACACTTCATTGGACATAATGATTTTATATATTTACAACAATGTAATCCTAGTAATAGAATGTAATGCTCAATAATCTATTCATATTGGATGATTATATATAAGAATATATTATCACTAGTGGATGTAATTTTCTAATGATTAAGTGCCACATAAACCAAATCTCATATAATAGATGATCTCATAAGCATGAATCTCATAATGACAAATAATATTAAGATAGTGAATATCATAATGTTGAGTAGTCTCACAACAATATTAATCTTCTTGACATTATATTGAATATGACAAGAGCTAACTATATATTGTTTTCCCAAAGGTGTTTTCCCTCTTTCTTTTTTGCATATATATTTTTATTTTATTTTTTCTTTTGATTTTTCTTTGTGCATTGTTTCCTTTCATATGATGTTTCAACATCTTCCTTTCATGTATATTTTTTTAAATGTCAAATTCCAATCATTTATTTTTTTAAGGTCTAATGCCCTAATTAAGCTAAATTTCCAACCATTAGGACTAGATACATAGCCATTATAATATCACTATAGTCAATTAACCTTATAAAAGTAAAATCTTTGTATAGTTACATTACCAACCCCCAAGACTAGTTTGTAGCCACTATAAGAGTGGTGTAGTCAACTAGAAAATAGTAAGAACCTTGTAAAACATTTTTTGGGAAATAGAAAACCCATAGAAAGAAAAAATATAATCTAATTTTTATTTTTAATCTTATTCCCACAAATTTTGAAGATAAATCTTGTCTTTGGCATGTTAGATGGCATGTAAATATTTTGCAAACTTTTCAATGTTCCTAAAATTTTGATAATTTTTTCTCAAATTTTTAAATAATTTTTTTTATCATGTATTTTATACAAGGAAAGACTTTATATATTCATAGTATACCTTGGTAATATTTCCTAATAGTATTATAAATATAAAATATAATTTCTATTGGGAAAATAGGTATGTTGATAAGAGGGAAAGCAATGGTACAATAATGAGCAAATGACACTTCATAATCGTGGATACTCTGAAATATCCTTATACTTGATCAAAACAAATTTTAAATAATGATGTAGTATTATGGATAAAATAATATTGGAATGACATGAAATAGATCCCCCCATAGGGTGGGAGGGTCAGCATTCCCTTGAGGGGATTATGCCTAGAAAAAAATATAATATGCTTGGGAGAATGAGTCTCCAAAGAAGTTTTTCAATTATATATAATGTAATTATTTGATATGGTATCCTCAAGGTAAATTCCATTTGTAATAATGATTTCCTTTATTATAAATAATATTTTTATCATGTTTTTATCTATTTTAGTGTGACCAATTTATAACATTAAAAACCAAAATTTTCACCTTTGGGACATACCTTAGGATGGAAAATATGAGGATATTGTGACTTATGATTAAACATGACATAAATTGGTAAAGACTTGAGATAATAGGTATGATGAAGAGGACTATTATTACGAGGATTAGGTGTTGGACTCCTCTTGTGTGGAACTAGGAGACCTCATTGGGTAAAACATGGATAAATAAGTCACTAGATAAGGGGATTTTAGCTTAACATTTAACCAATAATTGAAACTTGATTTTGCTAGTATATGGATGATATAGAGGATGATCAATAGAAGAGAAACCAAAAAAATATTTTTTTGTTTCTCTTTCTTTTGAAGTTCATCAAAATAATAATTCTTATCAAACAAGGTAGTGTACCTGAAATTTTTGAAATATCTACAAGTTTTAAAATCATGTCCAAGAATGTCATTCCAATAAACAATCTTTGAACCAAGAGGGTTAGTTTGGGTGAATACAAGTGGTTGATTTATTCATCTAGGCATGTCATTTTTAAGATGACCTATACTCTTACATAACACCTCATTAAAATCATAATTTACTCATGATTTTTTCATTGCTCTTATTAATATTTCTTCATAAAATAGATAATATGGTTTTTCTTTTTTTTATGAGCATTAGTAACTTGCATATTTTTCAAGAATTTAATATTGCTAATACCATATCCATAATATATCTATAGTTGATCTTAGGTTTAGGCTTGAAATCACCTTCTTATTCTATCCTTCTTAAAGTTCTAGCATATCATACAATCTTGAAAAGTCATATTCCTTATTGAACATCTTCTTAAGCTTATTTTTATCAATGTATTATTTTGTCTGATAATTAAATTTATTTTCATCTTCTAATGAAGCTATCAATACTTTTTTTAGAATTTATTTAGCTATTATGGGTTGTCAAATAACATTATCTAGGGCTTTTCAATCCCCAAACTCATTTATGGAAAATTTGACTAATTGGTTAAAGCTCTTGCTTGATCCTTTTAGAAAAGTACAAATCTAGGATGGGTCTTCTAAAGGATATAGCTAGTACTATAGTTGTAGTTCATGGTTCATATCTAGCCAATATCTAAAATGGTTGTAATATCCTTTTCAAAATGATTCAACATCTTAACTTCCATCATATGGATAAGATAGAAATGAAGGTAATGTAATAGTTGAAGCTAAATATGTAATAAATCATTCCCTTGGTTATTATTTTTTTACTTGAATAGCATCATAAGGATGTGGTTTTGTTCCTTTTGGTGGTGGTATAATCATTGGAGATTACCTCAAGTAGAATGTTATCCCCAAGCATGTTGTTTGAGTTGCAATTTATTTCTTGAGATACTTCATTTCAAGATCTTAATTTTCTACCATTTTTATTAATTCCATGTTTGTTTTGTTTTTTTAGGGTCACCTCTAAAGTCGATAAAATTAACTTTGTCTATATTAAGTATTGAAGCTTTATTGAAGTTTATTTCCTTGTAATTTTAAAAATATGTTTTCATGCTCTTATTTGGGAAATATCTAATTGTGGAATTTTTTTTGAGCATTTCTTTCATGGTAGTAGGATTTTTTTGCTTAGGCCTTTAACCTTACAGTCTTAGCAACATATTATTTTGTTCCTCTTCATATACATAGTCAAGTATAGGATTCAGTAAATTCATTTCATTTATTGTTGTAGGAACTCCTAATTGTAGTTAATGTAACTCTTGTAGGAGGTATTATTAAAATATCTTAGAGAAATATTATCCATTTTTGTTGTCTTATAAATTCAATGTTTTTAGGGATTTCTACTTTTGTTGTTGAATCTTTGGTTGATAGATGCTACTATTTTGACTTTCTACTTGTCAATTTTTTGTTCTTATTATTGTGTGGATTATAGATATTTTTGTAGGTATTCTTATTGTATTTATTTAGGATATCCTCATCCATTGTTATATTCATTTTTATAAATTTTGGTTCTTGCTTGATAATTTTAAAAATACTATTAAGAGTGGTGGGGTAGTGGGAGATCATTGTCCCCTACCTTAGGTTGCTCAACTTTATCTTTGTTTTTATGATAACTTGATTCTTTCTTATCATCCATATTATCTTTATTTTTTATTTTTATTACCATCCTATTTTTCATCTCCACTCCTAATTATAGGTCTAGTCCTTTGATCCATGTAAATCTCATAGACATCATCATTCAAATTTACAAGTTGTTAGAAGCCTAATTAATTGAGGCTTGCTCATCTATAAATGTATTGTTGGTGAAGGCTTGATCACATTGGGATCCATTAAGAATTAATAAGTGATGCATATATCATAGACCCTCTCATAAGTATCAATTCACATCAAGTTCTAATGAGGAATAATTCATGCTTGTGCTGAATATTTTGTTTAATATAATTGGTTGTTTATTTTTTCTGTCTATTAGAGTTTTTTCTAGGGTAGGTTTGTTATAACTACAAATTTTTGTTTTAGATAAGTTGTTTCATATGTATAAGCCTATTTAAGGCATCCTAAAAATAATGTATGACAATAAAAAAATTATATAATTATTACCAAAGCTCAACCTAATATTGTTGAGACCTGAGCTCATGGAATAATTCATCCTAGTGATGGTCTGGATATACTAAGCTAGACCACAAAAACATCATTGTATTTGATGACATATATTATGGTTATGGTGTATATTGTTCCATCCTTCTCCTCCTTTATGTAGCATCCAAAGGATATGGTGCTCCATTGGGAGGCATCGTACACCCATGGTGCTCCACAATGTGCCTATATACCCTAACCAACTCAAGTTGAATGGCTTTAGTGCATGGTAGCCTGAGATGGATATCCTAATAGAATCCTAGTTGAAAAGTTATGATTTTATAGTTGAACAACCAATCACACATATATGTAAGAATTTAGTAATGTTGTAAATCAAGATTTTGTTCCTATGATCTGCGTTGCTAAGGTATATCATGGGAGAATTGAAGCCATAGACCACCATAATTATGTCATCCATAGATACCAACCTATTTTAGACCTATTTGTATGAATTAAATGGTGGCAATTTGAACAAAATTTAGTTAGATCTCTCTATTGTTTATCGTATTATTTTGAAGGCTAATAGCTCAATTGAGACATGATCCAAAAGGTGGATTGTTGGGGAAGGTAGTCCTAAAATTTATCTTGATGAAGGATTTATTCAATAGGAGGGATGAATTATAGAAGCATAACATTCTTTCCAATAATTTGTACAATGCCATATCAAGCATTGGGATCACCCTCATTGCATTTTATTTCTACTTGTTTATCAACATCATGTGTTCTAGATTATATTCATTATAAATCCTTCCACTAAAATCAAGGTCCTTGTAATATGAACATTGTGTAGAGGTAAATGTGAATAAACCTCATTTCATTGAATAAGTCATGTTATCATGTATTAAATGTGAACTCTTATGCTACCATTGCTCATCCAAATTTTCCTCTTTTCAAATATAAGAATTTTAGATAGCAAATTTGGTACTCTCATCTAATACCATAGATATGAGACATGTGGTAATAAGGATGTAAGTATCTCCATGGCTAGAATTTAGATAAAATTCCACTTTTGAATCCATGGAATACAAATGCAATGCCATAGGAGTAAGGTTTCAAGATTGAGACTACCAACTATAAGTCCATTATTATTGCAATTTGATTTTCTTGTGTGTGTTGGTTGAGATAGTGTGAGCACATGTGGCTCAGTCAAAGATTGAGTGGGAATATCTAAGAGCTATCTTGGTATATTAGTAGGGCACATCAAACCTTTTTCTTCCACATTCTAAGCATGTATCAAATGGCAAATGAGTTTCCTTTTTCTTCACATGTCGGTTGGAATGTATAGTAAGGAGGTATGTGTGTGCTACTTGAAAAGCACATGCAAGGTTCTCTTTTGCATATATTGACTTATAATATTACTATAATAAAGCACACAATGAGCACATTCTAAATTAAGACACGTGAGGGACTTGCTTTAATACATAACTCATTATGCACATGGATGGTTTACTAAGTATGTCGGTCAACCCAGGGGATGTCGGCTAGAGTAAATATAAAGTGCTTGAAATTTGGATATTTTAGCCTTCCATCTCGTGGTTATATAATGCTTAGATCACATGGGTATACAAGTGCTAAAATTATTTATCTTTTGAAATTTAAGGTTGGACCTACCCTTGAAGACTATTTATCTTATAATTTAGCCATATTGTGTTATCTTTTCTTGATTTTAGTACCATTGAAAATTAGACTCAAAACACTTTCTAGTGATATGTTGTACAACATATTTATATGACAACAATTAGAATATTTTAATTGTTGATAACTCATAAGTGATTCAAAATTACAATTTGTAACAATGATTTTCACTCTAATGAGAGTTGAAAATTTTAAATTTTTATAACTTTTTCATCTACTAGCCATTTTTTCATTTTAGGTGTTTATCCCATAGTAAAAACATATATGTAAGGTCAAAATTATTATAGGTAACCTAAAGTTTTTTTTTTGGAGGAAAATGCATCTTAAGATGACAACATACAATATGTCTACGAGCACACTTGACAAAAATATGGTTGAGTTGGTCAATGTGATGGCTAGTTTAACCAATAAATTTAATGACATCTTATTATCTATTCCCAAGCTACCTACTAGACAAAATGCAAAGTCAAGTTGTACAATGGTTCTCATGATCCTACGATCATTTCCAACTAGATCTTGGACATAAGACATGGTTTGAGTACAATAATATTGTAGAGTGGACAAGGCTCCATTTTCCAAATATAAAGCTCAATGGTATGGCCAAAGTCTTAATCATAGATTATCAATAGTCTCATAATCTAATCAACACATTGAACGAGCTTGTTACAACTCTTAAGGTTAGTTTCTTTCCATCTCATTACTTGAAGTATTTGTGCATCAAATGGCTCTACTTGAAATAATGACCAATATGTCCATGCAAGACTAATCTATTAGTTCAATTATTTGTGAATCATGTTGATTATGGTGGATGATGCAACAACTCTTATCCTAAAGTTCAAGAGTGGCTTGTAGGAACACTTGTATTGAGAGGTAAAATATGTGACCATTGATACACTTGATGCAACATTCAACCAAGCACAATTGGTAGAAGAGAAATTTTTTCTAACTATGAAGGCCCATGTCCCTATTTTTTATCTCACACCTTCAATTCATTCTTTTTAAGATCAACATAACCTTTAATAATAAGTAGATAGTCATTTTCTTTTCTAAAAAGGTAAGTTTCTTCCTCTTTAGTGAGTCAACATTTATCTTCACCAAGAAGAAAATATTTCTCTCATTTAGGAAATCATCTTCTTCTTCTTCATCATCTGCTCCTTAATCTTCTTCTTTTAATGCTAAGAAATTATAGGTACAAAATTCTATTTTAGAGAAGTTTTTTCATATATGTAAGCCTATATAATGCCTTCTATCAATATTACATGATAGCCAAAAATATTTCCATATCAAGTTCATCAATATATTCTATCTCAATTTGGACAATGGAGGATGCTACACCTCCTAAGTGAAAGGTGATATTAGCACTAATTTAGATCAAGTAAAACCCTAAAATATAGATGTAAATATTGGGAATATTAGCTTGGGGTCAAATATATGGGTATCCTTAGGGTAACGATCTAAGTATAAGAGATATATGTAGGGTGATCATCATGGTAAAGCATAGACAATATAGGCTACTTAGAAAATTTGTAAAGCAATTAGTTGAAGACAATAAAGACAAAGTAAATATAATGAAGTGTAATAAGATAAGAAAACTGGACTTTGTCATTCAAACGCTTGTCATTGGGAGGAATAAGAATGGTGAAGTGGTGCTACAAACGACGGTGCAGAACCTAATCGAGGCATCGCATAAAATACTCTTTGATAAGTGGACGGAGAGAACGAGTGTTTCAGGCGAAGAATCTGGTTCTGCGCGCAACCTTTTTTATTTCGGGAGAAATTGTGGCGGGTCATTGGAGTTGTCGAGGAGAAATTTCCTGTCGAGACTCGCTTTTGAAGGAGGTATTGAAGGTATGTGGTTTAATCTGCTTTCTGCTAGGGTTGAAGAATACGGAGGAGTGGAAAATTTAAGGTGGGCGGTGGGATGGTTTGTATTTGTTTGAGGAGTTTCGAATTTTAGTTGCAATGCTGCGAAGGGTGTGTGGTTATTTTAGTTATTGGAAGTTAAAGGTATGAGAAACTATGTAGAGCTGTGTAAAGTCTCCTAATAGTATCAAGACACCAGGGATTAACTGGAGGAAATACCAAGCCCAGGAACTTGTAAGGATTACAAGGATCGAGAGTGATTGAGGGTAGGGTTAGCATGATGGAGGATATGGCAGAATTGGTGGACTATTCCCCAGATCCAATGACAGACGTTCCTATATTCCCTGTAGACGATTTTCTGATAGCTAAGTGGAAGTCACGAGAGGGAGAATGGCCATTTAATTGAAACTAACTTTAGTCAGGGATCAAAAAGTAACACAAATGAGGACCTGTTTCTAGATGGGACAGAGATCCTCTCTCGGTTGTACGATGGTGATTCGGGCTTTATGGCGATCCGATCTTGGGAGGTCTCCTCGAAGAAAAGCTCCCAGGACATAGGTGATGGTAAGTTCGACCCTTTTCTAGATATCGGCCTCTTGGAAGGGATCATGGCAGGAAAAAAATGTCCAGGTAGGGAAAATGAGGAGGAACCATTAATTACAAACAAATTAAACAATACCAATAAAAGGCAGAAAAAGTGTGTTAAGACTAAAAAGGAGAAAGTAAATTTGGTTTTAGGCGAGGATATAACTGCTGGACGGGGTTACGGAAATGGAAGGAAAAACTCTAACAAGAAGATTCTATGGAAGATTATACTCGAAAAAAACTCTAGCTCAGTGGGTAGAAAGGGAATGGAGTCCAACAATAGGATATTCTCCAAGTTTCTATATTCTGGTAAGAGGATGGTTAGCTTTTTCATTCAGATCAAAAGAGGATGCAGAGAAGATGGTTTTGGGACTCATATGCTCTGTCTTTAAAACGGTGGTCCCCTTGTTTTGACCCAAGAAGTGAGTCCAAATCAATTCAGCCTATATGGGTCAAGTTACCAGGTTTACCATTGGAGCTGTGGACATGTAGGATATTGAAGGAAATAGGTAATCAGCTAGGATCATGTGTGGATATTGATCAAGGGTGCCTGAGTGGCTCCTCTCGAACTATTGCAAGGATACTAGTGGAGCTGGACCTTCGGGAAGGTCTCCTGGAGACAATTGAGATCAGAATTGGGAAGTGGCATTATGACCAAATTCTTGATTACGTGAAGATACCTTTCCGCTGTGCTAGATGTCATGTCTATGGTCATTTAGTAGCAGAATGTGGACTAAAATTCATAGAAAGGGAGGGGGGGAAGAGTTTTAAAGAAAATCACAACCCTGGAGGGAGAGTGGATGGTTTAGACAATCACTTGGAGGGATTCAATAGTAGACATTTAGGTCGGGTTCAAACTCCTGTAGATGAAAATGGTGGTCAGGAGAATGGTATAAGCAATGTTGCAGATGATCCCCATCTCTCCAATGCTCAGAACAAAGGAGATAGAAGAGACTCAATCTTAGATCAGAGGGAGGAAACACATGTTCAGGCAAACACAAGGGAGGCAAATACCTCATTGAGACCATAGGTGGCAACCCATTTACATAGCAGTCCTCCCAGTTTTATAAATTATAACTCTGATTTAAGAACAAACCTTGTTGAAGAGCTATTACCCCCCTTCCAGGACAGGTCTATGGGGTCTGATAAACAAAAGGTTTCTGCAAAGAGAAGTGGTATCTGGAAAGAAGATATGAATATCCAACATCCTAGTAATAAGGGGCCCCTCAGCATTCCAATTTTTTCTTCATTAACAAAGTCCACATCTCTACTTTCATCTTCTTTTGAAGGCAGAGAGTCTTTAAAGGGGTCTCACAATTATTTTCTCAGATCACACAAATCAGCAGCTTTCTTTGAGAAGGGAGAAATCGCAGGAGGACTTAGCTTGGATGTGGTTAACTCACATGCCTTAGGGAGGAAATCAAACATTCAATTGGCAAAGGATCAAGCTTTGAGGGAAGTAAAGACAGGGAAACAAAAATCAATAATAGGGGCACTTAGAGCAGGCAAAACCCCAGAACCAGTTAAATAATGTTAATCCTCTCTCAAAATATTTGGGGTGCGGGCAGCGCCTCAAAAAAGACTGCACTAAGGAGGTTAATGCAACTTCATCTTCCAGATATTCTATTTCTTCAAGAGACTATGGGAGTGGGTGTGAAAGTGGAAAGCATTCTCCACACCCTTATAAAGGACTAGGAATTCTTCTCTTTGGACTCTGAGGGCAGATCAGGTGGCCTTGTTCTAGGGTGGAAGAAGAGGAATTTCAGGTTTATAAAATCTGCTTTTCTTACATCAGGAATAGGAGTGGAGCTCTTCTCTATGGAATTGGGGAAATCCTTTGTGTTGGTAAACATTTATGGCCCTTATGAAAATAAAATTCATTATTGGGATACCCTATTTGCCAATAACTTTCTGCAGCATGGGAATCTTATCCTAGGGGGTGATCTAAATTTCACTTTGAATAGAGCTGAGATATGGGGGACAACAGCAAGAAGTGACCCACAAGCTGGGTTTTTAAACACAAATTTGAATTGGCAGACTTGGTAGATGTAGAACCAATCAAAATTACTCCTACATGGAGCAACAATAGAGCAGGTGAGGATTATGTGGCAAAAATATTGGATCGATTCTATGTCTCCGATTCCCTGCTGATGGATGGGGAGAAAATCAGAACCTGGGTGGACCCTTGTGGCATCTCAGACCATTTCCCTATTTTGCTCCAAATAGGCAACCCGGATAGGAAACCTCCAAGCCCTTTCAAATTCAATTCAACTTGGCTGCAGGACAAAGATTTTCAGAATCTGGTTAAAGAAGAATGGAACTCTTATGATGAAAACTTGGGAAGTTCAGCCTGCTCTCAAATGACAAAAAGCCTGAAGAAAGTTAAAATAGTTGTTTCTAAATGGGCTCATAATAAGTATAGGCAACAAATGCAGGAACTCCTTCTATTAGAACAACAGATTGTTGTTTCTTATGAGAGAGTGAATGAGGTCGGTCTTTCAGAGGATTCCAAATCAACCATCAGAGCATTGGAAGGAAAAAAGAGTAATATCTTGCTAGCTCAAGAAGCCCAATGGAGGCTTAAAAGTAGAGCTATTTGGCTGGATTTAGGGGACGAAAACACCAAATTCTTTCAAAATTATGCAAATCACAGGAAAAATATTAACACCATCTGGGAATTGCCCAATGGAGAGGGGTCAAAAGCTAGGTCCTTCAAAGACCTCGCAGCTCTTGGCATAAAACATTTCAAGCACTTGTTTAAAGATCCCAAAAGGGTAAACTTGGCTGAGATCTTAAAACATACAACCTTCTTTCCAAGTTTTGTAGACGAGGCTACTAATGAAATGATTCTTGAGAAAGTGTCATTGGAGGAATTAAAAGAAGTGCTTTCATCCTTTCAGAAGGACAAAAGTCCTGGGCCAGATGGTTGGGGGGTAGAATTCTTCTTGGGTTTCTTTGACTTAATTGGGGAAGACCTGATTAGAGTTATTGAAGAAACTAAAGCTTCAGGGAAGATCCCAGTGGATTTCAACTCAACCTTCATCGCTTTGATTCCAAAGAAGGACTCTCCAACTTCTTTCGATGACTTCAGACCTATTTCCTTGTGCAACTGCCTCTATAAAATTATTGCCAAAATTATTGCCTTGAGGTTAAAAAGAGTTTTTTTTGATTCCATCTCCAGTGAGCAATTCGGGTTTCTAAATGGGAGGCAAATCCACGACGCTGTAGGAGTGGCCCAAGAAGGGTTGCATACTATAAAAACAAAAAGACTTCCTGCTATAGTCGTAAAACTGGATCTTTCCAAAGCTTTTGATAGGGTTAATTGGTTGTATCTGAGGATCATGCTTCTTCACATTGGGTTCAACCTCCGAGTTGTAAATTGGATCATGGGATGTGTGACCTCTGTCTCCTTCGTTGTACTTATAAATGGTTCTGCATCTAATTTCTTTTCCTTAGAGCGTGGCATTAGGCAAGGTTGTCCCTTATCTCCCTTTTTATTTCTTTTGGTGGTTGAAGGTTTGAGCAGGGCAATCAAAGAAGCTAAGAGAACAGGGCAGTTTAAAGGAATTCAAATGAGTACATCATTCTCTCTAACACATCTCTTATTTGTAGATGATGTTATTTTGTTTAGTGTTGGTTCTTTTAGGGACATAAGCAAGCTTAATGATATTCTAAGGAGCTATTGCCTTGCCACTGGTATGGAAATCAATATGGGAAAGTCTACAATGTCGTGTTTTGGCCTGGTGGAAGAGGAGGAAAATTTTTTCAGAGAATTCTTTCTTTTCCCAAGACTGATTTCCAATCAGGGATAAAATATCTGGGATTTTGTTTGAAGCCAAATAACTATGGCATAAGAGATTGGGATTGGCTGGTGGAAAAGATAGATAAAAGGATTTCTATGTGGTGTAATAGGTGGTTATCAATTGGAGGCAGATTAACTCTTGTAAAATCAGTCCTGGAGGCAATCCCTGTCTACTGGTATGGCATGGCTTTCATCCCAGTAGGGGTACTAGAAAAAATCAGAAAAAGGTGCTTCAAATTTTTGTGGAATGGAAAAAGGGACAAAGCAGCCATTGTTTTAGCCAAATGGAAATCAATAGCAAAGCCAAAGGACGAGGGAGGTTGGGGTATTAAAAATATCCATCTTTTTGGTAAAGCATTGGCTGCAAAAAGCTTATGGAGGCTGCTTTCTCAAGAAAACCTATGGAGCAAAGTCATCAAGGCAAAATATATCGAACCTCTTTCTATGGAAGAGTGGATAAGGAAACCTGACAAGTCCATCAGAAAGGTGTCTAACTTTTGGAAAGCTGCTATTCAGGCCTTTCCACTTCTGGGAAATTGGTTGGCTTGGAAAATTGGAAATGGTGAAAAAGTGAGAATTGGGGAAGATCCTTGGGTTGGTTGTGGCAATGAGCATAGAATTTCTGAGGACCTCTTACTTTCTCTCCACAATGCAGGTTTTTATACTCTTTCTCAGGTGGTAGACCAAGACACTACTACCATATGGCAGCAAGGTTGGATGAGTGTGCAACATCTGGGTCTTGAAGGCAGGAAGGCTGAGTCATGGCAAGCTTATGTGAAGGCACTTCTCATCAGTCATACTAGGATCAGACCAACAGTGGATGATGAGCTGGTTTGGACAAAAAATACTAAGAGGGGTGTTTATACTGCTAGGATGGGATATAAAGACTTGTTTGCTCATGATAGGCAGGGGGACAATATATGGTGGTGGAAAGCGATTTGGAAGGTAAAGACGCCTTTAAAAACCAAAAATTTTTTATGGTTGGCCCTCAATAACAGAATTTTAACTTGGGATGTTTTAATGAAGAGGGGGTTTCAAGGTCCTGGAAGGTGTACACTCTGTCATAAGGAGCTTGAAACTATCAACCATTTATTGGTTGGCTGTGTTTTCACAAAGTATGTATGGAAGGAGATTGAGGTGATAACTGGGAGCACAGGTACTTGGCAAGGAGACACATTGGAACATTGTTTGCAGCAGTGGTTTGATTCTAAAGATCTGAAGTCCTACAGGGCCCTCCCTTTTGCGGTGGCATGGGGAGTATGGCTAGCAAGAAACTCAGATATTTTCCAAGCCTCTTCTCAACCAGCCTTTCAAATTGCTACTCAGATCCGTTCTTTCATTGCTGATCTTGTGAAACCTATTGTGCAAAAAGGCCCAAGAAAAACGAAAGTTGCCAATGTCAACAAAATAGCTCCCTGGGGTTTTTTTGATGGTGCTTGTCAAGGCACCCCTCTTATGTGTGGGGCAGGGGGAATCCTCTTTCTTAAGGATTCTCATTTCATTCAGTTTAAGGTTGGCCTAGGAGGGGGCACAAATAATTATGCCGAATTAATTGCTTTGAAGTTACTCTTGAAAATTGCTCTGGACCACCATGTTCAACAACTCCAAGTTTTAGGGGTATGAGAATGCTTAAGGTCGGACCCTCTACGGCGTTCGAGCTCTGGCGATTTGGCGGGAAACCTTCTGAACTATCGGAGGCCGAAGCTCCAGGGTTCTGGTAGACGGCTCCTACCAGTGTCTCGGTTGGTTTGATTATGTTCCCCTCTGTTGGCTTATTCGTTGCCCCGGGAGGGCCCTATGGGGTCTCCTCCAGGTTCTTTAGACGGGAAGAAGAGCTCTTATGCTGAGATTCTAAAGGAGAACTTTGCGCCTTCTTTCGATGAAGCCCAGCGGGGTGCCTACCATGCGCTTCTCAAGAATGTTGGCAAGGGTTCTTCTGCAAACAGAGTTAATGGATGTCTCCCGCAATCTGCATCCAGACCTAAGATAGTCATAGAACCAAAGATGGTTGAGGACACGATCACCTACCGTGCTAACCATGACTTGATCTGCAAATTCATGGGTATCCGACCCACGTTGCACTTTCTGCACACCTGGGTTAGACAGAACTGGGAACCTATCGGTGAGTATTCCTTATGGCCTATAAGCAATGGGTATTTCATTATTAGTTTCTCTTCTTTAGTAGATAGAAACAGAGCTTTTGAATACGAGAAGAGGACCCACGGCCCGGCAGGGTTATTTGTCCAACCGTGGAGAGTGGGTTTCGATCCTCGCATTGAGCCCACGGCTGTTCCAGTGTGGATACGGCTATATGCTCTCCCGATGGAGTTTTGGGGCGAGCAGATTCTTGAGATGATTGGTAATTCTCTAGGTAGATTTTTGGGAGTTTCCAAAGATACCATAGAGGGAAACACTGCTGTCTTTGCCAGAATTTGTGTTGAAATGGACATCAGCCAGCCACTACCAGCTGAGGTGGAACTGGAGTTAGCGGGACAATCTTGGATACGGCAGTTAGACTACGAAGCTCTTCCCTTTAGATGCAGGGTCTGCCATAAGCATGGTCATTTGGCTAGGTTTTGTCCGAATACCTTGAGCACAAAAGTGGAGGCCCCGCTTGGAACCTCAAATAGCCCCAGAGAGGGTAAGTTTACCCCGGTCAAAGAATCACAAAACACCCCCCAAGGTTCTGAAGGCCAGAAAGATGGCTTTGAACAGCAAAAACGAAGGAGAAACAAAAAGAGAAATGGCAAGGACCAAGCTCCTCCCAAGACAACTAACCGGTATGAAATCTTTAAATCCCTTGTGGATCAGGAAGATCAAACCATGGAAGGCGTGGATGGGAATACTGAGGCTATTAACATCCACTCTCACGCTTCCCCCTCCTCAACTCCTGTCCTCGAGCAGGTGACTGAACCCTCTGAGAGTTTGCAGACAGAGAACCCAGGGGCATTGGTAATTCATTCCTCAACCCAGTCAGCTACTAAGGATGTCATCATGGGAAATACAGAAAAGATTAGAGAAAGGCCAGCCCTGGGGATTACGCAGGTGGAAAAACGGTCCAAGAATAACAATTCTCAAGGAGCAGGTAGGAAGTCTAACAGGGACCTAATAGCAACGCAAGGAGACAAGTTGGTCACTGATGGATCAGTGAGAACAATAGATTCATATTGCTCTCAAGGTTTCCAATGATTATTCAATCTTGGAATGTTAGGGGTTTAAACAGTAGAACCCATCAATCTGTTGTTCAAAGACTCATAGGGAAGGGTAAAATAGACTTTTTGCTCCTTCAGGAGACAAAAATGTCTTTAGATATGATGTGTAGAACAGCTAGTAAAATTTGGATGGGAGCTGGATATATGGATGTGGCAGCTCAAGGTGCCTCAGGAGGAATTGTTACTTTTTGGAACCACTTGGAATGGTCTGCTCTAGAACACATAGCTTGGAGGGGTGTTCTCACATCTCTTTTTAGGAATAATATCACAACTGAGCAAGTTTTAATTACAAATTTTTATGGGGCTCAAAGCCTTGATGGCCAGAGGCTACAATGGAAAGCAGTTCACAACATGAGGTCCTCAAGACAAGCTTTTGACTGGATCATTTTTGGAGATTTTGACGCCAAATTATCTGCTCGGGAGCAGGAGGGTGGCTCCCCTGTTTTGGACCCGGGGGATCGGCTTCTGATTGCCCAGGTGCAGGCTTTTCACCTAGTTGATGTTCAAGGGCCTGGATCCTTTTTTACTTGGACTAATAAACGGAGGGATCCACACTGTTGCAAGGTAAAATTGGATCGCTTCCTAGTCTCAGAGGAGGCTTTTGTTAAATGGAATGTGCAATTACAGATTTTGGACGGCCCTATTTCCGATCACTCTCCCATCATGCTGATGGGTGGGACTCAGACAGGGCAGTTCCACAAACCTTTTAGATTTGAGAACTTCTGGCTCCAGAAGGAGGACCTTCACGAGTTATTTCCGCAATGGTGGGAAGAAGGTCGTCCTCCTTTTGGGACTGCGATGTTTAAATTTCACAAACAACTTCTTTTTGTCAAAATTAAACTAAAACAGTGGAGGCATGCCAATAAATCGGATTTCCAGCTGCAAAGAGCTCCCTTGTTGGCCCGCTGGGAGGAGGTGCAGAAACAATTTAGGGAAGGTTTAATTTCTGAACAGCTCAAAACTGAAGATGATGACTTGCGTAAAGCTGTAGAGGCCATTGATAACCAAGAGGAAATTTTATGGAGGCAGCGGGCTAGAAATTCTTGGCTATTGGAAGGAGACAGAAACACTAAATTTTTTCATCGTTCAGCATGTGCTAGAAGACAGATGAATAATATGGCAGTTTTAAAAGATGAAAATGGGCACTCCTTTGATACTCTTCCAGGCATGCACTCCCATTCAGTGGATTACTTCTCCAAGCTTTTTGCAGAAAATAGGGACCAAGATGTGGGGGCTCAAAATGAAGTTCTTGTTGTTATTCCCTCTATTATCACTCCAGCTGAAAATCAGGCTCTCCTCAGACCTATTGACCGGGATGAATTGAAAAATGTGGTCTTTGGAATGAGCACAGGCAAATCTCCAGGTCCAGATGGTTTTCCTATTGATTTTTTTCAGGCCTTCTGGGATATCTTGGAGGAAGATGTTTTGGCTGTTATTGAGGAATCCAGATCTAATAAGAGAATGCTCAAGGCTCTAAATCACACCTTCATCACGTTAATTCCAAAGGGGAAGGAAGGAGTTCACATTTCTGACTTCAGGCCCATTGCCTTATGCAATGTGATTTATAAAATTATCACAAAAATTATAGTTGAACGTCTTAAACCTCTCCTCCACAACATCATTTCCTCAGAACAGGGGGGTTTTGTTGAGGGTAGACAGATTTTGGATGGAGTGGTTCTTGCTCAGGAGGCTATTCACTCAATGCAAACTTCTGGTAACAAAGGAATGTTCATCAAACTGGATATGTCTAAGGCTTATGATCGAGTGGAATGGGGTTTCCTGTCAAGGATGCTGGCTGCCTTTGGATTTTCCCAGGAATGGATAGACTGGATTATGAGCTGTGTTTCCATGCCTTCTTACTCGGTTCTCATCAAGGGGATTCCCTCCCCCCCCTTTGGAGCCTCTCGTGGTCTCCGACAAGGGGACCCTTGCTCGCCTTATCTATTCCTTATCTTAGCTGAGGGATTAGGTCGGCTCTTCGTGCGAAGAAGACTTCAAGGCATGATATCAGGTATCAAGGTTGGTGAAGAAGTCTTGACTCATTTACAATTTGTGGATGACACTGGCTTGGTTGGAGTGGCTAGTCTCAGGGAAGCCAGGGGAATCAGAGACTCTCTTTCTGTTTACCTTAGGGCCTCTAATCAAGTTATTAATGACAAAAAATCTAAAGTGGTCTTTTTCAACCTCGACCAAAGGTTGCAGGACAGAATTTTAGAGATTTTGGGTTTCACTAGAGCTTCTCTTCCTATAGTCTACTTGGGAGTTCCTTTGCACTACAAGAAATTGAAAAAGGATATTTGGAAAGATCTTTTGGATGGCATCAAAGATAGAATGAACCATTGGTCTCACAAATGGTTAAGCTACGGTGGCCGTTTAACTTTCTTACAATCAGTAATTCAGGCCATGCCTATCTATAAATTTTCAATCTTGGCTGCCCCACTTTCTATTTGGAAAGAGTTGGACAAACTGGCTAGACGATTCTTATGGGAAGGAGCAAAAGGTGGTAGGAAATGGGCCTTGGTTGGCTGGAATAAAGTCACTCAGCCTAAAGAAAAAGGAGGATTGGGTCTGAGAAGCTCTAAACTCAACAACAGAGCCTTAGTGGGTAAATTGTATTGGAGATGGATCTCTCAGCCATCTTCTTTATTCAGTAGAATCTTGACCAGCAAATATTTGGGTAGAGTCCATCCCTCTGAAGTTAGCCGTTTCCCTCTGGATGGCAACGGTTCCCTAGTTTGGCAAGCTCTTAAGTTGGGTTCTCAAATTATTAAAGACCAATTGTTCTGGAAAGTGGGGAGAGGGGACAAAGCTCGCTTCTGGACTGACTCTTGGGACCAGTTTCCACCCATCATTGCTGAGCATCCTGAGCTGCTTCCAATTAAAACTGCCATAGAATCCAAGGGTTGGGTTACTATTGAGAACTATTTCCTCACTAGTCAATTGGGGGAGTTCAAATTCAAGAAATTTAAGCGTCTTGAGGAGTGGCCTGTCACTATCCCTCCGGAGCTGGCAACCATTCTCTCCACCATCTTGACTGCTAGATTTCTCACGGGCAGAGACGAAGAGGACGAATTAGCTTGGGGTCATGGGAATCTTGGAGTTTATTCTGTGAAGGATGGTTATGATCAGATTCTCCCAGAACCTCCTCCACATTTTTTTTCGGTTCAAGACTGGAAGAAAATCTGGCATTCCAAGTGTTGGCCGAAAGTGAACTTCTTTGCCTGGCAGCTTATGCATAATGGCATTCTCACCTATGATAATCTCAAAATCAGAGGAATTAATGGTCCTTCTCAGTGTATTTTGTGTCTTAAGCATGAAGAGACTGCTGACCATTTAATGTTCGAGTGTTCTTTCACAGGTCAGATTTGGCATCGTTGGTTTTCTCATTTCAAACTTAAGAGTAATGGTGCTCTGACTCGAAATAATATTTGGCAAAGATGGAAGAAAGCTAGATTTAAATCAAAAGCCCTCCGATTGGGGTGGGAGCTTGGTCTTCTCTTCATCTGGTGGCAAGTGTGGTTGGAAAGAAACGCCCGTCTCTTCCGAGAGACCTTCTCCTCCCTTGATGGTGTTTGGCAGGTTATCTGGAGCAAAGTCACTGAGACGGTTGCATTACATGCTTCAGAAGATATTATGGGTGAGCTGGATCCTCAGGAAGAGAGAGTTGTGGCTCAAGGTAGAGAAAAAGTGGCTAGTTGGAAACCCCCTCCGGTTGGCTGGATTAAAATTAACACGGACGGAGCTGCAAAGGGAAATCCGAGAAATGCTGGAATCGGTGTTGTGTGCCGTGATCACACTGGAACTGTGCTTTACTGGGAGTTGCAGGGCCTGGGAAGAGCCACCAATAATGAAGCCGAAGCTTTTGCCATCAAAGTTGCTTCCTTCTAGGCTGTCACTCAGGGATATAGAAAGATTATCTTGGAGACCGATTCTCAAATTCTGGTTGGTGCGCTTGATTGTTTGAGAAATTTTGCTCTGAAAGCGTGGAAGATTCAGATCTTAGTCTCTCAAATCAAAGTCCTTTGGAGGGAATTAGAGGATGTGATCCCTATCCATGTGAATCGGGACTCAAATTCGGCGGCTGATTTCCTCGCCAAGATGGGTGCGGAGAAGGAGGTTGGAGTTCAGCTACACAGTAATATGCCTGTGGAAGATCCGGTGATTCGACAAGGGCTTGCTAACTTTTTGAGAAAATGAGACACTTCTGTGTTAAGGGAGTTTTTCGTCGCGTTTTCGCGACCTTCTGTGATGTCGCGACCCTTGGTGGCAACCTGTCGCGATATCGCGACAGGTTTCGTCGCCACAGCCTTTGGAGACTTCCTGTCGCGATATCGCGACATCTCGAGCCGATGCGCTCTTTGGCTAGTTGTTGTCGCGATATCGCGACCGGTTTTGTGGTTGCAACTAACGGTTGGAAGATGTCTATTTTTTGCGATATGTTATGTCGCTGGGACCTTTGGCTCGAAATTGCTACATTTTCGCGTCATTTTGGCTGCAGGGGCATCACAGAGGACAACAGTAGTGATTTTGAGACTTTTTTGAAGATTGGTCATCAAGTGGTCAACCTGTCGAGTTTTCGTGACACTTGGGATGTTTTGATGCAGAAAGGTCTTTTTGTCGCGATTTCGCGACACTTATGGCCCAATGGTGGCAAGTGGCAAATGCGTCGCGATATCGCGACAATTCTGAGGGCTGACCGCTTTGTGAGGTTTTTGTCGCGATATCGCGACTTTTTTGTGGTCGGTGGTTGTTGGCTTTGGTTGTCGCGATTTTGCGACATGTCGCGAAATCGCGACATGTCGCCAAATCGTGACACTTTTGGCGTAAAGGTGACAATTGGAGGATGCGTCGCGATATCGCGACAATTATGAGGACTGACTGCTTTGAGATGTTTTCGTCGCGATATCGCGACATCTTTTGTGGTTGGGGGCCGCTGGATTTGGTTGTCGCGATTTCGCGACATGTCGCGAAATCGCGACATGTCACGAAATCGTGACACTTCTGGCGCAATGGTGGCTATTGGATTTTGTGTCGCGATTTCGTGACAATTTTATGGACTGTCTGCTCTGTAAGGTTTCCGTCGCGATATCGCGACATCTTTTGCGGTTGGGGGCTGCTGGCTTCGTCCGTCGCGATTTCGTGACCTGTGGCACGGTTATGGCCTCGGTCGGCTTGACTGCCGCGATTTCGTGACATGTCACGATTTCGCGCCTTGCCTTCTTCTTGTGCTTTGGGTTGGGTTGTGCTCCCCTCTCGCTCTTTGCTGAGGTTTCTTGTCTTTGGGTTCCTGTTAGGGATGTTCTGGCTCCCTCTTGTATATGCTCGTTGTTTTAATTCAAGATTTTCAATTTTTTCAAAAAAAAAAACTCCAAGTTTTAGGAGACTCCTTGTTGGTCATCAATTGGATGAAGAAAATGTTCAGAATGGAGAAATTAACTTTGCAGCCAATTTTTCAACAGGTAAACATTTTGGCAGATGTCGTAAACCCCATATCCTATACTCATATCTACAGAGAACTCAACTCTGGGGCGGATGCTTTATCAAAGGAAGGTCTGCAGTTGGTGCAAGGAAGATGGGATCTGATGGAAATAAAGGATGGTGTGACTATCCAAGAGACAGCGATTTCTTTGCTCGATAATTAAAAAAAAAAATCGGGAGGCAGTTTCTCGTACGCTTTTCCTTTCCTTTCTGGTTTTCACTTGTAGACAAAGTAGCTGAGCATTATTGACACCTTTGTGTAGAGGTCTTATGGGAAATTTTTAACTCTTAGCCCTTCCTTGATGGTATGAAGAAAATTTAGGTGGTAACAGCCAGTGTGTTCCTGCCTGGTTATTTCAGCTTGCCTTGGGCAACTTCACAATGTAATTTTCTTTTTCTGGTGAAATAGAAATTATGATTTTTTTCGGGGAAAAAAATAATAATAAGATAAGAAAACTAAAATAAGTAAAAAAAGAGGTGTAAAAAATTATACTTACCTTTAAGGGTATTTTTTTCCTTTAATGAGGATGCTTATATTGATTGAATGTCCTTTGCCCTTAGATGTTTGAATGCCCTTATTATTCCTTTGATTTCTCCCTTGATGGAGGTTTGGAAGGTTGATATCTTCTTTCATTGATAAGTACCCTATATTGACCTTAAGGCAAGGACTCCTTATAGAAAGAGAACTATTATAAGGTTAAAAAAATAGTGATATATTATTTATATGATGATGAAATGATGATCTTGAAGACATCTACTAAAAAGATATGTATGAAAGGATTTTTGGAGGACTAACCTAGTATAAGGAGGCTAACTAGATTTTTTGAAGTAGAAGATAACTATAAGTCTTAGACCTACTTCATAATATTTGTAACTAAATTATTCTTTGAAATGACCTATTTAACTTTGTATTTATATTAATTTGATCACTTGAAATCAACTCATTAAGTGTGTCGGTTGACTATAAGGGCTTTCATTGACCAAGTTAAATTGACTTATAATATTGTTAAGAAATCCAAAGAAGACTAAAAAAGACAAAATCTAAATTCAATTTGAGGTTTGCACTTGTTATAAGGGATAGTGCCTAGCACTAATCCTTTTATTAAAATAAAATGCTTCAAGGCAGTGTCATTGCCATGATAGAGTGATGCTATTGCTAGAAAAGCGACACTCTTGATAATAATATGATAAAATATGAAAATAATGATTGAGATAGACCCAATCCTAAGGTAATCTAACAAAGCAAGGAGGCCTTATAAATAAAATTTTAGTGATCATATTCTATAGTATATCTAGGTGATTAATGAAGAACACATGACAAAGTGATGATATTACTAGAAAAGTGGTACTCTTGATAATAATATGATAAAATATTAAAATGATGATTGATATAGACCCAATCCTAAGGTAATCTAACAAAATAAGGAGTCCTAAATAAAAATTTATTGATCATATTCTATAGGATGTTCAGGTGATTGAATAAGAACACATAAAAATCTATCTATAGCTTATGAACTTCAAGGTCTACCATCTTTTTCGGATCCATCAACCAAAAAGGGGAAGAGATCATACCTACTTTTTATTTTACAATTGATTTTTGAGTTGGATATATTTCCCTTATATGCAAGAGGATTACATAAATTTATAGTTGAACCATTATTATTTTATTTTACATCTAAATGACAACCAATGATTTAGTTTTATTTGGCTTGTAGAGGTATGATAGTAAGAAATAATATTTATATAAGCAACAATTTCAAATCTTGTATTTTTATTAGCAATCTAATTGAGGGAGAGGATCTCAAATATGTAGTGGAGGAGTTCTAAAATATGCTTCAAGAGTTGGACATCTACCATTTTTCAAAAAAATGATGAACTGAGTTGGAATTTATTAAAATATGGTAGATACTCAATCAAATTGGGATATAAAACTTTGGAGAAATTCAAATTCTCTTATGCCAAGGATTTGTATTAGAAGAATGTATGGTCACCCAAGGTCTTCCTTAAGGCATCAACATTCCTTTGATTGGTAGTCCAAAGAAAAAAAACTATAGATGACAATTTGCAAAGAAGAGGATATAAGGGATCATTTAGGCATCCTTGTATAAAAAGAGTTGGAAAGATTAAATCATATACTTTTTCATTATAATTTTGCTTCCACTATTTAGGTTTTTTTTTCTAATGAGATTTTTTTTGGGTTTTTCCATCAATATTGGAGGAGCTTGGTTAATTAATTTAAAGCTAAAGCATTAAATATTCTTTGGAAAATTAGTCCTATCATAATTTTTTGGAATCTATGGATTAAAAGGAATAATAAAATTTTTAAAAGTAAACATTAAAATCATATAGAAGTTTGAAATTGATTTGTTGTCTATATATTAAAATGTTTACATGAGTGATGTAATGGAATTGTATATAATATTTCCAAATATATACATATGTGTCTATAAGTAAAAATTCATCTCTAAGCTTTTTAGAAAAAATTAAATAGGTTTCAACCTATTATGTTTTGTTTTTTAAGGCTATCGTTATCTCAACATTCGGTTTAGGAATGCATTTTTATAGAATTTTAAATTCATAAAATATTTTCAAAATTTTCAATAACTAATAAAATCTTCTAACTGTAATTAGATTTTTTCTAAAGAGTATATATTGAGAAAATTTAGTAGGTTTAGGAAGCATCTATCCAAAATCATACCAATACTTATAGATTTATATTTTTTTCCTGTAAAAACTCTATAAGTTTCTAATTGATATATAAAAACAAATACCTAAGTTTTTGGATATAATGCAGAGTTCTAATAATCAAAGATAAACTATGAAAGCAAAAAAAAAGCGTGTTGGTAATCCATTTTCAATTGATTCAAAACTATTTACACAACTACACATAGGATTTGGTTTCTTGCTTTTTCAATTCTATGAATCTTCACTCTTTGCTATGTATTGTTTTCTCTACTCTAATGTGTACAAA
The DNA here is from genome assembly GCA_028583015.1 of Wollemia nobilis. NCBI lineage: Eukaryota > Viridiplantae > Streptophyta > Pinopsida > Araucariales > Araucariaceae > Wollemia > Wollemia nobilis. The sequence goes on from JAQPPZ010000480.1 coordinate 811,584, forward strand.
GGATTCAACAATCTCATAAAATTTTAAATTAAAAATATGTTTAATCATTGCTCGTGTTGTTTTCTTTGTTTCTAGCTCCAATAATCCCACAAAAAATTGAATTGGAGAATGTATTAAATCCTTGTTATGTGCATTCCTTTAAATTAAAAACATTTTAAATTTTTTCATATGATTTATATGAACTTCTCTAATATTAACCTTAAGGATTGGAAAGGTTATTGATAAGAAAAAAATTAACCACTAAATTTTATATATATATATATATATATATATATATATATATATATATATATATATATATATATATTTATTTATTTATTTATTTATTTATTTATTTATCTATCTTTGTCAAGAAACTGCAATGATATGACTTTGGATTCATATTTAGGAGACCTAAGTATAAACCGCGATGGAGTGGGGTGTGTCTAAGTGTGTATCCTTATCGAACATAACAATGTTATAAACTTTTAGCTCACATTAAAAAAAAATCAAATTCAAACTATAACAAGATAACGAAATGGTGTAAGTGTATATTTGTTAAAAGAGAAAACTGAAAACACAACTAGAAACCACCTCCCCTTAATTTTAAAGATGGTTACCCAATATGAAGTCCAACGACAAATTAATAATATGTGATCTCTCTTGTCATTTCAACAACATTTCTAACACTTCTACAGTGGTATCAAGTCACTAACACTTCTACAATGGCATCAAGTCACTTGTTAAATATTTGTTACAATGTTTTACTAATTTTTATTTATTTGTGTTTTAGGAAACAATGCAACGTTTTAAGCTTTGGTTTTTGTTAGGAGGTTTAAAGTTTAAACCGTGGCAAAAACATGTGTACGGAACATTAAATGTGTATATAACTATGTGTGCCTATAAATTCACACCTTTATTAAAAATCATCTTTAAAATAAAAATTCCAATACACTAACCTCAATAAAAAAAATCCTATCATATTACCTATTACCTCTAGAAGGTAATTCTCGGCAGAAGACTTCAATTATTGACCAGATCTCTGTTACTTCAAGTCAGCTGCTTTTAATGTTGGTCGGCACGTTTTTACCGTTGTGCCTCGGCCGTATGGGGGACCAACACCGCTTATTTCGGCGTCGCAAACACTCTTCACGTTTTTTGTACCCAATGATTAAGGAATTTGTCGGCGTACTCCCGACAGAAAATAAAATCAAATTAAGTTAGCCGCTTGCTTTTTGGTAAAGGTGTAAAAGCTTGAATCAATTATATTTTTAGAAGATTTAAGGTTGGAATCTTGTTAAATAATATATATATATAATTGTAAAATTGTTGTAACATGGTTATTATGTGAAAAGGTACATTATAATTTTTCGTGATGTTTTTTATTTATTTATTATTATTTTTTATTGAATTTACTTAAATAAAAGATATTACAAAATCAAGAGATAATCACAATACCATCAATCCAAACATTAAAAAGTTAAACATATATTATACAAGGCTCTTTTAGTCTAACATAACAAAAAAAAAGTTGATGCCTTAGCAAAAAAAACAAAAGTACAATAAGAAGATACATATCAAAGTTTACAGTGGTTTTTGGCCTCTAACTTGTACATTATCTCTAGAAGTTGTCTTTTAATGATTGCGAGCTTCTATAAGAAGTCTTTACCATATTTATCTATGATAACATACTTGTATTTTACTAACACCTATTTCTATTCACCTAATCTATAGTTATTATACATTAACTAGGTGCCCATGCATGAAAGAAATACTTGGAACTTAATCCTCACCTCTTTATTTCTTTTGGTTTCTCCATGAAAATCCATAGCTAAAGCTTCAACTTGCAACATGCAGTTAGAATAAATTCAAAGAGATCCCACCACTGAAGGAGGCATGTCATGATGAAAATAATATAACTTCTAATAAAATAAATATGACCAAGTATCAGCTATTTAAAGAACTCAGATATTTTATCAAATGTAGCAGTGGGACCTAACAATGTTTCTTTTTATTTCAATTTTTTACCAAATATAATAGGACAATCTACTAAGACACATTTTCAAAGTTTTAAAGCTTGGTAATAGGACCAGAATATATGCCTAGCAGTTTTAAGCATACTATAGATAGTACAATTCGTTGATGAAATACTAAACTTAGCCAATCAGGTTCTTGTTGAAATTTTAAGATGAATAATTATCCAAACTAATAATCTATTCAATAGCAAGGCTCTTGATTTCGAAACCTAGGCACTTAGAGATCTCAAAAAAGACTCTATAAACATTATATTCCACTTTTCATTTAGTCTAGAAGCAATCAAAACATGAGGGATAAGAGAACCACAAATGGTTTTAACTAATGGGTCAATAACTTTTTTTCCGTATGATCAATTCTAGTCCTTGAGTCTATTATGGAAGAGAGTGGTGGAAATTTAACCTGAAGTTCTTCACAAACTAGTCCTTTAATACCCAAAATAACATTCTTTAAATGAGTAGGCAAATCAAATTGACTCTTAAGAGAGGACCATGACTTTCATCTATGTTTGATGGTGTCCCACAAGAATATGAAATATTAGATACTCCTCTTGAAGAGAAACTTTCCTTTAAGATAAGGATTAATGTTAAAGGTCTCTTATTGTTTAAAATTGGCCTATTCCACCAGGAAAAAATAATCATGAAGCTCAACACTTATTGAGGAGAGGATTCATCCTAGTTGAAAAGACCTACAACAAACTTCCAATATTTCTAGAGATATTGAATAGGGAGGGGAGCTTCAATACTAAGACCTTTTGCATTTAATTTTGTATCAAAATGACCTATAAAATGTAAATCACCATTAGAGTGAGCAAATAGTGCATGGTTCCTAACAAACTACTCTTAAATTTTATTATCAAAGTTTTAACCCCTAATTTGACCATAAGGATAATTCCTTAGGTCTAGCAATCAATCATCCTAAACCATATTTAATATTTATTTGATTATATTATTGCCATGAAATAGCTTCCCTCCTTTAAGAATCATTATAGTTCTACCAGAGAAAGTTACTGATAATTCATGTGAACTACGCATAATGGGATTTGCTAGGAAGCTAAAAAGAATAATAGAATACATGTGTTGTTGTAGACACCAAAAATATGTCATTTTTGTAATGTCCTAAAGTCATTTTGAATAATTATGCAGATTTCTCGATTTCCTCTCAATTTTCCAAATTCCCTCCAAATCCTTCCCAATTCCTCCAAAATCCTCAAATTTCTCCTTAATTATTTTTAATCCCTCCAAACCCTTTTAATTTCTTCTAATTTCCTCTAATTCCTCCCTAATCTCTTTAATTCCCTCTAATTTCCTCTAATTCCCCTCTAATTTCCTTTAATTCCCCTCTAATCCTTAATTTCCCTAATTTTTCCTAATTTCCTCTAATCTGCCTTTGATTATTTCTAGTCTCCTAATTCCCATAATTCTTTCAAAATCCCTCTAATCCCTTTTTAATTCTCCTAATCTCTCTAAATTCCACTTTAATTCCCAAATCCTCCTCAAAATTCCCATAATCCTAATTAATCCCTAATTCTCTAATCAAATCCCTAATTAAGCCCTAATTAATCCCTAATCCCTAATCAATTTCCCTAATAAAAATCATAATCATCTCCCAAATCCTCCTCAAAAATCCCATAATCCTAAATTAACCCCAAATTCCCTAATTAAATCCCTAATTAAGTCCTAATCATCCCTACATCCCTAGTCAAATCCCCTCATCAAATCCCAAAATAAATTTTTAAATTCTAACAAAATCCCCAAAATGTCCTAACCCTTGCCCAAATCCCCACAAAATCTTCTATAAAATGTCTTATTAAATCCTCATGTCCCCTTAAATCCTCCTATATTCTCCCATGCACTTTCCTAGGAATCTAAAAATCATCCAAATCCCTAGATAAATCCTCTCATGAATAATCTTAATAAATTCCACAAGTCCTTCTCATCCTCCACATTGCACTTTTAAGAATTAAAACTTTCCTCCAAATCCTCCAATGTCGCCACATCCTCATGCTTCCTTACTTCACCCAAGGTCATTAAATTTTGTGAGGTGCACATTCCTCCAAGTGCATCCTATAGATTTTCTTAGTCTTTCCACCTCCCACTTGGATGCCACATCATACCAACTCATCTCCATTTCACCGCCTCCTCCCCCTTGCAAAAAATCTATAAATATCCCATTTCTTCATTTTGCAAGGGAGATCCAAGAGCATAGCCAAAACTCTACCAAAATTTCACTAGCCTCCTTAGTGTCCTTTGTGAGTGCTTAAGCTCTTAGTGTGATTACCCCATTTGAGATCCTAAAACCATCATAACGATGGAGTCCTTTTGAATCACCTACTAACTTTTGTTTTGTAGCTATTCACAAACCAAAGAACTAGTCAACATCAAATCTTTACCAAAAGCTTCGAACATCTCCAAGAAGGTCCATGACTAGTTTCAAAGCCACACCAGCTACAAAGTCCAACCAGCGTCCCCTGATGGTCAGTTCTAGTCGCTCCTAGTGGCTACACAGATCTAGTTGTCACCCCCCTATTGACTGCATTTTGAGAGTATACGGAGACTCCAAATAAATAGCAAGAAGATAATAAAGGTAAAACAAGGCTATTCACAAGGTTTTGCAGCCTTCTTATACGCTTTTGTAACATTTATCAAGGTTTTTGTAAGTTTTTGTGTTGATATTTTCTTAGATTTGGACCTCATCTAGAAAGGCCCTTTTGATGCTATTAACGTTCTGTTGTGGGCTTGTGTACAAATATTATGGAGTAGCAGTAGATCTAGGGTGGTCCATCAAGCAAACAAGGCTTCAAACCCATCCAACTATTTGAGGGTGACATAGGAAATCATTTATAGCACCATAAACTTAATTGTACTCCTTGTTGAGAAAGAAAGAAAACCCTCCACCTTGGAGGTCTCATTGTACAAAAACCTAAGAGGGTCTATTGTAAACAAAAGGCTTGTTTTGTAAAATTATATTTTGTTCATCTTATGCAATGATGCATTTCCTTTGTTGTAGTTGCTACAAAAACTTTCTCAACTACTTATAAGCTACCAATAAGAGGCAACTGTCTAGTCACTCAATAATACAACTTCCATTAAAACTTAGCCATAAACCACTTCCACATACTGGCAAGGGACATTCTAAACCAAAGAGGATACCCAAGTCTCTAATGATTTATCTATATCTAATTTACTTCCATTCTTGTGGGATCTAATTTGAATGAGAACAATCTTAAGTTAGGATATATTTAGTTTTACAAGGTGAGAGTTTTACCTAAAAAACACAAAGGCATCTAGTGAGTCTAACACATTTCTAGTTCAACTTTATCATTCTTGATAAAAATAGTAGAATCATTTACATAGTAAGAATTAACAACATTGCTAATTTTAGGAAGTGATATTCCCTTGATAAGAGTGACTTGGGATACTCTCTCAAAAATATAACCCAAAACATTAGTAAAAATAACATATTAAATAGGAGTAATGGAGAATTTTTGTCTTATTGAACATTACAATCTAATGGAATTTGAAAGACAGACATTAACAATAATTCCAAAAGAAGCATTGGCAAAAATAATGTCTATCTTATGATAAAAGTTTGGTCCAAACCCAATCCCTAGAGCATCTAAATATGAAGGGCCATTGAATCTTGTCATAAGATTTATCAATTTCCAACTTAACAAAAGAGCATTATATTCTTATTCATCTACCCATTCAAAGATTTACCATGCCAAAAATAGATTATTCAAAATAGATCTCCTTTTGAGAAAGATTGTCTATTTAGGATGGATAATTTGCTAAGTAAGAAGGCTAATTCTATGAGCCAAGGATTTTGCAATAATTTTATAGGCAACATTTAAAATGGTTATAGGTCTCCATCTAGAGACCTTGTTTTTATTAGATCCTTAGAGATAACCTTGACTATGTTGGAAATAGAGTCTATTCCATCATTTGGGTTATGTAAATGTATCCTCCAAGATACATACTTAGATTACTTTCTGTGCAAGTTATCTAGTTACTTCATGCAATGTAATAAATGCACAAGTGTCAATGTGCAAGTTGTACATGTGCAAGTTATCCCTTGCACAACTAGATAGAGTGTTGGCCAAGTATCCTATTTTACCTATATAAGGATGGCCTCTTAGATAGATAGATATAGAGTCGGGGGACATAGTCAGATAGTGTAGCTTAGTGGATAGTGTAGTTTTATGTGCCTCACCATTCATTGGTGATGGATACAATGTAGATCAATAGCTTTGTTAATGGAGTGCTCATTTCCTCCATAGCTACATTGTAATATTTTATATGATTTATATTTACAGTATACTTCAGTCATCTAGCAGATTTACTTTCTTTCATGTTATTTTGCATCTTGTGATTGTTATCTCCCAAGGCTCATTCATCAAAATCTAACAGTGGTATCAGAGCCATGGTAGATCTAGTCTATGTAGGTCAATAGGGAAACCACCATTATCAGTTAGCCTAAGAGTTTTGTCAAACTAACGCGTCATTGGACCAGCCACTATCAAAATATCTCAGAAGAATCTAGGTGGTAGATTTTGGGAGAGTCACAAAGATAGGATTAAAAGGAATCTCAGTTTTAGAAAATACTAAGATCATTTTCATCTAGAGTCTTTTCCACAGAGTTGTTAGGAAAACTCGTGAAGACTAGGACTCAACACTCAATCCACTAGATTGACAAATCATCTAGTGAAGATCATCCAGGTTATCTAGAATTTACTAACTAGTGCCTAAAGTTTCTTTTGTTGTAGGAAATTAATTCTCAGAGGATTGGGACTCCTCCTACGATAGAAATCTAGGAGACTCCAACTTCATTGCCCGAAGGTCGGCATGCCCTCATAGTGCAGAGGTTAGTTCATTATGCAAGAGGAGAATACTATGAAGAAGACTTCTAGTGAAGGATCATGGTGAAGATAGGAGACTAAATATCTCCACTATTGGATTGTAAAATTCCACAGTTGAAGAACAGGCCATAGGAGCCTTGATACAAAAAGGCCATAGAAGCCTTGAAGAAGAAGCCATAGAAGTCTTGATACTGAAAAGGCCACAGAAGCCTTGATACTAAAAATGCCATAGTAGCCTTGATACTAAAAAGGCCATAGAAGCCTTGATACTAAAAAGGCCATAGAAGCCTTGATACTAAAAAGGCCATAGAAGCCTTGGTACTAAAAAAGGCCATAAGAGCCTTGATATTGAAATAGGCCACAGAAGCCTTGATCCTGAAGAAGAATTCGAGAAGAATATCTGATTCAGAAGTAGACTAAAATATTTTAGTACTAATATATTTATTGTAGGAACAAAAGATTCAATGAGTTGGGAGACTTCCTACAAGAAATTTAGGAAGAGTATCTTCTTCAAAATCAACTCAAACCTGAAGCAAAAGTGAAGAGATCAGGAGAAGATCTCATTAAAGAACTTCCAATATTGGAAGAAGAAGAAGAAGGACTAGGAGAGTCCTGCTCAAAGCCAGGAGTAGAATCAGAATATCCAGGAGAAGATCTCACCACCAACACTTCCAGAAGCAGAAGGTTGAAGAAAAGGTCTCAAGGAAGACCATCAAAAATTGCCAGATCAAAGACCTTGTGAAGGTCTCATCGAGCATCCAAAAAAGGCTAGGAGAGCCTTGTTGAAGATCAAGAGAGTTCTTTGGAGAACTCATTGGAGAAATCCACTACCAAGGTGAAGTCCCTGATAGTGAAGGACTTGGGACAATTATCGCCATCCGAAAACAAGCCCAAGAGGAGAATTTGGCAAGGAGTGCCAAATATATGAAGAATAATTTGGCAAGGAGTGTCAAATCCATGAAGAAGAATTTGGCAAGGAGTGCCAAACCCTAGAAGAAGATCCTACTTGAAGTTAGAATTCGACAAGAAGACTTGAAGATAGAAGAAGCTCACCAAATATTGGAGATTTGAATATTACCTCTCATAGCAAGAAGGCACCACTTTAGAGACATAGACTTCTCCAAATCTATAGCAGAAGGAGGAGAACACAAGAGGAGAACAAGCCACCAAATCCTAGGCTCGTGAAAGAAAGTTTGAGACCATCATTTGGTGAAGAAGGAGTTGTTTAAGACATCCTACTTGAAGCAACAACTTGGTGTTTTTAGACACCAAGGTCTACATCCTCTACAAAGGTGGGAGAAGAGCTATAGAAAAAGGTATGCAACTTTTGGTGCAAGAAGATTCATTAATTGGATTACTTATCAGATTTATTAGAGCACCTGAATTTAGATTAAAGTTGCAAGAAGAAAATTAGATTACAGTCTTCTAAAGTGCAAAAGGAAATAGATTATTTTTAAATATTATTTGCACATTTATTAGGAGTTGATTAGATTTCATATTAGCTTCTATCAACTACCTATTATCTACTTTTGAAAAAAGAATACTAAGTCCTACAACATTGATTGTAGTGAAATTGCAGAATAACTCTTAAAGATTCATTTTAGGTTATTCTTGATTAGTTGCAGAAAATTATTAGTGCATGACTTTGAGAGTTTATTGGAGTGATAAGGTGTAATATTAGTGCATTAAAAGTGAAGGACTTGTACTATTATACCACTCTCAAAAAGAAATTAGTTTTGTGTTTCTTGAAAGGCACAAAATCTGATTTGTATCAAGTGTCTAAAGACACTATTGAAGCACAAAAATCTGCAACTTGTAGTGGCCAATAGAAGCCACCAAAAATGGTTAGAATCCTCCAGAATTTGGAGAAGAACTTAACTAAACAAAAATAGAAATAGAAGCTTATGAAAGTGAGACTTGGTGAGTCTCAAAATCAAAAAGCATTACAAAGTTGAATGCAAGGAAAGAAAGTGCAGAAAATTGCATCAATTAAAAAGCTTCTATCTACTATTATTGAAGCTTGGATTTGTTATCAAAGTGTCCAAGAAAAAAGGGAAAGGTGTGTCTACTCTTTAAAGACAACCTCAAAACCCTTGTATTGCAGGAAAAATCTGCCATAAAACCAGAATTTTAGATCTGGAAATAGAGTGCAAAAGAAGGTATATTAAAAAGCCTCATTATACAACATTATAATACATTATATGCACTACTCTAATCTGGTTTTTGATAGCAAAAGAGCAGATTTGGAAGTGCCACAAAAGGGCACATTTACTATAGGGAAAATCAGCCAACGAAGGTCGAACGTCAGCACTCTTCTTCCCAAGCTAGAAGGAGCCACTCAAGGGCTCATCTTGGACGTACATACCTACAGAATCAAAGCTCATTTCAGATCATTCAAGAGCTACATTTACGTAGACAAGTGAGTGCATATCTATTTCTAAAAAGACATCAAAAATCTACAAGGGATTCTACATGATTGGAGGCATAAAAGGAAGAGGAAAAGGTGTTACATTCATGGTCTCTAACTTGGAGAAGACCATCCACCAAAGGAAGCTCCAAATCATCATCCAAGCTCCATAGCGCATCATCGATCCACCTACAGGAAAATAGCTTGCTTGCTGCCCAAGCAACATAGCAAAGCAAAGGAATTGAGGAGTTATAATCTCCATATTCAAAGATGTTACAAGAATGGACTCCATGCAAAAATAACACTTGGTATTATGGACATCATTCCTCTCTCAAAATTCTAGAAACTCCCATGCAAGAGTTACAAGCGAAGCAGTGACACTTGGTATTCTCCACCAACTTCACACGAGTGCCCATACATTTTCAGATTTCTTCAAGAGTGTTGAACAAAAGACTTGGAGTGTTACATAAATAAGGGAGCGCTCACTTGTAATGGATGTGACACATGTCACAAAGTCCATGATCAATTGTCCTTAAAAGGTATTCAAAGTCCAAGTTCAATATGTGTGAGTGAAGCACAGTCAAATATGTCCAAAGAGGGAGCGAAGCACAATCAAAGAAGGAGTGAAGCACAACAAAAACATCCAAAGTGCAATATAGAAGATAGGAAGAAGGAGCATTAAAGGCTCCTCCATTTTTGAAGGTCAAACCTTCAGCACCTACGTACCAACATTCAAGACTAGCTACTCCAAGGAATCTCCATTAATTCAAGCGCCTAAGGTACCACCTACATGTTGTTATACTCAGCCATAGAAAGCGCCGAACAATGAGGAGATTTTACATCTAAAAAGGTAAGGTCTAATCCCATTTATTATTGCTTTCATAGTTGGAGATATAAGGGTTATAAACTAAGGTTAAAACTTAGGTTTTGAAAGCAAAAGGGGTAACTTATCTTATTAATTTAATATTTGCAATATTACTTAGGAGGAATAAGGAATTCAACTTGGATTAAATTATTTTGCAAATATTATTATCATTTTTCTAATTTTCCAAACTTGGGAGCCACAAGGATTACTCCATCAAATTTATTTTATTGGAAATTAGAAATAATCCAAGGGATATAAAAGAGGTTATTAGGGTTTCTATTAAGGTTGGATAAATATATATTTTTACTTGTCTCAAATATTCAAAAAAGGGCAAAAGAATTCCAACATCAAAACCTCTTCAAAAATTGAAAAAGTGCTTAGTTCAATTAGGAGTAATAAGGTGTTAAGAAGTTGATTTTTGATTCTTACAAAACTTGTACAAAATCAACCAAAATTGAACTATATTTTTACAAAAAGCACTATAACATACTAGGGAGACATAAGGAAGTCTACAAATCTAAGGCTTGATATTAGGAAGATTTAAAATGGCATCTAACAAATTCTTCCTAGAAGAATCTCAACTTCTCAAGGGTCCTAATTATTTTTCTTGGAAAAATAAAGTGAAAGCAATTTTAGTATATGAAAAACTTTGGGATGTTGTCAAAGGTAAAACTCAGAAACCTACCACAAGTGAAACAGAAATCCTAAAGTTTGAAGAAAATGATTCAAAGGCCTTAATGATAATAACTTTTGCTATCACTGATGAGATTCAACCATATATCAGTTCAGCCAAAACATCTTCAGATGCATGGATAAGCCTAGAAAAAATATTTGAAGGAAAGAATAAGGTAACTATTCTTCATTTGCAAACTCAACTTCACTCATTGAAAATGAATAGTGGAGAAAGTATAGAACTGTTCCTAAGGAAGGTAGCAGATATTAAAGGGAAATTGTTAACCTTAGGTGAAACAATTAAAGATGAACTTCTTACTCAAGTAACCATGAGAGCACTTCCAGACAACTATAAACATTTGGTAACATCTTTGCAGGTCCTAAGTAAAGATACTTCTTTTGATGATTTAGTCAATATACTTCAAGAATATGAAGTAGAAAATACTATGAAAGATGAGATGACTAACACTGCATTGGCATCAAAAGATAATCCATAGGGAAATATTGCTTCTTCAGCAAGAGGATAAAAAACATGGTATTGTCAGATCTACAGAAAGAAAGGACACAATACCAACTATTGCAGATATAATCCCAGAAACCAGAACCAAAGAAATCAGATAAATCATGGGAATCAATTTGAGTCATGACAATACCAAAGGAACCCTCATCAATAGCAATTTTAGTGACCTACCAATTATCCTCAACTTGAATATCAGAAGAAAAATTAGAAAGGTCACCTAGTTCAGAGGATAGAAGAATTTGAAGAACTAGAAGAACCCATAGAGGATTTTGAAGTGAAAGCTCTATCAGAAAATGTAACATACTACAGAGATACTAACTATTTGCTTGAACAGGTTACAAAGAATGCAGAGGAAGAAGACTACGAATATCAAGCAGAAGAAGATGAAGAAGATCCATATTGAAGACTAATGCCTTCAATACCCAAATAATGTAATACAGGGGGGTGTTGGAAATAGAGTCTATTCCATCATTTGGGTTATGTAAATGTATCCTCCAAGATACATACTTAGATTACTTTCTATGCAAGTTATCTAGTTACTTCATGCAATGTAATAAATGCACAAGTGTCAATGTGCAAGTTGTACATGTGCAAGTTATCCCTTGCACAACTAGATAGAGTGTTGGCCAAGTATCCTATTTTTCCTATATAAGGATGGCCTCTTAGATAGATAGATATAGAGTCGGGGGACATAGTCAGATAGCGTAGCTTAGTGGATAGTGTAGTTATGTGTGCCTCACCATTCATTGGTGATGGATACAATGTAGATCAATAGCTTTGTTAATGGAGTGCTCATTTCCTCCATAGCTACATTGTAATATTTTATATGATTTATATTTACAGCATACTTCAGTCATCTAGCATATTTACTTTCTTTCATGTTATTCTGCATCTTGTGATTGTTATCTCCCAAGGCTCATTCATCAAAAGCTAACGAGACTAGTCCATTAATCACAAACCCTATTGATCCTTTTCTATCAACTTCTTTATATATATATATATATATATATATATATATATATATATATTATTTTTTTTTTTTTTTTTTTTTTTTAAATATGGACCAATGATATACCACATAACTCTAAAAACTCAATTGGAGATCCATCTGGTCCATGTGTCTAATCCTAAGGAATAGAAAAGAGAGCATCCATTAATTTTTTAAAACAGAAAGAGCTTTTTAGATAAACTTTTTGTTCCTCATCTAGTTTACAAGGGATACAACCATCAAAATATTGTATGACTTATTTATCTAATTTTGAACTTTTATCTTTGGAGATACTTTATTGATGTGACATGATAATGTCCAAAATATATTTATTTTCAGCCTTGATTTTTCTCGGTCATCCCTTATTTCATAAATGAATTCTTTCTATGTTTATGCTTAATAAAATTAAATAAAAACTTAAACCTTTATCACCTAAATTAATCCAGTGAAATCTAGATCTCATTCTTACACCAATGGATTTATAGTGCTCGAACATTATAATACTACCCTTAATAAAATAAAGATGAGGTATCATGGATGAGTGTTTTTCGCATCTTATAAAGAGTGTAGACACCAAATTTTAGTAATTTGCATTCAAATTTCCACAAAACCACCAAAACACCCTTCAAATCGCAACAAATTCACCAAAGGTCCTAAATAGTCACAAAAGTATCACCAAGTATCCAATATTTCCCAAATTCCTACAAGTTTCCTTCTTATTTTCTAAATTTCCCTAAATTCTTTCCTACTAATTTCCAATCTTGTCAAATTCCTCCCAATTCCTCTAATTTCTATTTCTTTCCTCTCAATTCCTTCTAATTCCTCCTAAATTCTTCTTATCTATATTTTCTCCCCTCTAGTTGAATCGGGTTCCCTCCCATTCTCTCTAACTCTTAATTTCCCTAAATTCCTCTAAAATTCCTTTTAGCCTTCCTAATTCTATTTCTTTCTTCTAAGTTTCCTCTAAATTATTCTAAGGTTTCCCTAAGGCTCTTATTTTCCTCTAATTTCCCCTTTTCCACTAATTTCCTAAATTCTTCAATTTCCCCTAATATCTCTCTAATTTTCTCCTACTCTATTTAATTCCTCTAATCCCCCTCTTAGCTCCCCTAATTTCTTAATTTCTACCTAATCCCCCTCATTTATTCCTCCCTTCCCCCTCAAAGTTCTCATAATCCTTCTTATTCATTTAATTCCTCCATTAAGCCCCTCATTAGCCTCTAATCTCATCTTAAGCTCTCATCCAAATCCCTAGGAGATATGCACACTAATTTAAAAATCTCCCTCAAATCCCTAGGTTTGCCCAAAATCTCCACCTAAAGCCCTCATTTAATCCACCTTGTCTCCCCACCCACTTTCCCTCCAAATTTGAGTAATTTAAAAATGCAAGAAAAAGCTCCAAGTCAAAAGGAATTAAATTGGATAATTTAATGGTTTTGTCCTCCTCAACCTCCATGTCATCTTTTTAGAAATTTAAAAATCCCATGGGAAGCTCCCAAGGCACACATGTCCCCATGCCCCTCACTCTCCCCTAGGCCAATTTATGGCATTTGGGTGGGTGAGAGTTCACTCCACCCAAAGCCATTAAATTTGGAGGGTGCACACTCTTCCAAGTGGAATCCCCCAAATTTTCTTGGCCTTTGCACACCCACATGGCTGCCACATCCCCTCCATGTCACCTACCCCTCCCCTCACTAAAATCCTATAAATCCCCCCATTTCCATCATTTGTAAGACAAAGGATGAAAAGCTACTCTTATGTTGTCAAAATTTCTTCAGACCACCCTATTGCCTTGGAGATCCCATTTGCCCTTACCACAAACCTTGAGGAGTTCAGCCATTGCAACCATGAATTTTGCATGAAGGAGCCAATACAACTTTGACCTACAACTACACCCGAACTAGTCCATATTCAACCACCATACTTACACCAGATGACTCCCAAACACCACTAGAACCTTTCAACAGGAGCATTTGATCCCTTGCTACCACCCAAGACAACCATCACCTATGGTTACACAGTCCCAACCATCACTTCTAGTTACACAGAGCCAATCGTCATTGACTATTACCTAGAGAAGCACCAAACAGAGTATCTAGACAACAAGTAGGTAAATGGAGGTATAAACATTGCATTTCTCATTCTTGTAAGATTTCAATGATGTTTTTTGATCATTTAAAGGAGTTATAATTTTTATTATATTTGTTTTGGAAATGGTCTCATGCATGGGAGGCCCCTCAGATGTTATTGATTCAGTATTGTTTAGCATGTGTGTAGGTGTGAAGCAGTTGGTAGAACACTAGGGTGGTTTGAGGAGCACAAGTCAAACCCACCCACAACTTGATTGTGGCATGAAAAGAGATTGCACCAAAGGAGATTGCTTGTAAAAAGGGGTCATCCCCCTTTGATTCAAAAGACATTATACATTGTTTAAGCCCTCTAGCAGGGTTGTGTTGTATTCAAAAGAGACTCATTATTGATAATATATACATTGCTCATATCTTTTCATTTCATTTGCATGGTGCATTTTCATGTCTATAAAATGGCATACCTGGTCGAACACTCACCCTTAACTCATTAGGCATTGTTCTTTGATGTAGGAGCATAAATATAGCAAGTCTTTTTATTCTTAGTCTTTTATGCCTAGTGTGTTATGTTTTGGGGGTTTTTCATTATTGTTTTGTACCTCCATTTGGTTGTTTTATTGATGCTCTATTCTCTATTTTGGATGTAGGTCCCTAACAATCACAAGAAATAGTTGTGGTGAGGATTTTACATCCAACCTTCAATCTTACCCAACTAGAGCTGACGGTCTTGCAGTCTCAATTATCACTGACAATTTCCAATCAGAGCTGATGATTACTCAGACAGACACCAGACATGGAGACTAGTCTGGAAGCTTATAACTCATAGTAAGTCCTTCAAACCAGATAGACATAGGTTCTATAATTTCAATACTTCATTTATTCCCCTCTCAAATTATCCTAAAATCTTTCCTCTATAGGCTAGTCGTAGGCCTCCCTACTTCTTGCAGACCTTCCTCTTTGAAATAAAATGAAATAGAAAAGAGAGCATGTTAGACTAGGTTTACTTTTATTGCATTACCTAAAAAAAATACTTTAGCTTAGGTTTTCGTTTATGCACCTTGAATCCAAAAAAAAATCTCATTTAGACTAGATTTCTTTTACTTGCATCAGTTTCAAAACAAAAAAAAAATCAATATCTTGTTTCTTAGTGTAGTTGCTTTTATTTTATTTTACCTTGTTTTTGTTTTCATTGTCTTAATAGCCTAGCATAGATTAGTTTACATAATGCCCCATTTAGATTAGAACATTCTCTATTTTTTAAGCTAAGTTTGTTATTAGGATAGTTAAACTGCATTCTAGGCATTCTTCATTGTTGTCTTTAGCATAGATTGCATGATTGGCATCCTTATATTTGGTTAGTTGCATTTGCTTTAGTATAGATTTTTTCTTGGCATCATCCTTAGGGATAGGGCTCTTTGCCCTTGTAGAATAGTTACTTCCCCCTTCTTGTTTTTAAATTTTACATTTTGAAGATTAGCCCATTTTTGTCCATAGACTATGTCTGGGACACAGGTTTGATTGCTAGTGATGGTTAGGTCTGTGTAACTATCACTGACGGTTGATAGTCATCAACTACGATTAGGTTGTGTAAATGCTACTAATGGTTGTTAACCGTCACTAATGGTTGACAAACTTCAATTGTGGTTTTCCTTGTGACCCAGACCCATTTTTGGGATTCTTGGGGAGGATATTTGCCACCTTTGGCCATAGAAGAGGTAGCCTTTGTCTTGTCATCAACTTGTAGTTGATCTTGAACTAGAATCCTAGGTTTAAGTTGCATCTTAGGATAGTTGCATCCAAGTTGTTAAACCATTCCAAGGATATATTGGTCCTTTTAGTTGCATTTAGTCCCCTTGCATCAAAATAAGAAGAAAACAAAACAACCAAAACTGAAAACCAAAGAAAAACGACACCACAACAAAAAATCTTGCACACACTTGCACTTTTTGATTCCATACTTTCTATATAAATTGTACGAGAAAAACCTTCGAGTGAGTTGGACTTCATCCCCAATCATTGGTCTAGCCCTAGATTACCATATTTAGCATGCATAGCTTATTAGACTTCATCATCGATAAGCTGGTTACCCTTGGGGCTAGCTTGGGGTAATATTTAGTTAGATACCCTTTAACCATAGGGCTTAATAATCAATGGATCACAACTATCATTTTTGTCTAAGCTCGATCAAGGGTGAAGAAAAATTTTAGGTAGGTTGGTAGCGACTTAGACAGTGTGACCTCTTTTAGGAGGTACTTTTTGTTCCCTTAGGATGCCCATTGTCAATCCTCCATCCTAGGAAGTCGCATCAGTCATTTGTGTCTCATATCTCGAAAGGGGATCTGGGTATGGATACACCCTTTTAGATTCCACTTCATCATCCACCCTTCTATAGTTCCTAGGTATAGGGACATACAACACACAAACAAAACTAAAAAAAAATAACAAACACAAAATTTCAAGACCTTAAAAAAATAAAAAAACAACAAAACGTCAAAACCTTTAAAAATATCAAAATCAAACAAAAATCAAAACCACCCAAAAACACCAAAATATTTGTTTGTTTTATTTGTTTAGTTAGATAGCACACCATTTTGTACACTTTGCCAAAGCTTACCCATTCACACCCATTCTAAAAACCTTCATTCCCACATCTCCTATTTTCCTCAGCCCATGGTTTTGACTCATAGTCAAGCCCAAACCTCCATGGACCATACCCATCAAACCTCCCATGTTTCGATTGTCTCTTTGACTAATCAAGGGGATGCGTCAAAATTTTACCATCGTAACTTGTCCAACAAGCCTCCCCTTCACACTCCATACCCACCTAAGGGACCACATACCAGATATTATCTAGGTATGATGCACCGTGTCATCCATGCCACCATTCCTAAATCCCCTAGTACTGAGACACCTTTATCTCCTACACACCCCCTCATCACACCTCTTAACACCGATGATTTGCACAATATTTATATTGGCTTCTTTCCCCCAAATGACTCACCGTGACCATTCTTGCCTCCTCTCCAAATACTGGCTCATATTTGTCTCCCCTCCATCAAGAATAAACATATACACACACATCTTATTAGCCTCCTACATCCTTCGTAACTGCACCTCCTTTTGAGACTCAAGTCATCTATCTTGAACCTACTTCTAATGTGTTAGTTCCTATAATGCCATCCAATTTATTTCCATTTGAAGGAACTAACCTTATCCTCCCATAACATGACATCCACAACAAGTCGATGGCCCTTGATCCGAATCAACCTTCTTCATCCTATCATGTCCATCAATTACAAATCCACCATGCCTCAACATCTTCATCTTACATGGATGTTGATCATAATCAATACCACTTAGCTCAAGTCAATATCACCTCCCACATAACCACCTCCATCCCTATCACAACTTATCCCCCATCCACCACCATTCATGTTACTAGCATGCACGTTGCACAATCTTCTACCTCTTATTCTTTTAATCTTCATATCACATCAATTCTGACCCAACAAAATTATCAGTCTCAATACCCTCTCTCTCAAGGCTATTCTTCTATACAACAAGTGCTCATTAGTGTTGTTCATCAACATGTTCACCCTTCACATAGCAGTTACATCCCTCAAAAACCACCACAAGTGGCCAATTCATCCCCTCCTCCCGTGTCAAATCAAAATACCTTTTCACCCAAGATTTTTCAAGGGCCTCTCGCCCACCCACCATTCAGACACCAATTCCCCCTCTTCAAAATGCTATCAAGGGCCACCGACGCAAGTTCAAAGTGTCCCCCAACAACATTATCCACAACCATCCCCTAATCACCAACAACCAGAGCCCAACCAACAATTGCATCATAACCAGTACCAGCCCCCACTTAACCCTCCTCAAGCGCCCCATACTTCCATGCAACCACCTCTTGAGTATAATGCATATGACCAATATCCTTCCACCTATCGAAAACATCACTCCACCTCATACCAAAATCCTCCACCTGATTTGTATGTGATCCATTCGCAATATCAATCCCAACCACCTTCACACCAACAACCCCCTCATGTGCAGTACCAAACCTCATCACATCTCGTACATTCGATCCCTATTTACCAACAACCTGTCCTACCAACTCCCATCTAACACCTATCCATATTCCCACTAAGTGTCCTCTATGTATCAAAGCCAACCCCCATATCTTCAAACCCATGCACCACATCCATACCTCCTGCCATCCTACTCGAACTCTCAACCCTTGTCGAATGCATTCCAATTTTTGTCCAATCACATTGATAGTTTAGAGTTACAATAAATTGGTAGTGGGTATCCAAAGCCCACTCTTTGCCAACTCATCAATCACCCCATTCACCCCTCAATACCTTCACCATCATACCCTCCTAGGTTTGAGGTACCTAAGCTTGATAAATTTAAAGGGGAAGAAGACCCTTAGGAGCATGTGAGTGCTTTTATTAATTCTTGTTTTGTAATCCAAGACAATGATCCACTCATGCTCCAAACCTTTTCCTAAACCCTTGGGGGTGGTGCCTTGGAATGGTATAATCATTTGCCTAATCATAGCATATTTACCTTTGAATAATTGGCTAATATTTTTTTGGAAAGCTTCTCGCTCAATGTAAAAAAGAAGACCATATTAACAAATCTCTACAATATTTGCCAATTCGAAGATGAACCTATCTTGGATTATAGTTCTAGGTGGAGAGTGGTAATAACCAAATTTTCCTTCAACTTTCCCATGACTGAGCTAACTCGAATGTTTACATAAAAATTTTCAAAATCCATATCTTTATTATTGCAACTTCAGCAATATCGGACACTCAAGAAAGCTTTGACCTAAGCCAAAATCATTGAAGATATTAAAATCCAAGAAGGTGAGATCAAGCTCAACAAGAAAGAATGGCCTAACAAAAATGCTAAAGGTAATTTTAACAACCAACCCAAGCCAACTCAAGTCTATCAAGTGGTGCTAACCACACTAGCTCCATCCAATCAACAACCTCAATATCCATCCTCTCAACAACAACAACCTCAACCTCAATCATAGCACCCCCTAAACAACCTTCATATCCACCACCTCAGCCAACATATCAAGCCATAGCACCACCAACCCAATTTCAAAACCTCAATTAGGCCAACACTCATGTAAGATGCACCAACACCCGATCCCCTTGATATTTTGCCCCTTTGTCTGAGCTGCTTTCTATCATTTTCCAAAATATTTGAGGTGCAAGTGATCTCGTTACCCCCAATTAGATTAGAAGATCATAATAAGCTAAAACCCAAAAACTATAAAGAGTATCACTTTTTGTGTCTTTCACCACCAGAGGGGTCATGATATCAATGACTGTTTCCAATTTAAATACTTGGTGTAAGATCTAATTGACAAGGGGACCATTCAAGTTGATAATCCTCTTGCTCCCCCTAACCAAAACCTTGGTATTTATCAAACTCCCTTACCTTAGCATGGGACAACACAACTAACTAGCGGGGTTTCAACCTTGACTATGCCTCTCAATCAAGTGAATCATATTAACAATGTCCCATATTTTCAAGGTTTTGTGGGTATGATCCATGTAGTCACTCAAAATCATAGATCCTATGATCAACCATAACAACCAAATGGCCCCTCTAAAATGCCTTCCATCCAACCATCACCACTAATGCAACTTGTACCACCTCCCCCAATTCATCTTATAGCTCCCCATTTATGACCAATTATTTCACTGAGGATCCATCTCACCCATCATCTCAAAATAGCATCTACCAAACTTTCGATCTATGAACTTATTCAGTAGTCTCCTCCACATCGTGAGGCATTTATGGACATCCTTAAGTCCATCAAACTTCAAACACGACCCAAATACCTTTGCTAATTTCATGTGGAACATTCAAACTTGCAAGGAGCCATCAATTACATTTTATGACTATGAAATTAAAGCCATGCCAATTGAATTGCCTGACCCACCCCTTCATATTGTGGCTCATATAGATTGAAAGCCCTTTAAACGCATGTTGGTTGACACTCTCTCCTCCATCAATATCATCACCTTGGTTGCTCTTCAACACCTCAATATTCCATCCTCCCATGTCATCGTTTCCCCCTTTACTCTCTGGGCCTTCAACGATGTCTTGTGCTCAATACTTGGCACCATTGTTTTACCCATACAAGTTAGTGCAAAGACCATCCATGCATTGTGTGACATTCTTGAAGGAGAGATGCAATACAATGTGCTCCTTGGAAGACCATGGATCAAGGATATGTGATGCATCCCCTCGATCTTGCATCATTACCTCAAATATGTTCATGAGGATCACATCCATTGCATCCCTATTGATGATTAACCATCTAAGTATTGCAATATGATCTCCAATCCATATAAGTCCCCCTTACCTTCCATCCATTTATTTGTCACTTCCATGATCCATCAACCAACTCTCTACCCTATCACTCACTCCACCCATGCTTCATCATCCCTGGTGCATCAAGCTCTCCCTACCCCCTCACATTCATTCCATGCTGCCTCTTCACTTTTTATCCATGCTCCTCCCTATCAACCCCCATCACATCATCACAATCCTCCCCCTTCTGGTTAGCCCCTTCACTCCAATCAACCTTCACCATCTCAAGTCCACTTTGCCCTGCCTCATCTTTCCTCCACCTTTGTCACTGCATTTAGACCCTCATCTTCTATCCTCCCTCTTTCACCGACACCTCCTTACCCTCTCTCACATCCTTCACCCTTCCTTGCTCCCCATCACCATAGATCAACTGCCCACATCACCCGACACCCTAGGCCTATCACTACAGCCTATATACCTCCATCATCCACTAGTGTGCTAACTTCCACTATGCTTTTAGCCCCCTCCACCACGTCTCCCATAGTGACAACATCTAAAGTCACTCCCCATCCCACACAACTAGATCCACTTTCATCCTCAATCGTTCGACAAGTTACCACATCACCTCCCCTAGCCCCTACCATTTCATCTTACCCTTGAGTGTCCACAACTATTTCTCCTTCCACCCAACCTGAACCTCCACACCCTTCATATGTCTCTCACCCATATCACTCCATCCTTGATGCTACTCACATGGTCCATACGCCTTTCCTACCTCTATTTGAGCCATCACCCCTAGTCATCGATGACATAGTATCCCCTTTGTCACCCATATTTTCACCCACTTAGGTTGCAGTTCACATGACCAATCCTAGTATAGACAAGTATTTAGTTCAACGTCACTTTCACACCACCAATTATAGAATCTGTTAGAGATTAAAGTCACCCATAAGACCATCCTATCACCATAGGTGTGGTATATTTTATGGGTTCTTTCCTCAGTCATATTAATTTTGTATATGGGGTACTTGATACTATTTCTAATCCACCTCTCCATTGAGAATCTAAACTACCATTTTGTGGTACCGTGGACTTTTTATCAAACCCTTCCTTTACCATGCAAAATTTTCAACATTTCAATTAGCAAGGATACAATCTTGCAGTGTATTAAATAGTTGAAAATATGTAAAGAACATTAAACATGTGGAAAATGAAGATTTATTGTGATCTTTTAAAGACAGCACCACGGTTTACCCGGATGGAAATAGATTGGATGATAGTGGAACAGCGAGTGTTTGTCGGTTGGCAGCATCCAATGGTGTTACCAATTCCCTTATATATTAAAAAAATTAATTAAATAATTTAAAAACAATTATTGTGATTAAATCAAATATGTCATTATATAAAATAAAGTAGTTTTTTTAGTCCACAAGACAATAGGCCATATGGAATGTGATGTAGTTATCCAAGTAATTATTTACCACATAGACCAAAGTGTAGTGTATAACCTTATCTCCTTTCGTGTTTAAAATGTGGACCTCCTATTCGAATTTCCAATGTCTTAACCATTAATCCCACTTGAATCTTAACCATTAATCCCACTCGAATCTTATTATTAGATACACTGAAGTTATACCAAAGAAATGGGAATAAATTTCCATTGTTTTGTAAAGTTAAAGACATGGGAATAAATTTCCATTGTTCTGTACAGTTTGGATACATCCAGATAATAAAAAAAACATCAACTTTCTAAGTATATTCATTTAACAATTTTATTGATTCACCAAAAAGACACTCATCTTAAAATTTTAAAATATTCATTTTCTCTTTTCTAATGCACCAAGATGGTACACTGGAATAATTTTTTGATGTTCTGTGGTGTTTAAATGCATTGAGATAAAAGCAACTTTCTTGACATATTAGGTTCAAGGTGTAGACCAATTAGTTCCTCCAAGCCCCGTAAGGGGGGCGGAGGTCCAAGATTCAAATCTCAGGCCTCGTCGGACTGAACGCTTATCCCTTTCCTGGTGCTTTCAGCGGCGTAAAAGGCTTAAAATGATCATTGCATGGTGGTTATAAGGGCAAATTGTGCAGAGATCTGTGTGACGGCTATCGGGGTGGACAGCGCAGAATATTGTGGCGGCCATAAAAAGCTGGACAGCCTGCCCGTATTCGTGGGGGCTACCAATTCCACCATGAAAAAAAAAAAGAACTTTCTTAATATATTCATTTAACAATTTTATTGATTGACAATAAAAAATACTCATCTTAAAATTTTAGAATGTTCATTTTCCTGTTTATAAAGTTCATTGCTATTCAGATCTATATCACAAACTTGCCCAAGCATCTGAAAAGTGGCAATTTCTTATATGAACACCATAATGACCTATAGGGATCATCTATTTAAACTGTACATATGTCACAAACATGTAAGCATAATGTTGATTGAAAAACCTGTCTTGCAAAACATACACAGGCAAGTAGAATTATAAAATTGGATTATGATTTAATTCCTCTTAAAGCTTCCCATGACATTAACATCACTCTCTGCATGATAATGCATTAAACAGAATTATAATCCAAAAATGTAGATGGTCATCCTTATATGTAGTGGTTTTAAAAGGGTCCATAGAAAGGCCAGGATATAGTTTGATATAAACTGTTGATGTTTAATAAGAAGATTTCCAACTTCATACAAGAAAATAGTTCCATTATTTTTTCTTTCTTTCCACCCACGCTATGCATTTTGTTCTCCCAAGTTCAGAATTTTTGAAGCAAGTGTGGTTGCATTTTCTGAGTGACAACAATAGTGTCATGTGGGGCATGCACATCAGGCATGAGGATTCAAAGAAAATTCAGTACATTTAGATAAAAATATTAGTCTCAATGCATTATTTTTTTTTTAAGTATTATATGTGATAATTGGTTAAGAATGAAGGCACTGAAAAAGCAGCTTACATCTACTTCAAGCTGTTCATACAAATCCAGAGTGTTGGTTTCTATTATTTATTGTCTATGAATCTATGACAGCAATACATGAAATTAACATGTCATATCTGAAACCCTCCATATGTGTGAATGCAAATGCTGGAATAACTTTTCCATGAGGACCAAACTCTGCATTGGACATGATTTTATTCCATAAGTTGATTTTTTACACCAAAAATTGAATGACAAAATAAACAAATACATAATTTGTCTTTTCAATGAAATTAAAATACTAAAATGATACAATACTGAAAATGTCTCTTTATTTGGAAGACAAAGAAAAGAATAAGATGACATCACGCAATGGAAATAGAGAGCACATAAATAGACTCAACACCCTACGCAATCAAACCAGATGCTAAAATTCCTGAATCACTCGAATATCAAGTAGGTGACAAAAGAAACCAAGATCCTCTTGATATGCTACATTTTTGTAAATTTTTGTGGACAGCTAACTTAAGTGGCTCCCAGATTCAGCCATCTCAGACATGAACAAAACCCCCAGCACCATTGAGATGGGTAGTCCGTAACATATACCTCTCTGCTTAGACCTATTATATAGAATGTAAATGACCTGCCACGGTTGGTCATGATTACTCGTGTGACAGGTACAACCATGATTTGGTGTCTTTCACATATCACTCTTGCAGTTGGTGGAACAGGAGCCCTATCAGCAATTATGTCAGATGAAAATTTGTTAAGGGCAAATGAATCTGAAAAATTGACCGGTTTGCACTGGTATGCCTGAATGTTGCATAACTGTACACCTTTGGCTCTGTGGAACACATCATCCGGCACAGATGCTGCACTGCTCGCAGCACTGACTTTTCTGGTTAGAGGTGTCCTCCTGCATGCATATAATTTATATGAGTTACATGTTAGTATTAAATTATAAATAGCATACCAAAAAATGTGATAGCTGCAAACAGCTAAATGAGGTCAAAAACAGTGAATTTAAAAGCCGTCAAGAAAGCATGCACCATAAGGAGGGTGCAATATCTCAAATTAGGTGCAAGAAATCTGTTGTCCGCTCAAGATGCCATGGCCATCCATTGCAGTGGCCAAATGCACCTGACACCCACGCTGCATGGAGAGCGTACAATCCGGAAGTCTTGAGAGCGTGGGACGGGCTCAAAGGATGACCTCCGGGTTTTCTTCTAAGGCCAGCTCCTTAATAGATGTGATCTTTGACAATCGCTTCACCTAAACTAGCCTAGTCTACCAGATATCATCAATGGAAAAGGGATAGAGAGGAAAGCAAATAACAAGAAAGTAAAGTCCTACGCTACAGGAGGTGATGTGCCAAGATCCTAAAACCCTTCTACACGATAGTGGGATTAGTGAACACATGCATCATTTATCGACAATGTGCAAGGAACACAATTTCATCACGCACAAAGGACCACACATGAATATAAAGAAGAATCAGGACAAAAAATGGAATAGTTACAGCTTCTCATATATATATCATAACCGGATTACATTTATGCTTGAGAAACAGGCTCGAAGCATATTGATAAAATGACTCGAGGCTCGAGCCAGACTGTTATACAAAAGAGAAGTGAAGGAAAATAGTATACAAGGCCAAATACTGGACACGAATAAACAACTTTTGATCTTTTGCAATGAAGATGAAATTAATATTTATAGATGGAGTTGGGGAAATCTTTTTCCTAAAACTATGCAAGAAATTCAAAATGCCAAGTTCAAAATCTGCTCAAGACCCATGACATTAACTTTGGACGATCTCAAGGTCTCTAGATTTGCAGCCATAAATGTTGTAGGGGGCCTGGTTCAAGTGGATGTGGACTTCTCTGCCGCTCTTGCTGGTTGCCCATACTGTAAATCTCCTATGATTAGACTCTAGGATAATCCGCCATTAACATCCTCGAACTTGGAGTTCTTCTTGGGATGCCTCCGGGTTGTTGCTTTAAATGCTCTATCTGCCATCCTAGGGTACTGTGCCCGAGTGCTGAAGGTAGTAGGTCCATAATCAAGTTACCAATCGTTTTCATGCTTGTTTGCCCTTGAACTCCATCTAGTGTTCCGATGTCTGGTGATTTGTTTACCTCGTAATCTGGTAGGCTTCCTTTTCATGGGGTTCTTTGCATATCGACCAGAGTTCCAATTTCCGCCCTTTCACGCACTTCCTGGTTCAATTAATGCTTCTTGTTGTTGACCTGCCCGTTGTTCCGGTCCCGTGTTCCGAGGGTTGCCTCCCGACAGTGATTACCAGACATTTTTATTTTTCGAGTGCGTCTAAGTCACTCCTCTTTTCCGATTTTAGCCAATATGCCTTTTTTGCTCTCTTGCCATGCAATTTCCAAGGTGATCTTTGTATGGACCAACAGTATCGGATGGTTTGCATCATCTTCACACTTTGAAGTGCTCCAATAAGATTCTGCTTCAACAAACCATAAGTGTTGAGCTTCTCTTGATGGAAAGATTGACGCAAAGGGACTTATCCTGCTAGTTTTCTGGCCAAGTATCTTGGATCTCCCCTTTTCTTCCACGGTTTTTGGGTTTTCTTCCTTGGGGTCTTTTGTTGGTGTTGTCTCATGAGCACACCAAGCAAAAGTGGCTATGTGGATAGTCACTGCAAACCCAATCAGGCACGGAATATAGCGCAATCTACAAGCTCATCCATCTAGATGAAAGACGAGTCCGCAGCCATTGTGTGGGTCGAATCCTTGCCAATGGTGGGGCCCTTTTAGCCATCACCAGAATGGCTCTAGGACTCCTACCAATGACAAGGGCTGACTTAGTTGACACCAAAAAGGCTATAGGTCATGTTTGTCCGGTCCGGTTGGTTAGCATGGCTTTGTGGTACAGGGAGCTTCATGTTTCGCTTTCAACTTACGACAGGGGCCTTCCCTTGATGGAATCCTTGGCGGTTTCTTGGCACTGGCTACTTGATAGATTGCGAGGCCCTTAGGTCCTCTCATCTTGCCCTCCTTCCAAAATAGCACTGGTTTATGGCTCACCCAAAGTTGTCCTCCTTGATGGGATTTGCTAAGTGTAGTGAATTTTCACTATAGCTTTGGTGACTCACAACGGATCTTTTGCTTGCAAAATATAAGGGACCCAAAAATAAGGGCCTTATCTATTGGGCACGGAGTCTTATGCAAGCAAATCTCATATATTTTTTAAGCGAAGGGGATGGGAGGAAACCACTCTTCTTTCCTAGCTCTGAGCGATAGTTTTGTCTGAGGGTTCATGGAGAATTGAGGGGAAGGTAGCCCTTTTATAGACTTCTACTTGGGGAGCCATTGAGTTCATCCCTTCTGCCTACCATTCTTACGTCAACAAAGGTTATGCGAAAGGACTCCTACGTGCCTAAGCAGTGAAAATGTCATCACCCACTACTTCTTTTCAATTGTGGTGGTTGTCTTTTCATTGATCCAATGGTTCTTAGATGGCTAGTGATAATCCCAAGGGAATGCTTTCCTGCTATGTTGTTTTGCCCTTGGATATGCTTGCTTTGGACGGACGTCATTGTTTACACAAACTATCTTTCAAGTGTGCCATCGATCTTGTTCTCCTACTCCAAACTCTGGACTGGCCATATCCTACAAAACTTATATATGTGTTTTTCTTTTGGTGGAAAATGCAAACCCTAATGGGGTCGGCATTCCATCTCCGCCTGAATTCTAACCCATGCCTATGGGTACAAAAGTTTTGTTGGTATCGACATCCCAAATCTCAATGGACCACTGCTCCTTCCAATTGAAAGAATGAGTTCCAATCAAAGACAACTTTAATTCAAGTTGCTTCTCCTCTACAAAATTTTGTTTGTTATTCGGTCTAGCCATAGGCAGATGTTTGATGTGATTTTGGTGGAGCGGTTCTAATGGGATCTCGAGTCTAGTCCCATCCTTGGTTCTCAGGACCATGAGTGTCCAATTCATGTGCAGATAGCCTCCCAACTTAGCGGTGAAGTCCCTAGAAAGACAAATGTCGAATGATGCTAGGAGATCAATCACCGCTATATCTTGTGGGATAGTGAGGCTACGACAAGCATATAATGTCAGCACAAGGCCCCTCATTACCCCGTGGATTTGGACTAAGCTTCCGTCCAATTGCACCACTACCACATCCACCACTGCCTTTGGCATGACTAAAGTACTTGCCCCGAAGTCGATCATGCAGTTGTGTATCAACTTGTCTCCATAGATCAAGGTCAAGTAAAAGGGCTCGGGCTTGACTTGGCTTGCTACCGAACCAAATACTTGCCAAATTGTCGATGCCTCCCCTTGTTCCAGCTCCTAGTTTGCCCAAGTTCTCTTTGAGATCTCTTTCAATCTAGGGATAGGTAGTACCTCCACTACCAGATTCGTCACCAAGACCTCTCCAAATGATCAACCATGTTGAATGATCCCAGTGAATCAACCTTCTAAGGTGATTTCAACAGCGGCTATGATCTGGGCTTGTCCTCAATTGATTGAGGAATGTTTACTAACTTCGATAGGAGCAAAAACTACGTTAGGCCTCCGAGATGTTCTGCTTTGTAGCCACCAAAAGATCTAGTGCATCCTAGTTTGGAGCGTTTGCGATGGGGGCCTCTTTTTCTGGTTCACTAGGCTTGCTCTCGATGCCTGAGGCCATCTAATTCTCCTATTGTTGTCGTTCGATTACTTGCTGCTTAGCCCACATTTGATAGTCCGGTTGGACTTGTAACTTGTTGAGCACCGGAGTACCTTCTCTATTGGATGCAGCATACACCTCATTCCAAGTGGCTAAAACTTGCTCCAAAGGGGCAAAATTTAAGTCACAAGAGGTTGGGGAGCGTGAAGGCTAGTTCTAAGTTGATATCTCTACCCTGAATGAGAAATAGATGCCTGGATAGGCATCTCCTCACTCGATATTGTCGCGGATTGCTAAAAACTTTCCCCATAGTAGTACCATGTTGTAGACACCTCCATGTAATTGTTTTGCACGGGGGCAAGATCTATGACGAGATTAGAAGGAATCTGTTGTAGTAGGGTAGGGATAGGCACTAGTTGTTGATTCTGGCTCTGGGCTTGATTAGCACCCTTGTTGGTCTCGAAATGGATTCGTTGGTACCCGTTAGGAGGGGGCCTATAGCCTTGGCTGTTTTGCTGGAATGGAGGTCTCAGGTTGTTCTGATATAGAAACCTCAGGGTATTTTGTTGCCTCCTTAAAGCCAATACCTCATCTGAAAGCATTTGGAGCATTCTTTTCACTTCATTCATATCGGTCATGGGTTGGGATTTCGGAGCCAGATGACTAGGAGTGGTGAACGGGGCTAGGATTAGAAATGGATTTACCACTAGACTGAGCTGAAAGGTGGTTGGTTGCACGACTAGAGGTTGTCTAATACAAGGACTAGGTGCTTGGGAATAGGGGCGTTGGGGGCCTGGGAGGTAGCCTTCTTATCTGAAGTCATTTTCTACTTGGATAGCTAACCCATAAGCCGCTGGCAAGGAATTTCCTCCTCTAAACTCGACCATTATGGCAACCTTAGAACTTAAAGACTTCAAATAATATATGAATGCCATACCTAGGGGAGGTCAAATATCATCCAAGATTCTTTACCAAGTTTTGTGAAACCGGGTATTTAAGTTGTGAGTTGTGAGTTGCTCCAACAGAGACACTCCATTGGCCTTTTCCCCGAATCTATTCACCAATTTGTCAGCTAGCTGATCCCAACTTCCAATTGAGTGCGAAGGGAGAGTTATGTACCAACGTCCAATTGGTCAACTAGCAGATCCCAGCTTTGCCTCTGAAGGATGCCGCTAGTCTCAACGTCACGTTTTGTTCATCAATGTTTTGGACTACGCACAGGCTCACCATGTGATACAGGTATTCCGTTGGTGTAGTTACATCTTCTCCGGTGTAGTAGGGTAATGACTTCAAGGCTGAAGTCGAAATAGGATCCCAGATTGCAGGTAGAGTCGGGAAATCAAGAGACCTAGGTCATTCCAAGCCGAAAACCTCCTTATTGGCTGGTTCTGATGTGCGACCATGTTCCAGTTTTGATCTCTTCTTCTTGCGACTAGGTTGAGAGGTTATACTAGTGCCTGAGGATTCAATACTGCAAATGATCTGGTAGCTGGTCTTACGCTCAAAATTTTGGGTCCTTTTACCTTGAGCGGAGTCACCATGTGAATGTTGGATATGCTTCATCCAGGACAGAAAATGGAATTGTCACAGCTTATCATATATATATCATAACCGGATTACATTTATGCCTAAGAAAGAGGCTCGAAACTTATCAATAAAATGACTCAAGGCTCATGCCAAACTATAATACATAAGAGAAATGAAGGACAATTGTATACAAGGCTAGATATTGGACACGAATAAACAACTTTCAATCTTTTGCAATGAAGAGGAACCTAATATTTATAGATGGAGTTGGGGAAATTTCCCCCCCCAAATCTATGCAAGAAATTCAAAATGCCAAGTTCAAAATCTGCCCTAGAACCATGGCATAAACTTTGGATGATCTCGAGGTCTCTAGATTTGGAGCCATAAATGTTGTAGGGGGATTGGTTCAGTTGGATGTGGACTTCTCTGCCACTCCTATCGGTTGCCCACACTGTAAATCTCCTGTGATTAGACTTTAGGATATTCTACCATTAATGTCCTCGAGCTTGGAGTCATTCTTGGGCTGCCTCCATGTTGCTTTAAATGCACTATCTATCGTCCTAGGGTACCGTGTCTAGGTGTTGAAGGTAGTAGGTCCATAATCGAGTTACCGCTCGTTTTCATGCCTTTTTACCCTCAAACTCCGTCTAGTGTTACGATCTCTGGTGATCTGTTTACTTCATAATCTCGTAGACTTCCTTTTCGTGGGGTTCTTTGCATATCGACCAAAGTTCTGATTTTTGCCCTTTCGTGCACTTCTTAGTTCGGTGAATGCTTCTTGTTGTTGACCTGACCCTTGTTCCCTTCCAGTGTTCCAGTGGTTGCCTCCCAACAATGATTATTGGACTTTTTGATTTGGCAGGTGCACCAAGTGCACCTAAGTCATTCCTCTTTTCCATTTTTAGCCGATTCGCCTCTTTTGCTCTCTTGCCATGGGATTTCCAAGGTGATCTTTGTATGGACCAGCAAGATAAGACGTCTGCATCATCTTCGCACCTTGAAGTGCTCCAATAAGATTATGCTTCAGCAGACCATAAGTTTTGAGCTTCTCTTGATGGAAATATTGACACAGAGGGACTTATCCTATCAGTTTTTTGGCCAAGTATCTCAAATCCCCCTTTTTCTTCCACGGTTGTTGGGTTCTTTTCCCTGGGGTCTTTTGTTCGTGTTGTCTCGTGAGCACATCGGGAAATAATGGCTACGTGGATAGTCATTGCAAATCCAATCAGAAGTGGAAGATAGCCCGGTTACGAGCTCATCCATCTGGACAAAGGACGAGTCCATAGCCATTGTGTGGGTCGAAACCCTACCAATGGTGAAGAGCTTTTAGTTATCATCGGAATGGCTACAAGACTCCTACCAATGACAAGGGCTAACTTAGCAGCGAAAATGTTGTAGGTCGTGTTCGTCCGGTCTAATTGGTCAACATGGCATCGTGGCACAAGGACCTTCATGTTCGCTTTCAGCTTACGACGGGGTCCTTCCCTTGACAACATCCTTGGTGGTTTCTTAGTGTTGGCTACTTGATAGATTGTGGGGCCCTCGGGTCCTCTCATCCTACCCTCCTTCCAAAACAACACCGGTTGATGTCTCACCCAAAGTTGTCCCCCTTGACGGAATTGGCCCAGTATAGTGAATTTTCACTACAAAATCCTTTCCAAAAATTCATGAACATTTTCAAGCATTTCTACCAGAGATTAACTGTTTCTAAGAGAAAGAAAACAATATGAATTCAACTCCTTTAAAAAACCATCACAAACGCAAGTGTTTCCAAAATGCTTACCATTTTACTATGGCAATCTTTCGTTTGAGAAGAGAACCCTCTTTCTGACATTTCTCACACTTGATTAGTCCACGGGATTGACACATTGTACATGCAAGCCTTCCCTCACCTTTACAGTTTCCACAACTGCCAAAAAAAGGACAATGATTAGCTGAAATCTGGAATACAAGGTCAACATATTCAGACAGTAAATGCCATCAAAACCCATACAATGAGTATAAGCAAATTTGAAAAAGGGGATTCCTGCATGCCTTGCCAAAGAAAAACTTACATTGTGTCTGATCCATCAGCATGAGCAATCAATCCTCTTCCGTGACAAGTAATGCATACTGACGTTACCTGGGCTGTAAAGAATCCAGGCTCCCTAGCAGAGTTGCATATAGGACAAGCTACCTCACCATTTCCACTGCAAACTGCTAATTTTTGGAAATTATTTAGAGAATAATATTACCTTAATATCAAATGTCATATTCAGGATTTCTAGACATGGCATATGCAATTTTTGAAAACCCACCTGAACACTTTTCCACAGCTTCAGAATTTGGCACTTTCACCCTGGACTCCTTTCGTGATACAAACAGATGAGGAAATTCTGATCTCATATCTAGTTCCCAAGGTCCAGGCTCTGGACCAGAGTCAGTGCGATCTATTTGTCCACCAGCATATGGTTCAACTTCTTCAATGACATCTCTCTCTTCAATAAAAGTTTCCAGAGTACCAACATATGCATTGCAATCTTCCACTGCATGTATACGCCATGTACGAGCAGGTCGACTTGCCCAACAACATTGATGACCAACATGATCTATAAGTAATTGTCTGATTTCTATCTCATCCAGCCTCTGCACGCTGAAAAAGCAAAGCACAGTCCATAGACTCTATAAATGTCATCAAATAAGAACAATCCTCATCTAGTTATTCAGAAACAATAAATATTATTTTAAACCTGGCCTGCTGGAGGACATGGTTGGCCATAGAGAATAAGAGTACTCCTTTTTACTATATTTATCAATTTGACATTAAGTAAACCCTACTCTGCCGCCCCGCTGGTACAAAAAAGAAAAAGTGAAGTCCAACCCAAAGGGGGCCCCAAAAGAAAAAGAAAGTAAAATTGAAGCACTGAAGCCCAACTCTGATATAGTATACATTGTACAACGATGAATTTATATAACTTATTGTATCACTAGGAAAGCGACAAAGTTTAGAGAGACAAGAATCACTAATGAGTGCAAGCTCAAATATAAATAGATCAATACTACCTTGTACATTCGATAAGACCCAGAGAGATGGGGACGGTTAGGCCTGATGGTCAAGATGATGATCAGGAGATCAATATTGACAATATACAAGCAATGATATATAACAATGAGTCTGTTAGGGTAAAATAGGTAGTATATTGCATTATACTACATAGGTTATTACATTTACTTTTCTACCATAGGAGATAGTTACTATGCTACGAATTACTTTCTAGTTACTATGGTTAATAACTAAATATCTTATGATATTTAGTTAGTTTGTTAGAATAATCTATTATTAAACAACGTTAGCGCTTCTAATGCTAAGTCGTTAAATAATCTATTTTGTAACCTATTTATACTTTGAAGTTAATGGCAAATCCTAATGTTCGATTGATTATTTCCTAATCTAATTCTCGTTCATTTTACATCATTGGTATCCTCGCTGGGGTGGATAACACAAGCATCGCTCGTTCCACCCGGTTACCTGGCATCTGTGTTGCCTCCTTCCTGCTGACTCTTCTGCACCGTCAGGCCTGCTGTCTCCTCGCACAGATTCCCAGGCGTTTTTTTTGGATCTCCGCCACTCTCCACGAGGCTCGTAGGCCCGCAGGTCTGGATCGCAGGAGCAGCCCTGCTGGCCCCCACGTAGGCGACGCGCAGGCCCTCCAAAACCCGCACGCGACACGCAGGCTCACCAGGCCCGCACGCGTTGCGCAGGCCCACTGGATCCCCTGCAGCAGCCTACTGGCCCCGCGCGCGACGCGCAGGCCCTCCAGGCCGCACGTGTCGTGCAGGCCCACAGGCCTACCCGTAGACCCACATGACCTCCATAGATATGGGAGGGCCGAGAGGGCAGGAGTGCCCTCGCCTCCCAGCTGGACGCACACATGGGCCACGACCTCAAGATCCAAGAGGGCAGCAGCGCCCTTCGATCCCCAACCACCTCGGGATCCGCGAGGGCAGGAGGCCCTCCGATCCCTGAACCCGACCAATCGCGACACGACAAGTGGCGAGATCTAATGATCTCTGGATTGCACGCACCTCGAGGCGCAACTTGGACCATTGACTAGGCGACACGTGGCACCGCGACCACGCACCACCTGGACACTGACTAGGCGACACATGGCAAAGCGACCACGCGCCACCTGGACACTAACTGGACCGAAGGATTGACTCGGACTCGACACATGGCGGACAGCCACTGGACGACAAGACTGACTTGGACTCGACTTGGCCCACCCCTGGCGCCATGTGGCGGCGTCCAAAAAGGGCAGGCGAGACTCGTCGATTGCCCGCAGGCAATCGACATTGGATGGGAGTGTCGCGGCTTATAAAGCCTTATGCATCCCATTTTGGGATGCATGTGGGATAAATCCCATAGAAGCTCAACACCGTCGCAGCCACCTTAAGTTGCAGTCGAGCCGGAGACATTTCCAACCAGGCGGTGGCTCGGTTGGCTAGCGCGGCCGCCTAGCATCCGTGGAGGCACCAGTTCGATTCCCAGCGCCTCCAAATACAAAGGTTTTTAATCGATTTCATAAAAAAAATTCAAATTTTTTTTATTTTCTACAGTTTTTTCAGCATTAAAAATATTATTTTTTGATTATTTTTATAATTTATTTTCAAATTGGCATAAAATATCCAATTTTTAATCAAAATGGACCATTTTTTTCCAATTTTTTCCTAAATTATAGAAATTTCATCTTAAATACATATTTTTTTTGCTTTATCAAACTTAGAGAACTTGAAATCCAAACAAAAATTTTGCCTTAAATGTTCGAAAAATCAAATAGTGTTTTCTCTCAATTGGAGACAAAAGAAACATAGGAACCTCTTTTTGGCAAATTTTAAAAACCTGCTTCAACAATTTTTTTGCAATAAACTCCACAGAAGTTCTATAGTTTTTTTCATTCATTTTTGGAGATATAAGACATAGAAACTCAACAATTCTATTGCAAAACACATAGCAAGCCATGATTGAGGAAGCATAAAGGTTATCTCATTTTCCACAAACCTTCAAACTTTGCTTTTGTTCTCTCCTTCAAGAAAGGAGACATAAAAACATAAAATAACAATTTTTTGTTGTAAACTTGAGATCTATTCAATCCTATTTTTTTTGCTCCTCATGCTTGAGTGTGGAAGACAAAAACCAAAGTCCTGTGTCGACTAGTCTGGAAGCCTTTCAAACGCGGGTCATGTGTCAACTTGTCTTGAAAGAACTGCTCTAATTTTTCAATTTTGTAAAAATTAAGGGGGGATAGAAGTCATATCTTGTGATTCTATTTTTTTGCAAAATTGTAAAGAGAAAGGGGGGATATTTCAAAGCAAGAAAGGTGCATTCTCGATTGTACTCGACACCTTCTCTTAAAAATTGACTATACTAGGTGCATTTTCGATTGCATCCGACACCTAGAGTGATAATATTTTGGGTTGCTCTCTTGTTTTTTATTATTGCACTAACAATCATGTTTTTTGTGTGCAATTAAACAATCAGATAGAACATTGAAGGAGCATTTCACAAAACCCAAACTTCACTCCAAATCGTGCTACACCTTGCACAGGTTAAAACAAAGTCAATTTTAATTCCCCATCAAAAGTCAAAATTCAAAACACCTTGATTAACTCTCTTTGTTTGGCTTAATTTCCTCAAACTTTCCATCCTTCTTGAAGGGTGTTAAGGCAGGTCCCATTAAATATCCTAGAGAGCACAATCAGAAGTCTTTCAAAACCTACCCCTTTAATTTGCTCTATTTGTTTGGCTTAAAATCCTCAAACTCTTCATCCCTTGTTAAGGGTGTTAAGGCAGGTGCCATTAAATATCTTATAGAAGCAAATTAAACATCTTCCATATACTCTTTTGAGGGTATAGTGCAAGATACAACTGTTGGTTACGAATCTGCCATGAGGAAAGGATTTCGGGTTAATGCGCCCAGATTCGCCCACCAGCATGAAAGGCCGGAAGGAAGAGATGCCTTCCGTGCCAATCTCCGGAGAAGGCCGGCTCCTTTTGGGGGGGGGTTTATGTTCAGGCTAAGAGTGCAGGAAAGAGATAAATAAACAAAAAGAATATACAAATATACTTGGAGTTGGTGGGGGGGAACTAACGATGACGGCAACCGAGCAATCACCAATACTTACTCGCATTATAAATACAAAGCATGACTGAGAACTGCAAAATCTAAGTGTACTTCCGATACCTAAGCAGTGTACGCACAGCTACAATGGTCCCCTAGCAAACATTCTCCCTACAAGGAGAACTAACAGCACGGCAATGCATCAATCACCAGATACGGACACTAACATGAGTAGAAAGCAACCTAGAGATATCAGAGCCAGGTATATGTGTCATGCAGAGATTTTAACCGCACAGCTACAATGGTCCCCTAGCAAACATTCTCCCTACAAGGAGAACTAACAGCACGGCAACGCATCAATCACCAGATACGGACAGCAACGTAACACACAACTGATGGAACTGCTACCACATCTATTATAGGAAATTTAAAAGTACACAAACAATGCTAAAGGCCCCTGATCACCAAATGCTGAAACGAATCAACGAACCATGACACAGGGAAGCGTAAAGCATAAACATAAAGAAATAAAAGCAACAGAACAGAACCAGGCATACAAATTATATTTATAAGCAAAAGCACGGTTACATTGGTTCCCTAACAGACATTCCCCCTTCCACCCTTTACAATGAAATCATGGTGGGTTTTTATAGCCCGAGTCCCTCCCGTTACATTAATGGGCACAAGGTCCCAATCAAACATAAGCTGACAAAAGCGGCGAAGGAGCTGCAAATGCTGACCTTTTGTCGGACCGGACTGTACCCGCAACATGGTCTTCCTGGAAGCTGGACAGCTACGTGGCAGTGTGTTGGGCAGAACTTCTTCTCGGCAGGTATGCGGGTAGCTGGAGCAGGTAGAACCTCTAATCAGCTTTGAAGGAGGCTACTGGCACAGGTAGTGCAGCCCATGCTCGTCCTTTTGCTCGGCATGTCTTGGCTCAAATCCCGAAGTCGGACACTTGTCAGATGATGGATGATGCTGTGTGACACGTGTCGGCCTTGAAAGGCAGTTTGTCCAACTTCGCTTGGGATAAGAGCGTCTCGGGTTGCGCGGGCAGAAAACATCGCAGTCGGGAAGGCCTCCATGCCTTAGGAGTATTTCCGAGTTGTTCCCCTCATCGCACTATCAAGAGCGCACTCCGACTTCGGCGAGAAGTCGGATTGCGCACTGAGTGAAATGCAGTATCTGCCGTCTGTACGGACTTTGCTCCAGCATTAATCACTTTTGTGTCAGCCTGCCAACCTGCCAGTGACAAGGTGCGCCCAGAAGAGGAGCAAAGTGCGAACTTCGCACCAAAACTGGGCGAAGTGCGAACTTCGCACCAACACTTAGCCATTTTTCAGGTAACTTGCTGGAAAGTTTAAAATTCAACTGAGGGGCTCCGAGAAAGGGGGGAAGAAGGAGAATGTGGGAAAGAGGGAGGAAGGGAGAGAAGAGGGAAGGAAAATAGAAGAAGAGGGGAAAAGAAGAGCAGCACTGTTACAAACTTGAAAACATTGCACCCCGTGCAAAATGTGACAACAACAACCATCTTAGTCCTATCAATTTGAAACCTTCACCATGGCCATGATGCACAAGTATCTCACTGAGAGCCAACTGCTCAAAGGTTCAAATTATTTTGCATGGAAGACTAAGATGAAAGCTATCTTAATTGTAGAGGATCTATGGTCTATAGTGGATGGAAGTGAAACTAGACCTCAATCAGCAGGAGCAAATCAAACAGCATTTGATAAAAAGGATAGAAAACTATCCTTAATGATCTTGCTAGTTATTACTGATGATATCCAACCTCATATCAGTGAAGCTAAGAATGGTAAGGAGGCATGGGATGCCTTAACAACCATCTTTGCGAGCAAGAATCAATCAACGATTCTTCACCTCCAAACACGACTTCATACTCTTCATATGAAATCAAGAGAAACAGTAGAGCTATTCCTCTGCAAAGTGGCAGAATTGAAAACAAAACTGCAATCCTTAGGAGAAAAAGTGGAAGACCAAGTGTTGACCTCTATCATTTTGAGGGCTCTTCCCGACTCCTACAGAATGTTGATCACTTCATTACAAGTCTCTAGAAGGACGGTGACTTTTGTCGAGTTGGTAAATATGTTTCAAACGGAAGAAGTTAATCAACTCCAAAGAGATGAGGCATCCAACAATGCTCTTTTCTCAAACAGACAAGGTGGTAAGAAAAAGTGGAATCAACAGAAAGGTTCTTCTTCTAATAAAGACAAGGGTAAAGGCAAAGAGACTCGGAAGAAGAAGCAATATTGTAAGATTTGCGACAAGGACACTCATGAAACCAAAAGATGTTGGTTTAAGAACAAACCACCCAATGAACAAGGAAACAAGAAGGGCAAAGGCAAACCAAATAACAAGAATAAACAGCAACAGGGACACATTGCAGCTGAAGATTCTAGTTCGGACTTTGAACGAGCACACAAGGTGCTCATGACACATACAGATTCCCCTCACAAGGACACTGTGTGGTACAAAGATTCAGGTGCTAGTAAGCATATTACTAGCGATAAGTCCTGGTTTGAGACATTTGAGGCTCGAGAAGGTAGACCGGTCACCATTGCTGATGATCAAACCTATCGAGTTCAGGGAGAAGGAAGTGTTTGTCTCCCTTCCAGATGGAGAATGTAAAATTCAAAAAGTTCTTTATGTACCAAGATTGAAAAATAAAATCTTGTCAATTCCACAAATCTTGGACAATCACATGAATGTCAATTTCAAGGTGGACAAAGAAAAGAAACGCTGTTTTATCACTAAGAAAGGAAAACAGATAGCAACAAGTTCATACAAACATGGTTTGTTTGTCTTAGATGCAATTACCTCAACACATACTGCAATGGCAGTAACCACAAAAGAGGCCACATCTCTATGGCATAAGAGATTTGGGCATTTAAGTTCAGGATATTTACTAGAACTCGGTAAATATCAAATGGTGAAAGGACTACCTACTCTTTCATCTACTTTGCCGAGTGTGCTCAGATTGCTTGTCAGGCAAGCAACACAGAGTACCCTTTGAACCTAGCTCCTTTCGAGCTAAGGTACCTTTGGAGTTGGTTCACACAGATTTGTGTGGTCCCATGTCTACTAGTTGTGGAGGAAAACGGTATTTTCAATTGTTTGTAGACGATCACTCACGCAAGATGTGGGTCTTCTTCTTGCAGTTGAAGTCTGAAGCATTTACCTATTTTCAACAGTTCAAAAAGCTAGTTGAGAAAGAATCATGATGTTTCATCAAGACCCTCCGTTCAGATCGAGGGGGGAATACACATCAAAGGAATTTTCCTCATTTTTACAAACACATGGGATAAAAAGACAGTTGACCACAGCCTATTCTCCTCAGTCAAATGGAGTTGCTGAGAGAAGAAATCGGTCCATTATGGAAATGGTTCGATGTATGCTTAAGGGAGCCAATCTTGAGCAAATTTACTGGGCTGAAGCTGTTCAAACTACAGTATATCTTCTAAATAGAGCACCCACAAGGGCTCTTGAAGGTATGACTCCTCAGGAAGCATGGAGTGGAAGGAAACCCTCCATATCTCATCTACGAGTATTTGGGTGTAAGGCTTTTATGCATATACCCAAGGAGAAAAGAAAGAAATTAGATGAGAAGTCCCTACCATGTGTTTTTCTTGGATATGATGAATTCTCAAAAGGCTATCGATTGATAGACCCATTTACCAAGAAAATACATGTCAGTAGAGATGTAGTGTTTGATGAAGCTTTCACACCCAACACTACATCGGTATACCTAGATGATGAGGAGCAACAACCACTTCCTTCTCCACAACAGAAAAAAGCCTCCCAAATGGTATACGAGCACAATGAAAGATTCCAAACTCACTTCCCCACCTGATCTTACTCTCAATCATCCAAAGACACGAAGCATGACTCAACAAGAAAAGACTGAAGCATCCACTTCAATTGATGATCTTTGTGCAGATTTTCAAGACCTTTCTGTTGATAGAGAGTTAGCAAGGGAAGATGATATGGAAATAGATGAGGAGAGGGTTTACTTGTCATCATTTGATGAAAATGAACCTTCTACAGTTGATGAAGCACTTAGACTACCTCAGTGGAAGGCAGCTATGGATGCAGAACATAACTCCCTCATCAAGAATAAAACATGGAAGCTGGTAGATTTGCCTAAAGGAAAGAAACCCATAGGTTGCAAATGGGTTTACAAAGTCAAATATAAGGCAGATGGTACCATAGACAAGCATAAGGCCCGTCTTGTGGCGAAGGGCTATGCTCAAAAGGAAGGCCTTGACTATGAGGAAAAATTTGCTCCTACAGCAAGGATGACCACCATTCGAGTTCTTTGTGCTATGGCAGCACAGTTCGGATGGAAATTACATCAGATGGATGTAAAAAGCGCCTTTCTAAATGGTGACTTAAAAGAAGAAGTGTACATGACTCAACCTCTTGGTTTTGCTGAGGAAGGCCATGAGCAACAAGTTTGCAAGTTGGTCAAATCATTATACGGGCTAAAACAAGCCCCAAGAGCATGGTAATAGTCACCTACTGCAGCATGGATTTAAGAGAAGTCCATCTGACGCAAATCTCTATATCAAGAACACAGATTATAAAATAGTGATTCTTGTGTTATATGTAGATGATCTGATCATCACTGGCAATTTAGAGAAATTGATTAAAGTCGTGAAAGATGACTTGAAAGAGTCATTTGATATGACAGATCTAGGACTTCTCCACTACTGTCTTGGCCTTGAGATAGAACAGAAGAAGAATCATCTTAGGGTAACTCAGAAAAAGTATGCCAAGACTTTAGTAGAAAAATATCGTATGACTGATTGTAAGCCCAACGCAACACCGATGGAATCAGGGCTTCAGTTATCACGATATGATGACTCATCACAGGTAGATGGCACACTATATAGACAGATGATTGGAAGCCTCATCTATCTAACTAATACTAGACCAGATATTACTTATGCTGTAAACTATCTTTCACGGTTCATGCAAGAACCAAAGGTTTCTCATTGGAAAGCAGCTAAGAGGGTTCTTCACTACATTCAAGGTAGTGCAGATTATGGCCTAGAGTATAAGAAGAATAATTCATTCTTCTTACAGAGTTACACTAACTCTGATTACGCTGGATCCATAGATGACAGAAAATCAACATCAGGGTATGTATTTCATCTTGGATCTGGTCTTGTCTCATGGCATAGTAAAAAGCAACAGGTGGTTGCTTTATCTTCAACAGAGGCAGAGTATCGCGTTGCACGTGGAGCTGTGTGTGAAGCGATATGGTTAAGTCGCATCTTGGCTACCATGGGCCTACCAAAGAAACTTCCTATTCACATGTTTTGCGACAACTCAGGTGTTTTGAGCTTGGTCAAGAATCCAGTCCATCATGAACGCACAAAGCATATTGACACAGATTGTCATTTCATTTGTGATGAAGTTCCTAAACACAACATCAAGCTCCAATACATTCCCACCGACGAACAGGTTGCTGACATCTTCACAAAGGCACTTGGACGTGTCAAATTTGAACTGTTCCGAAATAAACTTTGTATATCAAAGTAATTTAATAAAGGGGGGATGTTAGGGTAAAATAGGTAGTATATTCCATTATACTACATAGGTTATTACATTTACTTTTCTACCATAGGAGATAGTTACTATGCTACGAATTACTTTCTAGTTACTATGGTTAATAACTAAATATCTTATGATATTTAGTTTGTTAGAATAATCTATTATTAAACGACGTTAGCGCTTCTAATGCTAAGTCGTTAAATAATCTATTTTGTAACCTATTTATACTTTGAAGTTAATGACAAATCCTAATGTTCGATTGATTATTTCCTAATCTAATTCTCGTTCATTTTACATCGAGTCATGACAATGTACAATGGTTTTTTATATTAATGTAACATCAATGGCAATTGCATGATTTAGGATTCTAGAGCATAACTAACCAAAAAAGAGAAAGTTATTTTCCTACTTTTTATAAACGTCTTGTGGATTCTACCACCAACAGATTCACAATATCTCTATTTTATCTCATTGTCATAAAAGCTTAAGAACATCAATGGCTTTGAGACTTCATGGTCAAGACAACCATTCAAAGAACAACAGGAGAAGAGGACACCATTATAACATAGAATGATTCTTCAAAGACATTAATATGTCAAAGGTACACAGAATCCACCATATCTAACTACCTCTTCTATGCCAGTGCCATTTGCATTTTTTTGTATGATTCATATTTTCTCAAATCAAAATGCTATTTAAATTTCCAAACATTATGGTGCCATATAATCCAAGAATATCAATATATATGATGTAACATTATACACAAATTCGATGGGATGGCGTCGAGAGGTGTCCATGGAAGCGCTCGGGGTGGTGTTCGAGGACGTGGCAGGGGGGGATCCCGCACAGGATCCACTGAGATAGGCGAAGATCTACTTATGGATTTTTTTATTGATAGAGTCGGAAATCCGACTTTGAAAGCAAATGTGCTTCATTCGGCAGGCAGAAGACTATCTCGAGAAAGGTCTCGTGAAGACTTTCGAAGTCTTGAATCGAAGAGCGGGTTTGATAACCCCCTATACTCCGAAGGCGAAGAGGGTTTGGTCGAGAAGAAATCTGATGCGGGTTTTACCAAATCGATTGCTGGCGAATCGCAGGCTGAGGAAAAAGTGAACTAGGTTTATGTATCCCAAAAAGGCACTATTGTTCTGTCCAACAACGAAGACAAGGGGAATGTAGCGGGTCAAAACGAAGGAAATAAAAGTTTACCGGATTGCTCCCAATGGTCATTCCAAATCCGTTGCGACTGGAAAGGTGAAATGGGATGATGTGGAGACAAGGATCGAGCCGCTTGGGAAGAACAAAGTCTCGACTGTTACGGAGAATGTGAATACTTTCCAACAGGCAACGCAGGGTATGAGGAGCCCTCAAAAATCATTTGTGGCGGCGGTTAAAAAGGATGTCCAAGGGGATTCGATAATCAAAGGGGTAGATTCTGAAATCTATCATGTTGAAAATGGATCCACTTTAGGGTTTGACCATGCTGCTGAAGAAGACCTGGAGGAAGACCCGGCTTTGAAACTAGATAGATTAGACTCAGCCATGGTTGATAATGAAGATGAGTTCACATTTTATGCCACTGAATTCGATGAGTACAGGAGTATGCGAAGGGATTTAGAGGCGAAAGGAGTCATTCTTTTCTTCCTCCGTAAGGTTCCTAATGAAATTGATTTTCAGAATTGGGTGAGACTCAACTGGGAAGCAAAAGGATTGCATGTGAAATCCTTTTGGGGTTTGGGTGGCCGCTATGTTTCAGTCCTGTTTGAGAGGGCATTTATTGCGAGGCATGTTCTACAGTATGGCACTTGGAACATAGCAAGGTTTACGGCGTTATTTCAGACATGGAAACCAAATTTCAACCCGAAGGATAACACGCAGGCTCATTATCCACTTTGGATTGAGTTCGTCGCCATGAAGTCGGAGTTTAGATGCATGCTGAGCTCTTTGGCACAAAGATTTGGGAAGATTCTTCTAGACCCAGCGGGCAGTAAATCTTTGCGTTTCAGCCCAAGAGTTTGTGTAGAGGTGGATCTAACTCGCAAGCTTCCTCAACACATTAAGATTGTCACTGCTAATGGTTTAGTGGTCCAAGAACTCCGTTATCTAAATTTACAAAATGCATGCTTTGGTTGCCAATCCCTTAATCATATGATTAGGGATTGTCCACATAAAAGGCGGCCTTCAGCAAAAAAAGAAAGAGAGACTCGAAAGGAGGAGTCGCCTACTCCGGCAAGCCAGGAAATAGCAGAAAAAGACACTATGGAAGTTGATGACGATCCGCGTGTTCAGAATCATTCAGTTCCTTCTGCCCCTGGTCAGCAGGAGTGGAAGGTGGTTCAAAAGCGGAGAGAGGTCCATGACTCTCCTACTAGACCCACCAAAGCTCGAAAAGAAACGAATCCTGTTGCAAGT
Source organism: Wollemia nobilis (assembly GCA_028583015.1). Lineage (NCBI taxonomy): Eukaryota > Viridiplantae > Streptophyta > Pinopsida > Araucariales > Araucariaceae > Wollemia > Wollemia nobilis. Next base: position 855,522 of record JAQPPZ010000480.1, read on the forward strand.
GTGAACAGGACTTAGCTTGAAACAGGCTTAGAAAAATCTAGTTTTTCTAAGCCCAGTGTGAACACACTTACCTTTTGTCGGCTAATCTTGTTGGATGGTCGGCATGATATTCCTTCTCCCTTTCCTTTATTTTCTCCTTATCCCTCCATTCTCCTTCCTCCTTTCCTGCCGTCCATTTTCCCTTATCACTCCACTCCCTTCCTCTCCCCACGCTCGTTGCCACCTCCCACTCCACTTCCTACTCCTCCGTTCTCTCTAAACTCCCCGATCTTCCTCCACCTTCCCTTCCCTACTATAGCGCATGTTCTAAGCCTATATAAGGTTTAAGTTAATGTATGTTTCATCTGGTTAGTTTAATTGAATTATTTCGGCTTTAATTATTTGTGTCAATTATTATTACCTTGGCCTAACTATAATCTAAGGTTAACTGAATCTTAGACTCTCACTGGTATCAGAGCAGAGGGGGCACGGATCCCGAGGGCCGAGGTAAGGCACGGAAGCCGAAGCGCACGGATCCCGAGGAGCGGCGGAGAAGCTGTCGCATGGATCTCGAGGAGCGGCGGAGAAGCTGTCGCACGGATCCCGAGGAGCGATGGAGAGGCGGTCGCACGGATCTCGAGGATCTGACAACGAGGCTGACGTGGCGGCGGAGCTGGCAGCACGTGGATCGAGGCTGACCAAGAGCTGACTGGACGCTGACGTGGCGAAGCTGACGTGGACAACGTGGCAGAGCTGACGTGGACGAGTGCTGACGTGGCTGGCTGACATGGACGAGTGCTGACGTGGCTGGCTGACGTGGACGAGTGCTCCGGGTGTGTGCCACGTGGCGGCGTTTGGTTGGTTGATTGACGGGCAAAAGGTTGGCGAGATCGATTGCCCGAAGGCAATCGACCTCTTGTGTGTCCGCAGGCTTTGATAAAGCCTGGACATTCTCTTTGCCCACTGCATGTGGGATTAAAAACTAGAATTTTTTTTTTCAAACTGTATTTCGCCGCCATTTTAAGTAGAACCCCCTTCCTCTCCTATCTCGTCCGTCTAGCGTGGCCTAGCGGTGAAGTTCCCCGCCTTGCAGAGCAGAGACCCGGGGTCGAATCCCGTCGAGGTAAAAAAAAAAAATTTCTTTGCGATTAATGGAGGTTTAATACTTTTTTTTGGTTCCTTTGTACCATCCGAAGCTGCGTGGTGCAGCGGCTAAGATCGCCGGGTAGACAGCGGAGGTTACCGGTTCGAATCCCAGCGGGGGTTTACAAAAAAAAAAAGGTTAAATTTTTTATTATTTGTTTTTTTTTAAAAGATTTTTTAAAAAATTATAATTTCTATATATAGTTTTTTATTATTGTTTTTTAAATATCCATTTCATTTAAAAACAAATAATTAAAAATATATATAGGAAATTGTTAATTTTTTTTTTTTAAAAGTCTTTATTAAAACAAATTTTAGAAAAATTTTTTATAAAAATAAAAGGGTGCAAAGATATTTTGATATAAAAAGTTTTTTTTTGGCATCATACTAAGTTGTAACCCAGTTCATACGGTGTGATTCTGGGTAGATGATCCGGTCAACCGGATGCTATAATGCATTACTCTCTCTTTTGAGGAGAGAGACTCCTGATTCCTTTGACGGGAAAGTCCAGCGGTATGGACTTCATACAGTGTTTTGCCAATTAGAGAATCAAGTAATTGCTCATCTAAGGAAACCAGATTCTGGCTACGAGGCAGATTCTGAAGATAATATCTTCGGGCAAAGGATAGTTGAATCCGAGACGGTTGAAATAGTACCCGAAGGACAGTCAAGTGACAGTTATACACCTGCGAGTGCTTGAAGTAGAAACAAGTGAGAGCTATACACCACGCTCTCCTGATTCAGAACCAGAAGAAGAAGAAGAAGAAGAAGAAGAAGAGGAAGAAGAACCAGTGGAGGTGAAACATGCAACTGAAGAACGAAATGTTCTTAAAAGAAGTTATGAACCAAGCAGCAACACTTGAAGTCATTATAATTAGTGACGACGAAGCAGACAATTTCACCTTTCCAGTTTTGGGTGATCCTCGAGAAGAAGAACGCCAAATTAGTGAGCATATTAAGAAAGCTAGATTTGATTTAAATCAATAAATCGGTGATCTATTTTGTACTTCTTTGTACTACTTGTTTGAAGTTGCAATAAAGTTTGCTTTCTAATATGGCTTCCAATACTAGTCTACCAATCCCCGAGTTCAATGGTGGTGATTACGAGTATTGGTCAATTAAAATGAAAACTCTTTTGATAGGCAAAGGTCTTTGGGATGTGATTGAAGAGGGATATACTGAACCTACTATTGCTGAATGGGCAGCTTTGAATGTGGCTGATAAAAGGGCTAGAAAGGAAGCACAGAAGAATAATTCTTCCGCCCTTTATCATATCCAAGCCACCCTTGATAGAAGTATTTTCCCTAGAATAGCTTCTTTTATAACTGCTGAATCTGCTTGGAATGCTTTAAAAGAAAGTTATAGGGGTAGTGACCAAGTCAAACAAGTTAAACTACAAACCTTGAAACGAGAGTTTGAGACTCTTAAAATGCAAGAGAGTGAAAAGGTTGGTGATTACTGCGTGCGTGTGAAAGTCGTAGTAGATAAGATGGTCACTTTAGGAGAAGATGTAAAGCCTGAAGTTATAGTGAAGAAAGTGTTGAGGACACTTCTTCCTAAGTGGAATTCAGATGCCATAATTATAGAAGAATCCAAAGACCTAACTTCTCTGTCTTTTGAATCCCTAATTGGCTCACTTCTCTCACATGAAGAGAGGTTACAACAAACTCCTTCCACAAGTTACGGAGGAGATGATAAAGCCTTTGCTTCACAAGAAGGCAGAGGTAGAGGCCGTGGCGAGAGGACAGAATAGAGGTAGAGGCAGAAATAATCGGAGAGGTGGAACTCCTAACGAGAGGAGGAAATCAGAACAGAGGAGGATTCTCAAACAGAGGTGAACAACAGAATAGAGGAGGACAACAAAATAGAGGAAAACAATCAAGCAGAGGCAAAGGAGGAGATAAGTCAAAACAATCTTGCTACAACTGTGGCAAACTTGGCCATTATGCTCGTGATTGTTGGACAAAGACTTCACAAGGAACTAGTAGCAGCCAGAGCAATCAGTTTGGAAATTTTGGAGAAGAGGAAGAGGCCACAAATCTCTTTCTCTCTTATGGTCAGGCAGATCAGAACATGAATGATACATGGATCTTGGACACTGGGTGTTCAAACCATATGAGTGGCAAAGAAGGGCTCTTTGCTACTCTAAACTCCTCATACAAATCCAACATCAAATTGGGAGATGATAAATCATTGGCAGTTGAAGGCATTGGAGCAATGGCAGTTCCAACTAAAGAAGGCGTCAAACATGTAAGTGATATCTATTACACACCCCATCTTCAACACAATCTTTTAAGTGTTGGTCAAATGTTAGAAAAGAACTACAAGTTGCTTTTTGATGAGGGTAAATGCACTATTTTTGATAAAAATAACGGTAATAGAATCATTACACAAGTGCCAATGTCAAAGAATAGATTGTTTCCTTTAAAGTTTGGCCAGCCAGGGGGAGATAAGTTAGCAAATGTTGCTATTTCCAATCCAAGTGTCCTATGGCACTTGAGATATGGTCATTTGAATTCAGCTAGTTTGAAAATGCTAACTTCACAAGCGATGGTAACCGGACTTCCTAAGGTTCAGGATAGTAAGGAAGTCTGTGAAGGGTGTGCTCTTGGGAAGCATGCCGGATCAAAATTTCCTCATGGACAAGCATGGCGGGCCAGCTATCCACTCCAGCTAGTGCATACGGACATCTGTGGTCCGATGCAGACCAAGAGTCTTGGTAACAACTCTTACTTCCTACTCTTCATTGATGATTTTACTAGAATGTGTTGGATATATTTTTTGAAATATAAGGATGAAGCATTTGAATGCTTTGTCGATTTCAAAACAAGAGTTGAAAGTGAGAGTAGATATTTTGTAAAATGTCTTAGATCGAGATAGGGGAGGAGAATACTCCTCTAATGAGTTCTTGAATTTCTCGTAAGCAACATGGCATTAAGAGGCAGTTCACAGCTGCCTACACTCCACAACGAGAATGGTGTCGCGAGAGAGGAAGAATCGCACCATTGTGGAGATGGCAAGGTCTATGCTTCGGACGAAGCATTTGACTAATTCATATTGGGCAGATGCAGCCAGGACCAGCGTACATATCTTGAACAGAAGTCCTACTGCAAGTTTGGAAGGACAGACACCTTACCAAGCTTGGTATGGTAAAAAGCCAAATGTTAAGTATTTTAGAGTGTTTGGCTCACTGGCATATTCTCACATTCTTGATGAGCTACGAAAGAAGCTCGATCCAAAGAGTCAGGCATGCATCTTTGTAGGATATTGTGAGAATACAAAAGCTTACAGACTCTACAATCCCAGGACACGAAAGTTTGTGCTTTCCAGGGATGTGATTTTTGATGAAGGGGGAGAATGGGGTAAGCCCCAGATTTTCAGTGATGATGAATCTAGTGATGTAGGTTCTAAGCAGGTGCAACAACAGACACCACAGAAAAGTAAGCAGTCTCCTCCCAGAGATCCAGGTTCATCTTCTGATTCAACTTCTTCACCAAGTCCTTCTCCGCAGAGATCAGTAAGTTCCTCACCAATGGACATCGATTCTCCATCCAGAGGTAAGAGAACTCTACAGAATCATCCATCATATCAGATGTTGGATAAAAAATTTTCAAAAAGATACACTAGGAGTCAAGCTAGTGAAATGAATTCTGTTCTACAAAGATTAGAAAATATGCACTTGTATGGTGATGATGTTTCCCAGCAGGAACCTAGGGGAGATTTAGTTAACTATGCTTTGTTAACTAATGCACAACTTGAACCTTCTAGTTATGAGAAGGCTTGTACTCAAAATATTTGGCAAGATGCCATGAAAGAGGAGATCACCTCTATAAAAAACAACGACACTTGGGAGCTGGTGAAGCTTCCTAAAGGTAAGAAACGTGTTGGATGTAAGTGGGTCTACAAGACCAAGTTTAATGTTGATGGTAGCATTGAGAGGCACAAGGCGAGATTAGTTGCAAAGGGATTTACTCAGAAATATGGAATTGATTATGAAGAGACTTTTGCTCCTGTAGCCAGACAGGAGACTATCAAAACAGTTCTTGCCTTAGCTGCACACAAGGGATGGACAGTCCAACACATGGATGTAAAGAGTGCATTTCTAAATGGTTACTTGACAGAAGAAGTGTATGTTGAGCAACCACAGGGATTTGAAGAGAAAAACAAGGAACATCTTGTTTACAAACCGAAGAAGGCTCTTTATGGCCTCAAGGGGCACACAGAGAGCTTGGTACCCACGCGATTGATGGGTACTTTAAAGATTATGGGTTCATCAGAAGCAAAAATGAACCCACGCTTTACTACCTGGAATCAAGGAAATGACATCCTCATAGTTTGTTTGTATGTGGATGATCTAATTTTTATGGGTAGTAATGAAAAAGTTAACATGGAGTTCAAGCACTCCATGATGCAGGAATTTGAGATGAAGGATCTTGGCTTGATGAAATACTTTCTTGGAATGGAAGTACATCAGACAGATTCGAGGATCTTCATCTGTCAACTTAAGTATGCTCGTGATATGATTCAGAAGTTTGCTATGGAGCAATGCAAATCAGTTGCAACTCCAATTGGACATGGGATCCAATTAAGCAAGGATGATGGAGCACCGAAAGTTGATGTGACCACTTTCAGAAGCATTGTTGGGAGTTTGATGTTTCTCGCCAACACCAGACCGGACATTCAAGTATGTTGTATCTCTTGTTTCTAGATTTATGTCTAATCCATCCGAGCTGCATTTGCAGGCAGCTAAAAGGATTTTGAGATATGTGAAGGGTACATTGGATTTTGGAATCCAATACTACAAAAGTGATACTATCAAGCTTGAAGGCTTTAGTGATAGTGATTGGGGCAGCAATATTGATGATAGAAAATCCACATCGGGTAACTATTTTAGTCTTGGTTCGGGCCTAATAACTTGGAGTTCCAAGAAGCAGACAGTAGTAGCACTATCTTCAACAGAAGCTGAGTATATAGCGGTTACTCATGCTAGTACTCAAGCTCTATGGCTCCGAAAGGTATTAGAAGAGATTGGAGAGCAGCAAAGTGGTCCAACTCGAATATTCTCGTGACAACATCAGTGCCATTCAGTTGGCATACAATCCTGTCCACCATAGTAGATCAAAGCATTTTGATATGAAGTACCACTTCATCCGAGATATGGTGGAAACTGATATTGTTGAGCTTCACTATTGCCACACTTTGGAGAACGTCGCTGACATCTTCACCAAGGCACTGGCTAAAGCTCAATTTGTAAAGCTGAGAGACTGTATAGTCAGTTCTCTCAACTTTAAGGGGGAGAATGTTGCAAGTGTGAACAGGACTTAGCTTGAAACAGGCTTAGAAAAATCTAGTTTTTCTAAGCCCAGTGTGAACACACTTACCTTTTGTCGGCTAATCTTGTCGGATGGTCGGCATGATATTCTTTCTCCCTTTCCTTTATTTTCTCCTTATCCCTCCATTCTCCTTCCTCCTTTCCTGCCGTCCATTTTCCCTTATCACTCCACTCCCTTCCTCTCCCCACGCTCGCTGCCACCTCCCACTCCACTTCCTACTCCTCCGTTCTCTCTAAACTCCCCGATCTTCCTCCACCTTCCCTTCCCTACTATAGCGCATGTTCTAAGCCTATATAAGGTTTAAGTTAATGTATGTTTCATCTGGTTAGTTTAATATATTTTTGGCTTTAATTATTTGTGTCAATTATTATTACCTTGGCCTAACTATAATCTAAGGTTAACTGAATCTTAGACTCTCAAGTCCAAGTGCTACACTGAACCGGAATCAAGGAAGCAGCCAATTGGTTGAGAAAGAAGAGAAATATGAGAGGACACAAAGACGAAATTCTATGGATCGTCATGCTCAAGGTTCTCTAGTTTGCATGGAGGGTGAAGGAAATCGGTTTCAAGTCCTTAACTCTCTAAGTTCGCAATGAAATTTGATATAGTTTTATGGAATTTAAGAGGGGTGTCTATCCCTGCTCGTAGAAGTATTGTGAGTAAGTTTATGAAGTCTGTTTTTGCTGATGTTGTTTTCCTCCAAGAAATTAAGATTGATGGTTTCGAGCTTCATAGTTGTTTGAATAACTCATGGAGAGGTACATGGTGGAGTTCTTCTCATCGCCTTGGTTCTGGGGGAGTTGTGCTTGCTGTTAAGCCTTGGGTGGCCTCGCTTTTACTTGATAAGGGTGAAGATCCGGAAGGGCGTATCATTTGGGAAACTTTTGCTATTGCTACACAGGTGATCGGATTATGTTCTGTTTATGGACCTAATTCGGCTAAGGATCGGATGCTCCTATGGGAGTGGATGCAATCTCATCTTCCTGAGGCATGCTGGTTTTTAGGAGGAGACTTTAATATGGTTGAGTGGGATGGAGACAGGGAAGGTGGCTTGAGGGGCACTATTGCTGGGGCAGAAAAAGAATCATGAGCCAACCTGAAAGCTGTTCTTCAGGTGTTCGATGTAAATTTTAAACAAAAGTTTGCAGATACAGGTGGCTGGTTTACTTGGTCCAACAGGAGAGCAGGTACTGACAGAAATTTTGCCAGACTTGATAGATTTTATGCAGACAGACTCTTCACCTGTGTTGGTAAAGGTACAGACCTGTTGATGTGGATTTGGCTATTACTGGTTCGGATGATGCTCCGATTTCTACTTGTGTTCATGTTGTAACCCTAATAGTAGAAAAAAAGAATCTGCCTTTCAAGTTGAATGTCTCCCATCTTGATTCTGAGGATTGCAGAAAATTAATTCGCTGTGTTTGGAACCTGGAGTCAAGACCCAGTGGACTGGGTTGGATCAGATGGTGGGATGATGCGATTAAACGTACAGTCAAGTTCTTAAGAGGTTGGGGGAGGCTTCTTGCTAGAAACAGGAAGAGGAAAATGAGAACGCTTATGAAAAACTTGGAGGAGGACAGAAGGAAGCTTGAGATTGATCCATTTAATTGCTCCCTACAGGACAGAGTGGCTTCTCAGGAAGGGGAAATCAGAAAACTCGAAGATTATATTAATAGGGGAGTTCAAGTTAGGAGCAGACTTCAGTGGATCAAGTTCTTTAATTTTATCCGGAAGAAGAATGCTGCAGAAAAGATTCTTTCTCTTCAACATGAGGATGGCTCTCACTCTGAAGAGGAGGAAGAAATTAGAGAGCTTTTTTCTAATCATTTCAAGAAAATATTTGCTGCTTATGATAATAACGAAGAGGTTCAACAAGCCAGGGATTTAATTAAAGACTGCATTCCCAAGAAGATCCTCAGTTATGATAATGATCATTTGGCTTCTGCCTTTTCTAAAGAGGAATTGTTCTATGCCTCATCTAGAATGAAGAATGGGAAATCGCCTGGTCCTGATGGTCTTCCTGCGGAGTTCTACAAGCATATGTGGGAAGACATTGGAGATGATTACACTAATATGGTGCAGGAGGTGTTTCAAGGAGCTGGCTTTTCAGAATGGATGAATCAAGGGATTATCAAATTGATCCCTGAAGGTGCTAATAAGGATAAGATTGGGGGGTGGAGGCCTATAACCCTTCTTAATGTCTCTTATAAGATTGTTGCTAAAGCTCTTGCTCTCAGATTGCATGATATTGCTGCTAGAATAATAAGAGAAGAGCAAACTGGATTTGTAAAGGGAAGATTCATCCTTGATGCTGTGCTTTCTGTTTGGGAGGCCATGGAATGGGTTGAGGAGTCTCAGCAATCTGCTCTCTTTTTGAAGATTGATTTTGATAAGGCATATGACAGAATTGATTGGACCTTTATCTTCAACATGCTGGAATGGTTGGGTTTTAGTAATGCTGTAGTGCACAATATCCGCATGCTCTTTTCCTCAGCTTCTACGAAAGTGGTGGTGAATGGAAATGTTTCTGATTCTATTCAGCTGCATAGATCCATTAGGCAGGGCTGTCCTCTCGCCCCTCTTCTGTTTGTGATTGTTGCGGATGCCCTGGGGTATTTGTTAGAGAAACAACGTGCTGCTGGAATTTTAAGAGGAATTACTCTTCCTGATGGATATTTATTGAACAGTCACTTTGCTGATGATTCGTTTCTACACAGTTGGCTAAGGATTCTATTTTTTGGTTGCAGAGTTGTCTTCATCATTTTTGTCTTGCCTTTGGTGCTGTGGTCAGTGAAGCTAAATCAGATTATTGGCTTATTGGAGAGGACAACTTGCCGGAAGGGATTAGTACGGGATGGAGAAAAGTGCCTGATGGGGAAGTTGTCCGGTATCTTGGTATTCCCTTTGGTAGGAGGGTCTCTCCCAAAGCCATGTGGGATTGGTGTTTAGAAAGATTTGTCAAGAAGCTTCAGACTTGGAAAAATAAGATGATAAGCTTTGCTGGGAAGCTTACGATCGTCAGCAAGATTTTACAAACTTGTCATATGTATTATTCCTCATGTTGGCTTCCTAATGCGACTCAGTATAAGAAGTTGGAAAGCTGCATTCGTGATTTCCTCTGGGCAAATGCTGATGGTTCCAGGCGTGTTCCTCTTATTGCTTGGAAATACTGCGTTCTTCCTCGGAAGGAAGGGGGTTTGGGGCTATTGGACACTCAAACCCAAGGCAAGGTTCTGGCTTCCAAGTGGATTCCTAGATGTCTAGAAGGAGACATTGGCTGGCAGCGTATGATGAGGTACAGGATCCAACATTCTATTAATATTGATGGCATCCATGGTGCTTTTAGTCTTGAAGATATTGTGGGGCACCCCAGTAAATTTAAAATTAAGGGCAGCGTTTTAGTCAAAAGGATTTGGGAAGCTTGGAAGGCATTGATGAATCTGGTTAAGTGGGATTTTTTGGATGAGCGGCGAGGATGGTCTCTGGTGTACAGATCCATATGGCTTTGGCAGGAAAATGGAGTTTATGCTGCGGATATTCCTTCTCTGCAATGTAAGAGACTAAGCAAAAAGGGCTTGCTTAGGTGGGCAGACCTTTGGGAGGGGGAGATGGGCCATTGGACTCCTTGGCAGCACCTTCTTGTTAAGTTTGAGCTGAAACCCTCAGATAAGTTTGCAATCCAGCAGATACAAGGTCTTCTTCCCTCGGAGCAACTATATAAGCTTTCAGGTGGTTTGCAAGGTCCTATTTGGAAGGATTGGCGTTGGTCCTATGGAAAGCCATTTTGGATTTTCAAAGCTTCACACCTCTATCAGTCTCTTGTTCCCAAAGTTATTATTGGCGAGGTTCTGAATGCCAGATGGGGACTCAGTTGTAATAACCAGAAGTGGAGGAGGAGATTATGTAATGTTTGGAATTTCCAGGTTTCTCTACAATTGAAGGTTTTTGCCTGGCTAGTAATCATGCAAGGCTTGCAAAGCAAAGCTCGTTTGGCCAACTGGATGCATATTTCGGATGCTTGTGTTTCGTGTGGATGAAAAGAGACCGTCAAGCATATATTTTGGGATTTCAAGCATATATTTTGGGATTGCCCAAAGTCTAAGAAAATCTGGAGGAATTCAGCTTGGCTTTATAATAATTTATGTGCTGGTTTCATTAGTTGGAAAAGAATCATTTTTGGAGATAACCTGGGTTGTGCCCCTTTTAAAGGGGTGTTTTGGCACATTATTAGGGTATCTATTTTGTTTAGTATCTGGAAAGGACGATGTAATCAGGTGTTTAAAAATGAGGAGGTCCCCGTTGAGGTTGTTGTTAGTAATGCTAGTGATCTTGTTTCTTGTCAAGTTAAAGTCTTTAGGGAGTCTATTTTGAAGCAGTGTCTTAATTTGGATAATAATGTTAGATCTGAATGCTTGCTGATCTTGCACAAGCTGATGTAACTGGCTGATGTATTCTTTATTCATTCTTTAATGAGAAAGTATTATTTCAATAAAAAAAAAAAAAACATTATACACAAATTCAATCTTGATTTTGACCCATGAGCTGCATCTAAAAAATCAAGTCATGCAGTCAAATATAACATCGACATGATTTTGTTTAATGCATTTCAATTCAATGTTTTTCTAAGCATCCCAAAAGAAAGCAAATAACAATAACGATCATATACCTAGGAATTCTATATTTGTTTTTCTATATTTGGTTATATGGGATTGAAATGTGTCCTACTTATATTACATGATGACCACATACTGGTATTATAACAGCATTTTTGGCAATTATGCATACATCACTTGCAATATTTGAACCTAGAACTCCTCCTTGAATGTCAAAGCATTTAATTGGTTGACCTTATGTCATTTGATGGAATTCTATGTATGTTTGCACAATTGAAATAAGTTTATTTCATATACCAGTGGATTCAAATACTAGTTCTATTTAGTTTGTCATTACATTGTCAAAGTCTGATTTTAACATTTAAAGACATGAAATAAAACATAAATACTCATACATTGAAAATCAGGTTCGAGAGCAAGATTCAGGACGTCATATGTATTCCTGAGATGTTCCTATTGAAAATCAGGTTACAAACAAATATATAACAGCAGTGGAATGCATGCCATTGAAGTTGAGATAGGCAAACATAATGAGACCTTACCAGCCAGGTGTCTTGAGATCACTCTCTGTATAATTTTGTTGCATGCCACTTGAACCTGCAAAAAAAAGAAACAATTTTGAATCTTTTGTTACTACTCATTGTCAACTGATGGTACAAGTTTTGATTCACAACATGCATCTAATGAAGATGACAAGAAGCTACACACAGTGTTATGCAGCATTATAATATTTTCTAAACATGTATAAATACACAAAATATGTATGCAATAATGTCAGAAGACAGCATCAGTATTTTGAAGTTCAAGGTTGGAGCAGATGACTTTAGAATTCTAGCCTTGGGAATTTGCAAACAAAATACGTAGCTAAAAGAATCAGACATTTTCTGGCATCTCAAACCTAGTGATTTTTAAGATTAATATCTACACAGTTGAAAATCTGGTCTAATGTAATCATATCCATAGTTACATTATTCTTTCATCTCTTGCATCTTGAGGGAATGTTGCTTTTAGTTGCTCTAGAATCTAGATGCACTTGCCTAAACTATCAAAAAACTAAATATAGATCTAGATTTGTTCATTGGTAATGTTATAACCAAGAAGAATCTAAGAATTAAGATGCAGTTCAAACAATCAATTATTATTTGTTCAATGTCTGTGTCTTTTGTGATTGCATCATTATTAAGTTACACAAGCTTCAATATATGACAGACAGCTACATAAACGGAAGTATTGTTGCTTAGCACTTAAATCTTCCATTTACTTACATAGACAAGTATTCAAATGCAATTATGTGTGCAAATGTCCCCACTTAGATGTTTCCAACAACTTTTATGTGTGCAAATGTCCCCACTTAGATGTTTCCAAAGACTCTTCCTTTGTCATGTCAAGAATTGACCCTACAAATCTCTTTTTGATATCTGTATTCTTCCTTGGAAGGGTCACAGCTATACCAAAAATCTTCATTTGAAATGTTTTCTCAAACCTGTCTAAATCTCCTTCAGCTTACTTCAATTAAAATTTTCAACCATAACACTTACTAGGTGTTGTACTATATACTGAGGTTTATGGATTTGCACCATACAACATGCCATTCTACCTATTAGAAATGAATTATTCTATGCAAGAAGTCAGTGGACAAATACTTTATATCATTGATATTGCAATTTTTAAATTGCAAACACAGCCTCATAAATAAAATCACTTAAGGAAATTTCAAAATTTCCACAACAAGTAATGAATTTCTTAGCTACTTGTTCAACATGATATCATTATATCAAGGTTCCACTTTGGGGGGGAGGGGGGCGGAGGGCCGTCCCTGGGATGCTAGAGGCCTGCAGCCTTCCGTCCCCGGGACGTACCTTGTGAGAGGGCGTCCCCAAGGATGGATGGGCGTCTTTGGAGACAATTGGGTGTCTTTGGGGACATCCCCTGTGAGAGGGCGTCCCCGGAGACTGTTGGGCATCTTCCAAAGACGCCCAACAGTCCTTGGGGACGCCCAACAATCCCCCACGGTTGGGCGTCTCAAGCCAAACTTAAAACATAAAAAAAAAAAGTTAGAAAATAAAATTAAAAAAAAAAAGGTAGGGGGTGGGACCCATGAAAGTCTCACCCCCCCCAAACCCTAAAAACTAAAAGAAACACACACTATAAAGGAAAAAGAAAAACTTAAAAGTTAAAACAAACACACTCATTCAAGCTTTCAACAGTGAAGAAGAAGAGTTGGGATAGCAAAAGGAGGCAGCAACAGCAACAGCAAGGGATAGCAAAAGAGGCAGCAACAGCAGGGATAGCAACAGCAAGCAGCAAGAGCAGCAATATCAACAGCAGGGATAGCAACAGCAGGCAGCAAAAATCCAAGTTTGTTTTGAAGTTTTCCAATTTTCATTACCTCATCCAAGTCTCTTTTGAAATTTTCATATTTTTCTTTCAACATTCAACATGAGCAGCAGTGAATCAGACTCATTTAACATTCATATGGAGGGGGAAAACCAAAGTGAAAATCAAAACCAAAATATTCATGCTGCTAGGGATTCTGCCTCTACCATCCAACCTCAAACTTCCAAAGGGGACAACACTGCTTCTAGGACTAGTTTTGATTGTCCATCACCATTATTAAAAGAATATGCCAAGGGTCCATTCAATATTAAAAAACCTCTGCTGCAATTTGTAACCAACTGTGACCAAGGGAAAAAAAATTCTGGGGGCTCAAGAACATGGCTGTGTAATTTTTGTAAAACTGAGTTTAAGGGCAGCTATACTAGGGTTGAATCTCATCTCACTGATAAAGCAGGAACAGGGGTTAGGCCTTGCAAAAAAATGACCCGGGTACAAGTGTCTGAAGCCAATAAGCTTGTGCAAGAGTCCAAATTTAAAAGTTTAGGCATGCCTTTCCCTACAACTGGCCAATCATCTAGAGGTGACTTTGGAGCCTCCTCAAAACAGCCACAAGAATCAACCCAAACCTCTAGTATGCCACCGCTGCCCTCAAAGAAAAAGGGAATTGTAAGTGAGATGTTTAATGTGCAAGCAAGAGAGGAAGCAGATGATGTTGTAGCACAATTATTTTTTGCACATGGGCTTCCTTTCCATATTGCACGTTCCCCCTATTTCAAGGAAGCAGTAAAAAAAATAGCCAAGGCAGGGACTTCATATCCAGCGCTTGGAGAAACTAAGCTTCGTACCTCTCTCTTGGACAAACAATATTCCAAATGCAGTTTGGTTATGGAGCAGATGAGGAACACATGGTTGACGAATGGATGTTCTATCATCATGGATGGGTGGACTGACATTCGTCAACGTCCACTCATCAATATCATTGTCACATGTTCAGCAGGTCCCTATTTTCTTCGAGCCATTGATTGCACGGGGAAAAGAAAGGATGTTGAGTTCCAGTACCTCCTGTTGAAGGAGGCTATTGAGGAGGTTGGAGCCTCCAATGTTGTACAAGTAATCAATTTGACAATTTCCGTTTTTCTTATGAAAATCAAAATCTATATGGTTGTTTAAATGAGACCATTTTTGTTGTGTAAATTATTCTAAATTTTTTTGTTGTACACTACAGGTAGTTACAGATGCAGCCCCTGTTTGCCAACGTGCGAGGCAAATGATAGAACATTCATATAGACATTTTTTGGACCCCATGTTGTGTTCATGCATTGAACAATGCATTGAAGGACATTGGGAGGATAGATTGGGTGAGGGCTATGGTTGCAGAAGCCAGAGACTTGCAAATGTTCATTTGCAACCATCACACTTCCTTAGCCCTCTTTCGGTCCTTCTCAAAGGAGTTCATCAAACCAAGAGATACTAGATACGCCACCTACTTCATTTTATTGGAGAGGATGATTGAGGTGCAAGATGCTTTACAATCCATGGTAGTATGCACGGAGTGGAAGAGGTGGTCGGAATCAAGGACAAAGGAGGGAAAGAAAATTAGAGACAAAATATTGGATGATAGTTGGTGGACTCAAGCCAAGTAAGAAATGTCATTTATGATTTTTCATTTTTAGTTTCAAATTGGATTGCTCATATAGTCTAATTTTTTTAATTTCTTGTAGGTACATTGTGTCTTTTGTTGCCCCAATTGTTGCAGTCATCAGATATGTTGACACAGATGCTCCTAATCTAGGAGAGATCTATGAGACTTTTGACAACATGTTAGGGGAGATAAAAAAAAGTCATTTTTGCTAGAGATCCATCATTATTATTCTATGAGGCCAACATTAGACCTATTATACAGAGGAGGTGGGATAGGATGAACACCCCCTTCATATGGCAACAGGGTAGGATGAACACCCCCTTCATATGGCAGCATATGCAATAAACCCAAAGTGGTATGAGCCTAGGCCTGGGAGAGTGGCTCCCCATCATGATCCAGAGGTGAGACAAGGGTTTTTGAGTGCCCTTAAAAAGATATATATGAGGGAGGAGGGCTCAAAACTTAGAGATGAGTGGCTCCAATTTGTGAATCTTTCGGGCCCTTGCTTCAGCCAACCAGAGTGTATAGAGGATAGGGCTACCATTGCCCAAAAAAATCCCATTGGATGGTGGCAGCTATATGGGGATGACACACCTAACTTGCAACATTTTGCAATTAGGCTTCTTTCACAGGTTGCTAGTTCCTCTACTGCTGAGAGGAATTGGTCCACATACAACTTTATCCACAATGTGAGGAGGAATAGGCTTACCTCTCGCAGAGTGGAGAAGCTAGTTGCAGTGCATAGCTCTCTTCGCCTTCGTGAGAGAGTTAAGCCAGAGTACAAGCAATCTCCAACTACACGATGGGATGTTGATCCAGAGGATGCAGGACATATTGATGAGGATGAGGGTCAGGAGGGGTTGGTTGGAGTTCCATTGGAGGCTCTTCACTCAGATGATGAGGGCAGCTCATCAGATACAGATTCTGATAGTGATAGCCCAGCAAAAGTTCCATAGGAATGAGACTATTTAGTATTTTTGTTGTAAACTCTTTTGTTGTAAATGAGCATTGAGACTATTTACTATTAGTACTTCTGATTTCACTATTTTGTTGTATTTTTGTTCTCTTTGTATTTCACTATTCTTGTTGTAACTTGTTTTCTTTGTATTTCACTATTCTTGTTGTAACTTGTAAATGAGCATTGTAACTTGTTGTAAAATTTAATTTTTAAATTATTCTAAGAATCTAATGGCTTCTAAGTTCTAAATATTTTTGTAACTTGTTGTAGACTATTTTTATTGTAAACTATTAGTATTTAGTATTTTTCATTTTTGTTGTGTGTAGAATCTGTAGATTATTCTAAATTTCTAAAAAAATTCATACTATTATACCAGCCGTCCCCCAGCCATCCCCTAAAATTGGCCTATCGTCCCCTGCCATCCCTGAAACCCGTCCCCCCGTCCCCTAGGCTCGTGGAACCTTGCATTATATATATTAAAAAAAACACCTCCTTTTTTTTTGTTTTAAACAAAGTGGAGTCATAACACTTCAATGGAAATTCATTAAAAACTGTCAACAATAATTAAATCAATATCATGTTTTTCATACTCCATCACACCTTGCCACTGGTTGGACTTCTGCACTCAACAGGATGCTTCCCCTCCACCAACTGTTGTGTTGGCACCATCCTGTGGTTGACATGTAATCTTAAGGACCAATAGCCATTCACTAGGTAACATACATAGCAGCACCATGGATTGTTGCCTTTCTTCTGCTAAAATTATAAATTTCAGCCTACACTTCTTTTTGCTTGTTGACACTAGTAATCACATTAAACTAGCCTTCATGAATTCCATTAGTCTCTCAACAGCAAAAGAGACTATCCATGACAAAGTGTGTCCAGTCATATGAGTGATTTTTTAATCATCTTTTCAAAAAACCTTTTATGTGAATTTGTGGAGATTAATGAGTGGAACTAATGATCACAGATTCTTTTCTTGCTATTTTTCTTGTGCACAACGAGACTGTAATCCTTTCTTCCAATGAAATTGAGAGTCGTGTCCACAAGAAGTCATCCACATTTTAACCTGCATTTTTTGACGGTTTCATTACTGATATTCAAATTTCAGAGATTCTGACAATGGCTTGCTTGAAGGCTTAAAACTGTTATATGATGCTGACAACTGACAAAGCTTTCTGAGTCATTCTTCAATTTAGCAAGTACTTTAGAATTGTGCATTGTAATTGTAGTCCTTTTTTTTAAATTGGTTATATGAAACTGAATTAGGCCTTACCTATACTACATCAACAAACTACATAGTGATATTTCAACAACATTTTGGTAATTACATATATATAGCCTGTCAAGATTTTGATGACACCGATTTCTACCTTGAAAGTCGATATATTTAACAAGTTAACCTCACACCATTAAATTGCAATCCAGATCTTTGTATCTCTAACAAATTTGCCTTTTCTTTCAATTTTTTAATTTTGTTTGGTTTATAATGGAACTCATATTGCATGAGGTTTTTCTCTGCAATTTTATAATTGTCCCCAAATGTTTATGCCTCTTTTACTTGATGTCTGGGAATTGGAACCCAAACTAAGTATCTATGGCTTCTAGGAGTTTGATACCTAATCACCATAAATTCAAACGAGGTTTGGAAAAATACGTAGTCATCTGTAAGGGACACTGAAGTCGAGTTATAAAAAGAAAAAAAAAATCCCTCTAGTGATCAGAGCTTCACCGGTTCGATCTGGATTTGACTTTAAAAGGTAGCCAAGCACCCCTGCCCTTACTGTTTGGGGCAGGTACTCATTTGGGCATAATTTTTTTTTTTTTTCATTTTGCGTGAAACACATTCGCACGCAAAATTGGAATTTCGACAGCTGTAATAGACAATAAGCACATGTCCGAAACACAGTATGCACGTGGGTTTTGCTAGATGTTTAGACCAGTCCCTTCATTCTCCAAATATTCACAATTTCAACACAAAGCTCACTAAATCTACGTTTCATTGACCAGAAAGCTCGTCAAGCAAAAATTTCTAATAACAGTAAAAATAACCTGGGAATCGGCGATCAGAGCTTCACGCAACATCACAACTACGGAATAAAACTAGAAACATAATCAATTAAAATATCGAGGAGACTGCACCTCTATGGAATCGAACTCATAACCTAATAAAAAGCAGAAAACTCATTAATTATTTACAAAAGCACATATGAAATAGTATATTCTGAACTAAATGTAATTATTTTAGTGCATAACTTCAAAATTACCTTCTGTTGAAGACTCTGGAGTAGTGAGAACGGCACCATGGATCCAGGCGGGGTATGGATCGGAGGCGGCCGCGGACCGAATCTCCTGCCCGGTCACGACCACTTTATCAATCTCCACGCTTACCGGCTGGCGCGGCGCGGTGCCCACATACTGATCCTGCGCCCACTCCGCCAGCTGTCCTTCTGCTCATTATCGTTAACACCAACATCCCGGCACAGGATTCGAACCCCTAACCTCAGTGCATGCATTTTGGCCAAAATTACAGGAAATTGAACCCAAATTTTCAAAAAAAAAAAAAAAGATTGAAAAATTACGCGCAGAAGGGTAAGGCTTGAGCAGCGGCTGCGTGATAAACTCTGATTGGTCCATGATCCGACCACTGCGGAGGCCTCACTACTCCTGCTTTCCTCCCCTGCTCTTCTTCCCGCTGCACCTCTCCTCTTCTTTCCTTACTTGTCGGACATTATATTATTTAAAAATACAAACAACAATAAATTTTAAATCTTATACATATTAAATATGAATTTACCAGATGGAACGGTTGGAGGTTACCCTGTTTTCCGCCTTTTGGCTGAGCTACCCTTCCGTTCCGAGTGTGTGAAGTCCGCCTGACAGCGATTCCGAGCTTGCGAAGTTGGCCTGACAGCGACTAGGCATGCGCGTGGCGAGTTTGACTTGGAACATCTTAATCCGTACGAAGTGGTGATAATGATCATTAGTATGTATATGCGCGTATGTCTTCTATGTACGCGGACACCTTTGAGCGGAAGGAAGTTTTAACGAAATGTTTTTGGACAGACATGGTATCCATAGCTTATCCATTTAGGGTTCGAGCGGGTTTTAGTCCTTTCTTCAAACCTTAATGTCTTGGGGTTTAATGTTAAGATTTTTATAAATGTCATGATCATATAAAAATCTAATAGGTTTTTTATAAATATCATGACCATAGAGGAGTTTAACGGTAGGATTTTTATTAATATCAGGATCAGGTATCTTAAAATGATAAGATAATACCGTTATAATATAAAATAAAATAAATTTTATTTATTGAGGGATCAGAAATCTTTTATAAAATATGTAAGCTTATTGAAAATATATTAAAGATGAAGTCTACTATTTTTTTTTATTTTTTTTTATTTGGTTACTGTGAGAAACCCCCTATAGCCGACCTACAGGGTTAAGCGGTCTCCCCCCAACCATGATCCCTCCTAAAGTTGAGAGCTATACTTATCAATAGTGAATTTAACACAAATCATCACACACCCACCCCTCACACACTCGTCCACGTCGCGGTTTGAACCTTAGACCTTTCGAAGAAGAAAGATGAAGTCTATTTTAATCTTACATGATCAATTTAAATATATACAAAGAGACTACAATTATAGAATAGAAGGTGTTTAATCTCTAAAAGCCTAATAGGCTATATAACTACAAATATACATTTTGAGTAATTAATATATCTTATCTCAACTAAGGTTGTATGAAACTACATAAATTTATACACATCCATGGGACCAAATAATCTATGTAGAACTACAAATTACAATCAACATATGTTATCTTCTTGTTCTTTTAGAGTTAGAGTAGTGGTTGAGTAGTGTTAGGGTAGCAAAGGCGAGCAACAATGGAGCAACTAGGGTAGTGTTGAGCAATGGCTGAGTAGTGTTAGGGCAACGAAGGCGAGCAATATTGTAGTGCTAGAGCAACATTATGTTATCACTATATTGATGACAAGCGAGAAGGTGTCTAGCAGCGAAGCGACTCAAGGGAGGTAGACGAAAGTTGGAGGATTAGGGTGCATTGCGTCTACTAGAGCATGTTGTCCTCCTTTAAACTCCCTTGGAGACCCCACAACTTCTTTTGGGGACCCTTCTTTTTCACTTAGAGATGTGGATCCCCTTAGAGGCCCGCTAGGATTGGCTTTTCCTTTTAATCCTGGTGTAAGGTCATTCGCAAGTATGGTCTCGAAGTCAAAAATAGTAGAACCCTTGGTTGACCTCTGTTATCTCCAGCTTGTGAACAACTCGCTAAGAGTATCACGCACTCTAATGGATCTCACCATGGAGGAGGGAGCCTTCCATTTGGTTGGTATATTTGTAGGAGCTCAACCCGATATCAATTCCATTCGAAAATGGTTATCCTTTAAATGGGCTCCGAAAGGTCTTTTGGAAATCGTAGCTCTCCCTAAGGGTTTTTTTTCTTATTAAGCTTAATCAAGAGGAAGATTTGGTGCGGATCTTGGGTGGGATCCTTGGTATTTAGGACAAATAAACCTATTCCTCAAATGATGGAATGTGGATTTTGATCTGGATTCTCAAACGATCAACTCAGTTTCTCTTTGGGTTAGACTTCCTGATCTCCCCTTCCAATTCTAGCATGAAGATATTTTACGAGGCATAGCAAAAATCTTGGGAGACTTGGTTTTAATTGATTTAGCCACTAGATCTAAATCCATAATGGTGTATCTAGAATGTGTGTTAATGTGGACCTCTCAGCCAATCTGCCTGATTCAATAGATCTTATCTCAGATTTCGGTACCAAAAAATAACTTATGGAGGATGAAAATAGACCTGTTATTTGTTCGACTTGTAAAAGGAGTGGTTATTTAGCCAACCAATGTCCTAACAAAAAAACCCAATTAAAAAAATAAGTCTGGGCAAAAAAGAAGAATAAAAGTCCTCAAGATTCCATGACTCTCATAGGAAAGTCTTCGAAGGCACATGAAGAACCTCCTAGGGCAAAAACTCCTAGATTTGAAAGAGTCCCTTTAGTAGAAGAACTTGAAGCCCTAACTGATTTGGTAGTTTAGGTATGTGTTTCAAACCTAGGCCTTGGTTCTCATTCGACTAACCTGTTGCAAGGAAACCCCTTTGAGTGTCTTGTGACTAAACCATCAACTAATGTTGAGGAGGATGCCAGTCTAGATATAGTTGATATGGCTTCTCCTTCCTTGTTGGCTAAAGCAAACCCTAAAATGGACTCTAACAATCTTCGAAATGGAGACTCTATAATTTGCCAAGGATCTCCTTCCAAAGGGAAGAGTCTTGATTTTTTAGTTCAAGAAAATTTGCCAGATTCAAATATGATCCTAAATTCCTCTTCAAAAGGGAAGAGTCTTAGTTTAATGATAGACCTAAGAAATTCTTCAGGCTCTCCTTCTGGAATGCTAAATGGTTCACCATCTAAAGGAGAGAATTTGGGCAAGTTGGTTGTTTGTGAAAGTGTCGTAGGCTCACCATCCAAAGGGAATAACATATTAGGGTATGGGCTTGGGACCCCTAGCCCTGTAACAAGAACCTAAAAGAAAGGAGTTGTGGATGTAGGCGTTGAAAAAAAATGGGTAAACCCTCAAACAAAGAGATCAAGAAAAGAGCCACTGAGATTGACATTGCCAATGGGTCCCAAGCGATCCTGAAGCTTTAAGCTAACATTGAACAAGTGAATTTTTTAGAGAATTCTCAAATCACAAAATCCCAACCTCTGGTTCATGTAGGTGGGGGAAGAAAAATAACTCCAAGAATTGTAAATGAAATTTTTATCTTGGAACGTGAGAGGCCTCAATGACCATTCCAAGCAAAGACTTTTAGCCTCAATGAGAAAGGATTTAGCTCCTCAGATTTTACTTTTGCAGGAAACAAAATTGGATGAAGATAATTTATTTAAAATCAATAATGCATTATGGAAGGAGGCAGATTTTGCTGCAAGTCATGCCCAAGGGTCCTCAGGAGGTTTGTTGTGTTTATGGGACCCACAAAGAGTGGATGGTTTTTTTATCTCCTCTTCTAGCAAAATTATAAATATTTTATTTTCTTGTAAGCAGTCCAATAGAAGATGGGTCTTATCCAATATTTATGCCCCTAACTCAATGGTTGAAAGCTTTTCTGGACCATTAATATCTTATATAGCTAAAAAGCTTAGATTTGTCAAACTCAATCTAAAAAGCTGGAACAAGATGGTGTTTGGTCACCTTTTCCAAAAAAAGAGTTGAAAAAATAGTTATTTGAGATTGAAGCCTCTTTGGAGTCAGGTATCGGGCAAGAAGATCTTAGAGATAAGGAGAAGTTAGTTCTTGTTGAATTTTATAACACCCTTGCCAAAGAAGAGATTTTTTGAAGACAGAGGTCTAGAGCCCTATGGCTAAGGAATGGGGATCGAAACACTAAATTATTTTATATCACTACTCTCAAGCACAAGAGCTTTAACAAAATCAAGGAAGTTATCAAAGATGATGGATCTAAATTGTTTGACCCCAGGGAAATCATAGATGAAGTTTTTTTGAAAAGCTCTTGGGCACCAAAAATCAAGGGGATTTACAGGCAAAAAGGATATTGTTATCCAACATTCCCTCCTTAATCAATGATGAAATGAATTCTAGGTTGCTTAGACCCTTTGAGGAGGAGGAGATCAAGAATGTTATCTTTTCCATGGTAGGGGAAAAAGCACCTAGTCCTAATGGATTCTCGACCATCTTCTTCCAAAAGTTTTGGCATATAGTTGGGAGAGATGTTGTAGAGGCCATTTCTAAAGTCCAAAGAACTGGATTCATACCAAGAGATGTGAATTCCACATTCCTTGTCCTTATTCCTAAGAGTGCAGGAGCCAAGGACTTTAAAGAATTTAGATTGATCAACCTTTGCAACACCATTTATAAAATTCTATCCAAAGTGTTGGCCAATAGAATGAAATTGTTACTTCCAATTATCATTGATCACAACTAGGGAGGTTTTGTTCCAGGAAGATAAATCTTAGATGGAATTATCAAAGTCCATGAGTTGATCCATTCAGTGGACAAGAGCGACAAAGTTGGAATGTTCCTTAATCTTGATATGAGCAAAGCCTATGACAATGTCTTCGAAATTTACAGAAAAAGTCTTTAATTCATTTTGGATTTCATTCCAGATGGATATCCCTCATTAAGGAATGCTTCTCAAATTTTTATTTCTCAGTTATTATTAATGGGGAGGTATTGAGGTATATTAAAAGTGTTAGAGTATTGAGACAGGGTGATCCTCTTTCACCTTCCCTCTTCATTATCCTAGCGAAAGCTCTAGGAAGATCCATTAAAGTTTTTGTTGTCATTGAAGGTATTAAACCTACTCTCGCTATTGATCTTATCTCCCACCAGTAGTTTGTCAATGACACTCTTATCTCTACCCTCTCATCTATTCCCCAGGCTAAATAAATTAGAAGAATCCTCTTGGACTATGAGAGTGTTGTTGGTCAATACATCAACTTTCTCAAGAGCAAACATTTTTTCCTCAATACTCCCCTTCTCAGGCAAAGGGTCATTGCCAGGATTCTTGGGTGCACTATTGTTGAGCTACCTTCTACCTATTTAGGTTTACCTTTTTTAAGGGTAGAATCAAAGAGGAGCTTTGGAATCCAGTTTTAGAAATAATGTAAAATAAATTAGCAGGGTGGAAGGACTCTCTTCTTAGCCAGGCCAAAAAAGCGCAACTGGTAAAAACCTCCCTCCAAAGTCTACGAGTGTATTTTTATCCCTGCTTAGAATTCTTGCAAAAGTTTCTCAAAAAATAGAACAATTCTAAAAGACCTTTCTTTGGTCATGATCAAAAAATAAAAAGAGATTTCATCTCGTTTCTTGGGAACAAGTGTGTGCAAAAAAAGATGTAGAGGGGCTAGGGATGAGAAAAGTGATTCTGATGAACAAAGCTCTTTTGGTCAAGCATTGTTGGGCTATCACCAAATAAGAGAACAATGGGTGGACTTAGATTATTTTAGCTAAATATCTAAATAGAGGAGTTAGCTTCTTGAAAGAGCAGGTATCGCTTTACGGATTTGCCTTCTGGAACAATATTGTTAAATAAAAAAGCCTTGTCCTGAGAGGTAGCAAGTGGAGTTTAGGCAATGGTGAAAAGATTGATTTTTGGATGACTCGTGGTTGGAAGATGCTCCACTCTCACAAAATCCCTCATATGCCTTTTTGAGACCTAGATTCTCACAGTTGTATGGAACCAGAGTAGCAAATTTCATTGAAGAAGTAGGGGGCAGGAAAAAATGGAAGAATTTGCAGGTTTTTGATCATGGCCAAGGGGAAGAAGATTGTCTGAAAGAGTTGGCCCTCAAATTGAGAAATCAAGTGATAAGGAATGCTAGGTGTGAAGACTCCCTAATCTAGAAATATGAGGAAAATGATACCTTTTCTATGAAGTCTGCATATCACATTGTGGTTGATGATAATCTTAGTTGGTTTTCAAGGAAGCAAATATGGTTCAAAGAGCTTATACCCAAGATTAATTTCTTCTATTGGTTAGCCCTTCAAAATAAAATTCTCTCCATAGAAAATCTCAAAATTAGAGGTATGATCCTTCCCAACCATTGTTACCTCTATGGAATGAGTGAGGAGATGACTCAACACCTTTTCATAGACTATGGTTTCTCTTTGGAAATTTGAATCACATCCTAAATGTTTTGGGGGTTTGTTGGGTTCTCCCAAGAACATTGATGGAAATGGTTGAGCAATGGTCTTCCTCCCCCTTCTCTAGCCCTATATGGCAAACCCTTTGGAAATTTGACCTCCTGCACTTCTTGTGGGAAGTTTGGAAGGAGAGGAATAACAGGGCATTCAAAAATTGCTCTAGAGACCCAACATTAGTAGGAGCCAAAATTTTGAATTCTCTATCTGAAAACATATCCAACATTTCTTTTTCTCCTGGCATTGATACTTCTAAAGAAGCTTAGCTAGTTGTCAAGTTGGGCCTTCCCAAGCTTGAGCAAGACTCTACTCAAGTTGATTCCAGAATATTGCATTCCAAGTGGTTCCCTGCTCTTGACAAGTGGATAAAATTATTTTTTTATGGAGCCTCGAAAGGAAATCCAAAACTGGCAGGTTCTAGAGGAATTATTAGAGAAAATAAATGGGATATCATTTTTTACTATGTTGAGAACCTTGGAACCTAGTCTAGCTACTTTGTTGAGGCCAAGGCCCTCTTCCAAGGTCTTGTTTTGCTAGAATCTCTGAATTTTGAGAAGGTAATTATTGAGGGAGACTCCCTTAACTTAATCAACATTCTCAATGGCATCCATAATCCTAGCTAGAACATTGCAAATTTAATGGTTGAGTCAAATCGAATCCTAAGAACTTTTGAGAATATCTAGTGCCAACACATTTTCAAAGAAGCAAACATGGCGATTGATTTCATGGTCAGTTTAGGATTTCATCAGGAAAACTTCATCACTTGGAGGGAAAATTTCCCTCAAAATCTCAATGTTATCATCAAAAAAGACTTTACAATATTCATGGATGGCTCTTGATCTTATGTGCAACTTGTGTCTTTTATTCTATTATGTTGTTACCTTGAACCGACCAAGAATCTTATGTTTATCTAAGAGTAGGTCTATGAAGATGTCAGCCATTTATGTGGATGAAATCTCTTGGGTTATGAATTGCTTTAAAAATAACCAGGGCAGGTCAGAGGAAGATATGATGTAGCTTGCTCTAACTTGGTTCAATTTTGCTTTGGAAGTCCTTGGATGCCCTTCTTTGTTGTTTTTCTCTCTAATGGTTTTGGACTAATTTCTTGTTGACGTGCTGCCATTTTCCCTCTTCTTGTACTATTTTGGTTAAGGCTTAGTTTTTTGTCTTAGTTTATTATTTTTTGTTTGGTTTCGATTAGTGCTTACTTTACATTTCTCTTTGTATATATGTGAAAGGTTCGTAGACCTTTTCAAAACCCCCTCTTTCTATCTAATAAAAAAAAAATTGTTCCTTTAGAAAAGAAATGAGGTTGTTTGAAACTATAAGGTCTTGCCCATTATTATTTCTTTCTAAAGTGTTAATTTTTTGCTATTGATTGTGATGAGGTTTTAACATCTTATAATCAGATGTTAGAAGATAAACCCTTTATTGCATCATGTTGTGTTAAAGCATTAAACTTTGCCACTTGAGAAACACAAAGAAAATAGACTTATTCATTGAATTCATTTGCCAATTAATTATAGCTAAGTTTATAAGTGGTGGCTTAATAGATAAGTTTGCATTCACAATAAGCAATAGGAGGAACTTCTCTAAAGATGCCAATAAATATAATTAGGTAATGTAAGATTGGTATTTTGCATCTATATTTAGATAGTGACAAGTGACAATGAAAGCATGTTCTCTCAACCTCATATCAAGTTGGTACAACTTAGCATGTATGTTAGAAAAAACTTGTGTGACACCTCAAATATCAAGGATTCAAGCCATGTTGCATGTAGATAACCAATGAAAATCGTGCTATGAAATATATATTTCTTGTACTTGAATGGTCAAGACTTGCATAGCCAATGAGGCATGCCCTCCTAAATTATGATGAAATCTGAGCAACAAAAATACCAATACAATCTATCCTCCACATATGATAATAAACCAGATCATACATGTCATGTCCAAAGAATTTTGACTATAAGATATACCCTATTTAAGGTTTGGGTAAGTGTGAGTTAAATTATAGGCTTGTTTACCTCAAGAATGACTTGAAAGGGCCTAGTTTTCCATGACTCAAAAAGGACTCTATTCAAATGTATAGGTCCAACATGTTCTTATTGACTTCCATAAGAACACATATACTTTCTATTTTATCAACACAAACAAGTCCTTTTTTATATCAAGAATATGATTTGATATCATTTGAATTCAAATCATATTATTGTTAAATCTTATATTTGTTAATTTGAGTGAATATCAATCTTAGATTCCTTAAGAAATAATGTTCTAGATTACATAAATTGTTCTCAGGTTACCTCATATGATGGCAAAGAAATACTATAATTTATTGATAGCATAATAGCTTTGAAATTCGAGCAAAGATTGTACAACAAAATTGGCCTTTCTCTTTAAGATATGAATCTTGAAAACTTAAGAGGGTAACTCCATCTATAGTTTTAAAACTTTTCTATTATAAATTTAAAAACACATTCTATACATTTTAGTTTTAAACATAAAGGATATTGAATTTAATGGATGCTAAGAACCTTCTAATTAAAATAAGTGCATCCACATAAATATTGCAATAAAATTAGTAATTCATGAAATAATAGAATATTGCAATACAAAATGTAAATGCATAAATATATTAATCTCACAAATAATAATACAAAATTGTTGGCCTCTTTGAGGGGGAAACCTCCAATATTTTGATTCAAAATGCAAAAACATAAATTCGTTTAAAGATACATTTCATGTAACCCTAACCTAACGCTCAAGGGTTGGCTTACATGCAAAGTGCCACCCAAGCTAGAATATCCTGCCAAACAAATAGTTACATTCTTTGTAATGATTACATGAAATAACCCCACTTGTCTAGGTGCCTCAAGTGCCACATACCATTACAAAAAATTACAAAATATCATTAAAATGGGATCCCCACATTGGAAAGGGGTCATTACATAATAATGTTAGGATGGAATCCTAACAAACCCTTCCCCTTAAAAAAGGTTTGTCCTCAAAGTTGGATATGAGGAAACCATTGTTATAGTTGTTGGAGAGACTCCCATGTGGCATCTTCTAGTTGTAGTCCTCACCATTGAATAAGAACCTTAGTGATGACTCAGTTACAAAGGGTGCACGATATTCGGTCCAAAATTTATTCTAGCTCTAGCATGATGGAACCTTTTTCATACAAATCTAATAAAGTGGATTGAACTTATGCCTTGTTGCCAACAACCTTCTTGAGAGAAGATACATGAAATATTGGATGGATCTTGGACATAGTTGAAATACCCAATTTGTAAGTTGTTAAACCGATTCGCTGTAATACTTGGTAGGATCCATAGTATTTGGTAGCTAGTTTTTGGCATCTACAGAGCTGGAGTGATGATTGTTTATAGGGTTGCAAGCAAAGAAAAATCATATCCCCCACTTCAAAGTTGTGCTTAAAACAGTGTCGATAAGCTTGTTGATGCGTATGATTCTAGGCCAATTCAAGATTCATCTTAAGTTGTTGAAGGATGACAAAATGTTCGTTGAGAGTGATGTCTACAATGTGAACCTTAGACCTTCCTTGAATGTATGAGGGTGTTGATGGAGGATAATTATATACTACTTCAAAGGGTGTAACCTTGGTTGCGGTGTGATATGAAGTATTGTACCACCATTCGGTCAAAAGGAACCATTTTGTCCATTGTGTAGGATGCTCGAATGCAAAACAACAAAGGTAGGTTTCCAAACATTTGTTAACAATTTTTTTTTTGCCATCAATCTAAGGATGATAGGCCAAACTCATTTTGAGCTGAGTGCCTTGCAACTTAAACAGTTCCTACCAAAAATGACTAGTAAAGATAGGGTCTCTGTTTGACACAATAGATGTGGGCATGCTATGAAGGTGAAAGATGAAGTCAAAATATTTGGGCAACTATGGAGGCTATTTAGGGATGTGATAAGGAAAAAAAATGAGCATACTTTGTGAGATGATCCACTACCACCAAAATAATTGATTTTCCTCCTAATTTGGGTAACCCTTCAATAAAATCCATAAAAATATTTACCCATACTTGTTCCAAAATTGGCAAGGGCTGAAGGGATCCAGGGGAACACAATTTCTCCTTTTATTATTTGTCACTTATCACATTAAACCACAAAATTTTGAATATCCTTCTTCATTCCCTTCCAAAAGAAAGTACGCTTTGTCCTTTCATAAGTTTTTAGAAACCCAAAATATCTTGTTGTTGGTGAGGCATGCATTTCTTGCAAGATGAATTCTTGCATTTGTGAGGTTTGGGGAATAACAAGTTGGTCATGATATCTCAATTCTTGACCATACCAAGTGTATCTAGGGCATGAGTTAGGCTTTGCTTAAAGTTTGTTGATCAAATTCTATAAGCCAAAATCCTTGGCCATTTCTTCTTTGAGATTATTAATCCATTAAGGGATTGGTGAAGAGATAACATTTAACATACTATGATCTTCAAATTGTTGGGATAATGCATTGGCCATAATATTCTCCTTTCCTTTTTATATGTGATTTCATAATCATAACCCATCAATTTAGAGATCCACTTTTGTTGTTAGTGTGGCTACCCGTTGTTCCAAGAAGTACTTGAGACTTTGATGGTCAATTTTGATTGAAAAATGATTCCCAATGAGATATGGCCTCCTTTTATTAACATGTAAAATGGATATCATCTCCTTTGCATAAGTAGATTTGCCCAAATTTTGGCCTAAAATGTCTCTACTGGTGAAGGCCAATGGTCTTCCATATTGCATCACAATGACCTTGATTCCATTGCCTAAAGCATCACTTTCAATTACAAAAGATTTAGAAAACTTAGACATTGCTAATACTAGGGAGGTTGTAATGGCTTGCTTAATTCCATGAAAACCTTCTCCGTCGGTTCTAACCAAATAAAATAATTATTTTCTAGCATGGTTGTTAAAGGAGATGTTATCTTTCCATAGTTCTATACACATTTACAAAACTATGCCATGAGTCCCCAAAATCCTCAAAGTCCCTTGAGGATGTGAGGCTTTGGCCATTCTTGAAAAACCTAAATATTTTTAGGATTGACTTTAACTCCATATTTGGTGATAATGTGACCCAAATAGTCCACATATTGAAATCCAAAAGAACACTTAGAATTATTGGCATAAAGTTGATTCTCAAACAAAAGTTGTAGATTCTGATCCAAATGTTTGAGGTGCTCTTCCAAAGAGCAACTATAAATCAAAATATCATCAAAGAATACTAGAATAAATTTGAGAAGAAAGGACAAAAAAATAGAATTCATTGAACTTTGAAAAGTGGAGGGTGTAGTAGTCAAGCCAAATGGCATAACCAAGAATTCATAGTTCCCTTCATGAGTCCTAAAATCAGTTTTAGAAATATCATCATCCTTTATTCTAATTTGATGGTATCTTGATCAAAAATCTAGTTTTGAGAAATATTGGGCACCATGCAATTCATCTAACAACTCATCAATTAATGGAATGGGGAATTTGTCCTTAATAGTAATTTTATTGAGTTCTCTAAAATCCACACACAAATGCTAAGACCCATATTTTTCCATACCAACAATATTGGGGAAGAATAGAGACTGATGTTGGGTCGAATAACCCTTGTAGCAAGAAGTTCCTACACCATTTTCTCTATTTTTTATTTCTATGCATATGGCTACCTATAAGGGTGGACATTTGGAGGAATACTACCTGGGATAAGTTGAATTGCATGATCGTGAGTATGATGAGGGGGTAATCCATTGGGTTGCCCAAAAACTATGGCATATTTTTGCAATAACAATTGTAATTCCTTCATATGGTCATTGTCTTTGCTATCTAAGTCTTGTATAACAAATAGTTGGGCCATAATGCCATGGTTTAACTTTTTTAATGGTTTTTCCATCCTATGAGATGTAACAATTTGATTAGCCCCAATATTCAAGTCCCTTAAGGTGTATTCAGTTACCTACTGGCTGAATTTCATCCATAATTCAAAGAAATCCCATAATACTGGACCCAACAATCTTAGCTACTTAGCCCCCAAAACAACATCACAACTACCGAGGTGTAGGGAAAACATGTTGACCTTAAGATTATATTCCCCTATTTGTATTTTAATATTTTGACACTTTTCCTTATAGGGAAAAGTTCCTTCATTGGCAAACAAGACTTCAAAGGAGTTACAAGTATTAATATAACAATTTCCCTCTTTGGCCACACTTAGGTCAATGAATTTATGTGTGATCCTAGATTTAATGAGAATTATGATCCATCGTCCTTTGAAGTGTCCTATCACCTTTATGGTTTGGGGATTTGATACACTTGCTAAGGTATGCACCTAATTTTTTTATTGATATTCTTTAGGGATGTCTAGTTATTCTATATATTCCTCTTCCTCAGATGATTCAATGGTTGTTGCATCATCCACAACCAACAAAAGTAATTTTTGTTGTATGTATTTATGCCTTAGAGCATATTTCTCATTACAATTATAACATAAGTCGTGTGCTCTATGGGCATCCATTTCCTCCCTAATCAATCGTTTGATTGACAAAGATTTATTGCTAGTATTTGGTGTGAACTTGGAGGGAAATGTGGGTTTGACCTATGGGAATTTGGATGATCTCCTTTGGGTAGACAATTTTTCTTCTACTAATATCACCAATATTATGGTTTGCATCATAGATTGTGGTTTGAATATTTTTACCTCTGCATTGATATCATCTTTTAACCCACACTACACTAAAAAGGGCTTTACCGACGACTAAAATAAGGTAGTTTTTTACGATGATAAAAAACCGTCCTAATATATCATAAGAGGGCGGTTTATAACCATCCTCTTAGGATAATCAACCTCTTAGAGTGACCCTAAGAGGGCGATTATAAACCACTCTCTTAGCCCTTAAAGGGTGGTTTAGGCAATGACTGCCATCTTAGGGTCTCAACAAAAAAACATATAAAGACCGCAGGAAAAGTGAGATGAGCATTTTTTGATAGCAAACCCACACAAACAAAGGCTAGAAAAAGAGCTCGAGCTAGGGTGTTTGCTTAGATGAAGGCTAGATAGAGAGCTTAAGCTAGGGCATTTTCTCATATAGAGGTTGGATAGAGAGCTTGAGCTAGGGCTAGACAAAGAGCTCGAGCTAGGGCTAGACAGAGAGCTCAAGCTAGGGCTGGACAGAGAGCTCGAGCTAGGGCTGGACAGAGAGCTCAAGCTTTTAAGTGGTAAGCACTACTCATGCTTTGGATGCAAAGGGAAATTGTGTTCAAAATTTAGGGTTTTATTTTTCCTTGTCAATTTGGTTTTAGGAATATGTGGTTTTGTATATATACTCAATGAATATATATCCATTGCATGTGTTTGCATAAATTGAGCGATGGTGTACTTGAATGTTGAATGTGCACCCCTTCTATTTTTAGGTTGTATTTTTGAGTTCTATTGACCTATTTTTGTCATGCATCAACATTAATATGATTTCCCTCCTTTAGGGTTTGGGGATGTAGAGGGAAATTGTGTTCAAAATTTAAGGTTTTATTTTTCCTTGTCAATTTGGTTTTAGGAATACGTGGTTTTGTATCATGTGTTTGCATAAATTGAGTGACAATGTACTTGAATGTTGAATATGCACCCCTTCTATTTTTAGGTTGTATGTTTGAGTTATACTGACCTATTTTGGTCATGCATCGACATTAATACAATTTCCCTCCTTTAAATTTTGGGGATGCAGAGGGAAATTATGTTCAAAATTTAGGGTTTTTTTTCCTTGTTAGTTTAGTTTTAGGAATACGTGGGTTTGTATATATACTCAATGAATACATATCCATTGCATTTGTTTGCATAAATTGAGCGACGGTGTACTTGAATGTTGAATGTGTACCCCTTCTGTTTTCAATCTGTATTTTTAGTATTATTGACCTATTTTGGTCATGCGTCAACATTAACACAATTTTGTTTGTGTTTGTTGGTTAAGCTGCCTCTGAATTTGAAATGCATCATTTAATGGAACTTAGAATCATGTCGGTAGAACAAAATAAAAAAACTCATGGTATTTGAGCCAGGAGTTATGGTTCCAAGCCTATGTTAAGCCTTAACATTTTATGAAACAACATTATCTCAATGGTTAAATTATACCCAACTTTTAACAAGGAGAGTAGGTTCAAAACTTGACAGACAATATATGTATAATTACCAAAATACTGTAACATTGTCCTAAGGTAATAGAGGTAAGACCATTTCAATCCTACGTAATTATTAAAAAGTAAAATAAGAAGGCTTTTAACATCAACAAATGCTAAACAACCAATGAGACTACAAAGATACACTATTACCAATCAAAATGTAAACTTATTTGATCCTTAACAACGAAATATATTGGAATGCTTTTATGTACCTCAAGGCTAAACAACCTATGGGACTACAAACATACAATATTGCCCATCAAAATATATGATGTCGTTTGCTTCTTTAAATAAGAACCTCTAGGACTACAAAAATATAATATTGCCCATCAAAATGTATTATTTCATTTGCTTCTTTAGATAATAAAGAAGAGTTGTGCAAAACTATGAAGTTTGAATTTTTTTAAAGTTCATTAATTACAATAGAGCCAGATTGAATTATCATGGTCTACCTTATTACGGGTTTGTCCATAACAATGTAGGGAACTTGAGTTGGGTTTGTCCTTATCATGCTTTTGTTGGTTATCTTTCTTTTACTTTTGCCACCTAGCACATCTTTAATTTGGGATAATCTTTTCTTGATATACATATGTTCTTTTTATATCTTCTCCATATTTTGTATCCCCATTCTTATTATCACTTGTGAAACTCCATGAATAGATCTTAAACTTATACAACAAGTGTAATACAACTTGTCTCCATAGTTATGTTAGGTTATGATCAATACATAAAAATACTTGATCATGAGGTTTTAAAATAAGCCAGTATGTACCTTGAATAGCTTATATATCATGATTGTTATCCAATATCTCTAGTTTTATAGTTTTTAAGATGCCACATACTCTTTATAAAAAGGATTTAAGATTATACAAACTCATTATACTAATAGAACTTATTGTTCATATATTTAAAGTGAACTTATCATATTTCATCTCTATTATATTTATAACGTACCATGTTAAGTTACCTTTAACAAATTATATCTATCTAAATATATCATATTAACATTTGGATATAAAATTCTTTGTATACATACTTGAATCATAAATATTCTTTTGATGTTAATTATGTGGATGAAGATCCCAAGAACACTAGATATTATGACCTTATCATCTACAACAAATATGATAAAATAAATATGTCAGGTGTATTTAATCTTTATTTAATTCACATATTTACATATCTATTTATTCTTGACTCCATTGAAGCTTGCATTACACTAGTGTTTTTATTTCCTCCTCCTCTTGAAGGATGGTGTCTTCTTGGATATATAAATATAGTTTTATTCTATTTCTTGAGCATTATTTTGTACAATAATAACTTCTTCACTTTATAAGAAACACCTTTATTTTTTATTGAAAATTATGTTCTATCAACTAACACAAACCTATAATTTTAGGCCTTATGATCACTTAAATATGAAATTTGAATAATTGATCAATTAAACAATTTGGGAGTTTCTTATTTTTTATCATATTAATGACCATATTTAATTTGTGATAATATTTTCTTGATAAACATATGTTCTGATTATATTTTATCCATATATTGTATTCCTATTCTTCTTATCACTTGTGAAACTTAATGAAAATAAAGATAATTTATTTTTCTTACTTCCTGAATAGATCTTTTGCTCATACAATAAGTATAACACATCTTGAACCCTCCATAGATATTCTAGGGTATCCTCATACACAAAAGTACTTGATAATGAGGTTTTAAAATAAGCTAGTATATACCTTAAATAGTTTATATGTCATGATTGTTATCCAATATCTCTATTTTTTTAGTTTTTAACTTTTTTTTATCAGGGAAATCAGTAACATCCTTTCATATTTAACAACTAGATACAGGGGTTAGATATTCTCCTCGAGGTTTCTGCCTCTGAACATAGGTCAAATATTTGAAGCTGCCTCTATAACCCTTGGCTTTCCTTAGTAAACACGACCTAGAGTGAGGAAGATCCCTGGTGGCTCAAGGTTGATACCGTCATCGTCAAGCTGACACACACTCAACGGACTCAAGTTAGACTACTACCTTTGCCCTTTTGGGCATGCCCCCAAGGTTTGAACCAAAGTCTCCTCTTGGTAAGTGCCCAAAGTATTACCAATCCACCTAGCCATTGGGGACTATAGTTTTTAACTATTCAATATCTCTAGTTTTATAGTTGTTAACTATTGGAGCTTTCATTAGACTAGTGTTCAATATGGTTTTTATTTTCTCCTCCTCTTGAAGGTTGGTGTCTTCTTGGATATATAAATATAGTTTTATTCTATTTCTTGAGCATTATTTTGTGCAATAATAACTTCTTCACTTTATAATAAACACCTTTAATTTTTATTGAAATTTATGTTCTATCAACTAACACAAACCTATAATTTTAGGCCTTGAGATCACTTCAATATGAAATCTGAATAATTGATCAATTAGACAATTTGAGAGTTTCTTATTTTTTATCATATTAACGATTATCTTTAATTTATGATAATATTTTCTTAATAAACATATGTTCTTATTATATCTTCTCCATATCTTGTATTCCCATTCTTCTTATCACTTGTGAAACTTCATGAAAATAAAGATCATTTGTTTTCATATAAGTGTAACACAACTTGACTCCTCCATAGATATTCTAGGGTATCCTCATACACAAAAATACTTGATCATGAGGTTTTAAAATAAGCTAGTATATACCTTAAATAGTTTATATGTCATGATTGTTATCCAATATCTCTATTTTTATAGTTTTTAACCATTGGAGCTTGCATTAGACTAGTGTTCAATATGGTTTTTATTTCCTCCTCCTCTTGAAGGTTGGTGTCTTCTTGGATATATAAATATAGTTTTATTCTATTTCTTGAGCATTATTTTGTGCAATAACAACTTTTCACTTTATAAGAAGCACTTTAATTTTTATTGAAATTTATGTTCTATCAACTAACACAAACCTATAATTTTAGTCCTTGAGATCACTTGAATATGAAATTTAAATAATTGATCAATTAAACAATTTGGGAGTTTCTTATTTTCTATCATATTAATGATTATCTTTAATTTGTGATAATATTTTCTTGATAAACATATGTTCTTATTATATCTTCTGCATATCTTGTATTCCCATTCTTCTTATCACTTGTGAAACTTCATGAAAATAAAGATCATTTATTTTTCTTACTTCATGAATAGATCTTTTGCTCATACAACAAGTGTAACACAACTTGAATCCTCCATAGATATTCTAGGATATCCTCATACACAAAAATACTTGATCTTGAGGTTTTAAAATAAGCTAGTATATACCTTAAATAGTTTATATGTCATGATTGTTATCTAGTATCTCTATTTTTATAGTTTTTTTTTGGTAGGTAAAGTAAAATTTATTTACTTACGGGTTGAAGGGACCCACCCCTATTTACAAGAAGATCATTTGCATTCGAAATGCAGGCCAAAAACACCAATTTACAATAGTTCATCTGCATTCATAATGCAGGGCAAAAACACCAGCACCACAGTCGAAAACCAACAAAAACTAACAACCGAGCTAAACCAAAACAAACTGACCGATGGTGTCGAAGAGACACCTTTTAGGTGGTTAGAACCATCGGTAAAATTTGGCCACTGATGATTGGCCTTTGTGAACATTCTAACAACGTTAGAGAAGAGGCACCCTCCTACTTCGACAGAGCTAAGTGTTTGATATTTTGTCATTATCCAGGTTGACTTTCTCGATGACTTTCATGGGAAAGTTGTCTTCCCAAATGGTGAGGGAGCTCTCTTTGATTGCTCTGTTTGCCAAGGTGTCGGCCACTTGATTGGCCTCCTTGAACACATGCTTGATCTAGGATTGCTCGCTATTGCAAAGGCCTAGCTGGCATTCCTGGATAATGTTCTCTATATTTTTCCCACCCTTGCTATTTCTTTGGATGAGTTTGACAATGATCTTTGAGTCCCCTTCGTAGATGACAAGGGCTACCAGGTTTTTGGAAATGTCAATACATCTCCAGAGGGCCCTGGATTCCGTGAAGTTGTTGGTCTGGGACCCCAAATTTTCAACAAAGGCCTTAAGGATTTTGCCACTATGATCTCTGAAGACCCCTCCTGCTCCCTCTTTGCCTGGGTTCCCTTTGGAGGCACCATCGAAGTTAGCCTTGAGCCAACCTTGGGGGGAGGGACCCAAGTGACCTGAGATTTGTCTTTTCTGGGTTTCTAAGACTTACTGTGATCCTAGGGAATCTTGAGGGTGGAACAGAGCAATTCTTCAATCCCCGGAGCAGGGCTGGCCTGACAAGGGATGAGTCCAAAATTTTTGGTGGCGTAAGCAAGGGCTCTGGTAGCTACGGCTTCGCGGGTTCTAGGGCCTTTATTGAAAACTCACCTATTGCGCTCCAACCAGAGCTGCTAGAAGATGTGATGGATGAGGACTTTCCACAAAAAGCTTAGCCTGGGATGCTTGAAGGGCTTAGGCCATTGGAAAATGAACTCTTTGACAGAGTTTGGCCAGGTCCAACTAACCTGAAAGCTTTGGGTGGCTAGGGAGAAAACACTTTTGGAGTAGGGGCAATCCATCAAGATGTGGTGAACAGATTCCCAGGCCTGGAGGTATAGGAAACATCTATTCGGTACCATGATCCCTCATCGCATGATATTGTCCCCAGTAAGGATTTTGTTGTGGATGGTCGTCCAACAAAAGTGCGTGATTTTAGGAATGAGGGATTTGATCCACACCTTGTTAGCGACCACCTTCTCGCAGCTGGGGGTGCCCTGGGAACCCATCTTCTCAATAAGTTAGGCCACGGTCTTGACAAAGAAATTCCCATCATTGGTGCCTTTCCAACACCGCTCATCTCTCCTGTTGACACGAGGGAGGAAAGTTGATCGCTGGATCTCCTGAATCCCTTTCACGGCTTCCCTGATGGGTTCATTTATTATTCTAAAATTGATCTTCTTCCACTCCTGGGCTTCTAGGTTGGAGGAAATGAAGTTTGTAACCCTGAGCCCAAATCTGCTGTCAGTCAAATGCCTGGCAGGGATCAAAACCGGATTGATGATGAGGGGGGAATTCTCGACCAGGTATCTTCCCAGAAGTTGATGTTGGCCCCATTCCCTAGCTTCCAGGAAGACCCTTCGAGGATGATGTTCTGGGTATGAGTGATGGATTTCCAAAAATGGGAACCGTTGCACAGGGGAGGCGCTTGGAGGAAGGCCTGGTGCTGAAGGTACTTTCTTTTCATGATGTTTACCCATTCAATATTGGCCTTAGTCACTACTCTCCAAGCCTGCTTGGCTAGGAGAGCTAGGTTGGCAACTGAGATTCGATGCAAACCAAGACCTCCCTAATCTTTGGGGGAGCAAAATTTATCCCAAGCTACTAGGTGGAGCTTTCTTGAGGCCTCCGATCCAGACCAAAGGAACTGCTTTTGAATTTTTTCAATGGCTTCTCCCATCGAGGCCAAGATTTTGAACACATACATGAAATATGTGGGGATGCTTTGCAAGACGGATTTGACCAAAGTTGCCTTCCTTGCACTAGTGAGCAGGGCCCCTTTCCACCCAGCTAACTTGTTACGGATCTTGTCCACCACGTTTGCCCACATGGTTGGTCGGGCCCTGCCATGGAACATGGGGAGCCCGAGGTAAGTGGTCGGGAACTCAAAAATGGAACATCCTAGGATTCTAGCGATCTTGCGCTGTCTTTTGGTCGGGGTATGGATGAAGAACAACTTACTTTTAGTGTAATTGATTTTTTGGCTAGTAGCTTCCTTGAAGCGGTTGAGAATATCCTTGATCACCTTGGCATCTGCTATCGAAGCCTTAGTAGCCATCAACGTGTCATCTACAAACTATTGGTGAGTGGTGGGGGGAAGCCCGGATGCTGCCCTGATCTCAAAAAGCTGACTGCAGGAGTAGGCCTCCTTGATAGTTCTCCCCAAACTCTCTGCCAGGATGATGAACAGAATGGGGGACAAAGGGTCACCCTACCTCAGGCCCCGAGAACTCGAGAAGTAACCCGCAGTAGAACCATTTACCATGACAGAGAACCAAGAAGAGGAAATGCAGTTGTAGATCAGGTTTACCCAGGACTCATGGAACCCGAACTTGAGAAGGATTTGGTTGAGGAATTCCCTGTTGACTCTGTCAAAGGCCTTGTTCATGTCCAACTTGAGGAAGAAGGTAGCCGTGTCTGAAACCTGGGCTGAATGGATCAATTCATGGATGGTGATGACCCCATCGAGAATATTGCATCCTTTGACTATGCTCCCCTAACACGGGTCAATGATGGATGGAAGAATGTTGGATAGCCTGGATGCCAGGGCTTTGGTGAGGATTTTGTAAATGACATTGCACAGGCTGATGGGCCGATAATCAGAGAGGGATCGAGAATTGGCCCCTTTGGGGATGAGAGCCAAGAAGGTGGAATTCACATCTCTAGGAATGGACCTAGAGATTTGCATTTCCCTAATGGCATTAGAAATATCCTGCCCCATGATGTCCCAAAAGGTCTGGAAAAACCTAGGCGAGAACCCGTCCGACCCAGGGGCTTTGTCGGGCTTCATGGAAAAGAGGGCCTAGTGAACTTCATCCTGGGAGATGGGGCTGAGGAGAAAATCATTTGATTCCTGGGAGATGATGGTGGGGATGATGGCCAGGAGGGATTCCATGGCCTCGGGGGCTTGGGGCGGGCTAGAACCTAGGAGGCTTCTGAAATGATTGATGGCTTCTTCTTTGATTGCATGGATATCCAAAATGGCTGCCCCATCCTGCAAGACAAGGCTTTTGATCTTATTGGCACTCCTATGCCTCAAGGTTGAGATGTGGAAGAACTTGGTATTGGCATCACCTTCCTTGAGCCAAAGTTGTCTTGACTTCTGGCGCCAAAAAGTTTCCTCCTTGGTGAGGATGTTGTGGTACTCAGAAAACAAGGCGCTCTCCTCATCCCTAAGACTGTCACTACCTTCGCATTTATGAAAGGACTCCTCAATCTGGCTGATTCAAGATTTGACCTGTTGTTTGTCTTCAAAGATGTTCCCGAAGGTTTCCTTATTCCACTTTTTCAAGTTCCCTTTGATGAACCTAAGTTTTTGGGTTACCTGGTTAATAGCAGACCCCAAGAATTTTTGACTCCACCATGACTGTATCAAGCCCTTGAGATCCTTGTGGTGAATCCACATTGCTTCAAACCTGAAAGGGGTCTTGAACTGCGGTCTAGAATTTGATTCCAGGATGAGGGGACTGTGATCAGAGCCTATATTTGGGAGGGCTCACAAACTGGCATCCCCAAAGTAGGGGAGGGCTTCCTGGGAAAGCATAAATCTATCTAGGTGCTCTTGGATCAGATTGGTGCCCTTCCTTCTATTGCTCCAAGTGAAGAGGGACCCCTAAAGTTGGACATCCATGAGAGCGTTGGAATTAATGAAGTTTCTTAGGTCTGTAGTATCTCTGTGAGTGATGTTGTTCCCTCATTTTTTGTCCTTGAGGTGCAAAGGAGAATTGAAGTCCCCTGCCAGGATCCAGGGAGTTCCTTCGAAGACCTGCCTCATTGAAGTGAGCATTTTCCATAGAGCTTCTCTGCCCACAAAGGTGTTCGAGGCATAGACATTTGACATCACCCAAGAATTCTAGGATTCAATATCTTGGAACAGGATGTTGCTTACCCTATCATGGCCCAAAATAAGGTTTCCCTAGAGCTTGGCAGGATTCTAGAGACATAGGAGCCCTCTCGATGTCCTAGAAGCCGGGGAATGAATGAAATTGCAGTTTCGCCAAATATTTCTAGCAATGTTAGGGGACCATTGATCACCCAATTTTATTTCCTAAATGAGAAAAATGGTTGGATTATGTTCTCTCCTCATGGCTGCAACCAGTCTCTATTTGGCTGCCCCATTTAGGCCTCTCGCATTCCAGGAGAGGACTTTTATTTCAAACTATTGGAAATTCTCTTGCCCCCTTTTCCTTATTGAGAAGGGGGTTTGGATCTTCGACTTTCATCTTTGGAATTGTTTATTGTTTCTTGAAATAGTATTCTCTGGGTTCCATTTTTGTTCCTTATGTCCGAATCAGAGGGTCTTCCTCTCTTTTTTTCCCTCCTACATCCATCATGGATTTTTGGGAGCTCCGAGTTATCCTAGGACTACTTTGCTCAGGGGATGATTGGTCCTCGGCTTCATCATTAGCAGAGACAGAGTCTGAGTACACAGGAGAGGCTGGGTCTTCAGGACCCGGGCAGGGGGACGAAGGAGGAGAGAGGGGAGGCGGGCCTTGAGGGATTCTCGAGGAAGTGGAGGCATTGAGGACGAGGAAGGATTATGGATGGGGGCAGTAGGGGGCAAACCAGGGGAGGTCGAGGGGGCGAGAGGATGGCCATTGATTCAGAGGTTGCCGAGATATCGCCTTCCTCACAATCCTCATTGACAATAGAACTATGCAAAAGATTGAATTTATTGATTAGAGGAACATAGGTACTTGCCTTACGATTGAGCAGGCTCGAAGAGGGTTTGGAAATAGCTTTGCTGGTCGTCGACAAGACAGGCGAGGGTTGATGCTACATCTTCTTTGACTTGTCCCTAATGGGTTTTAACTGTGGCAATATTCGAAGTTTGGGGCACTACAACTGAAGATGGCCTTGGGATTGGCACTCAGGGCAAAAAGCTAGCTTATTTTCATAGAAGAGTGGCTGGTTCCAGTTGAAGTCACCATATATGAGGTTCAGGTGGTCTGGAAGCTGACTTTCCAGGTTCACATTCATGCAAATGCGGGCCTGGGTTAGCCGGGTTCTTGCTCGGGTGGCCGGGTCGATAGCCATGAGCTTGTCGATCGCCTTAGAAAGACCAAGCAAGGCATCTTCATAGAAGAAGTGGGTTGGGAGATCTAGAAGTCTAACCTAGATGGGGGTGAAATTGATGTTCTAGGAGTTGGGGTTGAAGTCTGGTTACCATTTTTTGAGGAACAGACTTCGCATTCCATAGAACCAAGGCCCTTCGGATAAGATGTGCTTTGCATATTCATGGGAATTGAGTTGAATCATGAAAAAACCCCTTGTCATTGCCGAGATCTCCAAGTTTCCTAGGGTTTTCCATTTTGAAGCCACCCATCTATGAATAGCATCTAAGTCAGGTTGCCCATCGATGAATTTACCTACCAAGGAGTTGGTATCCCGGGATTCATAGTTTTCCATGAGGGATTTAGGGCATAAAACATTATTCCCTTGCGTGATGAATTCGCTAGCCGTAGACGATATAGGCATTCATTTTTTTTGGAGCAAGTCAGCAAACGGTGGCTTGCCGCCTACTGTTGGAACCTCGCTTGGGATATGGGGTCCTTGCTTGGCCATGGTGCCAGGCCTGACGGAGCCCTCGACGTCTCTGTTGCAACGATCAGGATCTAAGTGCATCGCCATGGGGAGTGCCTGCGAGAATCATTTCACTAGCATGACCCAATTTTGGGAGTTGAGGAAGGTGCCTGACTAGCCCTAGGAAGCGATGGGAGGATGGGCGAAGGGCAGGAAATAATCCGCCAAGGGAAAACACAAAATAAAAAACTGGAAAAGGAGGGAAACAGACGGTCGAACACCAAACCCCCGTAGAAAAGGCCAAAAGCCACCCGAAGGCAGACTTTGCTTGTTGCTACGCAGACCTTCGATAGCCGTCACCGTGCAAGGATCAATAAAAAAAATCATCTTGAGTGCATTTTACCATATCCTATTTTTATAGTTTTTAACTATGCCACATACTCTTTATAAAAAGGATTTAGGTGTATTTAATATTTATTTAATTCACATATTTACATATACCTTTTTCAATTTTCATGAATTCATTTCTGCACAATCTTTCAAAGCCATCAAAATTCCTTGCTAAACAGTTCATGTACTGGCTTAAGTGATTTAATTGTTTTTGCATTGTAGGAATATCTTTGAGTTTCTTTTCATCATCTATTTCTTCTCTTGGCAGAAATGGAATAATATTTTCTTTGCCATATTCTTCCTTATTTAGGCCTATATATTCTAACACATTGTTAGGCCATC
The DNA here is from genome assembly GCA_028583015.1 of Wollemia nobilis. Classification (NCBI taxonomy): domain Eukaryota; kingdom Viridiplantae; phylum Streptophyta; class Pinopsida; order Araucariales; family Araucariaceae; genus Wollemia; species Wollemia nobilis. The sequence continues at coordinate 898,424 of JAQPPZ010000480.1, forward strand.
TCCATGGTAATGGCATAAGACACATTTATGTTCTTGAAGGCTTATTTTCAGTAGTTGATCTTGTTCTTGATCTTGGTAATGACAGATCAACTAACTCTATGACTCTTATGTCATATTCTTCTAATTCTTATTTTTTGGTTTCTTCTGAGATGACTCCTTTTGGATCTGCAATAAACCTTTTTGGTAAAGGTCTAAGTTTTACATTTAACATTTTGTTGTTTGCTTTTGCATGATCTATCGATTTGGCCTTACTTTCATTGAAACTTTTTCACAACAATGTTATCATAGATCTCTTCAGGCCTACTAGTTTTTTCTCCAAAGATTGACACATATGACCCTAAAGGTGTGTCATCTATGTCTATGTCCATGTGTGCATGTTGGACTATGTATGTGTTGTTTGATGAAGAAGCAGTCTTCATTTGTGGTGCTTTGAAACTTTTTGTAGTTGAAAGCATTGATGTAACAACAACTAATGCTAATGGAGATAGATTTAACCATGGCTCTTTCTTTTGTTTTGAAACCAGTTCTTTTCTTTCAACTGACTCTTCTAGTTTTTGTTTAGCTAAGGGTTCTTCCTTTTGTTTTGCAACAACTTCTTTTGCTTTTTGTCTTAGAATTTGTTGTTCAAATTCTCTCTTTTTCTTGCTACCTCCTCTAGGTATAGTTTTGTTTTAGTTTTATCTAGTATTTGAGTGTCTGAATCTTGTCTCATCTGAAACTCAAATTCAATAGATTTCTCATTCCATTCTTCTGATTGAACTGAGTTAACCTAATAGTTTTGAATTCTTTTCATAGCCTCTAATATTTCATATTTGTTCCATCCAATTTTCTTCAAATATTTTTGTTGTTTTAGACCATTCATCCAATGTTCATTTGACAAATGCCTAACTTTTCTTCGAGCTTTTTTTTTTTGTTCTTTCTTTTTCTTAATTTTTTTTTTGTCTTTTTTTTTTTTTTTTTTTTTTCTCTTTTTAACACCCCCCCAGATTGATAAAAAAAGGTGTGTTTTTTTTTTTTTTTTTTGGGAGGGGGGGGTTTTTTTTGACAAATGCCTAGCTTTTCTTCGGGCTATTTTTTTTGGTTTGTTTTTTTTTTTTAATTTTTTTTTTCTCTTTTTTTTTGGGTTTTTTTTTTTTTTTTTTCTGACTCATCATGATTTTTAATTGGAGTGTTGTTTTTTTTTTTTTTTTTTTTGTATGAATTTAAATTGTTATTAGTACTAAACTGTTACTTTGTTTCATTTTTCTTATTTTGCTTTGTAATTTTACTTCATTGTTATGGAAATGATTGTGTAGTGGTAGCTATTGGAAAATGATGCATTTATTTATCAGAATGCTTGTGGAATGTGAGTGCATTAAACTATTTTGGAATTGAAGGTTGGCAACAAATTCCTTCTCTGAAGCAAGGCTTGGAGCTAGTTGCTACCATGTAATTTTGCATTCGTACTGATGTACCCTTTGTAACAAGATTTGATGAATCTAATCTATGTATTTCAAATTTTGTTGAATTTTAACACCAACGTTTAAAATTTGATTAGAAATGTTGGTTTATTGGTCAACTTTAGTAAAGGTGGAAAGCTTTGGGAATGAGTATTAGGTAACTGAGCTGGACATAAACTAAACATTTTTTCAACTACATTGCAATTTTTTTTTTTAATTTTAAAATTGGTTAAATGGGATTGAAATGGGCCCCACCTGTATTACATCATCACCACATAGTGGTATTACAACAACTTGGTTGCTATTATGCATGTATTGCTTGGCAAGATTTGAACCTAGGATCTCCTTGAAAGTTGAGGAATTGAACCTGGGTGTTGCTTTTGTTGTCATTTAACATGTTTATTTGTAATTATTTCCTCCTGATGAATACGTAGTGTTTGCTAATATTTCATATTGAGTCAGAGTCCAGAGAGAGTACATAAGGTTGGTACATATCCCTTCTAATTTGCTAATATTTCATATTGAGTTAGAGTCCAAAGAGAGTACATAAGGCAATATGAACAAAAAAAGACCAAGAAAGACACCATGGGTAGTTGAGGCTATCACAATAAATTAGGAGTCAGTGATAGATGCCTCACACGCTAGTAAGTACTTGAAATTTGATAGTGTTGTTCAATAGTGGTTGACCTAGGCATATTAGAATTGATCTTGGTTTTATCATCGACTATGGTGTATTGTAGCAACTGGTGGAAGATACCAGCTACAGAGTTCCATGAATGAGGAAGATAAGGAGGTGACCCATAACATAAATGAATTCTATGGTGAGAATACTTGAAATGAGGTTGATAATGCTTTGGCTAATGAAGAAGGTATGTAGACTGCACAAGAAATTTGCTTGTGATGTTGGGTTACTCATTGTTGTCATACTATATGGCATAATGATGTTTGGATGGTGTCGACATTATAGGTGTTGATGCCAGGTCATCACACACTTCAAACACTAAATATCATAGAAAGAGAGGTCCAACAAGATGTGCAATAGAGTCAAGTAGCATAGATAAGGTGGAGATCATTTGCAATCTAAATGGATAACCCATAGGAAAAAATTCTATTAAGTTTGCATCTTACTTGGGGGTGATTGTGAGGGAGATTATCCCTATCACCCATATAGACTGGAGAGTAGTCCTAGTGGAAGTTAAAAACCAGTTATGGACACTCATTATGGTAAATTTCTAGCCAATGGAGTTCATAGTGTCCATTTTTGAATACTTATATAAATGTTGCATCTAATAAGATACTGGTTTGATGCAGCAAAAATATATCATTTTGGACACAATGAAGAAATGGGTCTTCGCGACCATGGACAAGCAATGGCATGAACATAAGCATCGACTTGTGAAAAACCACTATGATAAGTATGATAATGATGAAGATAGAATTGCTAATCCCCCACCTCATGTATCACAAAAATATTGGGAAGCCTTTGTGAATGGTAGGAGCAACACTGACTTTAAGGCAAGTACCAACCAATCTGCTATGGTAGTTCATATCATTGTTATGTTCATGTGAATTTTTCCAACCTTGCTCTCCCTAATGAATTTATATATTGGTTTCTTCATTGCATTGTAGGTGGTGAGGCAAAGGAATAAACAAAATAGATCTCACCAATCCATCATGCACACTTGCAATCGAACAAGATATGCTCGACTAGAGCATGAAATGGTATTCTATCATACTCATCCATTATATGTGACAAACATAGCTCTATTGTTTTGTTGTATGACTTATCCCCATGTCTCTCCAACTATATATCTTGTAGAGGAAGAGCCAACCAAATGTGAAAACTCCACTACCAAGGGCAACTGTGTGGATGGCAGCTCATACAAAGAAGGATGGGGCTCCTGTTTCACCAGAAGTTGCGAAGACAATCGTAAGTGACATTCCCTTGGAAATAGCAATACGTTGAACTTCAAACCATTGTTATATCGATTATTTTTTTAACATGTTACCAGTTAACTATGCATGTGATGTTGCCAAAAAAATTGGATGATGAAATATCATCTATGAGCTTCGTAAATCAATGTATTAAGGATGATGTCCTCGCCAAGGTTTTAGGACCCGAAATATCGGGTCGGGTTCGAGGTGTCGACAAAGGAGTATCACCAACTACTCTGTTTGTTGGTGAGGGTTACATACAGAAGTTGCACCAGATGCAAGAGCATATGGTAGAGAAAGAGCAAAAGTTGGAAGAGAAGCTTGCAGAGAATGAAAAATTGGAAGAGAAGCTTGAAGAAAAAATATGGAAGAGAAGCTTGCAAAGAAAGATAAAAATATTGAAGAGATTTTGACACGACTTTCATAGATAGAGGTGTGTCAATTTTTTCATGATTTCATATTTGAAATGTTTACATGTTGCACCCCTAAAGTTGTAATGATCCCTTGCATATAATTCCATAGGCAACATCACTACATGCTACCCCTATAATTGGACACAACATTGGTGGTGGTGATCAAGGCACATGCAACTTCTCAATACCTTTTAGGCCAGAGTCATCAATGGTACGACTATTATTTCAAATATAAAATGGTTGACTTAGTTTGTATTGTATGCTATGCAGTGAATTTATCTAGGCTATTGATTTTCCATGTAGGGACTAAAAATGACACTGATCACTCAAACTGAGAGAAGGGAATGCTACTTGACTCAGATCCATAAGGATAACATAGTGGTCAAAGGCACAATGATCAATACTGACCTTGAAGACCTTGTACATGGTCAACGTTTGGGTGAAGGTTATTGGAAAGTCAATGTGCATATCACCCATAAAGAGGAAACAATCTTGTTTAGAAGGAATGATGAGATGGCCACAATGAAGGATGTTGTGGGCTCCTTCATTGCCTGGCCTAAATCAGACATTGTTTACAAATAATGGGCAACCAAGCTAGGAGTGAGGCGAGTAGGTATCCTGAGCATGAGGTTGGCCAGTCAGATACAAGAAGGTAATTTGGTAAAAAGAGAGAGAGAATGCAAGTGCTGCTAGGGCATAGGATTAAGAGTCTAATCATACATGCATGTTGTAATGTGTTGAAATGAAGGTTTATTGTGTTGAGTGAGTGTTAGTTATGAAATTGATGTTTCATGTTTGACTCTTAGTCCTAGTCCTTAGCAACAGTACTTGATTTGCATAGATGGATATTTATGTATCTGATGGAAGTCTTAAGATACCCTCTCACCTCATCTCTGATGGTTGGGGTGGGTAGGGATGTTTAGACATCTACCCATTATATGGAGGGCTCAGGTTGTCCATTCACCTATATATGTAAATAAGAATTGCACTTGAAATAAGAATTTTCCATTTACATATATAATCATAACTAATTTCTTTCTTTCTTTCTTTTGTACATGTAAGAGGTGCAATAGATCATTGTTGTTCATAAATAATAACTTGGTTTTCATCCAACAATCTAAGAGAAAATATTCCATATATTATTCAAAATAAACTGTGTAATGCTAAGCTTCAACATTTTAAATTCCTTTATTAACTAATATTGTTTTATAATGAAGAAAGAGAACATGTCATTATAATGGTTATCTCACTACCTTGTTTGAGATGAGAAACATGTTGGTTAAATGATTACTAGCTCCCTCTTTCATCAAAAATAATATTTTCCTAATCCTTCATTCTATTGAGTTTTAGGGTAATCAAGTTAAATGCTTATTGGATTCTTTTGATTGACGTCTATCAACTCTTCAATTTTTGAATGGTCTCGAGAAAAATGGAAAAGGATATGCATTTATGTGGCCCTATTTTTAACTAACTGGAAGGGATTTTGTGAATAAGTAGTTTTTTTAAAATATTCTTTAACTTGATTCAATAGTGTTCAATTTTAGAAATTTATATGGAAAATATTACAATTTGTGTACTTAACCCTATTTGGGAATAAGACTATCAAATTTTACCAAGTTTTATGTTCCTCGGATGTTGCTAGGTTGATAGAGTCATAGTCTTATTCTTTAACAATAAAGTTTGCAACTTCTTTTTAGCCATACTTCTAACTCACTCTATCCAATGTGTGCAAGGTATTGAGCCTACATGAGACATTGGCTTCATATAGTAGTGTCCACTATGTAGGGACACTAGTACCATTTGTTTTGAAGCCACCAAAAGTAGCCAAGGCCAGGTCCAAAAAGGAACATTAGCATGTAACTGTAACTTATCTGGTTTAAAGTTGAAGCAACATCACTTGCCTTGGTGTTGAGATCTATGGTTTACCAAAATAATCCAAGATCAAGCAAGAATTGACATGATTGAATATTGTTGCAATACCTGTACCATTAGTTCCTTATGTTTCACCTGTAGCAACGTAAGTCATCAGTATATTTCATTTGATTAATATGACCATTGAATGGATATTTTTATTTTCATAATTTTTTTGATAATGCAGGGAATGATTAGAATTTTAGGTTTTGACAACAGACCAAATAACTGGAAAGGTCTTGATTTTTGTCTTTGTTTTTGTTTATGATTATATCATATTTCTATTTATTTCTTGCACAATTTCAACCAACTTAAGATGGTGATTTGATAATTTGGTTAACACAATGTTTGAGTGAAAAACTGGTAGTTCAGAGGCAAGGTGTATTGTAACTATATTATTGAGTATTAAGAGAAGTCGCCATCCAATCTGAATATCACCTATTAAACTGATAAATATTGCGACACTGCAAAAAATGAGCACATTTGAAAAGTAACTTCAATTGTTTCTAATATGATATGAAATTAAGATGTGATTTATGAACACAAAAATTGTTATTAGAAAATACTTTGCTTTTATGCATTGCTTTAGCAATTTCAATAAAGTTTTTCAATATGTTTATTGTTCATTGTTGGAATTTGATATATTTGCATGTATTAAATTGATTTATGATCAGAGATTATTATCATGTGAATATTACAATATTTTGCAAATATGTTTTTAGAGTAAAACTGTAACTATATGTATTTGGAAAGTAAATTGTTCATTGTTGAAGTTTGATATATTTACATGTATTGAATTGATTTATGATCCGAAGATTATTATCTTTTGAATATTACAAGATTTTGTTAATATTTTCTTAGAGTAAAATTGTATCTTTTGAATATTAGAGTATTTTGTTAATATTTTATTAGAGTAAAACTGTAACTATATGTATTTGGAAAGTAACAAGTTATACAGTTCTATCATCACGAATCATTTCTAGCTAGTAGATATAACAATATTTTTGTATTCTTTCATCCTCAACATTGGAGGAACGAGAACAAATTAAATTTTCACATATTTTTTTTGAAATTAGTGGTTTACTATGGGACATCCCCTATTGGTTTTCAGTTGCTCTTTGCTCTTATACACTATAGATATAGGCATAGTTATAGCACATGAAAAGGAAACAACGAGAGCTAGAATTATTGTTTTGCTCTTTGGAGTGGGCATTGTTTCCAAAGTTGCCAAAGCCTGGCTATGATTTTCCTGCATTCTTTATATCTTTTTAGGTGAGACCCTAAGAAGGCAATTTTAAACCGCCCTCTTATCCCTAAGAGGGTGGTTTTAAACCACCTTCTTAAGTCACCCTAAGACGATGGTTATAAACCACCGTCTTAGGGTGACCTAAGTGGGTGGTTTAAAACCGCCCTTTTAGGATCTAAGAGGGCGGTTGTAAATCACTCTCTTAGGCCTAAGAGGTCTTAATCCTAAGAGGGAGGTTTAAAACCACCGTCTTAGTCCTAATAGGGCGGTTTACAACTTACCTTATAGCCCTACGAGGGCAGTTTTAAACCGTCTTCTTAGACCCTAAGAGGATGGTTTTTTGAGGTGATTATTAGCCATTGTCATATGTTGCAGACTTTTTACGATGCCCTCATAGATGATGACTAATTAATCGCATTTAAAGATCTTTAAGGGTGGTTTATAACCACCGTTAAAGCTCTTTTTTGGTGTAGTGCCACTAATAAAATAACTCTGAAAAAAGCCTTCACTCAACCCCTTTATCTTATTAGCCAATTTCTCAAATTAAATCTGATATTATCAGATAGCAGAGGTTTATTTCAATTTGGTTAAGGCTCCTATGAAGTCCTCATATTCACTAGGGCAAAACGAGTGAGTAATTGGGACTCAAAGTCTTTCTAAGAAGGGTCAAGAGTCATGTTCTATAGCCATTGATATTGTTTTAGGGTCTCATATTCGAAGTTAAAATATGCCATGGTGACCCACAAATATCGAGGTACATTATGAAGTTTGAAGAACTAATATGCTTAACATAACCAACCATTAGTGTCATTTTTACTAAACTTGGGAAAGTCTAATTTAGGCATCTTAAATATGGTATATGTGTCAAATATAGTATGATGGATTTCTTTCTCTTTATTTTCTAAACTGCCACCTGATCCTTTAGTGTTATTATGATGGAATATTTTTAGGCCTTCCTTTAAATGCTCTTCCACTTCTAAGAATTTGTCTTCAATCATTGATTTGACTTTAATTTGATTAGTTTTCATAATTTATATGTGATATTTCATTTGTTTAACTTCCTTCCCAATGTAGAACATTTGGCTTGCTAGGCTACTAAGTGATTGATGTAATAGTTCCATACATTGGCTTTGTTCCAACACCTTCATTGCTCCTCTAGTACCTTCATCCTTATATGTGATTTGGAGCACCCCAACTGACTTACTCAAAATAAAATTGTTGTTATAGGAGTTACTATTTTTAGTAATGGATTTGAAAAAGTGTTTGGGTGTTATATATCATAACGATCAACTTGAAAAGATAAATAGAATGGGCTAGGTCTCACAATGACATTTTTTGGCACCAATTTTTTTTTCTAGGGAAGTGTTGTCTGTTTTTCTCCTAGAGTATTTTCACTCAGAAAACTGACTTTTTTATGACAATCCTCTTAACAAATCCTACAATGATAGTTACCGACAATTATTCTGTCTAACTATTTTTTAGGGTTGTCTTGGCAAACTCTATTATTAATAATTTCTTGACTATTATGATTCTTGATTGTAATTGACAACTACATAGGTAATATTTATCTTAATTGTTATTGACTATAGTCCTAGCTGAAATGATACCTGGTTATTATTGATAGATCCTATCTCGATTGTTCCTTTCCACATAATTTCTTTCATCTGTTTTAGTTCAGTCTATTATGTGATAGTGTAGTCTCTCCAATATGCTCAATTTTTATGGTATGATTTGTGGCATTCGGGTTAAACATTCAATCAAAATAGGGTACTCTAGGCCATGGCGTATGTATTATCCATAGCCCTCTATTATATTGTAACAATGAACGATAATGCTTCGACCAATATTTTAGGCCACTACTCAAGGAGGATTCTACACATACCCTTCAACACACTATTCGCCTCTTTGACCGTACAAGAGGGTGATCTTCTCGAGTGTTATGCTTGGTATACTCTGGAAAGATACACAGTTGAAAAGCTTCCTAGGGCTAAAGGTTTCTCCTAATCCTAGGGGGTCTCCCAATATACCCAAAGGTATGTGGGAGCTCAAGTTTGTATATGGGTGTTGTTTGAGGCTTGCGTATAGGAGTTTGATCACTCCTTACTTCACTATATGCTTTATGACCAATCTATCTTAGTCAATAATGACAACTCCATGGTGTTTTAAAAACCTTGACACAAGGTTTATAACCTATTAAACTAAAATAGGAAAAAATGAAGGGTTCAATTTTTTTTAATAGGATAATAAGTAGAAAAATGACATCATGGAAAATTTATACCTAATAGTTGAAATCGTAGGGCGAGAACTGTCATAGTTGTAGAAAAACATGGCCCTTAAAAGTTCTCTAATACCACTTGTTAGGAATATTCTAATTAAAATAAACACATCCATATAAATATTGCAATAAAAGCAACAATTCATGAAAGAACATAATATTGCAATACAAAATGTAAATGCAAAAATATATATTAATATCACAAATCATAATACAAAATCATTGGCCTCTTCGAGGGGGAAACCTCCTTCAATACTTTGATTCAATATAGAAAATATATATTTGTTTATGCCCCCTATATTTTAAAGATACATTTCATGCAACGCTAACCTAAGCTCAAAGGTTGGATTACATGCAAAAGTGTCACTTGAGCTAGAAACTTCTACCAAACAAATAATTACATTATTTATAGCGGTTATATGAAATGACCCCACTTGTTTAGGTGCCTCAAGTGCCACATACCATTACTAAATATCATTAGAATGGGGTCCACATGTTGGAAAGGGGTCATTACATAATAATGTTAGGATGAGATCCTAACAATGGAATATTTCCACTATTATAATGACTTAATGATATAACTTTAATCAAAAATTACAAACACATTATGGAAAGACATCATATTCTATAAAATTTGTCTAAATTTTAAAGTATAATTCACCCAAACTTATTTCAATTCATTCACAATTTAAAAATCATTGGTATAGGTTTTCATTTTACCTCTAAACATATAATACTCTTATCACAACCATTGAATATCTCACTATCATAAGAAATAAATAGTTTTATAGAGCTTGTATAATTCTAGAATATAAAATCAACCTTAAATTTTTTTCTTGAAGACAATAAGTCTATTTTCTAAAGAAGCATAATATTTGCTACAAGCTATATCAAAATTGTATAAATTACATCAATGAGATATTCTTGTAAAACTTAACAATATGTCCAAAAGTTACATCACATTTATAACGTACACCTAGAATGCTAGCTTCCTTCCAAGACAACATTTACATCAACCACAATAGATAATTTTCCAACTTGTTTTACTTTACATTATGAACAAAATCAAATTACAAAATTTTTTCAATAAGATATAGTTATTTTCTCATGTCTTTCTCATCTCAAGTACTATGGCTTCTAAGCATTGGCCTCCAAGCCACATGGGGAAACACAATTGAGAATGAGGCTTAACCACCCCACAGCCTCCCAAGCCCCACAAGAATTCCAAAAAAGATAAATCTCCATGAGACATCGTTTACACAAAACTCAACAATTACAAAAAAATATGGATTGACAACACACTGTTGGAATATAGTATATTATTTGGTACATGACAATGTACCACCATGGGTACATCTATAGATTAGGAAAGAGTGTCTTAGATTAGGATGAAAGTGTTGAAAATTTGAGGTAATTTGAGGCATTTTATGTTGTCATTGATGTCACATGGATCATTGATGTCACATGGATCACATTGAGTTTTGGTGGCCAAAATATTTCATAAATAAGCATTTATGATATTTTGGAAAGCATGGCTATTTATAGGGTTTTTGTGAAAACCAAGGTAGGCAAAATAAAAGGTTTTATTTAAAACCATGGATGGCAGATTTGAAATGGGTTTTTCTTAAAACCCAGGTTGGCTTTTTGTTTCATCGAAAAAGGTGCCCCGATGAAGGAGATAATTAATTTTAAATATTTAAGTTTAAATTTTAATCATTTAAAATTAAAATTAAAATTAATATTTTATTATTGCCGACGTCAAAAAGGAGGAGGCAAATAATATTAAGTCATAGCCAACATCAAAAGAAAAAGGTGGGCATATATAAATATGCCACTAAAATTTTTATTTTCCCTAAGTCCTCGATGAAGATAATCCGTTCGAAGCGCTAAGGGAGCAGAAGTGTCGTATTCGTTCGAAAACCAACGAAGAGAAGAGGGAACAAAGGTAAGGGAGGTTCCTTACCTATCACCATAGGCGCTTGTGGCCTAGCGGCAAGAGGAAGGCACGTAAGGTGTTTAAGCGCCAGCAGATCCGAAGTTCGAATCCCGTCGGTGCTGGTTTTTGCAAGGTAAAAAGGGAGAACCTTTTGCGCACGTGGTTTTTGAGGGCAAGTTCGGAGGAAGCAAGAAGGAGGTCTTGCGCTCTTGGTTTCTATGTGAGCGGTTGGCTCACGTGGTTGTTGGCACCATGGTTTGAGTGGTGCAGGGGCAGTGACAGGGGATCGAATCCCGCTGAGGTTAAAGGCAAGTTATTAATTTTTCCAAATATTTTATTTTTCTAAGGTTGCCCTAGGAGAGATAAGGTTTGTGGTGCATGTTGTGAAAAGGAAATATTTTTGGTGATTTTCCTTTTAGAAGTATATCATATTATATATCGTTGGAAAGCTTATTTCGAGGGCTATTTGATTATTTTTTTAGAAGGAGAAATAAGGTGTACATAAAGAGATATTTCTATTTTTGTAAAAGGGTTCAAGTGAAGGTTGTTTTGTTCTTTTCAAAGTGTGTTGAGTGTGGCAGATTTTCCAAAGGGGTTTCTTCATCTTCATAAAAGGTATGGGCACATTCTCCTATTGATTGTCTATGGTGGTTGATTTCTGAAATATCATTGGAGGGAAAAGGATTGTTTGTGGTTTCCTTTTCGAAAGTGGTTGGTTGAATGCTTCAAGGTTTTCTGAATTGAGAGTTGTGTTTAAACCTTGTTTTATAAGCATAGTTGTTGAAGCCCATTGGTTGTGAAAGAACATGAGTTAGAAAAGAACATGAGTATCATTGTTATGTGAGATGTGTGGTTGAGCATTGTTGGAAACATTTGAGTTGGTTGATACATACTTGGACTAGGGTTGTGTGAGGAAGAATTGTCCCTTATGGTGATTTGAGTTGAGATTGAGTTTAGAACATATTGAGTCTCTAACAATTCTCTTTATGCTTCTATGAGTTGAGTTGAGTTGAGTTGAGATTGAGCCTAGAACATATTGAGTCTCTAACAATTCTCTTTATGCTTCTATGAGTTGATTTGAGTTGAGTTGATTTGAGATCATTGTTGTCATCCATTGAAGAGTACATTGCCATTCATTGTTGAGTTCATCTTTGAGCTTTGCCTTGATAGATTTGTGGATGATATTTGAGTGCTACTTGAGCATGATTTATTGAGCCTTTGAGAAAGCTTTGTGGATAGTTTTGGGGCAGATTTGTGGGCAAATTTGTGGACAGTTTTGGGATAGATTTGTGGAAGATTTGGGACAAATTTGGACAAGTTCTTAGTGAGCTTGTTGGAGCAGTTTTGGGCAAGTTCTTGGTGAGCTTGCTAGAGCAGATTTGGACAAGTTCTTAGTGAGCTTGTTGGAGCAGTTTTGGGCAAGTTCTTGGTGAGCTTGCTAGAGCATATTTGGACAAGTTTTGTGTGAGCTTGTTATTCAATTTTGGACAAGTTCTATGTGAGCTTGTTATTCAAATTTGGACAAGTTCTATGTGAGCTTGTTATTCAAATTTGGACAAGTTTTGTGTGAGCTTGTTATTCAAATTTGGACAAGTTCTGTGTGAACTTGTTATTGCCTAGCTTTGAGCAGATCAAAGAAATCATTGTATTGGATATTTCTGTGTGAAATATTATAAGGAGATCAGCTTGTGGAGTACCCCACATTGGGGGAACCACGTTAAATCTTGTGTCTCAATTGTGTGTGGTGACTTGTGCTCTTGCTTACTACTGCTATCTGAGTTATTAATGCACACTGCTATATTTGGTTATTGCAATTAAGGATATTAATTGATATTTATTTGGAAAGAAAGTAAAAAGTGGTCTTATACTGTTCACCCCCCTCTCAGTATAAGCTTGTGTTCTTCAATTGGTATCAGAGTGGGTTCCTTCGAAAAGGCTAACAACTTGAGGGAAGATTCTACTAGGTTACATGATGGACAAATGGTATATTGACAGTGGGTGCTCTAGTCATATGACTGGGTATAAGAATAAGTTCATTTATTTAAAAGGAAACAACAACGGATCTGTGAGATTTGGTGATAATGCTTCAACTAAAATCAAAGGGAAAGGAACTTTAAGTTTGGATGATGGAAAGACAACTACACAAGGTGTACTCTATGTTGAGGGTCTAAAACACAACCTACTGAGTGTAAGTCAGCTTTGTGATCGAGGGTACATAGTTACTTTTTCCTCTACAGGATGCAAAATCAGGGAAACAAAAATAGGGAAGCTTGTTGCAACTACAGAAAGAACCAATAACAACCTCTACATGTTCAGTGAAATAAAAAGGGAAAAATGTCTTCTATCTCAAGAAGAAGAGAGTTGGTTATGGCATAAAAGGTTGTGTCACTTGAACTTTGATAACATAGTAAGGATAAGCAACAAACAAATTGTCAAAGATCTACCAAAGATAAAAAGACCTTCAAATACAATTTGTGCACAATGTTAGTATGGAAAGCAAACAAGATCAAGTTTCAAGGCAAAAGAATATTCCTCTTCCAAGGTATTAGAATTGATTCATACTGATTTATGTGGGCCTATAAGAACTAAAAGTCTACAAGGTGAAAGCTACTTCATGTTGTTCATAGATGATTATTCTAGAATGACTTGGGTTGTTTTTTTGAAAGAGAAATCAGAGGCATTTGAGCATTTCAAAGTATTCAAAGAAATGGTAGAAAATGAAACAGGAAAGAAGATCAAGTGTTTGCGATCAGATAGAGGAGGGGAATTCATCTCTACAAAATTCATTGAGTTTTGTGCAGAACATGGAATCAGAAAAGAATATTCAGTAGCTAGGACTCCTCAACAAAATGGAGTAGTAGAAAGAAAGAATAGAACTCTTGATAATATGGCCAGAGCAATGCTAAATGAATCAAAAAATTTAGATGGATTTTGGAAGGAAGCAATCAATACAACAGTCTATGTTATGAATAGAGCTCAAGTTAGAACAAAGCAACATAAGACTCCATATGAGTTTTGGAAAGGAAGATCTCCCACGGTAAACTACTTCAGAGTTTTTGGAAGTAAGTGTTATATCAAAAGAGAGGATAAGGACTTGGGCAAGTTTGATCCTAGATGTGATGAAGGTATTTTTCTTGGATACTCTACAAAAAGTAAGGCCTATAGATGCTACAATAAAAGAACACATACCATGGTGGAAAGTATAAATGTCAGAGTTGATGAAAGAACAGGAATAAATGAGCCACCTCAGGAAGATATTCCTGAAGAAGAAGAAAGTTGTCAGGAAGAAATGGGTGAAGATTCAGATGAAGAAGAGTTGTAGAATATACCTTCCAAAACTACATCAAGATATATTTAGAAAAATCATCCAGAGGACTTGATCATTGGCAATCCTGATGTAATACAGATAAGAAGAGGAATCATAGGCTCAACAGAACAAGTAGATGTTTCACTATTATCCAAGATAGAACCAAAGGATTTCAGAGAGGCAGAAAATGATGAATGTTGGATTAAGGCAATGAAGGAAGAACTAGATCAGATTGAAAAAAGTAAGACTTGGGAATTAGTTCCAAGACCAAAGGGAAAAAATGTAATTGGTACTAAATGGGTCTACAGGAACAAACTAAATGAAGATGGTCAAGTCATGAGAAACAAGGCAAGATTGGTGTGTAAAGGATATGCACAAGTAGAAGGAATTGATTTTGATGAGACCTTTGCACCAGTTGCAAGATTGGAAGCTATACGAATGTTTTTGGCACTTTTAAGCTATAGGAATTTTAAAGTATATCAGATGGATGTCAAATCAACTTTTTTGGATGGTCATTTAGAAGAAGTGTACATTGAACAACCAGATGGGTTTAATCAAGCAGATAAGCCAGATTATGTGTGTAAATTGAAGAAGGCTCTCTATGGCTTAAAGCAAGCTCCTAGAGCATGGTATTCAAGACTGGATAAATATCTTCGAGAGCAAGGTTTTAGAAATGGAACAATTGATAGCAATCTGTATATTAAAAATAAGGGAAATGATTTGATGATTGTGGAAGTTTATGTGGATGATATTATTTTTGGAGGAAGCAATGATAGAATGTGTCAAGAATTTGCAAGAAACATGACTAAGGAGTTTGAAATGTCTATGCTTGGTGAATTAACCTTTTTCCTTGGATTACAGATTTCACAAGTAGAAAAAGGGATATTTCTTTCACAAACAAAGTATATAAAGGAGATGTTGAAGAAATTCAAAATGGAAGATAGTAAGCCAGTTAGTACTCCAATGGTTACAGGGTGTAAATTAAGCAAAGATGATGAATCTCCTGATGCAAATCAAACTCTATACAGATCTATGATTGGTAGCCTGTTATATGTTACAACCACAAGACCAGATATAATACAAGCAGTTGGTTTAGTGGGAAGATTTCAAGCAGCTCCAAAAGAATCACATGTGACAACAATGAAAATAATACTTAGATATCTCAAAGGAACAATGGATTATGGTCTATGGTATCCTAGAAGCAGTAAGTTTACTCTCACAACATACACAGATGCAAATTGGGCAGGAAATATTGATGATAGAAAAAGCACAAGCGGAGGAGCATTCTTTCTTGGTGATTGCCTAGTTTCTTGGCTAAGTAAGAAACAACCATCAGTGTCACTTTCCACAACAGAGGCAAAATATATTGCAGCAGTAGCATGTTGTTCACAGGTATTATGGATGAAACAGACTCTAAAATATTTTAGAATAGAACATGATCATCCCATTCCTATTCTGTGTGATAATACTAGTGCTATAAGTATCTCGAAGAATCCAGTAATGCATGCCAAAACAAAGCACATTCCAATCAAGTATCACTTTTTAAGAGAACAAGTTACAAAGCAACAAGTAAGATTGGAATATGTTCCTACAAAAGATCAGATTGCAGACATCTTTACAAAACCATTACCAAGAGAAGCGTTTGAGCGTTTGAGAGAACAACTGGGAGTAAAGATACTCCCACCCCAAAATTAATCACCTCAAGAGAGAAGGGGGTGAGGGGGCTAAGCTTAAGAGTCATATCTTTTAGCCCCATAGGTGTCCCTTTTGCCATTGATGTCAAAGGAGGAGAGATTTGAGTAAGGGGAAGAGTATTGAGTTAGGGGGAGCAGCCTCCATAGAGAGTATTGAGTTAGGGGGAGCAGCTTTGATTCTCAGAGTTGGTTTTTGCAATGACTGTGGTGATTTGCATTAGAGGTGTTGCCATCAATGACAAAGGGGATTATTGTTGGAAATTTGAGGTAATTTGAGGTATTTTATGTTGTCATTGATGTAACATGGATCATTGATGTCACATGGATCACATTGAGTTTTGGTGGCCAAAATATTTCATAAATAAGCATTTATGATATTTTGGAAAGCATGGCTATTTACAGGGTTTTTGTGAAAACCAAGGCAAGCAAAATAAAAGGTTTTATTTAAAACCATGGATGGCAGATTTGAAATGGGTTTTTATTAAAACCTAGGTTGGCTTTTCATTTCATTGAAAAAGGTGCCCCGATGAAGGAGATAATTAATTTTAAATATTTAAGTTTAAATTTTAATCCTTTAAAATTAAAATTAAAATTAATATTTTATTATTGCCGACGTCAAAAAGGAGGAGGAAAATAATATTAAGTCATATCCGAAATCAAAATAAAAAGGTGGGCATATATAAATATGCCACTAAAATTTTTATTTTCCCTAAGTCCTCGATGAAGATAATCCGTTCGAAGCGCTAAGGAAGCAAAAGTGTCGTATTCGTTCGAAAACTAGTGAAGAGAAGAGGGAAAAAAGGTAAGGGAGGTTCCTTACCTATCACCGTAGGCACTTGTGGCCTAGCAGAAAGAGGAAGGCATGTAAGGTGTTTAAGCGCTAGCAGATCCAAAGTTCGAATCCCGTCGACGTTGGTTTTTGCAAGGTAAAAAGGGAGAACCTTTTGTGCACATGGTTTTTGAGGGCAAGTTCGAAGGAAGCAAGGAGGTCTTGCACTCTTGGTTTCTATGTGAGCGGTTGGATCATGTGGTTGTTGGCACCGCGGTTTGAGTGGTGCAGGGGCAGCGATAGGGGATCAAATCCTGCTGAGGTTAAAGGCAAGTTATTAATTTTTCCAAATATTTTATTTTTCTAAGGTTGCCCTAGGAGAGATAAGGTTTGTGGTGCATGTTGTGAAAAGGAAAGATTTCTGGTGATTTTTCTTTTAAGAAGTATATCATATTATGGACAAGTTCTTAGTGAGCTTGTTGGAGCAGTTTTGGGCAAGTTCTTGGTGAGCTTGTTAGAGCAGATTTGGACAAGTTCTGTGTGAGCTTGTTATTCAGTTTTGGATAAGTTTTGTGTGAGCTTGTTATTCAAATTTGGACAAGTTCTATGTGAGCTTGTTATTCAGCTTTGGATAAGTTCTGTGTGAGCTTGTTATTCAGATTTGGACAAGTTCTGTGTGAACTTATTATTGCCTAGCTTTGAGCAGATCAAAGAAATCATTGTATTGGATATTTCTATGTGAAATATTATAAGGAGATCAGCTTGTGGAGTACCCCACATTGGGGGAACCACGTTAAATCTTGTGTCTCAATTGTGTGTGGTGAGTTGTGCTCTTGCTTACTACTGCTATCTGAGTTATTAATGCACACTACTATATTTGGTTATTGCAATTAAAGACATTAATTAATATTTATTTGAAAATAAAGTAAAAAGTGATCTTATATTGTTCACCCCCCTCTCAGTATAAGCTTGTGTTCTTCAGAAAGTATTTACTTTATGCAATGTAATAAATGCACAAGTGTGCAATGATATTTTGGCAATGTAAATGTGCATAGTTGTCCCTATGTACATGTGTCATTAGAATAGGAATATGAAGAGTCATAGGAAGAGTGTAGGCCAAGAAACACCATATGAAGAGTCACATTCCATCCTATATATGGATGTGCAATTGTAATAGAATAGCATCACAAAGGGAAGATCAGGAGATGGGACATCACCCATGGAGAAATGGAAGGTGATGTAATATGATGTATTTGAGGTCTTTTATTCAATAAGAGTTTATTGTATTTTTTAGCATTTGCCATTAGCAATATTGGAGTTATTTCATATTCTGAATATAAGCTTATTTGCTTAGCATTATTATTTCCTTCATATTGAGTTGAGTATTATTGATTTAGTGGCCATATTATTGAGTGGTTATTCATCAAAAGCTAACAGTGGTATCAGAGCCATGGTAGATCTAGCCACAATAGGTCTAGATAGGAATTGAGAGAGCCACTAGAAACTATTCTAGTTTTTCATCATTCAACACCATTGCTGTGTTTTTGCAAACCAGATGCGCCTTTGGACCCGCCCCTTGCAAAAGTTGTTGGCTTTGAGATTGTTTGATAGAAGTTATTATATAGATTGGAAGGAAGGAAATTTCTACTGGTTAAGAAGAGACCAGTAAAGATAAAGGAAATTACCTCTAGAAAGAGAAACCAGAGAAGATAAAGGAAATTACCTCTAGAAAGAGAAACCAGAGAAGATAAAGAAAATTACCTCTGGAAAGAGAATCCAGAGAAGATAAAAGAAAATTACCTCTAGAAAAGAAAACCAGAGAAGATAGCATTTCTCACTAGGTTGAAAGAAAACCAGTGAAAGTTAAAGATTTACCTATTCCAAGAGCAAAATCGGAATAGAAGAAAATTTACAGGTCTTGAAGACAGACCTTGATATTGAAGATTTAGAGACCCTTAGAAGAGGTCCTATTGATAAATTTGATTGATTGAAAGAATATATATTCCAGATTATTGATTGGCTAGAATCTTTCCACAAGGTTGAAGGAACACCTGTGAAGACTAGGATTCAACATTGATTTGATTCCACTAGTTATAGCTAGTGAAGATTATTATTTTTGGAACTTTGAATATATTATTGTTGCTCAAGTTCTATTGCATAAAATAGACATTGAAGGAGGTCCAAGAAGAAGGCCCCAATTGAAGATTGAGAAGAACCAAGGAGAGGTTCTCATTGCAAGACTGTTGATTGAAGAGACCCTAAGAGAGGTCATATTGAAGAACTTCCAAGATTGGAAGATTGAAGATTGAAGGACTATTGAAAGTCCTATTGCAGATTGAAGCAGTAGATTGAAGATTGAAGATAGAAGGACTATTGAAAGTCCTATTGCAGATTGAAGCAGTAGATTGAAGATTGAAGATAGAAGGACTATTGAAAGTCCTATTGCAGATTGAAGCAACAAATTGAAGATTGAAGACTGAAGATAGAAGGACTATTGAAAGTCCTATTGCAGATTTTGGAGATCCAGAAAGAGATCTCATTGAAGAATTTCCCATAGTGGAAAATTGAAGAAACCAAGGTAAGGTTTCATTGAAAAATAGATTTGAATGTTGCAGAATTAGAAGACCCAAGAATAGAGGTCTAAAGAAGATTTTGAAGAAGAAAAGAAGGCTACAGAAAAGCCTTATTGCAGAAGTTGAAGCAGCCATTATTGAAGGATATTTGAAGCAGAGTTCATGGTAGAATATTGCAAGCAGAAAGAGTACCTGACCAGAAGAAATTGGGACAATTATCGCCATCCGACAACAAGCCCACAAGGAAAAGGATTTGGCAAGAAGTTTGTCAAATTTGAAGAAGATTTTGAAGAACTCAAGACATTCAGATTCTTGAGAAAGAAGACAGAGAAAGAGGTCATATTTGAAGATAAAATTCAGCAAGAAGTCAAAAGAAAGCAAGAAGACTGCAAAAGCCACAAATTTGAGAAATTTGAAGATAGCCACACAAGTTTTGTAGGCTAATTTGTAAAAGCACAAGTTGCTGATTTTTAGAAGAAAAGTTGAAAGGAAAAGGACTGCAAAAAGTAGAAGCAAAAAGTTGCAGATTGAAAAGCTTTGGAGAAGCTTTCAAGGAATATTTGGACAACCAACTAAGAGAAGGCTTGATAGCAAAGAGAGCAGAAAATTTGAAGGTTAGTAAACTTCATCAAATCAGATTTTGGAATAACAATTAGAAGGTGTTTAAGCTGCATTTTTGGGCAGCATTGTAAGAACAAAATTAGCTGCATTTTAAAGAAGCTTTGGGAAATATTTGAGATAGCTTTGGACAGAAAAGCATAAGGATTAGTAGCAGCACCTACGAAGGAGGTTGATTGCATATTTGGAGTGCATTTGGACAGCATTTGAAGCTGTAAAAATCAAAGTTAGAAAGCACCTGTTTGAAGAAGAAGAAAGCACTTGTTTGAAGGAGAAGAAAGCACATGTTTAAAGGAAAAGAAAGCAAGCTTTGAGGCAGCCATTATTGCTGAAAATTGAAGGATCTACTAATAGCAAATTGAAGGGTGAAAATCCAGAAAATACAAGATAGTAAGCTACGAAGGAAGAAGCTACAAAAATGTGTGTAAAATTGATGCCATATAGATTACTATTGC
Organism: Wollemia nobilis; assembly: GCA_028583015.1. Taxonomy (NCBI): domain Eukaryota; kingdom Viridiplantae; phylum Streptophyta; class Pinopsida; order Araucariales; family Araucariaceae; genus Wollemia; species Wollemia nobilis. The sequence goes on from JAQPPZ010000480.1 coordinate 918,995, forward strand.
AGAATTTTTAAAGGAGTTTATTAAGAGTTTTAAAGCATCATATTTTGGAGCCATTTAGAGCTAGCCAAGAAGAATATTTTAAGGTGTCATTAAGCTAATAAAGGACACTATTTCACACCATTGATTTTATAGAAAAATTGCATATTATAACAACAAAATTACAAGTTTAATTGGAGTGATAAGAAGTTGATTATATGCTATTTTTTTAATAAGAGAAAATCAGATTTATTTAACATTGATTAGTGGGATAGAACCACTTTATTATCTGAGAAATTTGAAATATTATAGCAGCATTAGATTTATTTATTAAAGGAGTTATAAGTGTTAGTATATGCTGAATTTTAAAGTGAAAGAAGAAGAAAAATATTCTACGTTTGTGAGGGAAAATAACCCTCAAAGTACAACAAATTTTGAAAAGGAAAAGAGCTCCAAATTTGGGCAGATTTTAGGTGTTTAAAAACACCAGATTTATAGTTGGGAGTGGTATAGGAAACCACCAAGGAAGTGGTGAAAACCACCACTATATAAAGCACCATTCGACAACAGATTACAAGGGGGAAAATACTCCATCATACGTCCACCCACTTGTAGGAAAAAGCACCAGCAAAAGAGCATAAGGAAAAGAAGCCATTAGGCTCAAGTTTTGGCCAGCCCAAGAAGGTAGAGAACGTCATCCACAACCTACAAAAGTACTATTACAACCATTCAAAATAGGGCAGATTACAAGAGAAAGAAAATACAGGGTGCATTATCAAAGAAGAAAAAGAAACTGCCATAGTGATTACCATAGGGCCACCATTGAAGCATACAAGAAGGTCTTTGGTTGAAGCCATCCATGAGCAAGTCCACCATCATCCAAAGGAAGGAGAAACTCCAACAAGAATATGTTTTCAAGAAGCTAGAATACGTTTTACAAGGAGCAAGAATAAGTTTGGGAAGAGCAAAGGCATTCAAAAGCCTTACAATCCATACATTTGGAAAAAGAGTGCATGCACAAAGAGTTGATTACACTTGTCTCTTCCAAAAGAAGGGAATATCTCCACTTGGCACTAAAGACAGAAGTTGGTGCATAAGGTTGAACGTAACTCTTCATGAGAAAAGAGCACTCAAACGTTCAAACATTCTTCATTATTATCCAAGCACTCAAGAAGACTGTGTAACTCCCAAGTTGCAAGAAAGAAAGTGACAAGTGTCCACTTTATTCTATTCATGAATGTTAGCACCACCAAGAAGGAAGACAAGGAGTCAAATAACATCTACACCACGTGGCACACATCCAAAGAAAGGTGAAGCGCTCATATAGTCATAGAGGTATTAATATAGCATTTTTCTAAGCCCAGCCTCAGAAAAATCAAGAGGAGAAGCATTAAAGAAGGTCAAAGCATATTTGAAGAGTCATACGTAGCATTCCAAGCAAGTTTGACCAGAGAGAAAAGCACCCAGCAAGACCAACAAGGAGCGCCTAAATAATTGAGGTATTTATCATAGCATTTTATCTTATATTAAAGTTTTATATTGATAGGAGGAATAAGAAGGGAATATATTCTAAGGTCAAAGTTTATTAAAAGTAAAAGTGGAGTGATAAGCATTTTTTTTTGGTATAAGGTAGAGGTGGTTATAAGGTCCACAAACCTTTTACAAAGTCAAAATGGGCTGGTTCTAGCATCAAGCCCGTATAATCAAAATACAAAATGGATCTTTCTAAGACTCACATTAAGCCATACTTAGAGTCCACAGTCCTATACTTGTCGCTTGACTATTCAGGATAAAACAAAAACCAAACAACACCTAGCACTTACTAACACTAGGTTGTCGTATCTTGTACACTTGTCACCTCCCGGGCCCCGACAAATGGGATGCCTTTTCTGCCTAATTCCATCTGTCGGATTACTCATCATCAGCCCTCTCGATCTCCTCGATGCTCTAACGAGGTTTGATCTTAGCTCTTCTCTAGCGACCAACACCAATAGTTCTTGAGGGAAGTTATCCTTCCAAATTTGCATCTCCCCAACGAAAACTGCAATATTTGCCATTAGATCCGCCGCTTGGTTCCCTTCTCTGAAGGTGTGTTGGATTCGGGCATTAACCAAATGAGATTTATGAATCTTTGCTTCTAGGATAAGCTCCAATATGGTCCAACTAGGGTCTTTATCCTCCTTAATTGCCTTGATTATATTAAGCGAATCCCCTTCAAAGATAACTTCCTTATAACCCTCAAGTCTGGCAATTCTCATTGCCTGCATGCAGGCTCGGGCTTCGGCAAAATGATTTGTTTGAGTTCCCAAAGGCTCTGCAAAGGCAAGGACCACTTTTCCTTCCTCATTTCTCAGAACTCCTGCTCCTGCAGCCCTTGAATTTCCTTTAGCTGCCCTGTCAAAATTAAACTTAACCCACTTTTGTGTGGGGGGTATCCACTTGACACCATCCCGTGGGTTGGTTGTAATGTCTAGGTCTGGAAGTTCCTCTCCCGGCTCCGCAAAATCCTCCTTTCCCTTAGAGACATGGTCTCATTTTTGAAGAAGAAAGTTTTCCAGTTTTCTTTCAAAGCTCTGATTATTTTATTACCACATAACCCGGGATCTTTCTTACGTCCTTTAAATACTCTCTTATTTCTCTCATTCCATATCCCCCATAAAAAATGGGGTAAGTTGAGCTTCCAGAGCCAAGTCAAAAGTTTTGCTCGGAAGGGGGAAGCCCATTGTATGCAGAAGTCAGACATGTTATTTGGACGGACCCAATCTATATGAAATTTGGACAGGATCATTTGGAAGATCGTACAAGAAAAATCACAAGTTAGAAATATATGACTTACGATTCTATTGCTTTCTCACACAAGATACATCGATTGATGAATTGGAAACCTCTCCTTTGCAGATTATCCGTTGTCGGGATCTTATTTTGAACTGCCAACCAAAAGAAGAAAGCTATTTTTGGGGTTAAATTATTTAACCAAATAACGAAGTCGGAGTCCAGCCATTGAATCCCGAGTGGATTAACTTATAGGCAGTTTTTCTGAATAGATCCCACTTGTAGTTTTGCCCCAAATCGCCTTGTCTCTTCCTCCCCAAGGAATGATCGGGAACACCCTTAAAGCATCATTGAGTTTGGTTAGGGCCACCTTCTCTTGCTCTGACAGATTATGAACCGTGATTTTCTTCCAAGAAGAAGTTTCCTGTGCTACAGCAATAAAATCCCCTACTTTTCCTCCCATTTCCTTCGAAAGTTTATGTTGGAGGACCTGAAGGTCTAAGTTATCTTTCAGAGGGGCCTCTTCCAACCACGGGTCTTTCCAAAAGTCCACTTGTCTTCCATTACCAATTCTCCATCCGATGCCTTTCCCGACTACCTCCCGACATTCGAGCAAACAATTCCAAAAATAGGATCCTCTAGGAAGATTATCGACTTTCGGAAGTCCCGATTATTTCGATATATTTTGCCTTAAGAAGTTTTACCCATCCCAATTGATCATTATTGATAAATCTCCATACTGTTTGCCAATCGAGCTTGATTCAATTCTTTCATTCTCTTTAACCCCGGGCCCCCCGATCCTTGCTTGCACACACCCGATTCCATGCTACCAACGAAATTCTCTTTCTCTCCTCTCGAACTCGACCACAAGAAGTTGCGTTGAATTAGCTCCAATGTAGCTCGGACCTTTGCGGGCATTCTAAATAGAGACATGCAATAAATTGGAATGCTCCGTAAAGTAGTTTGAACTAATAAGGCTTTTCTCCCGGAACCGAGAAGGCTGCCCTTCCACCTCTGCTAACTTTTTGGAGATCCTGTCAATGATCGAGTTCCACAAAGTAGCCTTCATTCTTCCTTCGAACATAGGCATACCTAGATAAGTTCTTGGTAGAAGCTCCTTTCCACAACGAGAAGAGGTTAGCTATTCTTTCCTCCCTCCCACCAGGCGTGTTAAAGAAATAGATGCTACTCTTCTTATAGTTTATGTACCTTCATCTGTCTCGTCTCATACTTGGTTAGAATTCTCTTCAGCTTCCTAGCTTGAGGCACCGAGGCTTTGGACACAATGATTGTATCATCCACAAACCGTTGGTGAGACACCGGCCTCGTTGTTGAGGTCTGGTTTAAAACCTTCCAATTGACCATCTCGCCACCGTTGCTGAAATGTTCCTACCCAATGCTTCCGCTAAAATAATAAACAAGTATGGAGATAAAGGATCTCCTTATCACAACCCCCTTTCACTCTTAAAGTAACTAGAGGGTGACCCATTCGCCATGATGGAAAATCTTGTGGTAGAGATACAACTAAAAATCAACTTAATCCACTGGGAATAGAAACCAAACTTACCCAAAATCTTGGTGAGGAACCGCCATGAGACCCGGTCGTAGGCTTTATTCATATCAAGCTTTAGTAACATACCCGCTTCCTTACTAGTCACCATTGAATGAATAACCTCATGAATTGTGATGATACCATCCAATATTTGTCGCCCTTTCACAAAGCCACCTTGGTTCATATCAATGATGAAAGGAAGGATAACCTTCGACCTATTGGCGATTGTTTTTGTGAGAATCTTCATCAGAGTGTTACATAAACTGATAGGGCGAAAACTGGAAAATTCCATTGCTCCCACTAGTTTAGGGATGAGAACTAAAAAAGTAGCATTAACTCCTTCTGGGATTTCCATGTCCTTTTGAGCCTCAATTATAGCTTCCACTACATCATTGCCTAGGATATCCCAAAACTTCGGAAGAAAGGCTGCAGGGAAGCCATCCGGTCCTCGGGGAGCTGTTACCATCCATGTCAAAAACGACCTTCTTGATTTCCTCCTTTGTGAAAGGACTAAGTAAGAATCCATTAAGATTATCAATTACGAGGGGTGGAATGGCTGCCAACAGAGAGTCCTCTTCTTCAATAGTCGGATTTACATCTTCTAGCAACGATTTAAAGTACTCAACCGCTTCCCTCCTTATGTCTTCCATATCTTTGGTGATAGACCCATCGGCCATCTTGATCTCCTTAATTTTGTTAGTACTCCTGTGGCGAAGAGTAGAGACATGGAAGAACTTTGTATTTCTCGTCACCCTCCTTTAACCAACGCGGTCTGGATTTCTGCCTCCAAAAGGTTTCTTCAAATCCTAGCATCGTGTGGTATTCCGCTAACGACTCCCTCTCCCGGTTTCTCGGATCCTCCGTCATGTCGCTCCGACTTCAACTTCTCCCTGTAGTTCATTGATCTTGTCTTTTAGTTCTGCCTTTTTAACAAAAATATTGCCAAAGGAAGTTTTGTTCCACTCTCTAATGTTAGCCTTCACATTCCTTAGTTTACATGCCACTTGGGTCTGTTTCGAACCATTATACTTTTTGTCCCACCATTGGGCAACCGGATCCTTGAGATCCCGATGTTGGAACCACATAAGTTCGAATCGAAAGGGTCCGATGTATCTTTTCTTAGAGTCCTCCCCTGTTTCCCACGGAATTGGGTTGTGATCAGACCCGATTCTTGGGAGTGCCGTTAATGAAGAGTCCCCAAACCTCTCCAAGCATTCTTGAGAAAGAAGAAACCTATCTAATCTTATCTGAATTTGGTTTTCCTTCAATCTTTTGTTAGACCATGTATAGGAGAATCTACGCAGGTCCACATCCATCAGCTCATGTTGCTCAACAAAATCTCTAAACTCGTAGATATCGGCAGTTATTCTTTGAGAGCCCCCCAATTTATCTACGGGATTAAGGTAGCAATTGAAATCCCCCGCCACAATCCAAGGGTAGTTGGGGACCGTCTCCCTCAATTCAGCCTAGGCGACTCCAAAGAACCCTTCTCGAGTCCCTCGTCTAACCGGAGCATATACATTCGTTAAGATCCACTCTTCCTGTGTGGTTTTATCCACACATAAGAGACAAATAAACCAACTAGACATCGGAATCACTCTACTATCAATCACATTTTTGTTCCACATAACCAGTAACCCTCCTGCTGTTCCAGGTGGCCTCTTGGCCTACTACTTGACTTCTCGCCAAGTCCTATTCTTAAAAGGAATAACTCTACTCTCCTCCATTTTAGTTTCTTGCAGTAAAATCATATCCGGTTTGTGTTCTTGTCTAAGAGCATACAAATCTCTTATTTTTGCAGGATTACTCCCACGAATATTCCATGAAAGGATCTTCATTTATGGGCTTTGGATCCTCGAGCCTTCGCCCCAAAGAGCAATACTGCTTGAGTGCCATCGACCACTCCTCGCTCTCGCTTCTTCTCGCCTTAAGGCAGCATTGCTAGGTTTCCCTCTTCCTACCGAACCATATCCCCATACATCCGCTCTAGGTTGAAGTTCCTTGGGATTCACTTGGCTTCTAGTAACCATCTTGGGTAGGTCAGTCTTGGTATTTGGGGTAACAATCTGGCTTTCCAGGTTAATTGGTCTTTTTGACAGTGGAGATGATTCCGTGCTCTTAGCTTCTTGATTAGTAGATTCTTTTTTCCCTGCTTTGGGGTTACACTGATCTTGGTGGTTCACCTCTTCCTCCCGAGTATCCTTGCCTCGTATTATTAGTTTCCTGCTCCTTCCTCTCGATTTTTCTCCTCTAAATCCTTCTCTTGAGTCTCCTCTACCTCGGATTCCACTTCTTGGCTGTCCATCCGATCTCCCTTCAAATGATTTAATGCATCAAAACTGTTCTCCATTGGGATGTTGATCTCCTTGGAATTTCTTCCCATAAATTCCTCTGCAGTACATGGGACCACTTCCACCGAGCCTCCATAGGACTCCCGTATCACCCAATCAAACTTACTTGCCCCAGGGCGTTGATCTATGGGGTTCTTTCCTTTGTGATTTGGCTCTAAGGCTTGCTGTATCATCTTAGGAGCAGGTTGAGCTTGAGGGTTCCCATCAAAGGGACCGGCTCCCCTGTGAGAGGGTTTTGGGGCATAGGAATTTTTGGGAGGAGGGTTAAAACGTTGCCTCTTGCTTACAATAGGGCGAACAAGGTCTCTGATATTCGGATTTCGAGCTCCACGTCCTTGAGGCCCAGGTTGGGTAGGAATGGAGATCTGCATGGGGAGGGATATTATTCGGGGTTTGAGGATCGGTATTTTGGAGTGGGGGTCGGTTCTTGGAAATGCAATGGATACCCCGGTGCCCTACCTTCCCACAAACACTACACTTAAAAGACATATTTTCATATTCAAATACCCGAGTATGAAGGCCAAACATAGACGACAAAATAATGGATTTAGGGAGCTCTTTACTCGGGTCCGCCAACACACACATGCGAGCGGACAGGAATCTTGTTTTGCTCAAGGTTGCAGGATCAATAGCTATTAGTTCTCCAATCTCGTAGCTATCCCAACCAATATTTGTTCGTTCCAGAAAAGCGGAGGTAATCCTGGCATCTTAACCCAAATAGGAGCCAAATCCAACACTCGAGTCTGGGGGTTGAAATCGGGGGACCAACGCTTCAGATACAAGCCCCTTTTCCCAAAAAACCAAGGACCTCCTTGGAGAGTCCTTTCCATGTCCTGTTCACATTGAAATGTCACCAAAAGAAAACTCTTGGGTAAAGCCTTAATCATCATACCGGCCCTTGGCTGCCATTTTTGGATGGCCCATCTCCTTATGACTTCCATGTCTGGCCTCACCCCCATAAATTTAGCCACCAAAGATGTTCTGCCCTCCATAGCCACATGCTGAGCTAAGGAATCTGGGACGTGCAACCTACCATTGACAGATTTTAGATTAAAACAAGAGTCGGATAATTTTTGCTTACCGCGAAGAGCATTAAGATATGAAGGTCTCCGGTTGCCAGGTTTCTCTTTGTCTCCTTCTTGGGTCTTCCTTTGATCCTGACGCATAGAGTCCTGGTCCCCCTCGGAGAAATCTTCAACCGCATCCGCCCAACGCCCTTGGACCGGTTCCAATAGAACTTCCTTGTCCACATCCTCCGCTCGGGGGCTCGCTATCTCGCCAGAGCCCCCACCTGCCGCGTCTGCTGATCTGCCCTCTGAAGTCCCACACCTAGGGTTTGATGCCCCTAGACCTCTCGCTCCTCCTCCTTGCTGCTCCATCCGTCACACCGCTTCTCCGTTTGCGTACTAAAAGATCCTGATGGAGTGATAAGCATTTTTATAACCTTAGAAAATCAGATTATTGTTGTGAAGCATATAATTATATTTTTGAAGAGCATTTTCTGAATTTGAAGGCTATATTTAAGTTTTGTAAAATTGCATATCATAGTTTACAAAACCAATTAAATATTTGTAAATTAAATAAGGTTGGAGAAATAAGGATTCTACATCAAATTAGAATTACAAAATATTGCAAATATTATTTTTAAAAATTTCTAAATTTCTAATTTTGGAGGTATAAGGATTTCTACATAAAAAATAGTATATGAAATTTAGAATTAAATATTTTATCCACAATTTTGGGAGATAAAAGGGATTCTATCTAGGACTACATTTGATAGTTCATTTGAAGATTTGTAAAGGATTGGAATTGCATTCTATTTCCAACATTAGGGAGTCACAAGGTAGTCTACTCATGACAACTACAAACAAACTTTTTCTATTTGAATTCCAATTGCTCAAAGGTCCTAACTATACCACATGGAAAAATAAAGTAATATCAATCTTAATAGTAGAAAAGCTTTGGAATATAGTTAAGGGAGCAAAGACCAAACCTACTAAAGAAAGAGATATACATAAATATGAGGAGGATGAAGCAAAAGCGCTTATGATCATAACTTTTGCAATTTCAGATGATATACAACCATATATCAGTTCAATAGGAACATCCACAGATGCATGAGATACCTCAACAAAAATATTTGAAGGGAAAGATAAAGCTACCATCTTAAATCTACAAACACAATTGCATTCTTTGAAATTCAAAAGTGGAGAAACTATTGAACTATTTCTAAGAAGAGTAGCAGACATAAAATGGAAGTTATTAACCCTAGAAGAAAAAGTAGAGGACAAATTTCTTGTTCAATTCATATTGAGGGCACTTCCAGAGAATTACAAGCATAGAGTAACATCCTTACAACTTCTAAGAAAACTTCTTTTGATGATCTAGTGAATATTTTACAGGAATACGAAGTGGAAAATTCAGTACAGGATGAAATGAGTAATAATGCATTAGTTTCAAAAGACAACTCACAAAGGAATGCTGCTTCATTTATAAGAAGCAAAGGAAAGTGGAATGACAGGTATTGTCAAGTTTGCAAGAGAGGAGGACATAGTACCAACTACTGCAGATTCAATCCAAGGAATCAATATTAGAGATACCAAACTAATTCAGGAGGTCAACCAAATAGGTTGTCTCAACCTCAAAAAAATCATAACCAATACAAATAATCACAACAACAATACCAATGCCAACCACAATACAGAGAAGAAAATAAAAAGAGGCATCTAGCTCAAGAGATACATGAGATACAAGAACCAGAAGATGATACATAATTACATGAAGCTAAAGCTCTTTTAGCAAATGTAGTATTTTATGAAAATACTAATCAGTTGATTGATCAAGATACATACATCAAGCAAATTGAATAAAATGACAAATAAGAGTACAAGTTTGAGAAAGAAGAAGATCCATATTGAATACCAAAGTTCTCAAGAACCAAATAATGTAATACAGGGAGGTGTTGGAATATATTATATTATTTAGTACATGATAATGTACCACCATGGGTACATCTATAGATTAGGAAAGAGTGTCTTAGATTAGGATGAAAGTATTTACTTTATCCAATGTAATAAATGTACAAGTGTGCAATGATATTTTGGCAATGTAAATGTGCATAGTTGTCCTTATGTACATGTGTCATTAGAATAGGAATATGAAGAGTCATAGGAAGAGTGTAGGCCAAGAAACACCATATGAAGAGTCACATTCCATCCTATATATGGATGTGCAATTGTAATAGAATAGGATCACAAAGGGAAGATCAGGAGATGAGACATCACCCATGGAGCAATGGAAGGTGATGTAATATGATGTATTTGAGGTCTTTAATTCAATACAAATTTATTATATTTTTCAACAATTAACATTAAAAATATTGGATTTAATTCGTATTCTGAATATAAGCTTATTTGCTTAGCATTATTATTTCCTTCATATTTAGTTGAGTATTATTGATTTAGTGGCCATATTATTGAGTGGTTATTCATCAAAAGGTAACACACACATGGTATTGCATTTAATATTCTAATATTTTTATAAGGCGTATTGAAAATAATGGACCATTTGATTCTAGCTCAAAGTCCATTTATCACTTCAAAGAGTCCCAACTTGCTTTGGTATGAATATAATGGTGAATGATATTCACTTAATTTAAAAAAAAATCAAAATTCTATAGGAACAACACTTCTCTCTTATGATGTCCAAGATGTAGAAGCTATCACTTCACTCTATGCTAGACATATTGGCATTCAATATTGTCCTTCAATCTAACCCCATATTTGAAACCTAAATGAGAAAATTTTATAAAAATCATTACATATTAAACTTAGACTCAACTAAACTTAAGCATCAACCACACAGATGTTGTCATCAAGATATTCATAGACCTAGTACATGGTTTAGGTTACAAAAATATAGTCATCTTCATAATTTTTATTAAGAAGCATGAGGCCACAAACAACAAAAGGGTTATGCTCAAGGATAAACATAATTGATATGTATTTTCAGTGCTTTAATTTATTGCAGGTGGTATTAAATGATGGTAGCTTACCTCCTACTTGAAGCTTATTGCTACTGGTAGAGGATTGACAAATCTTGATCTTCATAATTACAAACCCTTTTACTACATATCAATTTTCTCTTGTGAATCAATTCCTTTAACTGGTGCAATCCTTCCAAGAGAAAAAATATTTTTCAAATGCATCTCCTCCCATGTGCACTTACTAAGTGTACTACTTTATACCTTTACTAATTTTCTTAATTCTTCTCTATCTCTCACTTTCACCCTCTTTCTTCCATGCCAACACCTCGTGTTCTCTCTATCTTCCTTTATAGTTATACTCTCCTCTCTATGTTTTCCTCCATTTGCTTTGTTCCATTACCACTATCCATGTTTTTATATGACCATAGCTTTGTCTCTCAACACCTCATTCACTCTCTCTTCTTTCTAGGTTCAACCTAACTTGTTCAACTAAAGTGGTTAGGCTTAGTCATAAAATGCCACCCCTGCCATAAATTTTACTTCATGTTATAATGTCGTTGCGTAACCAAAAGGGTAAATACTTTAAATTACTATTTTTTCCAAAATTAATAATTAAGAGGGTATTATTTAAATTTATTTCTATCATTCCATCGAGTACCAAGCCGAATATTAGTAAGTTAAGCAATTAGTTATTCCACCTTGGTCCCTTTAATATTAATATGGTAATTTCATTGAATACCATTATAAGCATATTGTATAATTTGCTTTTTGTCAAGGTGGTAAGGGTTTATTTAGAACAATATTACCTTAATTAAAATTCTCTAATATTATCTTAATTCCTTATCCTTACCATAGTTTTGACTCACACATCTCAACTAGACCAACAACACAATCAACCAAACAACTCACACGCAAAGACAACAATTATCTTCGTTCACAAGGCCTCATGATATTTTAGATTGGTTTGACTCATTCTCTATTGCGTTTCCATTTGCAAACCCCTCAACAATTAAATTCGAACATAGATTAACATATAATGTTTCAATAATATCATTTAAATAAAGTAAATCATGGTTCTACAAAACATCAGAATTTGATTATTTTATAACTCCAATAGTCGATAACAATATCTTACATAAAAAAATTGAACATTTTTTAACCTTTAAGTTTTTCTTCATACAATATGTATGCCATTTCAAACATTCAACTAGTGAAATAAACACACAAAAATCATCAACATCAATAAGCATCTGCGAGAACACACAAAAACCTTAGCAGATCCGCAAGGGCTAAAATCCTCGCGTTGGTTCTCACCTCAAAGGTTTGGTGTATATGGTATATGTTGGGGGTTCACCAAGAGTGTTTTTAAGGATTCACTCTAAATCCTATGTTTGATGTGTTTAATATGAAAACACCTAAGTGTGTTTTGTCTAAAGAGCTATGATATTAAAATTATGAAAAACTTTAATTAAAATGCATCAAATAAGATATGCATCATATAAATTCTATCCTAGAATGATTCTTTTCTTTGAATGAATATTATCCCTAAGTTTGGAAGAAGGTAAACTTTTCCTTTAAGTCAAGGGTTTAAGGGAATGCAACATACAAACTAGCCTAAATACAAATCTACATGCAATTTCAAGTTTTAATGCCTAAGATAGAGGAGATAAAGAAATTAAAATAAAACTAAGGCTAAGGTTCCTTAACTCCTTCCTTTTCATTAAGTGTTTCTTTCAAGACAAAGCAATACCTAGCTTAAAGGTTCTTATAATTTTTCCTTTAAAGTGTCTTAGAACAAAACATAAAATATGCAAAAGAGTAAAAATAAACAATGAAAAGAGAGACAATAAAATTAAAGCAAAGAGAATTACCTAATCCGGTGTCTGAAGCAAAATCGTACTCTGTGTCTACAACCCATGATTTCATGATATCGTGCCTCTCGAGATCAGGTCTCAATTTTGTAATGCTTGTAAAATAGAAATGAAACTTGACAAAATAATTAGTTTTTTGGAGGCCTGCTATAGCCAGGGGATAGTAGGACTATCTATTTGAGCATTCAAATCCTCGAGGTCCCTTAGATGACCAAAAATGACTATGAAAAAGTGACCAAAATACATGGAAAATAAAATTGCGACCTATAATTTGTAGGGTGTGATTTTGTACAATGGGTGAAAATATGTGAATCCAAATGCAAAAACTTGAGGGTTATGGTATGCTATAGGTCTAGGGCACCTTCCAAAGGGATAATATGGTTCAAAATGTGATTTTAAATGCATTAAAAGTGGGAGAGAACTGTGAACAAATTTTGTGTAGGTAAGTGGTGTGATAATATGTGTTTGTGCAATATAAAATAACAAGATAAATGTAAATAAACAAGGTTAGTGGTGAAATGAAGAGACTAGAAAAAGTTAACTACGAAATAAAAATGCAATTTAAGCATAACAAGGAGGTAGAAAATAAATGATTAAAATATATGAAGAGAGAGGGGAGGTGTGAAAGAGCACAACCCTTGAAGATGAGTTGCCTTCCTCTTCGTTGAAGTTTGATGATGGCCTCATCCCTATGCTTGAATGCTTGAAGATTAGTGATGATGCCCCCTTAAGAATTTTGCTTGAAAGCTTCAATTCTTGATAAGTTCTTGAGAGAAACTTGCTTGAGAAAATACAATAGGTTAAAGAAAAACCAATAGAGTTTTGATGCTTGAAAATGTATGAGTAAGAGGTTATCCCAAGGGTCCTATTTATAGATTTTTCATGGCCTTGGGAGAGAGGGAAAATATTTTGAATTTGAAATTGAGAGGGAAATGCATAGATCTTGGTGAGATTGCTTGGGAATTTGCAAGATTGCATGGGGATTTGATGTTGGATTTTGAATCCTTGGTCTTGGTGAAGTAGATATTGTAAGCAACTACAGGCCTATTGTCCCATTAATGACATAAGGCTCAAGGAAAACAAAAAAATTTGAGAAGTTGAAAATCTGACTTGATAAGACGAAATCACAAGTTTTATTATGATATTATAATTTTGTTTATTTGATAATTGAGGTTGGCTAGGCAAGAGGAATGAAATTTGAAATTTTATGAATTGTGCCTTGCTTGATCAAGGCACGATTTCATGGTAGTTCAACCCAGGCTCAATTTTTTACAGTTTGAGGCATCAAATATTGTGTCCAAATATAGGCATATATATACTCGTTGAAAAGCTCTTTTCAATCCTAATCTAATGGTGGTGGTTTTATGAAATTTTGAGAAAAATTGATAGGGGAAAAGGTGCGCCAAAGATAACCTTACTTTTTGAAGCAATAAATGCTCAAAATTAGGTCTAAGAAAGGCAAATATGACTTGGTTGATTAAAGGGATGATGTGTGAGGGTTAAATGGTGGAATCGATGGGTCAATTTTGGATGTCTCTAGCAATTTTATCAAGGGGTCAATAAGACGAGCATTATAGACAAGCTTATCTAATTAAAGCTAACAAAAGCACCTACATATATGTGTGTGCACATGTATATATGACAAGCCTTTTGGATGAGTGGTCAAAGGACCCAACTCACACTTGTGAGGTTGTAAATTTGACTTCTTTTGGGTGATCATGCATATAAACATTAAGTTTCATGCCTGATTAGACATTCACTCATCATTATGAATCAAACCCATAATTTATTATCAATCAAAGCTTTGTTTTATCCTGATTATTGAATTTTTTTTTTTAATCTGAGCAAACCAACATTTGTTTTACACCAAAGGTAGCATCTACAAAGGTGATTAGAGTTCCACCTAAATTTCCATAACTCCACAACATAGTTGAGTAGGTATTTATCCTTCCTTGCACCCAAATAATCAAACTTACCTAAACATGACTCTTATCCTAGACCTTGCATGAACTTCAAAAAATGCTTCTAGAGTTTTATATATCAATTTTTACATGAAAGGATAAGTTGATTTAGAATTTATCGAAGGATGGTGGATACTCGGTCAAGTTGAGACATGAGGATTTAGAGCAATAAAAATTTCCTCTCCAAAATATTTTCTTAGGAAGAATGTTTGGTCATTAGAAACTCTTCCTAAGGCCTTAACATTCCTTTGGTTAGCAATTCAAAGTAATATTCTTACAAGAGAGTCTACAAAGAAGATATTATGAACCTTTTAGATATGCCTTGTATGAGAAGGATTTAGAAACATCAGACCATTTACTTCTCATTGTCCCTTTTCTCACACCATTTGGGATTACTTTTTAAAAAATATGAAATTAGATTGGGTAGCTCCATCAACATTGAAAGAGTTGATGAAAAATTAGATTAAATATTTCAAAGCTAAAGCATTATGTATTCGTGGAGGATTGGCCCTACCATTATTTGTTGGAATTTATGGCTTGAAAGAAATAATAGAATTTTTAAAAATAAATCTCAAAATCATGCCCAAGTTTGAAACCGTATTATTGTCTCTCTTGTAGAATATCTACAAATATGGTGCTCATCATGGAAAGTCTCAAGTGTAGAAAAAGAGGTGCTAAAATCTAGCTATAATATTTAAGCATACATGGAAGAGTCATCTACAATAATGGAATTAAAACAAATGATTTACTTTGATTTAGGGTAAAATGAAAATTTCCAAAAACTGGGTTTATCAAAATTAATTTTGATGGTGCTTCTAAATGAAATATGGGAAAATTTGGTGGAGGTGGTGTTTTCAAAAATAGTGAAGGCAAAATTCTCCTCACTTACTCAAAGATATATGAAACTTCAACTAACAACTATGTAGAGTCCAAGATACTTTTGATGTCAATAGTGCCACAATTGAAGTCGACCAACACATGTAGACACAACATAGGCAAAAAATAAATACTTTTTATAAATTATAGCTTTGAAATTACAAGCATTCACAATTATAGCTTTAAAATTATTGCTTTGAGATTACAAACCAATCAATGTTAACGACAACCCCCAGGCTGCCACATGGTGGTAGGGAGCTGACAACCCCGCTCCCCCTAACTATTGATCGATAGACAAATGTACACACAATCTTGTAAGAAATATTCAGAGATTTGCACCACTTGATGTTAGCAGCACCACAACAGAAGCCGAACAACACATGTAGACGCGATGCAAATAATAAATAAATACTCTTATTAAAATAATAGCCTTGAAATTACAAACATTTGAAGATGCTATTATAGATTCAAGGGGTAGATATGTCAATGTCGCTCTGTGTTTGAACACCACAAGACTCAAAAATCACACAAGAGATAAAATAACAAACTCCAAGCCACCAAGTGGTAGTACAAAGCTCACAACCCACCCCCCTAACTATTGATTGAATCGAGCATTTATAGGCTCTGATAAATTTAACCATTACAATATGACCATTACAATATGGTCATTAAAATATAACCGCTACAACATGACCATTACAATATGGTCGTTACAATATAATTGTTGTAGAGAGAAGACTGTTGCAACGAAATGGTTACAAAGAAAACTAACCAAAATAAAATGACTGTTAGAAATTTAAGAGGAAGAGGGTTAGAATGCAATGCTCCTACATCAACTTCTTACAGGGATTACAATTGCAATATAAAATTATGGAAATATATTTCTATTGAGGAGGATTCACAAATTACCATCAATGCTATTAACAAAAATGGATGTGGAGATGCAGCTACAATCTTCGCGAAAGGGGTGTAAACCCTAAGTGTAGTCAAGCGATAGAATAAAGTGATAAATCTGGCTACAATCTTCATGAAAGGGATGCAATCCCTAGGTGTAGTCAAGCATTGAAGGAATAGGGTTGTTCACAAACGATCTCCTAAATCTATGAGAAATCCTCTTGGGTCAAAAGAAATATCTCTTAGGGATCTTTGGATTCACGGATGGATGAACCTTTGCCCTCTATCATGATCTTAGAGGATGAATTTGGGTTGGATCTAATTCATCATGAAACCAGAAACAATTATCTGCAAACTCAAGGGCAAAAGACTAGGCCTAGAGGAGCTCAAAGGATACATTAAATATTGGTGGACCCATACAAAATTCCAAGTAACTTTCCTACCCAAAAATTTATTTTTTGTTTTTTTTCTAATCTAGTAGATAGAGATAACGTAATGAATTATAGATATAATTGGTTTTTCGAACAAAGGGGTGTCTATATAAGACCTTGGACTCCTAGTTTCAATCCATTTACAGAAGAAGTTAATGGCTTTCCAGTCTGGGTGAATCTTTATGCTCTCCCTGTGGAGTTCTGGGGAGAGAAGATATTCACCAAAATTGGTAATGCCATTGGTGCATTCCAGTATATGGATACCCAAACAAAGGAAAATTTATCTAGTAAAATTAATACGAGTAAAGCAAGCTTGGCTGTTTGGATGAATGTTTCAATTTTTGGGTCTCAATCCATTACTATATCCTCAAGCAAAGGGGAATGGATCCAAAATATTGAATATGAAAACTTCTACCTAAGATGTTATGGTTGTTAGTAATATGGCCACCTAAAGAAGAGATGCTTGGTCATCTGATCATGCTATGATTCCTCCTTGGTGGAGGAGAAGGCCCTACATACAAATGATTCAAAACCTTCAAATTTTCAAGTTCAAAAGAAAGAAGCTCATCCTCTAGATGCACCAATTGTCCAATAGGAATCATGCAAATAACATAAGACTCAACCCCAAAAGGAGAATTTGAATTAGATCATTGATAAAAGCCAAATGGTTACTAAAGACCATCCAAATGGTTCCATGGAAAATATTAGCACCTCAAATGGTATTCTTGAAGCTAATTATGAAACAATCAATGACGATCAGTTTTTTGAAAATGAAGATCCTACAAAATGAAGAGATATACCCAGACTTATTCCAGAATAATAATGCAAAAATAAATAACTTAGAAGAAAATAATAACTCACACAATACATGCACATAGAACACAAGAGATTAATCCTGGTTCACTCGATATGGGCTATGTCCAGCAAACAAGAGCCACACCTCCTATTATATTATTATTCACCTTGCCCGTAATGGGACATTACAATCAATATAAAGAAAACTCTTACAACCCTAAACCACAACGTGGTATTAGAATACCGTGGGCACAATACCATGGGCTAAAACCACCCATACCCACTAATCACGGGAATCCCACCAATGCCTCCGCAAATAGCTTCGATAATATATCCAAAAAAGGGGGTCCGATGCTGAAGCAGGGGCCTACCATACAATACTTCCTCTGCAAAGGATGAGACACATCCAACAAAAAATATGTTACAACTAGATATTACCTCAGGAGCTTGAAGTGCAAAAATGCATTCTCAAATCTTGCCACTCTAAAGGAGGAAGAACCTCTGCTACAAAAGAAAAATAATTGAACTAATTTCCTCTTTTATGGATGACTGTTATGTTTGTTTTCCTTCTATCTATTGGAGTTATGTGTCATGTAAGGGTTGTTCTTTTTGTCTTGTTGTTAGTTCCTTTAAAAAAAGCTGATTATGGAAACTTAGGAGTTTGAGGAAGATGGAGAATATCTTTGATAGAAAGACAAATATGGGTATGCTTTAATTAACTTGTTAGAAATGTAATGAGAGCAATGTAATGTTTTTTTTTGTAATGGGAGTGGCCCCCAATAAAAGCCACACATAAATTATTAAAAAAATGGATGTGGAGACTAGATAAAAAATAATATTGTTGTTGATATTCATCACCTATTACTAGAGGCAATCTCTTGGAAGTGTGAGCATATTTATAGAGAAGGAAATTGGGTAGCAGATAATTTAGCCAATTGTGGTGTTGATCTTCATCTTGGTGAAATTCAAATTTTAGAAGGCAACTGACCAAGTGAGATTTTATCTCTTAATCAAAATGATGTCAAGGCCTCTTAGAAGTGTGAGCATATTAATAGAGAAGAAAATCGGGTAGCAAATAATTTAGCCAATTGTAGTGTTGATCTTCATATTGGTAAAATTTGAAGTTTAGAAGGCAACTGGCTAAGTGAGATTTTATCTCTTAATCAAAATGATGTGAAGGAGCTGATTGTGGAAACATAACACTTCGAGGAAGTTGAAACATATATTTAATATAAAAATAAATGAAAAAAAGTGATAAAAATGCATTTTGATGGGAGCAGCCCCCAATAGAAGCCACACATAACTTATTGAGAAAATAATGTTATAGCTTCACATGTCTTCTTAGAGATTGCTTGCATTGGACTCTATTTTCTAAGCAATAAAATCATTCTATTATTTTGCTTATAATGTGTTCTGATTTGTTATAATCTTTTATTTTTGAATCGCCTCTTTATTGATCTTCCTTAATCTAAAATTATGAGTTTTGGATTAAAATTTGAATTTATAGCTCTAATACCAAAACTTAAAACAAACATTGTACACGAACTTTTATTTAAAAAATTAGTCAAATGCTATATATATATATATATATTTGAATTTTATCTTTGATTCCTTATATTAAACTTATTTGGAAAAAGCATACTCTTTACTTCAAAGACTTCTTAAACTTTAAGATTCTAGGAGCACATGTCCATAAATGGACAACAATAATGGAAGAGATAAATTTTAATATACCTAAATGAGTATCTTCTTTTTACTAAGGAATATTTGTTTAGTCATAGAGAGTCTAAACCAACCCTATCAACTCATCCAATCCCTAATATGGAAGCAAAGAGCCTTATAGATGGAATCAAGTCATCAAATGAAATTATGATGTTGGGTACAAGAGAAACAAAAAGAAGACAAAATATAAAGTGGAAACCATTAGATGTGGAATTGGTCAAATTGAATTTTGATGGACCCTCTAAAGGAAATCCAAAACTAGCAAGAGAAGGAACAATTAGAAATAATAGAGGAGAGATTTTGTCTCATTACTCTTTCAATAGTGGATATAATGAAGTTGAAGCTTGGGCAGCTTTGGAAGGGTTAAAAATATGCAAGCAAATGAAATGGAACAAGAGTATGGATGGAAGGTGATTCACTCATAGTAATAAATACAACTTTGAGGAAAACAAAGGCTCCATGAAACATACAAGAGATAATCGTGGAAATTCAAGACCTTGCTATAGAGTTTGAAGAAATCAGGTTTAGACATATGTTAAGGGAAGGAAACATATGTGCAAATAGGCTAGCCAATAGAGGGGTTTTGATTGAGGATCGTGAAGTTAAATTCTCCTTTCCATAGTTAGAGGAAGTAGTAAGTTTAGCTGAAGCTGACAAGAAAATGTTGACTACCTAATTCAAATAATGATTAAGATTTACTTTAATATTTTTCATTGGTAATATTTGCTTTATTTATAACATTAATGTGCTTTCATATAAACTATTTATTATAATTTTTTTGGTTACACTTGTGCTTCAGGAAGGAAACTAGTAATCCAGTTCTGGTAAAGAGAACTATGATAGTGCGATGTTTTGGAAATATTACTCTACTAAGATGCAATGCATAGATAGTAGAGGTGAAGTTTTGGTATTGTGAAGGTTGTTGTAGGAAAATGTCAAAAAGGATGCTGAATTCTAGAATATTTGTATTCAAACAGAAAATTTAAAAAGATCCAAAAACATGAAAATCAAGAATTCAAACATTTTATATAAAATGATATAGGCTTCTAACTATAGCAATTCAATTGAGATGAGAATTGAATTTGTTTGTAAACTCAAACTCTAAAGAAGAGAGTTGTGATTTGTCAAGGGTGGAGAACCCAAATACAATCCCTTGTTTTCCAGCCAAAAAAATATATTTTTAACTAAAAATAAAAGTTTTAAAGGTTACAAAAATAGAATCTTGATTAGGGATAATTTTAGACTAAAGAGTCTTGGTTTCTATTATTTATTGTCTATGAATCTATGACAGCAATTCATGAAATTAACATGTCTTATCTGAAACCCTCCTCCATATGTGTGAATGCAAATGCTGGAATAATGAGGACCAAACTTGCATTGGACATGTGATTTTATTCCCTAAGTTGATTTTTTACGTCAAAAGATTGAATGACAAGGTAAACAGTACATAATTTGTCTTTTCAATGAAATTAAAATTCTAAGACTATACAATACTAAAAAGTGTCTTTATTTGGAAGACAAATAAAAAAAATGAAAAACACAATGGAGATAGATGGCACATAAATATACTAAACACCCTAGGCAATCAAACCAGATGCTAAAATTCCTAAATCCCTCGAATATCAAGTAGGTGGTGAAAGAAGCCAAGATCCTCTTGAGATGATACATTTTTGTAAATTTTTGTGGACAGCTAACTTAAGTGGCTCCCAGATTCAGCCATTTCAGACATGAACAAAGCCCCCAGCACCATTGAGATGGGTAGTCCTTAACATATACCTCTCTGCTTAGACCTATTATATAGAATGTAAATGACCTGCTACAGTGGGTCATGATTATTCGTGTGACAGGTACAACCGTGATTTGGTGTCTTTCACATATCACTCTTGCAGTTGGTGGAACAGGAGCCCTATCAGCAAATATGTCAGATGAAAATTTGTTGAGGGCGAATGAATATGAAAAATTGACCGGTTTGCACTGGTATGCCTGAATGTTGCATAACTGTACACCTTTGGCTCTGTGGAACACATCATCCGGCACAGATGCTGCACTGCTCGCAGCACTGACTTTTCTGGTTAGAGGTGTCCTCCTGCACGCACATAATTCATATGAGTTACATAAAACACCATCACAAAGGAAAATGTTTCCAAAATGCTTACCATTTTACTATGGCAATCTTTCGTTTGAGAAGAGAACCCTCTTTCCCACATTTCTCACACTTGATTAGTCCACGGGATTGACAAGTTGAACATGGAAGCCTTCCCTCACCTTTACAGTTCCCACAACTGAGAAAAAGGACAATGATTAGCTGAAACCTGGAATACAAGGTCAACATATTCAGACAATAAATGCCATCAAAACCCATACAATGAGTATAAGCGAATTTGATAAATGGGATTCCTGCATACCTTGCCAAAAAACTTACATTGTGTCTGATCCATCAGCATGAGCAATCAATCTTCTTCCGTGGCAAGCAGTGCATACTATCGTTATCTCGGCTTTGTAGAATCCAGGCTCCCTACTGCTGTTGCATGTTGGACAAGCTACATTACCACGTCCAATGCAAACTGCTAAATTTTGGAAATTATTTAGAGAGTAATATTACCTTAATATCAAATGCCATATTCAGGATTTCTAGACCTATGTAAAACATGTTGCATATGCAATTTTTGAAAACCCACCTGAACACTTTTCCATAGCTTCAGAATGTGGCACTTTCACCCTAGCCTCCTTTTGTGATGCAAACAGAGGAGGAAATTCTGATCTCACCCAAGGTCCAGGCTCTGGACCAGAGTCAGTGCCATCTATTTGTCCACCAGCATATGGTTCAACTTCTTCAATGACATCCCTTTCTTCAATAAAAGTTTCCAGAGTACCAACATATGCATTGCAATCTTCCACTGCATGTATACGCCAAGTACGAGCAGGCCGACTTGCCCAACAACTGTGATGACCAACATGATCTATAAGTAATTGTCTGATTTCTATCTCATCCAGCCTCTGCATACTGAAAAAGCAAAGCACAGTCCATAGACTCTATAAATGTTATAAAATAAAAACAATCCTCGGCTAGTTATTCAGAAACAATAAATATTATTTTAAACCTGGCCTACTGGAGGACATGCATGGCCATAGAGAATAAGAGTGCTCCTTTTTACTATATTTTATCAATTTGACATTAAAAAAGCCCATGTAAACCCTTCTCTGCCCCCACATACTGGTATTATAACAGCATTTTTGGCTATTATGCATACATCACTTGCAAGATGTGAATTTAGAACTCCTCCTTGACACATTTAATTGGTTAGCTTATGTCATTTGAAAGGAATTCTATGTATGTTTGCAGAAATAAATTTACTGCATATAACGGTGGATTAAAATACTAGTTCTATTTAGTTTGTCATTACAATGTTAAAGTCTGATTTTAACATTTAAAGACATGAAATAAAACATCAATACTCAGACATCAGATTGCCAATTGGTTCGAGAGCAAGATTCAGGATGTCATATGTATTCCAAATACATGTTCCTATTGAAGATCAGGTTACAAACAAATATATAACAGCAGTGGAATGCATGCCATTGAAGTTGAGATAGGCAAACATAATGAGACCTTACCAGCCAGGTGTCTTGAGATCATTCTCTGCAAAAGATTGTTGCATACCACTTGAACCTGAAAAACAAAAAAAGCGATTTTGAATCTTTTGTTACTACTCATTGTCAACTGATGGCACAAGTTTTGATTCATAACATGCATCTAATGAAGATGAAAAGAAGCTACACACAGTGTTATGCAGCATTATAATATTTTCTAATCATATATGAAGACACAAAATATGTATGCAATAAAGTCAAAAGACAGCATCAGTATTTTAAAGTTCAAGTTCAGAGCAGAGGACTTTAGGATTCTAGCCTTAGGAATCTGCAAACAAATTATGTAGCCAAAAGAATCAGACATTTTCTGGCATCTCGAACCTAGTGATTTTTAAAATTCGTATATACACAGTTAAAAATCTGGTCGAATGTATTCATATCCATAGTTACGTTATTCTTTCCTCTCTTGCATCTTGAGGGAATGTTGCTTCTAGTTGCTCTAGAATCTAGATGCACTCGCCTAAACTATCAAGAAACTAAATATAGATATAGATTTGTTCATTGGTAATGTTATAACCAGAAGAATCTAAGAATTAGGATGCAGTTCAAACAATCAATAATTATTTGTTCAAAATCTGTATCTTTTATGATTGTTATCCAGTTACACAAAGTTCAGACAACTACATGAATGGAAGTATTGTTGGTTAGCACTTAAATCTTCCATTTACTTATATAGACAAGTTTTCAAATGCAATTATACGTAGATGTTTCCAACAACTTTTATATTAACTCTTTGATATTACTTTCAGCGTATGTTTTGCCCACGCTGACTATTTCCTCAGAACCGTTGGATAAAATAAACTCATTGCTCTCAATGTCAAGACTCTTCCTTTGTCAGGTCAAGAATTGATCTACATCTACAAATTTCTTTTCGACATTCATATTTTAATATTAAATTTTTTTAATTAATTATTTGAGATGATTTTATTTATATTATATTAATAAATTAAATAATAATATTTTAATAATATTTTTATAATCAAAACTTATATATAGACTGTCAAGATTTTAACCCTGATTTCTACCTGAAAGGTGGAAATATTAACAAGTTAACCTCGTACCATTTAATTGCAATCTAGATTTTTTTTTTTTTTTTTAATTTGAGTAGTATTTACAACGAATTTTGAAAGGAACTCAAAAATTTATTACAATCAGGGTTAAATCGCCGAACGCAGAACCAACATTTTCAAAAAAGTGCTACCACCCACTCCAAAAACCCTCAACGACCTAGAGGGAAGATCACTAAAACAAGGAATTTAGTGAATCAATAGGAAAAGAAAACAAACAGTAAACAGATAAACCACCTCTAAGAAACCGGTTTCCTTCAGATAGGGGGAAATCCCAACAACTTGTTGTTGAAACAGATTCAAAATTCCCACTTGACCACTGACACAAAAACGTTTTTTACCAGCAAGCCGAAACCAGCCTTCACGCCATCGCCCTGGAAAGAGGATCCCGCTTCTGTCAGTTTTTGTCATCTTCCTTTTTCTTCGCAACATAACGGGTCAGCATCTTGGAGGTCTCCTCCAGGTATTTGATCGAGGTGCAAATGGTGGACGCCACTAGCTCCAACAACATTTGGGAGCTCTAATCCTCCCTGTCACTCCTCCCTGTCACTCGCGAAGTCAGAAATGATGTGGGTGGAGGACGAAGACAGCTCCACCTTAGGTTTTTTAAGCTTGGTCGAAGATCTGCCTGCCTAAGGAGTATTAGATACCGGCTACTCGTTTCTTCGGTCGCGCGCTTCTGAGAGGGGAACCCTTGGTCCGCCCCCACGCTTCTGAGAGGGGAACCCTTGGTCCGCCCCCAACTGGACCAGGGCCGCCAGGGGACTCTCCAGGGTTATTGGGCGACGGGAGAGCCAGCCTCATCAGGGGGACTGGCAGAAACCGATTTGATGTTGTGAACTGGAGGCCTGTTGGCCAATGCATGTCTAAAGATAATAGCTAAAAGGCCTTGGTGCAGCGACTTCCCACTTGACTTTTGGCACTTCTCAATGGTTAGGGAGAGGGAATATAATAGGTAGTCGGGAACACAAACTGGCTTACCGTGCCGGAGATGGGAGGTGGTTGACGAAAGCTAGGTGAAAGCTTTGCAACGGCTTCTTTGGGTCATCACATGTAACAAACTGCATTATGGGAACTACGACAATGTTCCATGGGGCTAGGAGGGACGACACATGCAAGGTGGACTTGTCCCAACCCAAACACTTCCCTTTGTCAGGGAATTGATCTGTCTCCTCTTCTCAATTATGCTTATCACGCCTGATAAAGCGTCCAAACAGTTGGAAGCCAGTGATCTCTGCAAGCATATCAATTGTCACCTTGAAGTGGACCCCTTGAACTGCGACCTCGCCTTGGTTCCCTGAGGAAACAAAATATTTGGTAATATGATCTTCGGCTCTGGAGAATTTCATCAAGAAAAGGGTAAACCCCTTGGCATCCATAAAGACCTTAGGTCAAGATTTAGCTGGGCGGGCTCAACAATGGCCATGAGGGGGATAGGGGTGGAAACAGGGAGACGGGAGGCAGAGGGGGTCGACGGGGGAGACCAGCAAAGCAAGGAAACCAGACCAAGCGGAGGAGGCTGCCAGCAGTGGGAGCGGATTGGACGAAACAACGGTGGGAGACACGGAATGCCCCTCGAAGGAGATTGGATGAGCGCGAATAATCATTCCCAACCGTGGCCATATCAACCTCGACCGGCGTAAGATACGGAAGATCGGAAGTCACATGAAGCGAAGGAAGCTTCCAGAAACAAATCTGCGAGGGGAAGGGGAGATTGATGGGAAAAGCAAACGACAGCTTAGGGAGTAGGCAAGGGCCGGGGAAAAACGCCATGATTAGCGAGACAGGGTGGAATCGCCTTCCCAAGAAGAGTGCCTGACACTAATAACTTGGAACACAACGGCTTGGGTGCTGATTGTTTTGAATTTTGGAAGGCGTCTTAATTCAACCGAGTAGGGAGTGTGCCAGTTTCCCCACGTTTTGCCACCAAAATAAACGTGAACCTGATAATATAGTTTGATCCACACGTGGCATTTAAATGCAAACTTGGGCAAAGGTCTAGCAAGCCTGCCCATGGTGAGAAAAGTCCCTGCACATAGCATTGTTTCAAGCTTCAATTCCTTGGGACTTACCATCTTAAATTTTACTTCTTTCCCGATTTTCTGCATCAGATATTTCTTTGAGGCAAGACTTTTTTCGGCATAAGTTTTTTTTTATTTTTCATTTTGCATTTTAAACACATTCCCACGCAAAATTGAAATTTCGACAGTTGTAATTGACAATAATAACATGTTCGAAACACAGTGTGCACGTGAGTTTTGCTATAAGTTTAGACCCGAAAGCTCGTCAAGCAAAAATTTCTAAAAACAGTAAAAATAATCTGGGAACCGGCGATCAGAACTTCACAACTACAGGTTAAAACTGAAACATAAATATGGAGGAAAATGCAACTCTATGAAACCGAACTCATAACCTAATAAAGCAGAAAACTTATTAATTATATAAAAATATACATATGAAATAGTATATTTTGAACTAAGCGTAATTAATTTAGGCATAACTTCAAAATTACCTTCGGTGGAAGACTCTGGAGAAGTGAGAACGGCACCATGGGTCCAAGAGGGAAAAGGATTGGAGGCGGCCGCGGATCGAATCTCCTGCCCGGTCACAACGTTATCGATCTCCACGCTTGCTGGCTGCTGCGTCGCATTACACACATACTGATCCTGCGCCCACTCCGCCAGCTGTCCTTCTGCTCATTATTGTTAGCACCAACGTCCCCGCACGTGATTCGAACCCGTAACCTCAGTGTATGTATTTTGTCTAAAACTCCAGGAAATTGAACCAAAAAAAAAAAAAAAAAAAGGAGTTTGAAAAATTACGCGAAAAAGGGTAAGGCTTGAGCATGATCGGACCCTTCCGGAGACCTCACTGCAACAGCTTCCTCCAATGCTCTTCTTCCCGCTGCTCCTCTCCTCTGCTTCCCTTAATTCTCATAGATTATATTATTTTAAAATACGAACAATGATGATTTTTAAATTATAAATATATTTGTATAGATATATTTTTTATATATGAATTTATCAGTTGGAACGGTTGGAGGTTACTCTCTTTTCAGCTCTTGGCTGAGCTACCCTTCCGTTCCGACAGTTGAAGTCAGCCCGAGAGCGACTAGTCATGCGCGTGGTGAGTTTGACTTGGAACATTCTAAACCGTACGGAATCGTGATAATGATCATGATCATGATCGTTCATACGGATGTAGTATGTACGCGGACAATTCTGAGCCGAAGGAATTTTTCCCGAAATGTTTTTGAATAGACATGGTATGACCTTGCTTCGCAGCGAAGGCAACCTAGCACTGCCTTATCCATTTAGGGTCCACAATTCACACCTGATTCACTTTGTGAAGGTGGTTGGGTTCCAGCTGGTTTTAGTCATTTTTTTTTTCAAACCTTACGTATTTTTTCATTTTAGATAAAGAGGGGCGTAATGTTAGGATTTTTATAAATGAAGTCTTTAATATTATGATAGGTTTTCTGGGGTTAGGTAGATTTTAAAGTGTTTTTTTGGTCAGGTAATTACTAAAATGACACCTAGGTTCAAACCTCCGGGTAGTTTGTTTGCAAAGGTAGTAGTCTGATCTGAATCTTTTGAGTGCGTGTCAAATCGATTTGGATGGTACAAATCTCGAGCAATGGATGGTTTCCTTCGCGTTGGGTCAACAATAACAAAGCAAAATAGGTTTGGTGGAAGCAGCCTATGTGGTTTGAACCTTCACTTGTCCGTTACTAAAAATAGTGTGGTTGTGACTAACTCTCCTATGTAACTGAAAAAAATATTATGATAGGTTTTGTGAAGTTTCTTTCATATTCATCATATGCATACAAATATTAATTAAGTATATTATTTAAGTTTTTTTTAGGAGATTTATGGAAAAGGAATTGTCAAAAGAGAAACTATTATTAGAAAAGTAAATTGAAGATTATTTTGGAAAAATAATTAATTTGAGTTTCAAGTGCAATATCTTGTTATCGATAAAATAATTTTCCAGCATTGTTGTTGTAGTCGCCATCAAAACCATCTATATTTTTTCACAACAACAACAGTCTGTGTAATAATGTTGAACCCTTTGGAAGCAAAGCTTGATAATGGATTAATTCAAAGTCGTAATTTACGACTGTATTTTTTTTTTGTTTATCTCAATTCTTTTGCATTTAAATTGTTTTGTCGATGATATCAAGAATTAGAGGAGATTTAAAAAAAAAAATGAAAAACCCTAAAAAAAAATTCCTTGATTATTTTACATTTAAATTGTACTAAGGATTAGAGGAGTTTAGAAATAAATAAATAAATTGGAAAATCTTAGATTTTTTCCCTGTTAAAACCCTAGTTGTTTTTGGACTTTTTTTGGGTTGATATCATTGAGTTACCAATTTTGACTAGAAAGGATGACATTAATGCTTGAGAATGATGGATGAATTTAGATCTCTATATTCTAGTGACCATTTTTGGATATGCAAACTTTTCTATATTTTAAAAGAGGAAGCTTATGATTAGTGCGGAAATCTTACTACAGAGAATATCACCTGGGAGGAAATGGAGCATGAATTCTTGATTCAGCGGAACCCATATAAAAAGATAACTAGTTTGAAGATCACCATCAAAGGATATGAAGAAGAAATAAAAAGGCTTTAGAGGGAACTAAAAGAAATGAATAAAAAGGATATAATAGAAGGAAAAAATATAGATGACAATGTGCAAGTTTATAGTTGCATTTGAAAGGAAAATTTTAATAAGCAAGGATCCAAAGAGAAGCAAGAAGCAGTTATGGCAAATGAACAAGTTGAAGAACCATTATAAAACTCAAAAGTTGAATTTATAGTAGCAACAACAATAGAGTCCATGGAAGAAGCAACAAAAAAGTCCAAGGAAGCCTTGTTAGAAGTGCACAAGGATGCACCAAAAGAAAGGTATAAGAGAGAAGATTGTGAAGGAAAAAATTAAAATAAAAAACAAATTGTTGAAGAAGAAAAGGAAATGAAATGACAGGTTAAGGTTGCAGCAATCTTGGAGGCATGGCTTAAGGTAGCAATCTGTTAGATCTACATGGAGTCAAAAAGGCATCAAGTGTGGTGGTGTTTAGCAAAAAAAAACATAATATTTCTAAATTTCAAAGGGGTGCAACAACATTAAGGAACAACAAGACCAACCGTTCGAAATATCAAAGCAGAGAAACATAAGCATGGAGTCAACATAGAAGTTATGGATATTCAAGAGGCGCAATGGTATTTTGGCATAATAAAAACCAATATTAATCAAGATTTCACTTGGATGGTTGGATGAACAAGATTGAAAATTGCCAAGAAAAAAGATGTTGGATATTTGGATTTACAAAGCTGCAAGCTTACTATAGTGGTAAGGAATTTGGCCTCTAATTGGGAAGTCTAAGGTTCAAATCCCACTAAAGATGAGGAGATTGGGACCCCTCATAAAAACTTATGTAACCAATTGAAAGAAGAAAAAATATTTGTATTTACAAAAAAATTGAAGAAGATCCAAAAAATGAATATCATGAATTCATATGTTTTATGGAAAAATATGTAGGTATCCAGTTAAAACATCTCAATTGAAATGGGTATTGAATATGTTTGTAAAATCTCAAACTTTACAGATGAGAGTTATGATTTATCAAGGGTGGGGACCCGAGTATAACCCCTTTTTCTCAAGTAGGAAAAAATATTATGATAAATTTGTTAAAATAACAAGATAATGCATTTGTAATATAATAAAGATGAAGTCTATTATAATTTTATATAACCAATTTTAATATATATAAAGAGATTATTATTATAGAATAGAAAGTGTTTAACTTCACAAAGGCCTAATAGACTATAGAACTACAAATATACAATTTAAGTAATTAATATACATTATCTCAATTGAGGTTGTATGAAATTATACAAGCTTACACACATCCACAGGGTCAAACAATCTATGTAGAACTACAAAATACAATCAATATATGTTAGGTTCGAGGTGTAGACCAATTGGTTCCTCCAAACCCCGTAAGGGGGGCGAAGGTCCAAGGTTCAAATCTCGGGCCTCATCGGACTGAATGCTTGTCCCTTTCCTGGTGCTTTCAATGGTGTAAAAGGTTTAAAATGATCATGGCATGGTGGTTATAGGGATGGATTGCACGGAGATCTGTGTGATGGATTTCAAGGCAGAAAACACAGAATACTATGGCGGTCATAAAAAACCAAACAACCTGCCCGAATTCGTGGCAGCTATCGATTCCACCATGTAAAATAATAAAAATAATCAATATATGTTATCTAACTTGTTCCTTTACAAAAGAAATGAGGTTGTTTGAAATTATAAGGTCTTGCCCATTATTCTTTCTTTCTAAAGTGATAATATTTTGCTATTGATTTTTGTTAAATTTTGATGTAATGACCATAGGGAGATAACAATCACGAGATGCAAAATAATATGAAAGAAAGTAAATCTGCTAGAAGACTGAGATATGCAATAAACATAAATGATATAAATGATTACAATGTAGCTATGGAGGAAATGAGCACTCCATTAATAAAGCTACTGAACTACATTGCACCCATCACCACTGGATGGTGATCCACACATAATTGTACTAACCTCTAAGCTATTGTGTCCCCGAATCTCTCTATGTCTATATCTATCTGTATGAGGCATTTCTTATATAGGTAAAATAGAAACCTTGGCCAACACTCTACCTAGTTGTGCAAGGGACAACTTGCACATATACATCTTGCACATTGACACTTGTGCATTTATTACATTGCATGAAGTAACTAGATAAATTTCCTCCTAAAGTAATCTAATGTCCTAAGTATGTACCTTGGAAGATACATTTACATGACCCAAATGATGTAATAGACTCTATTTCTAACACCCCATGTATTACATTATTTGGGTATTGAAGACTTTAGTCTTCAATATGGATCTTCTTCTTCTTCATCATCTTGAGCTTTGTATAGAGCAGTCTTGATCTAGTTCTTTTTCGTTGCTTTAGTCTTCATGTCATGGCTTCTTGTCTTTTTCCATTCTTTGCTCCTTGATGTCAAGCATCTTTGATGAACCATTGCTCTCATAATAGTGCATGCCTTGAGTGGATCTGAATTGATCCTTCTTCCTTCCTTTGTACCTTTGTAAGACTTGTCTCTCTATTCTTCCTAAGTATCAACTTTGAGCTCAATGTTAGTAGATCCATCTGGAATAAGTTCCTGAAGATAACAGTTTATTCTTTGAAGTAATCTTCTTTCATAGTATTTATAGTACTTGTGTTTGAAGTGATAGGAGAAATATGAGTGATTTGTCCCATCACAATATTTGCATGGATGGAAACTCCAACAATTATGTTTTTCATGACCATATTGATTGCAATGAGTGCACAATAAAGATGATCTGGCATTTTTGTAGTTTATCTTAGGAATATCATGTTTGTCTATCTCCTTGATAAGACCTTCTAACCACATGTGCACGATTGAAGCTATTCCATATTTTCCTTTTTGTATAAAAGTTGGTTGATCAATCTTTCCCTGTTTTTGATCATTGGACTCACTTAGTGAGTCTTCCTTTACATAGCTATTAATTTCAGAACTTATTTCACATTGAATTGGTTCTTCCTCTTCTTTGCCCTTTACATTATTGTAATCCATCAGGTTTTTAATCCACATCGATATTTTCCTTATTCCACTTCTAAGAGTGTTGCTTAGCATGCTAGTAGCCATTTGTATAACCTGAATTCTTTGCTATAGAGTAATCTATCTTATGATTCTCTATATTAGGATATGTGAACCTTAATTGAAGTATATAAGCTTGATTTGATGAAACCTTTATTAATCCTTAGGTTTGTAGGCTTCCTTATGTCTCCCTAGTAATGAGAGTATGAATACCTAATTTTAGGTTTTGAAGAAAGTTTATATCTTCCCAACTTGATAATTTTTTATAGATATTATTATCAAGTTTTGTAGAATGCCTTATGACTCCCTAATGATATTGGAGTATGATATAGTGCTTTTTTAAAATAAAGTTCAATTTATGGTTGATTTTGCATAGTTTTGTAAAGATCAAGAAGGAGGGAACCAAAAAAATCAACTTTTCTAACACCTTATTACTCCTAATTGAACTAAGCACTTTTCAAATTTTGAAGAGGTTTTAATGTTGGATTCCTTTTGTCCCTTTTGAGAAATTTTGAGACAAGAAAAAATATAAATTTCCAACCTTTGAAAATATTTAATAAACCTCTTTAAATATCCCTTTATGGTTGATTTTAATGGTTTTCTAATTTCCAATTCCTAGTTTGATGTTGTATTCCTTATACCTCCCAAATTTGGAAAATTAGAAAAAGTAATATTTGCAAGTAAATAAATTTTAGAAATAATCCTTATAACTCCAAGATTGTCTTTTGCAAATATTAATAAAGTATGCTTGCTTAATAAAATTCTAATGCAAAATATTCCAATAATATTTCCTTATACCTCCAAAGAACCTTAGGTTTTAGTGCAAGCAAATAATAAATCAACCCTTACCTTATAATCTTCAATACTGGCGGATTTGTGCTATTTGGAATGTAGCGCTCATGAGAGTCAAAGTCTCCTTTGACCTGCACTTTCTTCTCCCTCGTATGGCGCTCCTTCTCAACCTTGAAATGCGTTATCTTCTTCTAAATTCAGGTGCTGGTTTATGACAGTGCTTTAAATGCACTTCTTACACCTTTGAATGGTGTATGGTTGGAAAATCATCTTCACCTTCCAAATGAGCTATGTATTGCCTTCTGCTATGCTATGTATTTCCTTTGTTGTCTTTCATATGAGCTACGTATTGCCTTCTGTCTTGCTTGTTTGACCTCCTTGGCACCTTAAATAGGATGAGCTGCTTGCACTTTGTGACAAGTGTCACCTGAAACATTTTTGATAGATGCCTTCAACGTAAACCTTGCAATGATGAGGTTTGTAACTCCTCCCAAGCGTGTGTAACTCCTTCCAAGCATGTGTAACGTTCAAGCATGTGTAACATCTTTCAAGCATGTGTAACATCTTCTTGGTGAGCGCTTGAGTCTTCACGTACATTGGAGAGTATAGAGCATCTGTGCCAAGTGGCACTCGAGGCTTATGCATGTGAGCCTCCCTTGTAACGTTTCTTGGAGCCTTTATCTTGCCTTCTATGTAAACTTGCCTTGTTTCTTGAAATGCAAGTAATCTCCCAGCGTCCTTGGTTGCTTCTACGTATTGGCTCTTGGATCTTCGATGCTCCTCCACGGTGGTCCTATGGTAGCTCCTTGTAGTCTTCAATGACGAATGCTCTCCTTGGATATACCACGTCCTTTTCCTTTGTTGCTGGTTCATTTTCACAATAGTTGAATGCTCCATTTTGCTTGATTTTGATAATGCTCCTTTTACATAGGTGATTTCTTCCTTGTAGGTTGCCCTTCTACGTAATCTTTGGCTGATTTTTGCTCCTTGTTATGCTTCCAATGTTGTAGGTGATACGTACTCTTCTAGGGCTTGATTTGAAGATTGAAAACCGGTGTTTGTAAACACCTTGACTCCTTGGACGTATGGGCACTTCGGTGGCTCCTTTCTTTTGTTGGATAAAACATCCTTGTTTCCCCCTATAGATAATACTTTTGTCTTTCCAAAAGAACAAAAGTGGTGCTTCTGTAATATATAGTTTTTGCACCAAAAAGAAGAGTTTTTTATACGTACTTTTTCTCTTTTTCTTGGATGATAGATGATCCAAGTTAATGCTGATTTTGAATAGGAATTCCTACTTTCTACACTGAAATGAACCCCTTATAATTTCCTTGAATCTTGAGACTTCCAAGGTCTCAATTTGAGGTTTCCTTCAAGGATTTCAATGGTGGTTTTATTCTTCACCTTTTGCTTCCAATGGTGGCTTCTATAGGCCATGAAAGTGTTGCAGATTTTGTGCTAATTTTATGCTTTCAAACTGAGTTTTGTTGAAGCTTAGGATAAGGGGGAGAAAAAAACAACATAAATTAATTGAGATAACTAGTTAACAAATCAACTAGTATAGTGCTTAACAATGCACCTTTTCAATGGTAACAATAATCTCACCTTATTGCTCCACTAATCTCTTAAAAATGCACTTAATAATTTCATTACAACCTTTCAAGCATAATCTGGAATGAACCCATGCATATTTCACTACAAACACAATTGTAGGATCAAGTCTTCTTTTTATTTTTCAAAGTAGAAGATAGGTAGTTGATAGATAACTCTGAAATCTAATCAACCCCTAATGTGCAAATGAACCTTAAAATGAACCCTTTATTTTTGCACTTTTGAAGACTGTAATTCTGCTTTCCCTTCTTGCAACTTTAATCTAAATAAGGTGCTCCAATGAATCTGATAAGTAATCCAATTAATGAGAAAGCTAGCACCAATAGTTGCATACCTTTTTAAAATATTCTGTAGCTCTTTTGTCACTTTTATAGAGGATGTGGATCTTGGTGTCTAAGATCACCAAGTTGTTGCTTCGAGTAGGATCTTGCAACTTTTTGTAGACTGTCTTGAACAACTCCTTCACCAAAATATGGTCTCGAAATTTCTTTCATGAGCCTAAGATTTGGTGGCTTATCCTCCTCTTGTGTTCTCCTCCTTCTGCTATATATTTGGAGAAGTCTTTTTCTCTGAAGCGGTGCCTTCTTACTGTGAGAGGTAATATTCAAATCTCCTATATTTGGTGAGCTTCTTCTGTCTTCAAGTCTTCTTGTCGAATTATGAATTCAAGCAGGATCTTCCTCTCAAGATTCTGAATATCTTGAGGTCTTTCACTAGATTCTTCTTCTGGGATTTGGCACTCCTTGCCAAATTCTTCTT
The DNA here is from genome assembly GCA_028583015.1 of Wollemia nobilis. NCBI lineage: Eukaryota > Viridiplantae > Streptophyta > Pinopsida > Araucariales > Araucariaceae > Wollemia > Wollemia nobilis. The sequence goes on from JAQPPZ010000480.1 coordinate 953,727, forward strand.
CTTGAATTTGGTACTCCTTACCAAATTCTCCTTCTCTTGGGCTTGTTATTGGATGGTGATAATTGTCCCAAATCCTTCACTATCATGAGCTTCTCCTTGGTAGTGGATTTCTCCAGTGAGTTCTCCTTTGATGATTTCTTTAGTGAGGCTCTCCTAGCCTTTTAATGGATGCTCGATGAGACCTTCCCAAGGTCTTTGATCTTGTATCTTCTATTGGTATTCCCTTGAGACCTCTTCAACCTTCTGCTCCTGGAAGTGTTGGCGGTGTGATCTGCTCTTGGATCTTTGATTCTGCTATTTTGAATTCGAGCAGGACTCTCCTAGTCCTTCTTCTTCTTCCAAGTCTAGAAGTCCTTCAATGAGATCTCCTGATCTCTTTTGCTTTAGGTGTTGAATTGATTTTGAAGAAGATACTCTTCCTAACTTTCTTTTAGGAAGTTTCCCAACTCATTGAATCTTCTTTCCCTGCAACAAAAATATTAGTACTAAAATCTTAATTTGCTTATGAATCAGATATTCCTTTTGAATTCTTCTTTAAGATCAAGGTTGTTGTGGCCTTTCTTTTAGTATCAAGGCTTCTGTGGCCTATTTTAGTATCAAGGCTTCTGTGGCCTTTTCAATATCAAGGCTTTTGTGGCCTTTTCAGTATCAAGGCTTCTGTGGCCTTTTCATTATCAAGGCTTCTATGGCATTTTTAGTATCAAGGCTTTTGTGGCATTTTTAGTATCAAGACTTATGTGGCTTCTGCTTCAAGGCTTCTATGGCCTTTTATTCAAGGCTAATATGGCCTTTTTGTATCAAGGCTTCTATGGCCTTCTTGTTATTCAATTGTGAAGTTCTTAAATCTAGCAATGGAGATCTTCATTCTCCTAACTTCACCATGGCTCTTCTCTAGAAGTCTTCTTCCATAGTGTTCTTCTCTTGCACAAGGAACTAATATTTGCACTATGAGGGCACACCGACCTTCAAGAAATGAAGTTGGAGTCTCCTAGCTTTCTATTGTAGGAGTACCAATCCTCTGAGAATTAATTATCTACAACAAAAGAAACTTTGGATAACAGTTAGAAAGTTTCATATATCCTGGATCTTCACTAGATGATCTATCAATCTAGTGGATTGAATGTTGAGTCCTGGTCTTCATGAGTTTTTCCTGTAACTCTATGGAAAGACTCCAGTCAAGTGCAATCTTAGTATTTTTTGGAACTGAGATTTATTTTAGTCCTCACTTGTGACTCTCCCTAATCCTACCACCTAGATTATTCTAAGATCTTTTGATAGTGACTGGTCCAACGATGCGTCAGGTTGACAAAACACTCAGGCTCAATGATAATGGTGGTTTCCCTATTGATCTACTTAGACTAGATCTACCGTAGCTCTGATACCACTGTTAGCTTTTGATGTAATGACCACAGGGAGATAACAATCATGAGATGTAGAATAATATGAAAGAAAGTAAATCTGCTAGAAGACTGAGATATGCAATAAATAAAAATGATATAAATGATTACAATGTAGTTATGGAGGAAATGAGCACTCCATTAATAAAGCTACTGAACTACATTGCACCCATCACCACTGGATGGTGATCCACATAGAACTGTACTAACCTCTAAGTTGTTGTGTCCCCGAATCTCTCTATGTCTATATATCTATCTATATGAGGCCTTTCTTATATAGGTAAAATAGAAACCTTGGCCAACACTCTACCTAGTTGTGCAAGGGACAACTTGCACATATACAACTTACACATTGACACTTGTGCATTTATTACATTGCATGAAGTAACTAGATAACTTCCCCCTAAAGTAATCTAATGTCCTAAGTATGTACCTTGGAAGATACATTTACATGACCCAAATGATGTAATAGAATCTATTTCTAACCATTTGATGGGGTTTTAACATCCTATAATCAAATGCTAGAAGATAATCCCTTTATTGCATCGTGTTGTGTTAAAGAATTTAACTCTACCACTTGGGAAACATGAAGAAAAAAAACTTATTCATTGAATTCGTTCGCCAATGATAACTAAGTCTATAAGTGGTGGATTAATAGATAAGTTTACATTCACAATATGCAATAGGAGGAACTTCTATACATATGCTAATCATGTTAGATTTCTTAATAGTTTAACTTCACATAAATATTTATCCAAGATCAAGAATAAATCAAATGAATGCCATTAATCAAACTAACAATAAATCTCAATACTATAATAACAATAATATCTCACAAATATAACTCAAATACACAATATCAAAATATTACAAGAATGATACAGATTGATTACATTGCATGGAGAGAGATCTCCAATATATAATTTTACATTGCTCTTCTCAAACATTTGATAGATGCACCCATTCATATTCCTCTCATAAAGACAAATCTCATCTTTCCACATATCATGCGACTCTTCATTCTCTCTCTTTGACACATACATTACATAAAATATGAATCAACTACCAAACTAATATTTACAAGGGGGTCAAATAATTTAATACTTCCAACACCCCATGTATTACATTATTTGGTAGGAAGGCTTTTTGCCTTTATTCTCTGATTCTTCTTTCTCTTCATTTTTCAGATCTTATTTTGACATGGTTGGATATATAACTTTCATTAGATTTTCCTTTATAAATTTTCTTTGTTTACCTCTGGATCAATGTATCTAAATCACCTTTGGGTCTTTACCTCTAGGTCATTGCCATGGGTTTTGCCTCTGGGTCACTGCCTTTAGAACTCTGCCTCTGGGTCACCTCTGGATTATCATTGTCTTTGGATCATCTACTAGAACATTCATAAGACTATCATATATGTAGGATCATCACTATAGATGATTTCATTATAGTCCATCTTCCAAGCTATGCTTGGGTCATAATCATTCATTTCACATTTCTTCATGATAAGACCAATATCATTCTTTACATTCAACAATTTGTTTTTTCATCACAATTGGTTTTCTTTTGTAGAAACCATACGGTATTCCTTTCATCTTATTCCATTTATTCATACTTATTCATCCACAATCCATTTTCAATTTTTGACTTTCCTTCTCTTTATGTAGACAAGATTTTTGAGAATGATTATGTCCTCCACAAGTTTCACAACAATGGAGATTCCAATATTTCTCTATCTTATGTCCATATCTACCACAATGATTACATCTATTCCTTGTTATAAAATTCCTTTTATCATTCGGTCTTTCATTATTATTGATTCTATCAGTCTCTATCACTGATTTGATGTCATTGATTCATATCATAAATTTAATTCCTAATTTCTTGCTATTCGTCTATCCTATATAACCAAGACCTTCATATTTTGATCTTATTTTTGGTACAATGGGCTCTTTCATTCCTTGTCCATGTTTTCAAAAACCTATATCTTTATATTTTCTCTTTGTAATGCCTGAGTGTAAGTAGTGCCATATAAATGATGCTTGCAACATTTAAGGGAACCATAATACTATCTTTGTCAATATCAATTGCTTCAAACATCTTTGCATGTAGATAGTATTCTAAGGTTTCAAATCTTTCTTCTAATGCTTCCTTATAGATAAAACTTGGAACTAAGTCTAATTTACCTTTAGAATTTTCAACCATATCTCTAATTCCAGATTTTATAACCTGTATCCTTCCTTTTCTAACTTCATTCTCCATCTCAATATTCAATGAATTATTTGATGTAGACATTCTTTTACCTTCTTAGTATAGACAATGATTTCTTAGGACAAAATATAAACTCTAAATTTCTTAATTCCTATGTTGATGTTGAATACCTTATATCTCCAAACTTAGAAATTTAGATAAATTATATTTGCAATTCTATAAGTCTAATTTGATGTAGAAACCCTTATTACTCCCTCTTTAATTAAATTGCAAATATCCCAAAATTGTTTTGTAACTTCAAATGATTTAAATTACAAAACCTTGCAAATGCTTCTTTAATATCTTCCTTCCAAAGTTTAATCTTCAATAATATATGTCTAAGGTTAAGTATTAGATTCCACCTCTTCAAAATAATTTCTTTCAACCTTACGTATGCTCTTATTTCTCCTAATCCAATCTTATGAGCAAATTTAATAAACCGAATTACCTTTACTCTGGAATTGATAATTCGTTGGTCAACAAGGCTTGACTCCTTTTTGAGTCTTCTCTCCTCTACGTACGTCGTTGGATGATGCTCGTTGGCCTTTGGTGTATGTTGATCTATTTGGAGTGTTTATTTCCTCCACTCTAGCTTCAACATCTCTGTACCTCAATTCTTGTTGTTAGAACTGACTTCAACCTCCACACTTGTACCTTGGGCTTCTACCTCAACTTGCCAAGTGTTATCTTCCCTTTCACTGCATCCAATCGATAATTCTGCGTGCTCGTTGATCACCTATGCATTACCTTCTCTTCATTAACTCCTATTCTTATATTTGGCGCTCACAAAATGCATTCGTTTGAATTTGGTGCTTAAGATATTCGACCTTCCTCCTTATGAGTGCCACTTGGCACTTAACTCCTTCCACTTCCTTTTGAAATATTTTTTCTTCCTGGGCATTGAGCGTTACTCTGCAGGCATTCTCGAATTGGTTTCGTGCCTCTCCTACATGCAAGCAATGACCTTAGTCTCTTCCTCCACGTGGCATGTGCATGGGCTATAACGGATGACACTTGTAGCCTCTCCTTGAACCCTAAAATCTCCTTACTTCTACGTATTCCTTTTCACATAGAATGTAGAATGTTATTCATAGGAACGTCTTCGCTTTACCTTCCTTGGTGAGAATTTGATGGCTTGGTGTGATGGTGATCTTCTCCAACTTGATGCACACTCTTCTATACTGCAATGATGCTCAGCTGCAAAGTGATGGCTCTTCCTTCGATCGTAGTGATGCTCCATCCAATGGGAGTGAGTCTTCTACGATGAACGTTTTGCTCTTCCTTGAGCAACAATGATGCTCGACTCTTCTACGTTTGCTCTTGTAGCTATCTAGTGTCTTTGGACACTGAACAATGTTGCCTTGATTCTTTAACCCTTTGCTTCAGCTCATTTACATTATTGTACTTGGTTTCCTTTTTCCACGTAGATAAATCTGCACTTCTTAATCACTATAGAATAGCACTCATAAATAATATTATGCTTTCTTCTTATTTCTCCTTTAGTTGATAGCTTAAACTCTTCCTATTTTGTCTTTGCAAATTATAAGATATAAGCACTAATATCACCTTGATTAAAGGAACTCTTTTAAGCTCTTATTTTCAAATTCCAAATGCAGATCTCAAATAATAATATGGTGCTCTTAATGTAAAGCTTATTTCAATGTATAGATAATAAACTTATATTGCACCAATACTGCATACCTTACTAATGTTTTATTTGCTAATTTTATTGGTGATTTGATTCACCCAACTCTCTATTTTCAACCTGTAAGTTTGCACCTCTATTCTCCTTCACTCTTCTACTCCAAATCTTACCAAATTTGCAGCTCTAGTTGCTGCCCAATTTTCTCTAAGTTCTCTATCTAATAACTCCTTCAAATCTATTCTAGAGTTCTCAAAACTCGCAACTCCTTACCCTTCTTCAATGTTATCCACAAATCTAATTTTGTGGCTTCCAATCTCCTCCAAACCTGCTCTCCCAAATGCTGAAACTAGCAGCTATTAATGTTGCCCCAAATGGTGTTCATAAACCTACAACTCTGTAGTCAACTCCTTCCTTCTTTCATTATCCAAAACCTGCAACAAAAGTCTCTGGAATGCTATCTTTTTTTGCTGTCTCAACACCTTCAATATCCTATCCATGGGCACTCCAAAATCTACCCAAGTCTTCTTTGAATCATAGCTCTAGGTCTCCTTCACTCTATTCTCCTACAACCCTTCAATATCTGCTCCACTACTTGCAATATTCTCTCTATCAAATCAGCCTTCAAAACTTTGTGGCTGTCCTTAGATTTCCCAAAACCTTGGGTTCTTCAATCTTCTCTTCTCCTGCAATCTCCTTGTTGAATTTTGACTTCAAAAATGATCTCCTATACTATCCACTTTCTCAAGAATCTGAATGTCTTGAGATCTTCAAATCCCTTCTCCAAGATTTGGTAAACTTCTTGCCAAACACTTCTTCCTTTTGGGCTTGTTGTTGGATGGCGATAATTATCCCAAAAACCTATTTATCAAAAACTTCTCCTTGCTTCTAATCTCCTATCACAAACCTTCTCCAAATCTCCTCCATTGGTAACTTCTGCAAAGTTACTCTTCTCTACTTACAATCTCCTGCTTCTCACTTTCTCCAAGATGCCTTCAATGGCCGCTTCTCCAAATATGCAACAAGGCTTTCTCTAGCCTTCTTATTCTTCTCTAAAATCTCTTGAGACCACTTCTCTTGGGTCTTCTAATTTTACAACTCTTCAAATCCTCTTTTGCAACTCTTCAACTTCTCTTCTTGAATCTCTACTAAAACCTTTTCCTAGTTTCCTCAATCTCCCAACTATGGGAATTCTATAATGAGATCTCTTTGTTGGATCTCCAAAATCTGCTACTCTCAATCTCCTGAATCTTCAAAGTCTTCTACTCTTCAAATCTACAATAGGACCTATTCTTAGGTCTTCTCTATCTCCAATCTCCAATCTATAATGAGAACCTTCTACATGGGTCTCTTCAATCTCCAATTTATAGTATTCAATCTACAATATTCTATCTCCAATATTCTATCTTCCAAAACTAAAAGTTCTTCAATCTAACCTCTTTCAGGTCTCTTCAAATTCTCCAATTTATATTCAATCTGCAATATCCTATCTCCAATATTCTATCTTCCAAAACTAGAAGTTCTTCAATCTAACCTCTTTTGGGTCTCTTCAACTTCTCCAATCTATAGCTATCTTAAATCTACAATATTCTATGGGGACTTCCTTCTTGAGTCTCCTCAATATTCAATATTCAATGGGTCTCTTCTTAGACCTCTTCAATCTCAAGTTTTTTGCAACAAAGAATTAATCCCTGCACGAGGAAAGCACATAGACTTTCAGGCAACGAAGGTGAAATTCTTCTCTATCTATTGTAGGAAGCTTCTCAAATTTTGGGTGTTAATTTTTTACAACCAAAAACTTAGATAGTAGTATCAAATATATTAGAATTTCTAGAATTCTAAAATAAATAAACTTCACTAGTTATCCTCAAAACTAGTGGAAAGAATTTTGTGTTGAGTCCTAGTCTTCACGAGTTCTTCTACAACCCTGTGGAAAGACTCTAGCCAATCTACAATTTGTAGTCTCCTTCAATCTACCAACTTCTCCAATAGGACCTCCTTCTTGGGTCTCTTAATCTCCTCAATCTCCACAATATCAAGGTCTGACTTCAAGACCTAAAATCTCCTTCTATTCCAAATTTGTTCTTGGAATAGAAAATCTCCAATCTTCTCTGGTTTCACCTTCTAGAGATAATCTCCTCACCTTCACTGGTTTCTCCTCCGCAACTTCAAAAAACTATGCAAGTCCAATCCTTGCAATAGCTCTCCCTATCTCCTATCAAAGTCCCTTGTGGCTCTGATACCATTGTTAGCTTTTGAAGCTTATTACTTAAGATTAATAATCCAAAATATATGAAATAAAGTCACAATCCAATGTATATGATAATGGCAATATTTTGAATATATAAAACACAAAAATAACTCTAATATCTACTCCTAAATATGGCATAAATAAATGCTCATGAAAATGGTGCCATAACACTAAAAGTACCAAGTAATGATATTACAAGTCACGTCACTTACATCCTCACATTACTATGTATATATAATGTAATGTGACTCTTCATATGGAGCACTCTTGGCCTTCACACTTCTAGACTCTTCATCTCCCTATTCTATGGACTCATGTGCACATGGACTATTATGCACATTTACATTATTGAATATTATGCACACTTGTGCATTTATTACATTACATAAAGTAAAGCCTAATCTAAGACATGTACCAAATAATGTAATATACTCCAACAATAAATTGGAATATCGAGAAGAGAATTAGAAAGGACACCTAGCTCAAAGGATTTAATAAATTAAAGAATTGAAAGAACCAATAGATGAACATGAAGTTAAAGCTCTCACAAAAAAAATAGTACTTTATGAAGATACTAACTACTTGCTTGAATAGAATACAGAAAGCAGAGAAGGAGAATACAAGTTCTAGAACCATATGAAGATCCATATTGAAGACTAAAGTCTTCGATACCCAAATAATGTAATACAGGGGGTGTTAGAGTATATTACATTATTTGGTACATGTCAATGTACCACCTTGGGTACATAACTAGAGTAGAAGTTTACTTTAGAGTAATGTTAAGTAGTTACTTCCAAAAATGTAATAAATGCACAAGTGTCAATATGCAATGATGTAAATGTGCATGTAGTCCACATGTACATGAGTCATAGATAGAGTAAGGGCCAATGGACCTATCTTCATATATAGGTATTATAGTGAATGGAATTAGTGTGGTAGAGAATACAAAGAGTGCATAGTTTATATTGATAGTGGAGTACAATGTAGCTTCTTAAAACAATATGAGTGTTCATGTCCTCCATTATACTATATTGTACTATTTTTGTGAGCTTTCATTAATGACATATTTTTGAGTTACTGTAGAAGTTTATATCTTTATTTTCCTACATATTATTGTGCCATTATCATACAGTCATCTTAGATTGCTTATCTTACATCTTGTGGTTGCATTTCCTACATCATATACCCATCAAAAGCTAACAATAATGATGGATATGGTTTGGGGTAACCAAAAGGGGGAAATATAAAACCTCATATGAAAGAGGTGGCACTATCTAAGACCTGTCTAGGATATCCAGCTTTCGCTTCACCCTCAGTTAGGCTTAGTCACTAGCAATAATTGCACACTCACTAATTATATGAAGCCCTATGAGCAAGGGTCTCTAATCCTAACCTACCCTAAGGTACTCTCAAGGGTAGAGGACTTTCTAGTGATGAAGTCCAAAAATAACTCGTGGGATTTTCTATGGAATCTAGGGGGTGATCCAACTATTGGAGATGAAAACCAACATCGTTGGTCTCGATTGAGGTTTGGTGATGAAGTCTAACCAAACCAATGTGTAAAATATGTTTGTGAGTCAATTTTACTTGAAACTAAAATGCATAAAACAAATTAATCTAGTTAAGCAATAAGATGTCTTTTGAATTTTGTGAAAAGAAAGTTCCTTTTTGAAAAGAAATTCTACATTAATAAAGAAATGAAATTTATGTTTTGGTAAGCAAAGATCCATGCAAAAGAAAACAAGGTAAGAATCCATTGCTTTCAGCGAAAACTACTCTAAGATTTGCTTGATTTTAAATCTATCTACAGTGACCAATACATACCATTTAAGGCTATGGCTAGATGTATTACAAGAGCTTTATGTATGAGATAGATCAATATCTATTCTCATCCCAAGCAGACAAATAAATTTTAGGCTTTCTTTGTGCCTTATGCAAGTGCGGTATGCTAGACTAATCAGAAATACAATGCATAACTAGCTATGAACTAATGTGTTATGAAAGAAATTTCTTTTGAAAGCTTCTAAACTAATTACCAAAGTGATATTGGTGTGTTTTGTAAAACAAAAAAAACAAAAAAAACAAAAAAAAAAAAATTGTAAAGCAAAAAAGCAAAAATAGTATGTTTTGTAAAGCAAAAAAGCAAAAACAGTGCGTTTTATAAAAATACCCAAAGCAATTTGGGGCTTTTTAAAAATGAATATGTAGAAATTTAAACTCAAATATTTAAATTTGAAAGATAAAAACATGCAATTTCAACTAAATAAGAGGGTTTTTATATGATTACCTATGATATTTAGTCTCTAGAATGTTGTTTGAGTGTTTTTAGGGTCTGAATTGTGTCTCAGATTGGTTCGTACCCCTCAATGTGAATCGTTGGTTCATACCCTACCCTATGAACTAGAGCAAGGGTAAATTTTTAGTAGTTTTGTAGGCAATGTGTGGCCTGTGTGTTGCAAAATTGGTTTTTGTAGAATTTCTTGCAACCAAGAAAGATAAAAAGTCAGATTTTTGTCAAGTTGAATATAAGCAAAAAATAAACTAAGCCAAGGAAGATCGCAAGATGGTATACAACCAATTTTTACAACATGCAAGGATAGCGTGAAAGTGAGTGATTTCACCTTGGGGATGCCATTGTGGAAGGTGTTTTGGCCTATTAAAGCAAGAGGGCAAGTGAGAATTTCTAGGGGAAAATCTATCCCCAACTTGTAACTATGCAATTATTATGGGTTGTATAGAAACTAATACTTTTTGTTAGGTACCTAGCTTCTAGAGTGTTTGAGGAGTTCGTATGGGCCCATACAAAACTTTTGTTTGTACCCCTCCATATGAACCTGGTTCAAAAACTAGAAAGGCTTCTCCCTTGGACCTGAGGTGGGTTTCAAGGTTTTGGAGGGTTTTGTGTTGGTTTTTGTGTCACATGAAACATTGAAGATTTAAAATATGTTAGTTAGTGAGCTAAGGAGTTAGCCAAAATAGTAACTAAGTGGGTTGGTCCCATTGTGATCACCATGATGAACTACAAGAAAATTATTGTTTTAGATATATAATCAAAGCGGGTTACAAATGTTTCTATTTTTATAAATTTACCTTTGAATTCTACAATATGGGATCTTCCACAACAGAAGCCATCTTTCACTAAAATTAGTAAATAGCTACAAATGTCTTCTTTGTATTTCTCAAAGGAAGAGTGCACTTACTACGTGTGGGCCATTGTTAGTCATGTAGATACTCTAAACCTACATAACCCTACAAAATGGGTAAAAAACATTTGGGATCCTATCTCAATCAAACCCCTCATAATAACAGATAAAAAGACTAAAAAATTTAGTCTATTGCAAGGTGAAAATGACTAAAAATAGTAAAGTATTGATATTTACCTGGCTTGGTGATATGATGTAGGATTTTTGGAATGAAACCAGTCTCTGGACTAGTTCATATCCCAATGTGCGAACCTTTGGTTCATACCCCTCTGTATGGACTACTCTGTGGTATCGAGATAAAATATTATTCTATTACAAGGGTTCTTTTGATGTTGTTATAACTCTTGATCCACACCAAATGGTCTTCTACACCTGTAAAAAAGAGTAGCTCACAAAGCAAATTGGTATGTTAACAAGTTCATGTATGCTTCCATGGTGATTAATGGTGGGTGATAGTAAGTGATGGTTGAATACACTTGGGATCGAGTAATTTTTGCATAGTTTGGGTATATGGGTGAGTGATTCATATGGATGGAGGAAACGACATCCTATTTATAGAATTTTCCAATGTTAGAGGGGTTGAGGTTTCCTATGCGATGTCCCCTAAGGTGGCATGGGGTGCCATACCTCATAAATAGTTTTGGGTGAGAGAAGTCCTCACCCATTCATATGCATTAAATGAGCATGGGGATGACATACCTCATAAATGTATGGATGGAGGAAAGTCTCCAAATGACTTTTATGGCATGTTGAGGTGGAGTGTGACCATGGTTTAAAATGCATTTGATTGTGCAAGTCTTCAAATATCATTTATGACATAGGAATGTGCATAAAAATACGTGTGGAGCAAGGATCAATGTTAACCATAGTTAGGCTAACCATGGATTTAGAGTTGATCAAGATGACGTGGAGTTTAGAAATTGGTAGACGCTACACTAGGGTGAGGTTGACCATGGGTTAAGTTTGTCCATGGGTTTAGGTTTGACTATGATGTGGAGTTTGTCCAAGGTTAGGTGTTAACCAAGGTTAGGCTAGGGTGAGCTAGGCTAGTCAAAGGGTAGACTAGGGTGAGGTATCCCTAGATTAGGCTAAAGGGGTGGTCACATGATGACTAGGGGATAAGCGTAGGAAAGGGCTTAAGTAGCCAAGGGGGCTTAGGGTGATGAATAGTGTTTTTAGGAAAATAAATCAAAATTAAAGGTGTCTTTTAAATTAATTTGTCGTTATGATGGGATGAGGGACAATGTGAGACTTTTAGGTTTCTACACTTATATTTAGATGAATATCATTTAATTAGATGGACATATAATTTGCAAAGCCCTCCAAAATTTCTATTCCAAACATCTAAAAACTTATTAAGGATATGCTTGAAGAATCAATAAATACTCTATTTGGATCAATTTCATAAATTAATGCTTTAATTGGTTTTGGCATCTACCACTTCTCCTTTGCTTTTTTTTTATAATATTCCAATAAAGGTGAAAACCAACATCGACATATCTATGTTCCAATTTGAGGTCAATGCTAAAGCACTAGATTCATGGCTCTAATAACTAGAAGCAAAATATGTAGTTAACCATTTATTTGATAAAAATAGTATCACATTTTCTAATTATAAAATGTTTAAATTGATGTTGTGTTCATGGAAAAATTCTAGTGTATAGTGTGAAGGAATTAAGACTTAATTAATAACTAGAATATATTTGTCAATGTAATGTGCACATGTTACTACTCCTTGAACTACTATGAGGATGAGTACATGTGTTTCCACTAGTTGTGCTAGCAATAGGATCAATCTGTATAAGATTATATTAATGAGTTCAATAAACCTTTTAATCATTTTCATGTCATCAATAAAGATAAGTATATTTTGATCAAGTAAATCAATGTCCTAGATTATTAAATCCAATCAAAAGTAAAATTTATCTTAGTTGAAATTCTAGCATAAGCTTATTAATTTTGACCAAGATCAAGAAGAGGTTCAAATCCAAATAAAAGGGTGATGCATAATATCTATTGCACAAATAATAACATCCCATTTAGAAAAATATTGGTAAACCAAAGCATAAAAATAACTTAGAACATAATCCATGCTACTAAAGTGCAAGCTCTATCCATAAGGACAATAGCAAATATAAAAAAGGAGTCAAGTGGTAAACCATCATAAGAATCAAGCATAGTAATTTTGATTGCTTACAAAATATTAGTGTTTGGTGGTGCAACCAAATATTCCATACCATGTACAACAACCAAACAATGATGAGAAACATGATGTTACATACTACATGAGAAACATCAATTTTTGAGAACTCTAGAAAATTAAATTATTCAAATTTTAAAGTCATTTTTGAGTTCAAGGTGAGCCTCATCTCATTTGAACTTGAGGTTTTAAAAATATCATTGTATAATATATTGTTAAGTGCCTAGGAGGTGTAACTAAAGCACACCATACATCCCATTCCATTGGATACTTGTGACAATGAAAGAAAATTGAGATAAGGTACAAATGACTTTCAAATATGACATCATACCTATGCATGAGTTTGTAACATATGATATTGTAGCTTTTAAAATTTAAGATATCCTATTTAGAAGGCCATACATCAACATTTACAAAGTGACTTATAAATCTAATATGTAACAATGATCTATGCATGTTAACAACATCATTTACCATATCTCATAGTATTTATTAAACACTTATATTGTAATTATATCTACAAACCAATACAAAAATTGATCTCACATGTATAAAAATTCATGATTTTTAAACTCCATGCTCAAGCACTTGAACATGTAAAGTTTCATGCCTTAGATGTGTGCAACTTGCTCATCTCTTTATAGTCATAATAACTAGAAAATATTCTTACAATCATGTCAATATATCTTCCAAGATCTAATGGAAGCCCCTATTCATTATTCCATAAAGCTTAAAACTAATATATTACTATGTTCTCCAGTTTGAAATAGTCCAATGTATAGTAAATTAATATAGGATCAGTGAGATCCAATGCCAAGTCACTAAAATCATAAATCGAGGAAAGACCCATATAGACTCATCTCCATGTGGTAATTAAATTGTTCTTGCACCTCAGATGTATGGATCTTAGAAACTCCACATTAATTATTATTTTTTGGGTGGGATCAACATGAAGAATTAGTATCCCTTATGTTGTATAGATGATATTATAGACCATTTTCAATGCATGTAATACTTTACTAAGATTGACCTCACTTTAGATTAACATCCTATACCTATCACTCTCAATGATATCTAGAAAACAATTTTTAAGATTAAGGAGATATTATATGGTTGGTTATCTATGCCTTTTGGCCTAGCCAATGAGTTGACAACCAGACTTTATATACTTAATAAATGATATTTTATAGTTGTTTAATGGTTTCTCTATCATTTTTTATATAAAAAACATCCTAATATATATCAAAATATTGTAGAAACATGTTAAGCATGTTTAATACTCTTTAGATACATTATGGATCAATTACACCAATATGATTTTGAATTTGACTTTACAAGTACATGTTTTGCATTCAAAAATCAAGTATTTTAGGATATGTCATAAACCATGAAATTTATAATAACACAAAAAAAATCAAGGTTATTGGAGTGCAAGCTAGGAGATAATGTGAGTCGAGATCAAGTGTGAGCCAAGAGTGAGGAGGAAGTGAGAGCATGGAAGTAGGAAGTAGAAAGCAAAGTGCAATCAAGAAACAAGTGCCACTTATTGATCCAGATATTAGGAGAATTTAAAATATTCATTTGAAGAAAATCTAGGTAACATGGAAAGAAATTCATTTGTGAGATTCTTTACTAAAAGTATGAATGGCCAAGTTGGAAGTATGGATGCCCTAGCTAGCAATAAGAGGAAGAGTGAATCTATGGAAAACCCTATCCATATAACAAATTATACACTAAAAGTGATTATCAAGGATGAGATGATTGAGCATGATATAATGGTTCTTAAAACTAGAGGGTTAATATGTACATTTTATAGACACTAGCCAGATTTTTTTGAGATTCAAAATTGGATCAAGTGGAAGTGGGAATTCAATTCAAATTTCTCCATGAATTTTCTTCCAAAAGGATTTTTCATCATTATTTTCTCTAGTTTATAAATAAGAGATAAAATAATGGATGGAGGGTCATGGTTTAGAGGTAAAGATGAATAATATTGAAGACCTTGGAGTTGGCCCCTCCTTATAGTTTTTGTAGACACTGAAACTATTAAAATACTTTCGGTATAGATTAGGCTTTTTGGACTTCCTTATCAACTCATCAATAAGGAGGTTTTGAAGAATATTGGTAATACTCAAGGTGAATTCATCCAGGAGGGACCAACTACTAAGGAGATAAGGCATGTTGTATACACTCAAATATGTGTTGCCATTGATATTTCAAAACCTTTACCACATTCTATTAGGATTAAATCTAAATTAAAAGAATGGGATCAACAAGTGGATTATGAAAATATTGCATTTTGATATCGTAAATGTCATAAAAGTAGGCACATGGCAAGAGACTACAAAGTGAAAATGATGGAGGAAGAGATAGAAATTTTTGGACATGAGGGTAGCTTCAATTTAAACAATATCATGTCATAGGAGAAGCTAGGTCAAATCAGGGATTTTCCACCCCTAAGAAAGTGGCTTTAAAAACCTCTCTACCTCATCATATGGCAAAGGCCATTATAGTTCACTTGAATCAACCATTAGAAGAAAAAATGACATGATGGATGATGAAGTATAATGTGCAAGTTCAAATATAGGATATAAAGGTGCGAAGGAAGAGGAAAAGGCAAATGTTAAAGCAAAAAAAATGGGGATGCAAATTTTAAAGTAAATGAGGTGAAGGAGGTCAAGCTTAATCTAAGTAAATCATATTTATTATCCTTAGGTAGCATAAAATGTTGTCCTTACAATAAAATTAAAAGTAGTATGGAGTGTATTCATTGCACTTTAGGTTTTCAAGAACAATACAATAAAGAAAGTATTATGAAGGATATCTAAGGAAAATTATGATTTTTAAGCCAACATAAAAAAGTAATAACTATGGAGGATCATCTATGCAGTTTAGCATTTTCAAGGCAACATAAAGAATAAAATTCTAATGAGTATATTCCTTGCACTTTTGACTCTTTAGGGCAACATAAATATTTAGAAAATATGTCTCATTATGAACAATATGAAAAAATAGAAAATATTGATGAAAATGAGAGTGTTTGAAGGAATGGAAGAAGGAGAGGAAGGTCATCAAAGTAGTAACAAAGAGAAAAAGAAACTCAAAAGGATATTGATCTAGGAAGCCAAATAAATTTATCATAGGTGTTAACAAGAAGTGGGGCTAAGCCCAATGATAAAAAAAAGTGTTGATGTTAAAAATGACATCATAGAATATTAGGGGTATGAATAAAACCCCTAAAGAAGAGTTATTAAGGAATTAATAGGTTGTTATAGTCCCGATTTAAGTTTAATACAAGAAACAAAATTAAGCAGTGAGGAATGTAAAGATGCTTTAAAGAAGATTTAGAATATGGGTGATTGTTTAGCAATTTCTTCTATAGGAGCTTCAAGAAATATTGCAATAATATGGGATAAATGAAAATGGGATGGGCAATTATTAGAAGCAAAAAGTAATTGGGTTGTTGGATTATTTTGTAGGAAAGAGAAAAACATCAAAATTGGGGTTATAAATGTATATGCTTCCTCATGAAAGATGTTGGAAGGATCTTAGCATATTTTTGTTAAATACAATGATGATTCATTATGATCTATGGGTTCTTAGGGGTGATTTTAATACTATTCTATCTTTTTTGAAAAAAAAGAGTGGTATTATAGGATGGTCTAAATCAATGCAATATTTTTCTTTATTTGTCAATTCAAATGATCTTTGGGATGTTATTCCCTTAAAATTTAAATATACATGGGATAATAGATGCAATGGGAAAAATCATATAGCATAAAGATTGGATATATTCTTGTTATCCAATAAATAGTTGCAAAAAAATTATACAACCTCTTTAGATATTTTATTACAAGAAGGATCAAATCACAAACCCATTCTTTTGACTTGTAGGTAGGAAAATCCATATTCCAGAAGAAGAAGCAAGAATAAAGTTTGGATTTGCACAATTTTGAGTAAAATGTACAATTTGGTATAAATTGTACAAGTGGAAAGTAAAATGTACAATTGGGTGAAATTGTACAATTAGAAAATAAATTGAAAAATAAATGTAAAATGCATGTGAAATGAAATGAAATGTAAAGACATGCAGATGAAATGTAATTTGATAAAAATTACATTAAACTTTAGAAACATTAAATTATTGTTATTAATGTGAGTTACGGGCAGTTGTAAATAATGAACTATCTCAGGAAACCACTTTGGAACGGCCTGGACAACCATTATAAGCCCCCCATTTGAATTTTTGGGTTGTTGGTTGTAGTTCAATCATTGTGGTTGTTGTTGGATGCAATTGTCATTGTTATTCATGGGTTATCCATGGAATGAGAAGAGGGATTTAATGCTACAGTTTATGTTGTTGTGTGCAATGTTGTAATGTACACTACCTGTGTACAATACCCAGAATAATATAAATATTTATTTAAGTTAGATCTGTGCATGCATGTGTGGGAATCCGAGTGCAATATCAATAATTATATTGTGTGTGGAGTTTTATTGATATTGTAGGTATTTTTGTCGTTGAAAGTCTAGAAATTTTATAAGTTCGAGTTCGACAAGGGGAGCGATGATGAGCGAAACCCCAAATTTTAAATATTTGTCGAGCGAGAAACATGGAATCTGTAGTACGAGAGCAAGGAATGGAATGATAACGCATGGAAGTGGGACCAAGAATGGAATGGGTAGCCAGAAATATGGGAACGGAGCCCCAGGAAAGACTGACTCCACGGTTTTAGAAGATGGGATTGATTTTTTTGGGGGAAAGAACCCCCAAATAAAACAACTACAAAAAATGGGAAATCCCAAGTAGTCTCATTTGCAAAAATAGTCAGGGGAAGGCCTAAACCCTCCTCAACTACATCATGCACATTTATTCCTAATGGATGTGATGTAATCCTATCGAAAGAAGTTATGTGTGGATACATCTCCTTAGATTCCTTTTCCCTAGTCAAGAAATTTATGGGGGGAAGACCTGATATGGAAGCTATCAGGTGATGGACAGTTGTGAAATGGAAAACCAGGGGTTGTCTAGAACTTATTGTTACGTCAAGAGGCTTCTTCATAATTTGAATCAATACTCAAGAGGACGTGGACTACATTCTATCTGGTGGACCCTGGTTCTTTGGGAGAAGAAGCCTATTCCTCTCCAAGTAGGGCATGGATTTTGATCCAAAAACCTAGAACATTAAATTTTCTCCCATATGGGTTCATATTTCTAATTTACCCTCACTTTTAGCATGAGGATGGTCTACAAGGGATTGCTCGTGCGATTGGGGAGCTTGTCGCTATTGATCTTGCTACGCATGCTCGATCAAGGATGACACAGGCCCATATATGTGTTAATGTGAATTTGGAGTCCCAACTTTCGACCTATGTGAATTTGATGTACGGGTCATTCTGCAGATCCCAAGTGGTGGAGTATGAGAACAAACCCTCCTTTTGCATTGAGTTCCACACCCAGGGGCACCTTCAAAACTAGTGTCCAAAGCTGAGGCTTCATCATAATGATTACCAGGAGATGCAACACCCACCTAAAGGAGGTGCAGAGAACGAGGACTAAAGTGGGTCTGCATTATGAGTCCAAAGGCAAGCAACCTGATCCCCCATCTCCAAATGGTGACAAGAATAAGGCAAGTTCCCTTTTTACTTTTTCTAACAGGTTTAGTTTATTCAACAATTTAAATCTCAATGAAAATGATGATAATGAGGAGATTCCTAGAGAGGAATACCCTGGCTCAAATCACCCTAAAATTTACCCCATGAAGGCAAACCCTCCCCTGTAACCTCCTAATTTATCTCTCAGATCCACGTCCTAAATCCCCATCAACCATGGCACATGTTCACCAGATCCCACCATCCAATCCCACACTACCACCATATAATCCCCCACCCAGCTCTCCCCCATCCATCAATAGGTCTGGGTCTTCTCATCCCCCACTCGATCCCTATGATGTCGAGGTTGATAAATCTTATCTGTCTCCCAAGTATCCTGAAACCTAGAGTCCTAAACAGACCAAAAGTTTTAAAAAATCCCTAATTGATATTGAAAGTGACAAAAATAAGGGCAAACCCTCTGCTACGGAGCAAATAAACAAAGATATAACAGAAGACATATCCAACGACACCCAAAGAACTCTCTTTTAGGAGTTGGGAATTTCCAACAGAGAAGAATCAAAGAGATCCAAACCTCCTGTGCAACAAGGCAAAGGAGGCAAAAAACCCTCCAAGAGTTCCAAATGAGAATCCTCTCTTGGAATGCGAGAGGGTTAAATGGAGCAATGAAACAAAGACTAGTTGCTTCGATATGAAAGGAATCAAATCCTACAATATTTATAATGCAAGAGACCAAATTAGGCATGCAGTCCTCACCTAAAGTTGCCAAAATCATATGGAGAAAATGTGAATTTTCCTTTAGCCCTACCTCTGGAACATCTGGTGGACTCCTTTACCTTTGGGATCCAACCAAGGTGGAAGGAAGAGTGATTTCCAGTGAAGGGCGAATTTCCAATATTTTTTTCATGATTCAGTTTCAAAGCATTCTTGGGTGTTGATGAAAATATATTCCCTAAATATTCCTTAGGATAGATTGAACCTCTAGAATACCCTCACTCAAATGCGAGATGCTTTTATAAATATCCCACGGATCCTTGCTGGAGACTTTAATTCTCCACTATACCCTTCTGATAAAAAAAGAGGGAAAGATATTACTCCTAGGATCACGAGGGACTTCACCAATTTTATGGATGCAAATGAGCTAATGGATGTTCATCTAAGGGGATATCAATTTACTTGGAGTAATAGAAAGTTAGGGTGTGATCTCATTCAAGAAAGGCTTGACCAATTTTTTCTTTCTCAGGATGCTTTACTTATGTTTGGAGATGCCAGTTTGCAAGCCCTACCAAAGATTGGGTCTGATCACAGTCCCCTAATTTTCAAAATTTCCAATAGACCACCTTTCAAAACTCCTTTCCATTTTGAGGCAATTTGAACTCAACACCCTAACTTAAAAGTATGCATTGCTGAGTGGTGGGGAGAGAGTTTCCCAAGATCTTTCACTAGCCAAGTTACTCAGAAGCTACGGTCTATAAAAGCCAAACTAAAGGTATAATAAAGAAAATTAATATCTTTAAAAATAAGCAGAACATCAGAGACAGACTCCAAATAATTAAAAATCAATTTCAACAGGGTCAAGGGGATGCCAGCTTGAGATCTGAAGAAAAACTTCTATTAGAATTCCATAATACATTGAAGAAGGAAGAGATGTTTCGGCATCAAAAATCAAGGCACTTGTGGTTGAAAGAAGGAGATTCTAACTTGAAGTTTTTCGACATTTCAACACAAAGGAGCAAACAGGATCAAGGATTTAATTAGAAATGATGGCACTTTCACTTCCAATATTCATGAAATTTGTGACGAAGTTGTCCTACAATTTGAGTCCCTCTTAGGTTCTTGCCCTCCTCATTCTATCTGAGCCATAAAATCCCTCCTCACACATTCCTTGAATCATCACTGATAATTGTTGGCAGTTTTGCACTATGCCACATTGGTTTTAAATAAATTGTTGACTGTAATGTAAAAATTCATGATGTAGCATCTTGCTTAATTTTAAAACAAACATTGCAGTCATTTCAGTTTTTTTATGTATGTAATTTTTCATTTGAAAAATAAACATTCCAATCCCAATCACAGCTTGGAAATCTGCTTCAAATTAATTTGATTGAATCGCCCATAGAAGAAGTTGAAAGAGCGAGAGAATTGAAGCCGTAGTAAAAGAGCAGCAGTGAATCAAAAATGATGAAATTTGGCTGAGGTGTTGAAACACGATCGCGTTCACCCCTTAAAAAGGGCGAACGTCATGTTCGCCCTTTGGTTGGGCGAACAGGTTTTAAAGTATGCCGATGCAGTCACCCCGAAGTATGGGCGATGATCCCGTTCACCCCTTTTGGGGGTGAACGACATTGGAATGTATAATTGGGCAACAAAGAAAATTAAAATTGGTTTTACCTTTGCACTTTGGCGGAGATGTGTTTCACCTTTTTCAAGGGGCGAACACATATTAGGAGTTCCATTCGATGAAAGCGTTTGAAGCGGAGGTGATTTTAAATTGTTCCAAATAAAAATTGTGTTCGCCCCTTGTTTTGGGTGAGTGTTGTTGAAGTTTAAAAGGAAGGGGCGAAGTTGTTTCAAAAGGCAATCACGTTCGTCTCTTTGTTGGGGGACAAACGTTATTAAAATTCTCAAAGTTCAGGCGAAGAGGATTTTTAAAGATTTTTCTTGATGAAAGCATTTTCATGGTGAAAGCAAATGAGTTCAGTTGCTCGTGGTGCCTGAGGATAAATTATGGAAAACATATGCCGAATTAAATGATGCAGGATTTGATCTTTAATTGCCATCATCTTGGGCAATATTAAAGTTTGATTTTTTGGTTGAAGATATGCCTTAAATTATTGTTGCAATTTAATGTTGGTGGTGAAGTGGAAAGCATTTGTGTTATTTTCAAGAACATCTTCTCGAAGGTTTTACTTCCTCTCTGAAGCAAATTTAATGAGGAGTAAATTATTGAAGCATATGTTTGATTTTCAAGAAAATGGAGGTGCCCAAAATTTAATGTCGTGGTGATCAAAATGCCTCGTCACTCCAAATCATTTCTAGATCATGATTGTCAGAAGAAGATTTCCAAGAAATGATGACTCATTATGTCTCTGATCTATGGACATTGGGTCCTTTCATGTATTTAATGAAAGAGGCGCAAACCTCTATAAATACTAAGCAAACTTTCATTGTAAGGGGTTGGAAAAAATAGATATCCTACGAGAAAACTCTTCAAGTTCTCTGTAGTAATAGATATACAGAGCTCTTGGATTTGCAAATGACTTGGTGCATTATTGTCTTTTGATTTACGCATTTCTTTTTACTCTCGAATTCTTTATTTGTTGTTGAATTTAAATTCTGCAAGTTGAATTTGAATATTGTTGATGAGAGGAGTGAGTGTTGGAGTGCCAATTTGAAAGATTATATGTGCAAAGTTTTAAGTAAATTCTATCGTTTCTTTATCTATTGCATGCTATTCATTGCTTGGTGTGGATTCTTGCTATCAGTCTATTCCCATCCTACACAATCGGCCTATGGCCATATTTCTCATTTCTTTCCATATTTTCTAATTTCTTTCCTGCATCTCTAGTCTTCAACCAGTTTAGGATTAGTAAGGGAGCCAACCCTCTCTAGAGATTGACACGGAGGACATTCCTTTCCTTCGGTCATTCAATGTTGGTCGTATCTAGGGTGCACAAACATAATTTTTGTTAATTAGGTAGATATTTGACCAACAATTTTTGGCATACTCGATGGGACTTCAAAAGTTCCACTTTCAATGATATTAAGGTTTGATGTTCACCTTCATGTTGTAGAATTAGAACTATTCCGTTGCGACTTGATTACACCAAAAATCTCCAAACATGAGTACAACAAAAGTTGTGTCTCATGAATACAAGATCGAAGGCCAAAAATCTAGATCACCAAATTGAGTTCTACGAACTTGATATCCAAAGGCTAGGGGAACATCCTCAATTAGCCACTTTTCATCGTACATCTTCATTACCTCATATATCCCATATACCATCTATCACATCATCACGACTAGTTGGTGTATTTTTCACTCCCGTAAGCCCAGGTAGTACTACCACTAGTCTTCCTCAACCTCCCTCACACGATCGCTAGTTTTCCTCAAGCTCCACCTCATATACCAGTCCACATGGCTCAGAATCCACCACCACAACAGCCACCCAAGAAGTTCCCAGCATGGAATAGCTCAAGGGCTTTGAACCTACAAGCACAAAATCTAGTACCCCAAGCTACTTTGAAGGCCTTACCGACCTATGATGGTACCAGTAAAACTACGTATGAGCATATCCAAGATGTAGCTTCTTTGGTGACTATCCATGACATAACAGATGAAGATGTAATGATAAAATTATTGGTATTATCATTGAGAGGGAAATTATTGTATTGGTACCGATCATTGCAATCGGGTACTATTACATCATGGGATCAGTTAGCGGAGTTGTTGATTAAAAATTTTCATGAACAAGCTAATCCATACTCCTTGTTGCACTAGTTTACAATAATTCAAAGACATCCACAAGAGGAGATAGTTGATTTCAATGTCAGGTTTACACGAAGTTGGCAAAGAGTTCCTGATGGTTTATGGCCCATACATGAACAAGCTACTTTCTACTATCTCAGGATATTTAGCACTAAAATTGGCATGGTTGTGCGATAGGCCAATGTGACTACATTTCTAGACCTATATACATAGGCACAAAAGCTGAATCTGATTTGATTATTGTAGGTAGACTTCCCCAAAGATGACTATGCCCATCATTCCTGATCTCCCATAATACTTGTATTCAAGTTCCTTTTCATAGCCCATGCCTTCCATGTACCCAGTTCCCTCATGGAGCTCAAGCCCACCTCATATCACCCCTATTCCTGTTCCACAACATACGACTCCAAGCTTCCCACAACTACCTAATCAATCACTTCCACAATCCTACATCTATTCCCTTTCTTTACCAACACCCCAGTTCCATTACCATTTCTCAGCCTCCAACACCTCTACCTTTTCTACGCCTCCCTCATCGTCTAATCCTGATCCTTTCACAGTACTATTGCAAGAGGTAAAATATAATAACGCAACCTTAAGGACAATATCCAATGAGCTTACAATAGTAAGGAAGAAGCAAGTAGAGGCTGAATTTTGATCACGAAGATTCCAAACTCCATCGATCACTCGAGAGCAAGCATCTACTAGTAGAGGCCCTGAGAAGAACACAATGGTGTCAACAAATGAAGAAACTAGTACAACTAAAAAGGTGTACTGGTGTTCAACATGCAATGATCCTCATGGAGAAGAAACTTGCATGGTGCATATGAATTATGTACAAATGCTAGCAGAGAGTTCGACTAGCGGACAAGTCAATATGATCAGGGAAGCCAATCACAATTTTATGATGTCATATTTAGAGCAAGTTTCAGTTCTCACATGATCCAGAAAGAAGCCAGTAATAGTAGATCCTGCTGAGCTTGAACCCTTAAAGGTGCCTACAGAACCAAAGATGCAAGATGAAAAAGGGCACCCTCCAGCGAAAGTGTCTAGTGGGATGGCTAAGCAGCAAGATTCTATCTTGTTGAAAGATTTATTGCCTAAGCAGACTCAAGGAAAGATACAAACAAAGGCATCAACTTCACGACCTACAACAACTACTCAAACACAAGATGAAACAAGAGAACAGGCCAAGGAGCATCTCAAATACCCATCTTTGACCAAGCGACAAAGGGTGGAAGCTACCCAATAGTACCGAGACAAGTATGAGTGGGTTGTAGAGGAGAAAGCTCTGACTATTTCAAATTACAATATTGTGGAAGAGATGAAGAAGATACCTACAAAAGTAAGTTTATACGATGCACTACAGTTGCCTGGACAAGTTGACCTACTGCAAGAATATTTGAAGACTGCTAAAGATCAAAAGGAAAATCCTTCTCAAACAGTCCTGGTGCAAGCATTACCGACTTTAGCCATGGGAAAAAATAGGCCTCCCCCATTTTATTTGTCACTCAGAATGGAAGGGTGGATTGTACACAATTGTATGATCGACTCTGGAGCTGCGACTACTATCATGCCAAAGGCAGTATGTGAAGTGATGGGGATGGAATATACAAGGAGTAGCCCAGGAGTGTTACAGTTGGATGGGACTCTGGTCAAGATAGTGGGAGTGATCAAAGATATTCCCATTGTCCTCCATAGTATGCCATAAATCATGGTCATCCAAGAAGTGGTAGTAGTTGACCTGGAACCATACTTTAGCATGTGCCTCTCAAGGGAGTTCACAACTAAGTTGGGAGGATATCTTTCCTTAGACTACTCGCATTTGGAGATACCATTCAAAGGAAAGAGGATTCACATTCATAATGAGAAGCCCTCACCTTTTCACATTGAAAAGTTGGAAGAGGAAGAAGAATCTCCAGGTGTAGTTAACATGATGACTGAGGAGTTAGGAGAGGTTGATTTAATGGAAGAAGTGTTGGGTGAACTTCACCTCGAGGATGAGTTTTCACTCATGGATTTCAATGTGATGGTTGGAATGGATATTGGCTGCTATACTATAACTAAGTCAGAGCAGATTGAAGAGAAGGTTCCTGATTCTCTCGATCTTATTGTAGATCAGTTATGGAGAATGTATTTTGATGGTGCTAGGTGCAAGAATGGTGCAGGAGCTGGTGTTGTGTTGATCTCTCTCGAAGGGTTGCAAAAGACCTATTCTTATAGGCTAACTTGGGGTTGCACAAATAATGTAGTTGAATATGAGGTATTATGCCTTGGATTGAAGAAAGTTGAGAAGTTGGGTATTAAACAGTTGTAGATTTTTGGTGACTCTAAACTTATTGTTAATCAGATCACTAATAAGTGTGTATCAAAGCAACATTACTTAAAAGCTTATCGCAACAGAGTATGGGACTTGTTTGAATCTTTCACTGCTTTAAATATCCAGGCAATTTTGAGAGAGCTAAATAAACATGCAGATATTTTGGCCTCTCTTGGTGCTAACTACTCTCCTATTGAGCAAGTAGTTAGAAAGCCTAAGATAGTTAGGGTAATTTATAGACCCTCAGTTCTCGATAAAAACCTCTATTGGCAAGTGTTTGACAATGATGAGCAGATAGTCAATTTCTTACTTAAAGAAACTGCAAGCGCTGATGATAGAATTCTTGCCGAAGAAGAGAGAGAAGGGATGATTCAGCTAAAAAATAATCACATCCCTAGGGGACTGATTACACTTGAAAGTTTGTTCGACCAGAATGATCGGGCTGAAAAGCATAGGATCAAAATAGATGCAAAGGATTATAAAGAATTACATTTGGAGCATGGGAAAATCATCAAGGTTGGAATAGATGGCACCCTAGAAGAACTGGAAGATATCAAGAAATTGTGTTACGAGTATCCAGATATTGTTGCTTGGAGCTACCATGATTTGAAGGGTTACGATAAGAATGTGATCCAACATACTATAGAACTGTAGGAAGGGGTAAAACCTTTTCATCAAAAATAATGGCCTGTCAATCCCAAGATTGAAGTCCTTATGAAAGCAGAGCTATTGAAGATGTTGGAGGTAAAAATAATTTATCCAATCAAGCACTCAACATGGGTGGTGAACCTGGTCCTAGTATGGAAGAAGAACGGAGACATTCGGTTGTGTGTTGACTTTCACAATCTGAACCAGGCATCATTAAAATATCATTACCCTCTATCGTAGATCGATCAAATCCTTCATGTAGTAGCTGGTGCCCAGAGATTCTCATTGCTAGATGGTTTCTCTGGATATAATCAAATATGGGTGAAAGATGAAGATCAACATAAAACAACATTCACCACCAAGTGGGGTACCTTCGCCTACCAACGGATGCCATTTGGACTTTCAAATGTCGGTGCCACTTTTCAGAGGGCCATGGACATTGCTTTCGATGAGTTATTGAATAGGATTATTGTGATATATCTTGATGATATGATTATGTTTTCACATCGTAGAGAAGACCACATTGCTCATTTGAGGTAGGTGTTTGAGAAGTGTCATGAGTTTAGGATTTCTATTAATCCGAAGAAGTCAATATTTGTTATCAAAGAAGGGAAGTTATTGGGCCATGTAATCTCACAAGAAGGATTGGCAATCGATCCTGCAAGAGCTGAAGCCCTAATGAAGTTACCATTGCCTGCTAATAAAAAGGACCTGTAGTCCTTCTTTGGCCAAATTAATTTCATCCGTAAGTTCATTGTTGATTTCGCTCAGGTGGTGAAACCCATGACTGAGATTTTGAAGAAAGATGTTGAGTTTAAATGGACTGAGACAAGAAGATAGACTTTCAAGGAAATCAAGGAGAGGATTACTCAGGCTCTAGTATTGGTTAATCCTGATTATTCTAAATATTTCATTCTCTATGCAGTAGGTGAACAGGAGAGTTATGCTATAATTTTGACACAATAACAAGAGGATGGAGATGAGAAGCCAATTGCTTTCCTGAGTCAGGTCATTGCTCCTCATCAGGAGAAATATAATTTTATTGAGAAACAAGTATATGCGATGATGAAATCATTGAAGAAATTTTGACACTTTGTTTCTCAGAGCAAAATGGTTGTGTATGTTATACACCCCGATGTACGAAACTTTATTCTCCAAGGAGAATTAGGAGACAAGAGAGCAGGTTGGGTCTCAAAAATTCAAGAGTATGATGTGGAGATCCGACCAACAAAGCTAGTTCATGGGAGAGCTCTATGCCAGGAGCTAGCCAAAAGTGCGACCTCTGAATCATTGGATGTGGTGCATGAGGATAGTATGGGTGAAAGCATATGCATGAACCATACAACTAGCGATCATGATTGGACCAAAGATCTAATTGATTATTTTACTTCAGGAAAATGTCCATCTCACCTTGATGCTTCACAACATCGAAGATTCAGGTTGCAAGCTCTCAAATATACTTTGTTGCCCAATGGGTTATTTCACAAGAACATTGATGGAGTTCTTCTCAGGTGTGTAAGGGACTCCAAAAAAGAAAAAATATTAGAAGAATTTCATTCGAGACTATCGGGTGGTCATTATGCAGGAAGGCCCATGGCCTTAAAAATCATTCGAGCAGGCTATTTTTGGCCTACTTTGTTTGTTGATGCTCATAAAGTGAGTACTCACTATGATAGTTGTCAATGATATGTTGGCAGAATCAGGAAGGGGGTATTGCCTCTTCACCCGATTCAAGTAGAAGCACCTTTTCAGCAGTGGGGTCTTGACTTTGTGGGAGTTATTGACCCACATTCTTCTATAGAGCATAAGTACATCTTGACAGCAACTGACTATTTCACCCGATGGGCGGAGGCCATTCCTACTAAAAAAGTAGACCAAGCAACTGTCATCTCTTTCCTAGAGGGAATCATCACTCGCTTCGGTGTTCCAGACTCAATTATAACCGATAATGGAACTCCATTTATTGGGGCCAAGATCACGGAGTTCGCTAGAAAATACGAGATTTATCTCAAGACTTCATCCAATTATTACCCACAAGGGAATGGTTTGGCCGAATCCACCAATAAGAATTTGCTACAAATTTTGAAAAGGACACTAGGAAACAACAAGAGAAGCTAGCATTTGTTGTTGAACCAGGCGCTTTGGGCAGATCACATTTCCATAAAAAAGTCCATTAAAACTTCTCCGTATGCATTGGTGTATGGTAAGGAAGCAATTCTTCCTGCTCACATTGAGCTTTCGGTCCTTCAGACATTGCAGCTATTTCAGGAGGAAGATGAGGAGTTTGATCCTATGAGCGCACGATTGGCACAATTAATACAGTTGGAAGAGGATAGAGAAAAGTCTTACTAGGTGTTTGCCAAACATAACAAGGAAATGCAGAAGTGGTTCGGAAGAAGACAACCGAACACAGTTTTCAAGTAGGAGATTTGGTTCTCAAGTGGAATGAAAAGAAGGCCAAGCCCGGAGAGCATCACAAATTTGATGCTATTTGGGAGGGCCCTTTCCAAATATCTATTGTGAACTCGGCTAACGCCTATCATCTTCAAGACATGGAAGGTTGGGATCTTCCAATTCCAGTGAATGGCCTTCATTTTAAGGCTTATATTCAGTAACAACATCTTGATAAGGTACTTTTGTAAAATATGTATATATTCGTTTTCCTAATTACTTTCACATTTTTTAAAAAAATATATATATATAGAAAAAAAAAAAAAAATTATATATAAATAAAAAAATAAAAATCCAAGTGGCATCATTTCCCCCTTTGGAAAAATAAAAAAAAAAAAAAAAAAATATCGCCCAAAGGTGGCGAACATCACGTTCACCCCCTTTGGGCGCTCTAATCATTGGGAACATATGTTCCTTGAGACAAAATTAAAAAATAAAAAAAAAAAATCGCCCAAAGGTTGGGCGAACATTACATTCACCCACCCTTAGGGCGATCCCATAAAAATAAAAAAAAAAAAAAAATTAAAAAGATCACCCAAGGTCGGCGAACATTTTCCCCACCTTAGGGCAAAAAAAAAAAAAATAAAAAAAATAAATGCATTCAATATTTTTCGAAGGCGCCCAAAAAAGAAAGTTGTTTTTCTAAAAAGGGAGGCAAGTTTTTTTAGAAAATCTGATTTTCTAAAGGAAAAGGAAAAAGGCAAGGAACAAAATTTATAAAAGGAGAGCCTTCACCCCAAATTCATCAAGCAGATTGAAAGCGCTCTGAAGGAGAAGCAGATTTCAGTAAGCAAACATCCCCTTTGATTTCGGAGATTCAGTGCGGATATATTGCTTCCCCCAAGACGTGGCAATTATTGGAAAACATGCAGGCTGGCAGAAGTTTTTCTTCTCGAAGGAGCAAAAGAAGCATTTAATTGGTTCAAGTGGCCAATTTATTTTTCCAAAGCAATATTCTGCAGCCAGGGCACGGTTTACGACACAGTTATGCGGTAAAGAAAGATGCTTTTCCCAAGGTGAATTTGGCAGTGAATCAGAAGATATATTGGGATACATTGGGAATAGTGCCGACGAGTGCATCAAGGCTCACATTTTTTAAGTCCAAGTAACTCAACATTTATTGCATAGTTGGAAAAGAGCTCTATTTAAATAAAGCAAGGTAAAGCTCACAGTTAAAATTTTATTTAAATTTTTTTTACCGTGTGCTTCGAACTGTTATTGTAGAAGTGTCCAGACAGTGTTCAGTAAATTTATCAAGGAGAAAAATGGGAAGACATAGTAAAGAGCCCCAAGATGCTTCAGATAGTACAGAGCCCAAGAAGTCAAAGAGAAAAGAGGGGGGTACGAGGTCTAAAAAGGCCCAAAAAAATGACTATGTTGACTTGGACCCCTATGATGACACGATGGCCGAAATTGGTGATTGCATAATAACCCACAAAGGAGTGGAGAGACTATGGCAAGATGTTGAACTTACAGTTAATCAAGGGGTCACATCAAAAATTTGGCTAATAGTGTCATACCATTCATAGCTTTTTTGGTACCTGTGCCCACCTGTACACTCTTGTCCTGAGCTGGTGCAGCTCATTACCAAATTTTATGACCCATTCACCAGGGTAGTAAGGAATGCGAAGAGGGAGATTCTCTTCACTATTACCTCGAACGAGATCCGAGAAGCATTCGCATGTGGATTGCAACCACCTGCCTATGGGGTTCATAAGAAGTTGCACACCGATGAACAAGAAGATAGATATGTCTCTACTATAACGATGCATAAATTCATGGAGACTCAGCTCATCAAAGAACCATCGATGGGGCAGCTTCCCAACTTGCCTAAACCGCTTAAGGATTTTAAAATCTTGGATATCTATTCAATGCTAGCATGGGTCACAGGTTTACCTTCTGATGATATTGTGCACAAGTGGTAGGTGGCTTTAGCGCAATGTATTGGTCGGGTAGATTTTTATTCCCCATCAGTTATGATAGAGGACACCAATCCAATCTTCTTCGATTGGGCTGATTACATCTCACGGAGGATGAATTCTCAGTTGGAGAAATTGCAGACTCAAAAAGTGAAATCATTCAAGCATAGTTCATTCCTGGTATGGTTTTTCTTCTTTCAATTGTAGCAATATTTTCCTTTTATTGCAGTTACACAAACAGATGAAAAAGATCAACCTTTGCCAGTATATAAGTGGACTTCAATTTTGTCAAGAAGGGAGTCTTTCTATAGTTTCAACAGTTGGTTTTTGGGGCCGATAATAGAATTGTTATGTGGTACATGTGAAAGAGTGTCATGGGAGTTGAGAGATATATTGGTCACTCAGGAAAAGGGTGATATTTTTTTGCTTACCCAGGGTGTAGTTGTACGAGTTTTTGGTTTCATGGGTAAGCCATTTTTGTTGCCATACTTCGCTACGAAGCATGTTTTTGCTATGGAGGTAGTGCACCAGTCAGATTACGTAAATGATATATATGGAGTTGGGCATGGAAAAAAGACAACATGCAATATGCCATTCAAGTTTGGTGGTATAGTAGTGGGCCAAATCGGATAGAATCGACTTCTCACTATTGCCTTGCAAGATCTAGGATTGATAGAACTACCACAACGTTGGAGGTATGACCCCTTGGGCAAGTTTAAGGAAATTGTCAAGTTCAAATCATTTCATTGTTGTCCTCGACCCGATATTGAGCAGAACAAAAATAATTTCAATGGGCCCGACATGAATTGGCATATTGAGAAAATGGCTACACTTCCCCCTTGGCATGACTGCTATGAGCAAGAAGTAGAGTATAGATCTCAAGTCCCTCCGCCAGGATTGTTTAGTCAGGTTAAAGCCAGTAATCCTGAATGGTCCGAAGAAAAGATAATGAATTGGTGGATAATGCGGGTTCACCGAGGAAAGCCAATGACTCCTTATGGGCTCAAACTGGATGAGGCCTTTTTAGAGGTTTATGATGAATATGTTGATTCTTATCAGCCAGTCACTTTCACCAACATTTTATCGCATAGTTTTCAATAGTTCGATAGTGGTGAAAGCAAGTCTGAGGGACAACATCCTTTGGTCACGGAGGAGACTCCTGAGGAGGAAGAGCAACAATATGTGTTTAAGTGGAGATCACTATGAACAAGACAGAAAGTTGAAGAAGCACCCATCTCAAAGAAGCAAGATGTGCAAAAAGTGCCACCATTTCCCAAGGTGGTGAAGAAACCAAGGACCGATGCTATTACCATTTCTTCCATCGATGTTTTAGTTACTATAGTTACCACAACTTTGGTTGTCTCTGTTGCAGTTGTCTCTCCTCTCACGATGATCGAGGCTCCAACCATGGTTGTGCAAATGGTTCAAGGACAGGAGGAAGATCAGCCATCAGAACCACCACAAGAGGAGGTCATGGAGACCCAAGTAAATGTTGAAGAGGTAGCGGAGGAGCAATGAGAAGCAAATATTTTACAGTCACCTCCATATTCGCATCACACGATGCTCATGCCCGAAGGTACATCTCCCCTTCCTTCTTCTTCTTCTCCTTCTTTATTGGAGCATGTAGTAACTTATTTCGATTCACTCCCATAAGTTTTTGTGTCCATTTCCCCACCTTTTGGTATGCCTTATGTATCCATTCCACTTCCTTCTTCTTCTCTTCCCAAAGTTACTACTGCTCCATCTTCTATTCCCTTTTCTTCATCCTCCCTTTCTTTTAGTTCATATGCATCGGGGCCGAACCCATTTTCATGCCCTTCCACATCCATTATCACTACCATTTCCACCAAAGCTATAAGTACGCAAGCTCCTCCAAAAGTGAGCGTAACTATAGTTAAAACTGATCCACCTATCCATCCCACCATTTCCATTCCTCCACTTTTAACTTCCACATCCATTTCATAGCCTAACCACTCTGATGCCCTCATTCCCTTCACTCCATTTTTGGAATTACAAGCTTTACCCGACGTTCAGGTGGCATCCAAGCAGTCCGATGTAGAAAATATCAATAGGGCTCACTTGAGTTCATCATAGTGGTTGAAAAGCAAGTGATGCAAAGAAGCTCTCACACCTGCACATCCTCTTAAGAAAGTTGCTTTTGATCCTGTTGCAATGGAGGCTCATATCACCAAAATTACTCCATTGGTTCAGAAGCCTCAAGGAGAATTGTTGCCAGGTGATCTTATTTCTGAGACCATAACAGAAGACCTCACAAGGATTGATCCTATAGAAAATATGGGCAACATACAAGTAGACATGAGTTCAGTTTACCTTCATGGTGAGCACTATAAATAGAAATATTTTGATCAGGTTGACAAGATCATTGAACTCGAGATTGCCTTGGCTAAAAGTAGAGCATAGGAGGAAAGAACTACTACAGAGAATGAGCACTTACGATGACAGGTAGGAGTGCATTTGAAAGAAAGAGATGCAGCCCGGATTGAGATGAACAACCTTCACCTGAAGCTAGAAGTTGTCCAGACTCAATTAGCTGAGAAAGTTGCTCAAGCTAGGGTTTTTCTCGAGATAACATCAAAGAAGCTCATCTTCGCTCCACAGAACTATGAAAAATTGGCTCCAGAAGTAGTTCGAGTTCTGATTTACTTATGGGTGGCTCACATTCAGATTCAAATGGGACAACACATAATTGACAACACGGAGGAGTTACTATCACCCCATATGGAGATGGCAGTCAAAATATAGGCCTTGGCAAATTCCACTATGTATGTGAAACCCCTGAGTGAGATGGACCATTCCTGGTCAGCTGCAAAAGTCACATTGCGTAGCTATTTTTAGTAGATGGATCTCATGTGGGAAGGTCAAAAAATTCTAAATGCCATAGAGTGGGAACACACTATTTTGATGACTCATCTTAACGCTCTACGCGACATGGGTTTTCTAGAATTTATTGATGAGTGGGGTGAACCTCTTCCACAAGCACAATTAGAGGTAGCATGGAAGTAGTTTGTTGAAGATACCTCTGATATTGATGCTTGGGAGGAACCTATCATGGATGTTCAGGTGTTGCCATTCATGTAGAAGTACACTCGTATGGAGCTCTCATTGTTTGAGTTAGCCCAACGAGCGAGGTGCCTGAGCTTGGAAGATATTCAAAATTTATGCTTTGTATATGAATCCTTGAGTACTCCTTCCTTGTTCACCATAGAGGCATGGAAAGACATGGTTGTAGTTTATGAGGTCACTTTTGAGAGCCTCAAAGAATAGGCAGAACAAGCAGAGGAAAAAGAAGCAACCACGAAAGCAATTGAAGAGCAGGAACGAGAAGAAGTACTCCAAGTTGTAGTAGAAGCAAAAGCCACTGAGAAAGCTGAAGAGGAGGAGCATCAGAAGGCATCTACATCGAAGGCACCAGCCAAGGAGGCTGGAAAGAAGACTCAAGATCACCCAATGGATTAAGGCCTAGGATCGCTTGCATCCATGCGAGCTGGATACCCCGAGAGCCACCAAAAATATTGGTAGTTTTACACTATGCCACATTGGTTTTAAATAAATTGTTGACTGTAATGTAAAAATTCATGATGTAGCATCTTGCTTAATTTTAAAACAAACATTACAGTCATTTCAGTTTTTTTATGTATGTAATTTTTCATTTGAAAAATAAACATTCCAATCCCAATCACAGCTTGGAAATCGGCTTCAAATTAATTTGATTGAATCACCCATAGAAGAAGTTGAAAGAGCGAGAGAATTGAAGTCATAGTAAAAGAAGCAGCAACGAATAAAAAATGATGAAATTCGGCTGAGGTGTTGAAACGTGATCGCGTTCGCCCCTTAAAAAGGGTGAACGTCATGTTCACCCTTTGGTTGGGCGAACAGGTTTTAAAGTATGTCGATGCAGTCACCCCAAAGTATGGGTGATGATCTCGTTCACCCCTTTTAGGGGTGAACGACATTGGAATGTATAATTGGGCAACAAAGAAAATTAAAATTGGTTTTACCTTTGCACTTCGATGGAGATGTGTTTCACCTTTTTTAAGGAGTAAACACATATTAGAAGTTCCATTCAATGAAAGCATTTGAAGCGTAGATGATTTTAAATTGTTCTAAATAAAAATCATGCTCACCCCTTATTTTAGGTGAGTGTTGTTGAAGTTTAAAAGGAAGGGGTGAAGTTGTTTCAAAAGGCAATCACATTCATCTCTTTGTTTGGGGAAAATGTTATTAAAATTATCAAAGTTCAGGCGAAGAGGATTTTTAAAGATTTTTCTTGATGAAAGCATTTTCATGGTGAAAGAAAGCAAATGAGTTCAGTTGCTCGTGGCACCTGAGGATAAATTATGGAAAACATATGCCAAATTAAATGATGCAGGATTTGATCTTTAATTGCCATCATCTTGGGCGATATTAAAGTTTGATTTTTTAGTTGAAGATATGCCTTAAATTATTGCTACAATTTAATGTTGGTGGCGAAGTGGAAAGCATTTGTGTTATTTTCAAGAACATCTTCTCGAAGGTTTTACTTCCTCTCTAAAACAAATTTAATGAGGAGTAAATTATTGAAGCATATGTTTGATTTTCAAGAAAATGGAGGTGCCCAAAATTTAATGTCGTGGTGATCAAAATGCCTCGTCACTCCAAATCATTTTCGGATCATGATTGTCAGAAGAAGATTTCCAAGAAATGATGACTCATTATGTCTCTGATCTATGGACATTGGGTCCTTTCATGTATTTAATGAAAGAGGTGCAAACCTCTATAAATACTAAGCAAACTTTCATTGTAAGGGGTTGGAAAAAATAGATATCCTACGAGAAAACTCTTCAAGTTCTCTACAGTAATAGACATACAGAGCTCTTGGATTTGCAAATGACTTGGTGCATTATTGTCTTTTGATTTTTGCATTTCTTATATACACTCGTATTCTTTATTTGTTGTTGAATTTAAATTCTGCAAATTGAATTTGAATATTGTTGATGAGAGGAGTGAGTGTTGGAGTGCCAATTTGAAGGATTATATGTGCGAAGTTTTAAGTAAATTCTGTCGTTTCTTTATCTATTGCATGCTATTCATTGCTTGGTGTGGATTCTTGCTATCAGTCTATTCCCATCCTACACAGTCGGCCTGTGGCCATATTTCTCATTTCTTTTCGCATTTTCTAATTTCTTTCCTGCATCTCTAGTCTTCAACCAGTTTAGGATTAGTAAGGGAGCCAACCCTCTCTGGATATTGACACGGAGGACATTCCTTTCCTTCGATCATTCAATGTTGGTCGTATCTAGGGCGCACAAACGTAGTTTTTTTAATTAGGCAGATATTTGACCAACAATAACATGAATGTGAATCTGTTAAAACCTTTAAGTTCTCAGGAGATCCACCAGACCCTCTTTTCCATGCAACCTAACAAAGTCCCAGGCCCCAATGGATTCTCCCCAAGGTTCTTTCAAACCTTTTGGGAAATTATTGACCCTAACCTTTGTCAAGCCATCAAAGAAATGCAGAGGTCCAGAGTCTTTCCCATGGATGTTAATTCTACTTTTCTTGCCTTCATTCCAAAAGGCCCCAAATCCAAAGCCCTGTCTGATTATCGTCCCATAAGCCTTTGTAATGTTGTCTACAAAATATTAACAAAATTTATGGCCAATAGATTAAAAGGTATTCTCCCATCCTTGATTGACCCCTGCCAAGAAAGCTCCATTAAAGGTAGAAATATTGTGGATGGGGTCATAACCATTCACAAAATTATTCACTTAGCCCACAACTCCAAAAATTCTACTTTATTTTTAAAAATTGATATGAATAAGGCTTTTGACAAAGTGGATAGGGAGTTTCTATCCAAATTTCTCCAGAAGTTTGGTTTCCATGATGAATAGGTATATCTGATCATGCAATGCATCTCAACATCTTGGTTTTTTGTGCTAGTGAATGGATCTGTTGTAGGGTACTTCCCAAGTACCAGAGGACTGAGACAAGGGGACCCCTTATCCCCCATCATCTTCATAATTCTAGTTGAGAGCCTTGAAAGATCCATAAAAGCTACTTGTTCCATGGGTTTGATTTTTGGTATCAAAGTTGCATCCAATCTCCAAACTTTAACTCACCAACAATTTTTGGATGATACTCTGTTGGAAACTTCAACTTTAGTTTCAGAGGCAAGAGTCATCAAATCTATCCTCAAACTTTATGAAGAAGCTACCGGGAAAAAAATCAATTTCATAATAGTAATATTTATTTCATTAATACCCCAAAGCCCCGTCAAGTCAAAATTACAAATATTCTGGGATGTTCTATTGCAGCCCTCCCAGCTTCATATCTAGGCCTCCCAATGTTTCAAGGGAATCCTGCCAAGATGATGTGGAATAATATTATTGAGAGGTTTCATAAGAAACATGCAGGGTGGAAAGGTGTCCTCTGTTAGGATCCTATCCTAACATTAATTAATAATAATAATAATACATGTTATCCTATGGTTATATTAATAAATAATATATTAATTAATTATATTAATTATTATATTATTATAAGATTAGGGTTAGGGTTAGGGTTAGGAAGCATGGTGACTCTTCACTCATAACCCTAAAGGGGTATAAGACACTATGTGATTCTATCATTTAATATATCCATGAATATGAAATATAATACAATTTATTGAAGGGACTTCCCGATAATACAAAAGGCGATTATTTTAGTTTTAGTTCTATTTATTATTTATTTATCATTTTATGTGCTAGGAACCCTAGGTTCCTACCATCTGGTATCAGAGCCGTATGGATCCAACTATATGGGACATAAATATCAAAGGAATAAAAAATGACATTGCATAAATTAGAAGAATGATTGAACGAAAACAAAATAAACAAATGGAATGTTCTGATCGTATTATACAATATTTAAGGGAAATGCAAGAGGAGACCCTAGCCATGGAATCTCAGGTAGAGGAGGAAGAACCCATAACCAAAGAACTTTCAGAAATACCCATTGCACTTTCAAAGGAAGAAGATAATTCAAACCCTAATTTTTTTTTCTCGAAAGAAACCAAAACCATAGAACTTCAAAAAGTACTTATTGAATTTTCGAAAAAAAATCAAAACCCTAAACATGCAAATTTTTTTATAGAGACGGAAAGTAAGATTCATAAACTTGCACTGGATGTTTATATTGCCAAAATTGGAGATATAATTTGTGCTGACCTTGGTGCATTTGATATTAATATAGACAATGCTAAGAACCATGAAAATAAAACCATCATAAAAGAAATCCAAAATTTTGATTATCTACTGAATGTATTGAATAGTATGAGTCTTTCATCTACAAGACCCCCACCTTGGCCACCACCATTGTTCAAAGAAGCTATCAAGATATGCCCTTCCCAATAGCTAGTGCACCTACAATTTTTATTATTTAATCTCCACAAGATACTGAGATATTGAATCTAGGTTCCTACCTGCAATTTTTGGCTAAATCTAGGTTCCTACCATGTACTGTCATGTCTCTTTTTGAATGGTTGTACCTGGTTACATATGAACTGATGTAGAAGTAATAGATTCCCAGAAATCAAAAGCCTCCACCAATAAGTAGCAACTCGAAGAATGACGACAAAAATTGGTTTTGTCAAAGGCAATCCTGAAGTGCAGACTTATGAACATCATGTTATGTGACAATATTTATGATCATAATGGCAATTTTTTTTCCCAAATTCACCAGACCTGATATCATATGGCACTATTCATGAACAAAAACCTTAGTGTATTCATGCTGATGAAACAAGGCTATTTTAAACGAATTGCTAAAGAATTTTAAATACTTCCCAGTCTGGAAGATAATTTTGTTATTTTTCCATTCGTAAGCACAATAGGAGAATGGAAAATAGCATGAGTTCAGAACATAGTTTACAGGGGATCAACCAGATATTATTATTATTTTAATACAAGGCACATAAAAAATTGTGCACTCCAACAATGTGAGACTTGTCTCCAACATACTTATTTGAGATACTAGGATGCCTAGAAAGGAAAGGGTTGCACCTATCCAGAATCTGCATTGTCAAATATAGTTCATGAAACTATTTTTGCTTTCTCCGTACAAAAAAATAAAAAATAAAATTGCGGTCTGTTAAAGGGCAAGACGTATCCCTTACCAGAAAACTTTCAACATCACAGTGTTGTTGGTGCACAAATTATAGTTCATGGGCATGGTCTCCTCGTCATCTGAATTCTTTACTTTAAGCTTCAGAAGATATCATAACACAGAGAATTTTCCCATTTGGTAAAGCTAAATTCTCTCAATGGTGATTACTCTTTGATACTGAGTACATTTTACTGCAATGGTGTAATGTACTTACCCTTTATTAGAGTTAGAGCATGAATTGAACAGAGACATCAAGCACAAATTAGATCATACTGCAATGGTTTAATGAAATTACCCTTTATTAAAGCATGAATTGAAGAGAGACATCAAGCATGAATTAGATCATATTGAACAGAACATTGTTGATATTGTTGATGGATTGTATTGGCAGTCTTCCAAAGCATAAGGATTTGATGCATCTATCAGCAGGTTACTGGCCTTCAAGTGTGTGTTTTGAACCAAGTTTCTTCAGTACTTAAAGCAAATATTTGACATGAGAAAAGTTGGAGACAGAGACTCTTCAGCCCCTAATGATATTCCTTCAAATAAGAAAATAAATAAATGAAAACTGTTAATTCATGTGAGACAAAATGAAAGGACCAGTTCGTTTCGATGTTGAGCAGAATTGGCAACGGTAGCCCAGCAATGGGGTTTTTTCCAAATTCAAATAATTCTTATACATATACATACCCGCCGTGGGGATTGAACCCGGGTCACATAATCGATAATGCAAGTGGCTAGCTTACCAGATGGCTTTTCCAAATTATTAATCACGAAATCTCCATTGATCTCATCCAATGCCTACAGGTCATGGGTAGAGAGTTTTTCGAACTTCCATAAGAGGAAAAGGAGGCCTACGCCAGCAACGCGACAACGAGAGTTATGGAGGGTTATGACACCAAGTTGGCTCACCAGATTGACAAAAAGCTAGAGTGGATTGATTACTATTTCTATATGCTATGGCCTCCTTTCTCTAGAGATTTGAACAACTGGATCAAACACCCTGCCTCTTACATAGAAGTGAACGATGAATATGCACGAGCACTTGTGGGGGTAGTGAATATGCTTTTATCGACTCTTTCCATAAATCTGGGGTTGGCGGAGTCGGCGATGAAGGAAGCACTCGACAACGAAGATATGGAAATGGAAATGAAAATAAATTACTACCCGCCTTATCCACAGCCGAAGCTCGCTCTCAGGGTGGAAGCCCACATCGACATGAGCGCTTTGAATCTTCTGGTACCGAACGAAGTGCCAGGACTCCAAGTTTTCAAGGATGGTTGTCGGGTTTCTTCCGATTATGTTGCAAACACCATCATCGTCCAGAGACCAGCTTGAGATATTGAGTAACAACAAGTACAAGAGCATTCTACACTAAGTTTGGTGAGCAAGGACAAAGTGAGAATGTCATGGCCGATATTGGGCACTTACAAAGAGTCAACATCAAATGGATAACTGATATGGCATTTTATCCTACAAATAGACATATAGCAGTTGCCTTCGCTTGTTGTAATACAATGCTTGAAATGCAGAACGAGTCCTCTAAAAATATATCAAGGCCATTCAGACCATGGTGAGGCTATGATTGAAACAAATCTCAATGAAACCTGCAAATATATTGAACAGGATACCTTGGAACTCAATCAACTTATCAACCATCCAATAAATAAATATGGATTTGAGGTCATAGTCCTTCTGGGACATATCACGAGTTTCCAAGATATTATGCACTATATACAAACAAATACTTCCTACTCAAAAGTTGATGGTGATGTTATTAATCTGGAAGTTTATAGATATTTAAGACAACAGTCACAGCTGATTATTATTCCATGTCGACTTTACAATAATACCCTGATTATTATTCCATGTCGATTTACAATAATACCCATGATTAGCATCTGTCTACTTCAAGAAGCGCATCAACAAATATTGGAGGCTGCTCAAAATGAATACATTGTATCCTTGTTTAAGTATTTCTTGGAGTACACTGATTGGATTGGAGTACAGAGAAAACTTATGAGCAACCGTTATGAGATGAATTTGGCGATAACCTTTCCGTCGCTTTGAGGACAAAGCGTTTGAAAGGGGGATGACATGTTAGGATCCTATCCTAACATTAATTAATAATAATAATAATAATACATGTTATCCTATGGTTATATTAATAAATAATATAATAATTAATTATATTAATTATTATATTATTATAAGATTAGGGTTAGGGTTAGGGTTAGGAAGCATGGTGACTCTTCACTCATAACCCTAAAGGGGTATAAGACACTATGTGATTCTATCATTTAATATATCCATGAATATGAAATATAATACAATTTATTGAAGGGACTTCCCGACAATACAAAAGGCGATTCTTTTAGTTTTAGGTCTATTTATTATTTATTTATCATTTTATGTGCTAGGAACCCTAGGTTCCTACCATCCTCTCTCAGGCAGGTGAGTTAGACCTGGACTCTATAGTGAGATCAAAGGAAGC
Organism: Wollemia nobilis; assembly: GCA_028583015.1. Lineage (NCBI taxonomy): Eukaryota > Viridiplantae > Streptophyta > Pinopsida > Araucariales > Araucariaceae > Wollemia > Wollemia nobilis. The sequence continues at coordinate 994,749 of JAQPPZ010000480.1, forward strand.
ATAAAAGGCTAGAGTCTTTCCACATTTGTAGGAACGACTAGTGAAGACTATGACTCAGCCATAGAGTCTTTCCACTGGGTTGGAGGATAACCATTGAGGATGAGGACTCATATTTGGGTGAATCAACTTGAAGATATTTTATTATTTAAGGAAATAGCTAACCCTAACATTGAACTGAAGATTTACAGACTATATATTGAGGTGGAATCACCTCTCAAGATAGTTGGTCATTTAGGAAAAATCCATCCTAACATTGAGTTCTCTAGTAAGGAGGAGAATCATTGGAGTTCTTAGGTGCGACCTAAGACAAATCTACAATAGAGATTAATCATAAAAAGAGTGAGAAGCTTCCTAAAACAAAAAATACTTTCATCTTCAAGTGCAACAAGAAGGCAAAAAGTTTTCATCAAGTAGGGATTGATTTAAGTTGTAAGTCATTAAAGTTTTAGGTCACAAAGAAATTGACCTTGATATAAAGATTACAGGTCTTGAAGGTAAGCCTTGATAAAGAAGGATTCAAGTATTGAAGGAAGACCTTGAAAAGAGAAAGTTTTGGGTCTTGAAGATAGACCTTGATATTGATATAGTGGATAGAGATCTTGAAGAAAATGCCTTGATATAAATTTTTAGAAATATAGAATATTTCAAGTCATTTAGAGACCTTGACATTGGTTCAATAAGCTAATATAGAAGACATAGACCCAAGAGGTCAATACTAAAGGAAGATACCCTTCAAGGAAAAGAGGTCGAGTTATAGAGGCCATTAAAGAAAGGCCCACGATACAAGAAAAATGTTGTTTATGATAGAAATCACTAAAGAGCAAGAATAAATTGTTTAGAAAAGAGGAAATGTCTATGAGTATAGAGAAGGAGGCATTATAATATTCCTAAGATTAGTATTCAACATTGAAGCCATCGATGAAATAGTTTACATACATACAAAGATCACTTGTGAATATAAGAGAAGGAGAATCTATGAGTGTTTGAGAAAATTTACAATTGAAAAGAATGTAGAGTCGTCAAGGAACAAAGAAAATGTTGCCTGAATCATGAAAGCAATATAGGCAAAAATATTAGCAAGAGCATTAAGTAAATTAAAGAAGATTTCAGTGCTTAGAGGAGAGCACTAGTTCTCTCAGGTAGAAGACTCTATGAATAAGAAAATAAAGGCTCATGATGCAGAGTAAAGGCATCTATTAGACTCACTACACGACCAACTATAGAAGGAAGAAAGAGAGGTTAAGATTAAAAGAAAATAAGAATAGCTTATAGATAAAAATATTATGAGAACTAAGATTAAAATAGAGTTATTACAAGCATAGAAGTTGAATTCAATATCCTCTAAAGAAAAGGAGAGTACAAAGCTATGTGCATTAGAGAAATTTACAAGCACTCTACGTATTGAAAAGGAATGCTAAAGAGCAAGAGCACTATTTCCTACAATTAGAGCGAAGATAGATCTACTTGTATAAAGAAAGCAAGATTAGAGTTAGATGTAAAAGTCTTAGGCAGAAGAATTATGCTCTAAATAATCACCCGACACTTAGAGAAGCATCCAAGTCGAACCAATCATAGTGCATGACCAAAATCACCTATGCAAAGTCTTCATAAGTGCAACATACTATACAGTGAACAAAGCTAAGCCTATTGCTTAGTTTTCAAGCCTAAAAAATGATCAGTAGCATTTGAAACACCAATTGATAGCACTTTGAACATAGCACCAACATAACTCATCTCAGGAAGCAACTCGAAACATGAATGAAACACAATTCAAAACTCAAAATGCGAATAGACACTTCATAAGGAACAACGAAAGGAAGGTTGAACGAATCATTTGAAAGCAATTAATATTTCCTCACAAGCATGTGAAAATAAGCGTTAGAACGCCATAAAATAAAGTCATTCGGAAGATAATCCATGTTGAGCATTTTTTGGATTGTTACATTGTGTAGCGTAAGTTGCATCACCTACCATGAATGGTGTGAAATAATTTGATTATTGAAGTTTGTGGAGCGTAACATAAGAGTTTTAAAATAATTTAAATAAGCCACGATGCTTTGATTATTGAAATAATGTAACGTAAGACCAAAAGCACTCTTTATTTGATTTTTTGAAATAATTTGATTATTGAAGTTTTGCAAATTAATTAGTTGGGATTCAAAAGGTATTTAACCTCAAATTTAAAAAAATTAATTTTGCAAAAATCATATTTTTTTAATCTTTAAACATTATGGAGAAATAAGGACTTCTACTTCATAGGATTTTCTAAACTGATTTATTTAAGCCTAGGGAGACATAATGTAGTCTAAATCAAAGGTCATATGAGCACTACTATGTCAAACAACAAGTTCTTTCTTTTTGAATATCAACTTCTAAAAGGACCAAATTATGCTTCATGGAAAAATAAAGTGAAATCAATTTTAATAGTAGAAAAACTTTGGGATATAGTTAGTGGAGCAAAAACAAAATCTGCTAAAGATGTTAGAGAAATTTAAAAATATGAATATGGTGAAGCCAAAGCACTTATGATAATAAATTTTGCAATTACTGATGAAATACAACCTTATATAAGTACAACATAAACTTCTACAAAATCTTGGAATACTTTAGCTAAAATATTTGAAGGGAAAAATAAAGCTACTATCTTCAATCTTCAATCTCAATTATATTCCTTAAAATTTAATAGTGGTGAAAGTATTGAACTATTTCTTTGAAAGGTAGTAGATATAAAAGCAAAACTATTAACTCTAGAAGAAAAAATAGAAGATAATTTTATTGTTCAAGTGGAATTAAGAGATCTTCTAGAAAATTATAAACATCTAGTTACATATTTGCAATTCCTAAGCAAAGACACTTCCTTTTATGAGTTAGTCAACATTCTACAAGAATATGAAATAGAAAATACTGCCAAAGATGAAATGACTAACAATGCTTTAGTGTCAAAAGAAAATGAACAAGGCAGTCTTGCTTCAATTTCAAGATATAGGTCCAAATGGAATAATAGATATTGTCAAGTATGTAAGAAAAGAGGACATAACACAAATTTTTGTAGATATAATCCAAGGAATCAGTCTCAAGGAAATAAAATGAATCAAAATGGTCAAAATAAATTAGTATAGCAAAGACAATATCAAACTCAATACAATCCACAACGACAACAACAATTTCAACATCAATATCCTTCTCAATATCGATATAGTCAACCTCAGTTACAATATAGAGAGGGAAATTAAAAAGGACATCTAGTTCAAGAAATTCATGAAATTCAAGAGTTAGAAGAGATTATTGAAGAAAATGAATCCAAAGCTCTTTCAACAAAATTAATATTCAATGAAGATGAATTTCTCTCACAAATTCTGAAAGATACTCATCATTCATTTGATCAGGATACAAAAAGGTAGCAAATAAAGAAAATAAAAACAAAGCAAAGCAAGGATAGGTCCCAAGATCGATTGAAGGATGAAGACCATAATTGAAGACTAAAGTCTTCAATAACCAAATAATGTAATACAAGGGGATGTTAGATAATATTACATTATTTGGTACATGCTAATGTACCCCCATGGTACCTTCATGGTACACCTTGTAAATATTAGACTAGGGTTGAGTCTTAGATTAGAGTGTGAGTAAATATTTTATGTAATGTAATAATATGTAGGAAATGCACAAGTGTCATGTGTGCAAGTGTAATGTATGTAGATGTGCACAAGTGTCTCATATGTAAGTGTGCACAAGTGTATTTATATTAGGGAGTGCTAAGTGAAGAGTCATGTCTAGGTGTGCATACAAGATAGAGTCATGTGTATGCAAGTGTTAAATAGAGAATCCAAGAGTCATAAGACTTGGTATATGGAAAGGAAGAGTCAAGCATACAAAGATTCATCCTACTATGGCTATACATTTATCCATAGAGGATATTGTCTATATCGCCTACATTATCTACATAATAGTGTTGTGAAGTTCCACTTGATACATCCTTGTGGTTTCGACTACGGTTGGAAGTGTCGATCATGATTGTTGAAGTTAAACCATGGCCACCTAATCGAAGATGAAGGTTTGATCTTGGTTCAATTTTCATGAATTGATGGGATATAATGATGTCTATCACTAGTGTTCCATTTCATAGTATGAGGGAAGGGATCGACACCTCTCATTATGTGATATTAGTGTAAGAAGTGTACTAGCTAGTACTTGGAACCTAAAACCTTCCATTGGTTGAGATCCACCAGCCTTTATAGTTATAGGCTTTGTTGAAGCATGGATTGAAGCTCTGATAAGAATCAGATGGTAAGAGGATTTTGTTGTAGAATTAAGGGTGGAAAAAAAATATCTCGGTGGGTTTCGAATATTAGTCGCATATAAGGGAGAAATTATACAGAAAAGAAGTTATAGCCTTTTTATTTAGTGCACCAGTAGTAGACAATAGGTTGAGGGAACATTTTCAACGATAAAGACAATCGTTCTTGGTTGCTTGTACATTTGTGCGGTTGTTCTTGGTTTAGTGGAGTAGTTTGTGCAAATCCTATTGCCAGGTATACAAAGATGAGATTTTTAGGCTTTTCAACTCACAGAGCTGGAGTGATTCTACTATAATTAGGTGTAATAGCCAACTTATCTCAAGTATATATTCCCTTTTGCATATTGTTGTCTTTCCCAACCCAACATAGAATTTAAAATGGGGGGTTTCAAGAACTATGTTAGTGTCAAGCCCAGGGTTTCGAATGTGGTTGTAAGTGTTAGGCATGATTGCTAAAGTTAAACTAGGGCCACCTGACCGGAGATGGAGGTATGATCTTGGTTTTATTTCCATGTATTGATGGGATACAGTGATGTTTGTCACTAGTACACTGTTCCAAAGTATGAGAAAAGGGATTGACACCTTTTAGTATGTGATATTGTTGTAAGATGTGTACTAGGTAGTACTTGGAATTGAGGACCTTCCATTGGCTGAGAACCGCCAGCGTTTAAAGTTCTAGGCTTTATCGAAGCATGGATTGAAGCTCTACTAGGAATCAATTGCTGAGAGGAATTTGTTGTAGAATTAAGGGTGGAAAACATAGATCTTGATGGGTTTTGAATGTTAGTCGTATATAAGGAAGCAATTATACAGAAAAGAAGTTTATTTCTTCCTTTTTTTCCTTATACTAAATTGAAATATTTTGGTTTGATGTCTATATCTTGAGCCTTTGATACAATGGTTTATGAATTAAGACTTTGTTTTGAGAATGTTTATGCCTCTTTTGTTGGATTCTTGTATTGGCGATAAAAAATTCTAAATAATTTTTGAGTTGAGGAAGACAGGGATTGATTTCTTGATTACTGTAAAGGTTTAAGCCTTTTTATTTAGGTGCACCAGTAGAAAAAAATAGGTTGAGGGAACATTTTTAGCAATAGAGACAATCGTGCTTGGTTGCTTGTACATTTGTGTGGTTGTCCTTGGTTTAGTGAAGGAGTTTGTGCAATCCCTACTTCCATGTACACACAAGGATGACGTAAGCTACTATTATTTTTTATAGACATCACCATGCTTATATGATTAAGATTGGGGGTTTCAACCCTAGCTATTAGCCCTGACAATGCATTAATTGCATATCCTTGCTATCACACTAATTTTTCAAAAGAAAACCCTACATTCCTTATCCTTATAAGTAGATGTAATCAATGTATGCTAAACAATATTGTTCTCAAGTTGTACATTTTTATTAAAATGTATTTCTCCAAGAGTTGGGCTCAAAATATCAAGTGTGTAGAGTAGTGAAAATCATTGGATATTGCTTTATAGCTTTAGAACATTTTATATTGTTGAAGCAGAGAAATGTCAAGCCATTTGTTAAACAAAAGAATGTGGAGAGATAGAAGTATCTCTAAAAATTTATACTCCTCTACTTGTTAATAGAGTACTGTCTGCATTTATTTTAAAAGGATAAGATAATGATCTTTAGATGAAGGGAGTTAAAATAGATGGTTTCATCTATGTAGTTTTTTATATTCTGCAAGTAGATTTCTAGTTGGAATTTCACTAGATGGGGAGGAGACAAACTATCGCAGAGTCTCATCATGAAGTGAATGGTTAAGTAGAAGAGGTTGTTTCTCATTCCTCTTAGTGTCCCTTGCTCTTATTTAGTAAATGCTAAAACCCTTGAGTTGGAAAATAGTATATGAAAGTGGAACACTGATATTTTCTTTTAGCGATTGACGTCCAATTACTTATTGATTCAGTGAACCTGGGAGAAATACATTTGAAGGTAGATTGGATGCAGTTATTTTGGAGAGTTTTGTTGTAGGACTTAAATGTATCAAATCTAGTTAGAATAAACCAAAATGTAGGAATTATCATGTAAATGGTTATAACACAAATTTCTAAGAAGAAATCAAACTTTAGGTTGAAGGAATAACAGTGGTATGAAGTGGATGGTGGAGGAGGTGGGTGATCTAGTGGACTACACTCCAGACCTAGTGGAAGTAATCTCTATTTTCCTTACAAAAGATTTTTTGAAATCCAAATGGAAGTTGGAGAGGGATTTTGGACTTTTGGAGGAAGCTCACTCTAGTCAAACCCCAAAGAAAAATCCTTTGGAGGCTCAATATACAATTTCTTTAGAGTTATAGAAGGGAGTGCATACAAATGGGTTTTCTATTATAAATAGTGATGAAAATCACCTTTCTAATCCATCATTAGTAGTGGTCTGTCCTCCTAGTGAGGACAATCCTTTGCAAGAGAGAGTTCTTGTTCAGGGTGAGGTTTCTTTAGACCTTAAGTTAAATTCTACCATGTCGATAAATTTCTTATCATTTCCAATGGATATGTGCTTCATATGGTGATGTAGGTTTCATGGAAGTTTGAACTTGGGAGGTTTTCACAAAGAGAAGTTTCCCAAGTAGGGAGTTTGAAATCCTTTTTAATATAGAATTTTTGGATGGGTTTCTGGAGTGAGGGGAGCTGTCAAATAATTTTAAGGAGGTGATGGTTTCACCTACTGAAAATAGACCCTACACAAAAAAAAAAGGAAAAAAAGTGTGTAAAGCTCAAAGAGGGGAGAGTAAACTTGGTATTAGGTGAGGACATCCTACTAGACAAAGTTTTGGATATGGAGGGCAAAACACTAACTAGGAGGTTCTATGGAAGATTTTATTCAAGAAAATCACTTGCTCAGTGGATGGAGAGGGTTTGGGATCCTATATTGGGATACACCCCCATTTTTCATGTTCTGGTTTGAGGTTGGTTAGCCTTATCTTTTAGATCGGTGGAGGATGAGGTAGAATTCTACAGAGTAGATGGTTCTAGGGTTCCTATGCTCTGTCTCTAAAATGATGGTCCCATTATTTTAACTTGAGAAGGGAGTCTAAATCACTTCAACCCATTTGGATCAAGTTGCCAGGACTACCCTTGGAGTTGTGGTCTCTTGGGATTTTAAAATAAATTAGCAACTATTTAGGGAAATGGGTTGACTCAGATCAATCATGGGTGAGTGGCTCCTCTTGCACTTTTTCTAGTATTTTGGTGGATATGGACCTACAAGAGGGTCTTCCAAAGACTATTGAAATAGAAATTGGAAAATGGCATTATGTTCAAAACCTTGATTATGATAAGATCCCATTTTGTTGCTTACGGTGCCATGTTTATGATCATCTGGTAGAAGAATGTGGGTTAAAATTTACAAGGAAGGAGTGGAGAAGGAAGTATGATGAAAACCACATTTCTAAGGTGAGAGTGGATGGTTTAGTTGGCAATGTGGTGGGAGTCATAAGAAGATAGGTTTTTGGGTTAGGAACCTCCTTGGAAGGTGATGATGGAGGGGAGAAATATCAAACCTTTGGTCCAGATGATTGTCAATCTCCAAAGGTTCAAGATAATGGTGCTAGGAGAGATTCAAACAATGGTCAGCATGAAGGACAACTTGAATCAGTACACATATGGGAGGTGTATCCTTCACATGGGATAAAGGGGGTTATTCTACCACTCAATGTATCTCTTGGCTCTTCTTCAAATCCAAAGCCAAATCTTGGGGAGGTGGATGTTATCTCCTTGTAGTCCCCATTAGTTGTAGAGGGAGGACATAAGAAATAATCGAAGGGTATTGGTTCCAGACCATAAGTTTCTCTCAATATTGTTAGAGTAATATTCCATTATTCGGGATATTACCCATATTCCTACATTAGGGTAGATTTCATTTACCACATGGTAAAAAGTAGTATTTATTTTTACCATTAGGTTATTACATTAGTTGATTTGTTTTACTATTGTAAATGTCTTAACAATGATTTATTGTTATGACGTGATATATATTATTCACATTGTTAAGTGAATAATATATTGTTAGTAGTTAGCGTTATATCCTAAGGTTGTTAGCTACCTTAGGGGGAAGGCTACCTATTTACGTTGTTACCTACCTTTAAGGGGGAACAACTAATTAGGCTATTCATAGCCTATATCGATTGTTATTTAAACCCTATTCAATATCAATATTAAGACTATGGTTTATGCATATTTTATTTTATGTTGTATTTGCCAAAAAAGATACCTATCAGTCAACCTCCTATTTTTTGGAATATGATGCTGACCATGTGGCATTTCCAAGTCAGCAAAAATGAAGCAAAACAAATATGCCCCCTATTTTGTAACTATAGAATAAAAGAATGTGTCATTGTAGGAAGATTTCAGTTTGTAACAACTATAGACTGTTACACTTCTTGTAACAACTTTAGAATATTTGTATTAGGGTAGAATAGGGTAAAAACATATGATTGTAACATTTTGTGAGAAGGAGAAGTTGAATGGAATAGGGAAAAACAAAAAACGTAGCTCCATTCTTGATATTTTCTGTGCAGTCCTGTTTCTGAAAAAAGTGGTTAGTAGCCTACTTTGAGAGGCTATAAATTTTTATTTACAAATCCTTTTCCGCTGATTTTTGGAAAGTTTATTGAAATTATATAGCTCTCTAAGCTGTATAAATTTCATGTGATTCTGATAAGTGGAAGGCCTTCATTTCATCTTCCAAAAACTGCAACTTCTTTTTTACTGTGTTTTCTAGTTTTGCAATATGCTTCGTTTTTATCTATGTTTCATGTTATAATATTCATTTGGTATCAGAGCTTGGTAGATTGAGTTGTTGGGTTTGAAGGTTGTGGGTTGTTCTTGAAGTTTTAATTTAAAATTTCTTGGAGAGTTCAGTTCATTGTTGCAGATTGTTGTAATGGCAAGCAACTCAAACTCACTTCCACTTCCAGAGTTTGATGGATCAAACTATGAATATTGGAGCATCAAAATGAGGACTTTGTTAAAAGGAAAACATTTGTGGAGCATTATTGATGAAGGTTACACAGAACCATCAGATTGGACTATGTTAACATCAGATGAAACTAAAGATATGAGGGAGAAAGAGAGCAAGAATTGTCTTGCTTTGTACCATTTGCAATCTGCTTTTTCTGAGAGCATTTTTCCAAGGATTGCAAATTGTGTTTCTGCACAAGAGGCTTGGAAAGCCTTGAAAGAAAATTATCAAGGAAATGATAAAGTGAAAGAGGTCAAGCTTCAGACCTTGAGAAGAGAATTTGAGAACCTCTGGTAGCAAGATAATGAAGATGTAGGAGACTATTGTGTGAGAGTAAAGGCAGTGGTAAATAAAATATCCACTCTTGGTGAAAATGTGGAGAAACTAGTTGTAATTAAGAAAGTTCTCAGAACTTTGATAGAGAAATGGGATAATGCTGCCCTTATGCTTGAAGAATCCAAGGATTTTTCCACCATGGACCTTGACCAATTAATTGGTACTCTTACATCTCATGAAGAAAGAATTCGTAAGAGAGAAGAAAAGAAAAAGCAAGCCAATTCTAGTGAAGAACAAGCATTTTCTATCAAAGGAAATGATGCACATGGAAGAGGACAAGGAAGAGGCTCTAGAGGAAGAGGTAGAAATGGAAGAGGAGGAAGAAGAGGCTCCTTTGGTAGAGGAAGAGGCAGAGATCAGAATTCTGAAGGTGATCATCAAGCCCATGCTTCAAGAGGAGGATCAAATGCAAGAGGAAGAGGTAGAGGTAGAGACATGAGAAATGTTCAATGTTATCATTGTAACAAATATGGCCATTTTGAGAAGGATTGTAGGCTGAAACAATCCTCTAATAGATCAGAAAATTATGGAGAGGAAGACTTCTTTGAAGATGAGACATTGTTCTACTCAAATGAAGATGGAGCGCTCCATGAAGAGCAAGCATTTCTCTCCTATGATAGACCAAAAAGTTTCACCAATGAGACATGGATCCTTGATAGTGGGTGCACAAACCACATGACTGGCAAGAAGGAGTTGTTTTCTTCTCTTGACCATTCTTATCATTCAAGTATCAAGCTTGGAGATGAGAAGAGCTTGGAGGTGGTTGCAAAAGGGGACATGGAGGTTCCTACAAAAAGAGGTAAATTGAAGGTAAAAGATATTTATTATGCACCTGATTTGAAGCATTCTTTGATGAGCATTGGGAAAATGTTAGAAAAATATTACAAATTGGTTTTTGAGGATAAAATGTGCAAGATTTATGATAAGAATAGAAGGCTGATCACAAAAGTGCAGATGACTAAGAACAAATTGTTTCCATTGAGGTTTGTTGAGCAAGGGGGAGAACTTGCTTGTGTGGGTATTGAAGATAAAAGGAGGCTATGGCATTTGAGATTTGGGCATTTGAATTTTCATAGTTTGAGGATGCTTTCACCACTTGTGTATGGTTTGCCAAAAGTAGAAGACACCAAGGAGATTTGTGAGGGGTGCGCTCTTGGTAAACAAACAAGGGGGCTATTTCCCAAAGGTGAAGCATGGAGGGCCCAATATCCACTTCAGATGGTTCATAGTGACATTTGTGGACCAATGCCAACTCAAAGTATTGGTAAAGCTTCCTATTTTCTCACTTTCATTGATGATTTTTCAAGATATTGTTGGGTTTATTTCCTTAAGCATAAAGATGAGGCTTTTGTTTGCTTCAAATATTTTAAAGCACTTGTTGAGAATGAAAGTGGGCATACCATAAAATGTTTGAGGAGTGATAGAGGAGGTGAATTTTGTTCTAATGAATTTGAAGAGTTTTGTAGGGAGTTTGGCATCAAGAGGCAAAATACCAGCCCCTACACACCTCAACAAAATGGGGTGGCTGAAAGAAAGAATAGGACTTTGGTGGAGATGACAAGATGTATGATGCAAACTAAAGGTTTGAGTTCATTTTATTGGGCTGAAGCAACTAGGACTGCTAATTATATTCTTAATAGAAGTCCTACTAGGAGTCTAGAGCATAGTACTCCTTATGAATGTTGGTTTGGAAAGAAGCCAAATGTACAACACTTTAGAGTTTTTGGGAGTGTTGCTTTTGTGCATGTGAATGATGAGAAGAGAAAAAACTTGATGCTAAGAGTGAGAAGATGATTTTCATTGGTTATAGTGAGCAATCTAAGGCCTATAGATTCTTTAATCCTCATTCTAGAAAAATTGTTGTATCTAGAGATGCAATTTTTGATGAAGGGGGAAATTGGAAGTCTCAAAAATTGTGTGTTGATGATGATGTGTTTGAAGAGATTGTTCCAAGTAGCCAAGCAAGTGTTCAGCCCAGCCATATTTCTACTAATAATTATTTGTACAGAAGCACTTCTTTTGGGTCACCATCTCACATGGGATCCACAAGTTCATCTTCAAGTCCAAGAGCAAGCCAAGAAGAAGTTCCTACAAGCTTTTCTGCACCTCCATCACCAACTGCAAATGTGAAGAGAAAAATATTGTTGAAGGATCATCCACCATCTCAAATCATTGACACCAACTTCAATAGAATATTGACAAGAGGCCAACATCAAGAAATGAACCAAGTCTTGCAAAGGCTTGAGAATTTGCACTTGTATGGAGATGAAGACAATGGAGACCCCAAAGGTGATATTGTTAATTATGCTCTTGTTTCAAAAGTTGTTGATGATTTTGAACCTTCTTGTTATGAACATGTTGCTTCTAACAAGTTGTGGATGAAGGCAATGAATGAAGAAATGCATTCTATTGAAAATAATGACACTTGGGAATTGTGTGAACTGCCCAAAGATAGAAAATGTGTTGGCTGCAAATGGGTCTACAAGATCAAAAGGCACAATGATGGTTCCATTGAGAGATACAAGGCTAGATTGGTTGCCAAAGGCTTTACACAAAATTTTGGCATAGACTATGAGGAGACTTTTTCTCCCGTAGCAAGGCAAGAGATAGTGAGAATGGTGCTCTCTTTGGCTGCTCACAAAGGCTGGAGTGTGCACCACATGGATGTAAAAAGTGCTTTCCTCAATGGGTATCTTGATGAAGAGGTGTATGTGACACAACCTCAAGGTTTTCAGGTCCATGGCAAAGAAGATCAGGTCTATAGATTGAAGAAGGCTTTGTATGGGTTGAAGCAAGCTCCAAGAGCTTGGTACCAAAGAATTCATGAATACTTCCAAAGGTGTGGCTTTCAAAGAAGCAAGAGTGAGCCTACATTGTACTACAAGACACAAGGTAATGACATTCTCATTGTGTGCTTGTATGTTGATGATTTGTTGTTTATGGGAAGTAGTCCTTCAATGAATGATGATTTTAAGGAGGACATGAAAAGAGAATTTGATATGACTGATCTTGGTTTGATGAGTTACTTTCTAGGCATGGAAGTACATCAAACTAGTAATGAGATTTTTATTTGTCAAACAAAGTATGCAAAGGACATGTTGAAGAAGTTTGGTATGATTGATTGCAAGCCTGTAGCTACTCCAATTGCACATGGAGAGCTTTTGTGTTTGGATGATGGGGCTGATCATGCAAACAAAACTGAATATAGAAGCATTATTGGGAGTTTAATGTTTCTTTGCAATACTAGGCCTGATATTTGTTATGCAATATCACTTTGTTCAAGGTACATGGCTGATCCTTCTACATTGCATTTGAAGGCAGCCAAGAGAATACTGAGGTATGTGCAAGGCACAATTTATTTTGGCATTCATTACTCCTCATATCAGAATTTGAAGTTGATTGGTTTCGGTGATAGTGATTGGGGAAGTAATCTTGATGACCGGAAGTCCACTAGTGGAAATTGTTTCTCCCTTGGTTCAAGATTGATTACTTGGAGTTCCAAAAAATAAGCTACTATTGCATTGTCTTCTATAGAAGCTGAATACATTGCACTCACATCAGCAAGTGCACAAGCCTTGTGGCTTAGGAAAGTTCTTGGAGAGATTGGGGAGAAGCAAGGAACTCCTACTACACTTTTTTGTGACAACACAAGTGCCATTAAGTTGGCACAAAATCCTATCCACCATGTCTGGTCAAAACACTTTGACATCAAGTACCATTTCATCAGGGATGTGGTGGAGAAGAAGATGATCAAACTGAGCTATTGTAACACCAAAGACCAAATTGTAGACATATTCACAAAACCAATTGCAAAGACTCAGTTTTTGATGCTGAGAGACCTGATTGTTGGCCCTCTCAACATCAAGGGGGAGAATGTTGGAATATTATTCTGACCATGTGGTATTTCCAAGTCAGAAAAAATGAAGCAAAACAAATATGCCCCCTATTTTGTAACTGTAGAATAAAAGAATGTGTCATTGTAGGAAGATTTCAGTTTGTAACAACTATAGATTGTTACACTTCTTGTAACAGCTTTAGAATCTTTGTATTAGGGTAGAATAGGGTAAAAACATATGATTGTAACATTTTGTGAGAAGGAGAAGTTGAATGGAATAGGAAAAAATGAAAAACGCAGCTCCATTCTTGATATTTTTTGTGCAGTCCTGTTTCTAAAAAAAGTGGTTAGTAGCCTACTTTGAGAGGCTATAAATTTTTATTTACAAATCCTTTTCCACTGATTTTTGGATAGTTTATTGAAATTATATAGCTCTCTAATATGTATAAATTTCACATGATTCTGATAAGTGGAAGGCCTTCATTTCATCTTCCAAAAACTACAACTTCTTATTTTTTACTGTGTTTTCCAGTTTTGCAATATGCTTCATTTTTATCTGTGTTTCATGTTATAATATTCACTATTATCACAAAAAGGTCATCTCTTTCAAGGTCTACATCTCTAAGGTCATCCTCCTCTATGGGTGAAGGGATTTGCAAGGGACCCAATAGATATTTCCTTAGATCACAAAAATCAATAACTTTCCTTGAGGAGTTTGGAGTAGTAGGAGGGCTTGGTCTGGATGTGGGTATCATTCCTGTCTTGGGAAGGAAATCAAATATCCAACTTGCCAAGGATAAAGCCTTGAGGGAGGTTAAGAGTGGAAAACAAAAATCTATAGTTGGGGCACTTAGAGCATGCCAAACCCTTGATTTGGTAAATTAATGTTAATCCTCTCCTATAACATTTGGGGGTTGGGCAGTAACTCTAAGAAGACTGCCCTCCATAGGTTAATGCAGTTACAACAACCAGATATTATGTTGCTTCAAGAGACAATGGGAGTAGGTTCAAAAGTGGAAAGTTTTCTTCAAACCTTTTTAAAAGAGTGGGACTTTCTCTCTTTGGATTCTGAGGGTAGATCTGGAGGTCTGATTCTGGGCTGGAAGAAAAGGGCTTTCAGACTTATCAATTCAGTATTTTTAATTCTAGATTAGGAGTTGAGCTTTTCTTGCTAGAATTGGGAAAATCTTTTGTGGTAGCCAATATCTATGGGCCTTATGAGAACAAAATCCAGTATTGGGACACCCTCTTAGCAAATTATTTCTTTCAACAGGGAAATATTATAATAGGGGGAGATTTAAATTTCACTTTGAAGAGATCTGAGGTATGGGGGACTGCAGCTAGATTTGACCCACAAGCAGGTTATTTTAAACATAAATTTGAAGAAGCAGATCTGGTGGATGTGGAGCCCATCAAAATTGTCCCTACTTGGCGTAATAATAGGGTGGGTGAGGATTATGTGGCTAAAATATTGGACAAATTTATTGTCTTTGGCAACCTTATGATGGATGGTGAGAGAATCAAATCTTGGGTGGATCAATGTGGCATCTCAGATCATTTCCCCATTCTTCTTCAAGTGGGCATTTTGGATAGGAAACCTCCAAGTCCTTTTAAGTTTAACCCAACTTGGTTAATAGATAATGATTTCTTGTCACTGGTTAAAGAAATGTAGAGTCCATATGATGCAAATTTGGGAAGCTCAACTTGTTTTCAGTTCACTAGCAATTTGAGGAAATTAAAAATTGTTGTTTCTAAGTGGGCTTTCAACAAGTCAAGACAACAAATGCAGGATCTTACTCTTTTGGAGAGGCAGATCACGGGATTTTTATGAGGAAGGGAACAAGGATTTTTTCTTAGAGGAGTCCAAAGCAGTCATTAGAGCTCTCGAAGAGAAAAAGTGTAATATTTTGCTTGCACAAGAGGCTCAATGGAGGCTTAAAAGCAGAGCAATCTGGTTGGAGTTAGGGGATGAAAATACAAAAATTTTTTCATAATTTTGCCAATCATAGGAGAAATATTAATACCATTTGGGAAATGCCCAATGAAGATGGGTCCAAAGCTAGGTCATTCAATGACATAGCAACTCTTGGTATAAAGCACTTTAAAAACTTGTTTAAAGATCCTAAAAGGGTAAACTTGGCTGAGATTCTCAAACTTACCTCTTACTTCCCTAGCTTTGCTGATGAGGCTATTAATGAGATGCTACTAGAAGGAGTTTCCAAAGATGAATTAAAAAAGTGCTTTCTTCTTTTCAAAAGAACAAAAGTCCAGGGCCAGATGGATGGGGTGTTGAATTCTTTTTGGGGTTCTTTGAGTTGATTGGGGAAGATCTGCTACGAGTGGTGGAAGAAACAAAAGCTACTGGGAAGATCCCAATGGACATCAACTCAACCTTTATTGTCTTGATTCCAAAGAAGGACAATCCTAATTCCTTTGATGATTTCAGACCTATATCATTGTGCAATTGCCTTTATAAAATTATTGCCAAAATCATTGCTTCAAGGATAAAAAAAGTTTTCTCAGACTCCATTTCTAGTGAGCAATTTGGGTTTCTTAATGGTAGGCAAATTCATGATGTTGTGGGAGTGGCTCAAGAAGGCATACACACTATTAAGACCAGGAGACTTCCTATTGTTGTTGTCAAATTGGACCTTTCCAAAGCATATGATAGAGTATGTTGGTTGTATCTGAGGATTATGTTGCTCCACATTGGTTTAATGTCCAAGCTATTAATTGGATTATGGGATGTGTGATCTCTGTGTCTTTTGTTGTTCTTATAAATGGATCTGCTTCCAACTTCTTCTCCTCAAAACATTGTCTCAGACAAGGTTGTCCTTTATCTCCAATATTGTTTCTTTTGGTGGTAGAAGGTCTGAGTAGGGCTATCAGGGAAGCTAGAAGAATAGGGCTTATTAAAGGGATCAAAATGGGGTCATCCCTCTCCTTAACTCATCTTTTATTTGTGGATGATGTTTTGTTGTTCTGTGATGGATCTCTTAGGGATATAAACAAGATCAAGGACATATTAAGGAGCTATTGTTTTGCCACAGGTATGGAAGTCAATTTGGAGAAGTCCACCATGTCCTGTTTTGGTCTAGCAATTGAAGATGAAAGTCTCTTTCAGAGGGTACTCTCCTTTTCCATGATTGAATTTCAAGTAGGGATCAAGTATTTGGGTTTCATGTTGAAGCCTAATGACTATGGCATTAGGGACTGGGATTGGTTGGTGGAGAAGATTGAAAAAAGGATATCTTTGTGGTGCAATAGGTGGTTGTCTATTGGGGGTAGACTTACTCTTTTTAAATTAGTATTGGAGGCTATTCCTATCTATTGGCATGGGATGGCTTTTATACCAGCTGGGGTGCTGGAAAAAATAAGGAAAAGGTGTTTTAAATTCCTATGGACTGGGAAAAGAGACAAAGCAGGCATAGTCTTAGCCAAATGGAAACTTTTAGCAAAACCTAAGGAAGAGGGTGGGTGGGGATTAAAGAACATCCACCATTTTGGTAAAGCTTTGGCTGCAAGGAGTTTATGGAGATTGATTACCCAAGAAAATCTATGGAGTAAAGTTCTTAAGACCAAATATATTGAACCTCTTACTATGGTAGAGTGGATAAGGAAACCAGACAAGTCTATCAACAAGGGGTCTATCTTTTGGAAAGCAGTTGCCCAAGCCTTTCCACTTATAGGTAATTGGCTTGCTTGGAAAGTTGGAAATGGTGCAAAGGTAAGAATTGGAGCAGATCCTTGGGTTGGAAGTGGTAATGATTATAGACTTCCTGAGGATCTGGTATTATCTTTGCAATATGCTGGTGTTTTTACACTTTCTCAGGTAGCAGATCAAGGATCTACTTTTGTGTGGCAGCAAGGGTGGAAGAGTGCACAACTACTCGGTCTTGAAGGTAGGAATGGAGATTTATGGAATGCATATGTGAGGGTACTCATCACTAGTCATGTTAGGATCAAAGTGGATGAGGAGGATATTCTGGTATGGACTAGAAATCCCATGAAGGGTGATTATTCTGCTAAGATGGGATATAAAGCCATGTTTGCCCATGATCGATAGGGGGAACATGTCTGGTGGTGGAAACCTATTTGGAAGATCAGGACACCTTTAAAAACCAAAACCTTTATGTGGTTGGCCCTCAATAATAGAGTTTTAACTTGGGATGCATTATTGAAGAGGGGGTTTCAAGGCCCAGGGAGATGTACTCTTTGTCATGAGGCACTGGAAACTATCAATCATTTATTGGTTGGTTGTCCCTTTACTAAGTCTGTGTGGAAGGACATAGAGGGGTTAACTGGGATTATAGGTATTTGGCAAGGGGACACTTTGGAGGAGTGTTTGAAGAAGTGGTTTGACAAGAGAGAACTGAAGTCTTTTAGAGCTCTTCCCTTTGTGGTGGCATGGGGAGTGTGGCTTGCTAGAAATTTAGATATTTTCCAAGATACTTTTCTCTCTACCTTTCAAGTTGCTTCTCAGATTCGTACTCTACTTGTTGGACTCATGAAACCAAGTTTACCCAAATGCCCTAGAATGATCAATGATGTTAGTGTAAACAAAATAGTTCCTTGGGGTTTTTTTGATGGGGCTTGTCAAGGAAACCCTCCTTTATGTGGGGTAGGGGGTATTCTCTATTTTCATGACTCACATTTCATTAAGTTCAAGGCATGTCTAGGTGTAGGTACAAATAATTATGCTGAATTAAATGCTTTGAAGTTGCTCCTAAAAACAACACTTGATCACAATGTGCAACAACTACAAGTAATGGGGGATTCTCAGGTGGTCATCAATTGGATGAAGGAACTGTACAAAATGGACAACTTACTCCTGAGGCCTATCTTTGAACAGGTGAATCTCCTAGCTGGTCTTTTCAACCTCATCACCTACAAGCATGTCTATAGAGAACTCAATACTCAAGCAGATGTTTTGTCAAAGGATGGACTATTGTTGGCACAGGGGCAATGGGAGCTACTTGAAATAAAGGATGGTGGAACAGTCAATGAGGTAGTGATTTCCCTTTTCAATCAATAAAATAATAATAAAAAATATGTTTATATATTATATAAAAAAAAGTTTTGGTGAATGTTTAGTCTCTTATTTTTTAGTTTGGACAGTATTCTGAGTTATTTCTTTCAGCACTCATCCTTTTATGTGATCCTTCATGTTGGAGTTTTTCATAAACAGTTTTTCACAAGTAGATGTGGATGGATTGCTGCTGACACAGGGGCTATGGGAGTTGTGGAGAAAAAAAAATTACTGAAATGTTTTTAATTGGTGACTTTTGTTGCTTTTATTTTTATTAGCCTGGATAGTGGCTAGAGCCATTAATTTGGTTTGTATCCTCTTTTTCACTTGGTTGTTGTATTTTTCTTGATGGTTTTAGAGAGAGAAAAAATTATTGTATGTGGGGGTAGTTTCTCACTGTCTTTGGTTTTCTTTGTAATGCCTGGGGGCATCTACGCTATGTAACTTTCTTTTTCTCATGAAATAGAAATTATGATTTTTTTCGAGGAAAAAAGAGAGTGTTGTGATACATTTGTAAGAGAAAAGAGGAGTAATAAATTTTGCATACATTTGAGCAACTAATATTGTAAGTTGTGCTACATTATTTGTACATGTATGATTAGGCTATTACATTCATATATTTAAGCATATTAATGAATGTTAGTTGATTTATTATAAGCCTTGATTTTACATATTAGTTGGCTCATATTATTTTGCTTATATCATTATCTTGATCTTACTATATTACGGCTATCACATAATCTTGTGAGATTTATCTTGTGAGTTTCATATAAATATTAAGGCTTCAAAATCCATCATCCATTTAAGGATGTGAGGTTGCCACTCATTTTTTAATTTCTCTAATTTATCTTGTAATTATAGTTTCCAGTTTTAAATATTACGTAGTCCTCATTTTGGATATGATCTACATTTTTCATCCTCAACAAACATAGGCAACCTTCTACAAAGTGATCACCAAGAAGTCAAGTATAAAGGTTTTCTTTGAAATGATGAGATTTTGGCTTGTTAACACAACTTATATTTTGATATATTGATTTATTTCCAATAATTAAAAATTTTATGACCATAAATTTGGTGCACCCAAATTTCTCCATATCTATCCTTGTAGCATATTTATACTTGATCATCACCCACCATAGTAGAAATTAATTTATAACCTACTATATCTATATGCAAAAATGGTGGCTACTTCTTAGTGTTGATCATCAACATAATAGAGTTAATCAATTGGTCTTTTATATGTAATCTTCAATGGAGATGTCTTGTTGTTTCTTGACTCATGCACCAATTCCTCCATGGTTGCATGTAAGTCCAAAATCCTCTCAATATGGTTACCACTTTCACTAATATACTCAAATACAATAGTTCTATAGCTAAAACTATGTGATGTTCAAGGTTTGCTAGTTATGGATAAGGTCACCATTCTTCATTAGTCACCTCCATTATCATGTTATTTCAATATTTCTTCCCCAAAACCAACTTATAACTCCTACTATATTTTCTTCTCTATAACAAGATCATGGTATTTAGCCTTCTTTCTTTCTTGTGTTTGTATTACAATAAGGACATATTTATCTCCTAATGTAATATCTCGAATATCAATTAAATTGATATTTTGATTGACCCTTATCTGGGAAAATTTAGTCCTAAGTGGTTACCTACTCAACGTTATTGATGCATTAATGATGCATTCAAACTAGCAACATTGTCTTAATTACATGTAAAATATCCTCATTATTAATAGTTATAGCATTATCCAATAGGCTTCCTAGTTGTATTGTATCATGTATGATTCTAGCTCTCCATATTCTTATTGCCTTAGTTACCATTTTATTTCCTTATTGGTTATTATAGTAACCTTCACTCTTTGCACTTACTTTGAATATACTTGATTTTTCCCTCAACCTTCTTATTGAGTGCCAAAGTTTGATGCTTTTTAATTTTTTTGTCAAATGAACAATCTAACTATTTATGATTATATACCTTGGAGATGTTGCAAGATTTGTGTTTGAGATAGTTTGCATTAGAGAGTCTTTCTAGGCAACACTTTGTACATCAAATGCGACATCTATCCTTATCATTTTTCTTTTTCTTGTTTTCTTTGATAATGCACATCATATCTTTCCTAAGTGCATCAATTAATGCCCTTGCTTTCACATCATCATTATTACAATCAAAGTCACTTTCTAGGTCAAGCACAAGTCTATCAAATGCTTTTGGTACAATGTAAGAAGTATAAATTTCATCTTCTTTCAAAAATTTAAAATAATTCCATCCATAAACCACCATGTTTTTAATTTATTGGCAATCTAATCTTCCATCTTGTCAATCAATTTCTTATGATGAAAAATATATGATTTGACATCCTTGTCCTTTTGGTTTATGATATATATCTCTTCAATAGTTTGTGTCATCATGCGAAAGATGAGGTTCCTCAAAAGATTTATTGAGATCATCTTGTTTAGTGAGTGAAGTTATCATGGTAAGTTCCAATCCATTGTCATGTCTTTGTTGGACATTTTGAGTCCTCTAAGTCGAGTTGTCATTGATGTCACCTGATAGAGTTATCACTCATATCAAGGAATTTGGCAAGAAATAAAGTCGCCCAAGTCATCCAGGAAAAAGCTTCATCAGTGCAAAAGTGAAAGGAAAAAGGCTTCATAATATTTTAATATTATTGGGAGCACAAGTTAAATGATTGGTTTTAAAAACCCAAGATGGGTTATTGCAAAAGTTAAAAAATAGGTTTAATAATTATTTATAAATCATTTAAATTCACAAGGAATTTAAATTTTATAAATAATACCAAGTTTAGGCATTAATACAAGGTTCTAAGGTTTTATTAAACCAAAGGTTGGCTCTTTAAGACAAAGTTCTAAGGTTTATAATATTTAAAATTAAAATTAAATTTAAATTTATTATAAATTAAATCATGCCAACATCGAATTCATTCAAAGCGTCGACGTAATGCTAAGGAAGGCAAAAGGGATTATATAAATTCCAAACAAGTTCAATTACCAAGCATCCCTTGCTATTGTTTTCGAAGTGCATGCGAAAGAGATTTATGTTTCGAAAGCCTTACGATTTTCATGAAGGTTAAAGATGTGAATATTCAGAAGCCCTAAGCGCAAAGTCCAGCGTGGTATGTTGGATCAGTGCTAAGGAGGAGGTTCTGATTTTGATTCGTGTGAGGTCTATTTTTTGGATTGCAAGGAAGAAGCGCTTTATGCGCTTTTTTTTTGGAGGTTCGCTATTCAAAGATATTGCATGGTGGACGTGTCCTTTTAGACACGTCACGGTGCATGGTCCAACGGTGGCTTGGTTTTGGCTAAGGCATTGGGAAGAAAATAGTCGGGGGATCGAATCCCACCGAGGGCAAGGCAAGTAAATTTAATTTTTGTTTAATATTTTATTTTCTTCCAAGGTTGCCTAAGGAGAAATAAGGTTATGGTATGCCCTAGGAAAGATAAAGATTTCTGCTGATTTTCTTTTTGGAAGTATATCATATTATATATCATTGGAAAGCTATTTTCGAGAGATACTTGTTTAGATTGCTTTGAGGGAGAAATAAGGTGTGTGCAAGAAGATATTTCTGGTTTTGTCAAGGAGTTCCAAAAGTAAGTTTGATTCATTCTTTTGAGAGATTATTTCTTGCATAAGAGGGTTTGGTGCATTTTTATTGAGTAGGAGTAATAAGATGTTATTGAAATATTATTTTGATTATTGTGCTATTACTCATGACCTCTAACCCTTGTTGAGATTGAAAAAATAAAGTGTGTTGAGTGTGGCAGATTTAATGGACAACTCATAAGGCATTAAAAAGGTATGGGCAATATTCTTCATTGACTTATGTGGGTGATTGATTTCTAAAAATATATTTGGAAAGAAAATGATTGATTGTGGTTAACATTTTTGAGAGTTGTTGGTTTAATGCTTCAAGGTTTTCTGAATTGAGAGTTGTGATTAAACCTTGTTTATAAGCATTGTTGTTGAAGCCCATTGGTTGTGCAAAGAACTTGAACTTGATTTAGAAAATAACATGAGTATCATTGTTATGTGAGATTTGTTGTTGAGCATTGTTGGAAATATTTTGAGTTGGTTGATACATGCTTGGACTAGGGTTTGTGAGAAAGGATTTATCCTTGAGGTGATTGGTTGAGTAGAGTTGATTAAGCCTAGTCAAGTGATTGTGTGAAGTGGTTGTTCAAGTTCATGAAACAAAATATTCTATATTCTTATTTGAGTTGAGATTGAGATTTGAGAATAGAACATATTGAGTCAAAGAATGCTTCTATGAGATTGATTTGAGTTGATATTGGGATTTGAGTATAGAACATATTGAGTCTCTAACAATTCTCTTTATGCTTCTACGAGATTGATTTGAGTTGAGATTGAGATTTGAGAATAGAACATATTGAGTCTCTAAAAATTCTCTTTATGCTTCTATGAGATTGATTTGAGTTGAGATTGAGATTTGAGAATAGAACATATTGAGTCTCTAACAATTCTCTTTATGCTTCTATGATATTGATTTGAGTTGAGATTGGGATTTGAGTATAGAACATATTGAGTCTCTAACAATTCTCTTTATGCTTCTATGATATTGAGTTGAGATATTGATTGAGCATTGAGTATAGAACATATTGAGTCTCTAACAATTCTCTTTATGATTCTATGTGATTGAACAAGTTCTGTGTGGACTTGTTAAGCATATTTGAGGTAAGTCTTTGAGAAGGCTTGTGGACTGATTTTGTGTAAGATTTTGTGGAAGCTTGCAATGCAAATTTGAGCAAGTCCTAGAGAGGACTTATTGAGCAGATTTGGATAAGTTTTGTGTGAACTTGTTGAGCAGATTTGTACAGGATCTATGTGGACTTGTTGAGAAGATTTGGATAGGTTCTGTGTAGACCTATTGAGCAAATTTAAGTAGGTTATGAGTGGACCTATTGAGTAAATTTGAGCAGGTTCTAAGTGAATCTATTGAGCAGATTTGAGCAGGTTTTGAGTGGACCTGTTGAGCAAATTTGAGTAGGTTATGAGTGAACCTATTGAGAATATTTGAGAAGGTTTTGAGTGAGCCTATTGATAGAGCTTTGGAGGTGACAGAGTATATAGGATAGAGTCTCAGTGGATAGAGATCCAATAGCCAAGACAATTGAAGACAAATCTTCTGAGTGAGGATTCTTCAAGTGGAGAGAGATCCACCAGTCAGTGCAGCAGAGAGATAGAGTCTTCTAGAAGATCATTAGCTAGAGTAGAAGGGGAAAGAGTTCTCCCGTGGAAGAGATCCACGAACTTGATATTAGGGGATCAACATCTCCTTTGGATAGAGGTCCATAAATATTGTAAATGGGAAGGATTGCCAAAGAGATTATTTGAGAAATATTTAGAAGAAATATTTTCTTTGTGGAGGTAGCCCACATTGGGTGAACCATGTTAAAATTTGTGTCTCTTTTATGTATGGTGTTCTGTGTATTGCTTTGATTATTTTTATTGATAATTCTATATATACACTGTATAATATTGAATTGAAAAGAAAAGAAAATAAAAAGTGGTCTTATACTGTTCACCCCCATCTCAGTATAATCTTGTGTTCTTCAATTGGTATCAAAGTGGGTTCCTTCAGAAGAGTTTGACAACTTGAAGGAAAAGCAGTCTAAAAATACAATGGATCAAAAGGATGGGTTCTTCAATAATGTAGTACCAGTCCTTGATGGGAGTGACTTCTTGTATTGGTGTGTGCTGATGAGATTTCACCTGATGGGACTTGGCAATGAAGTTTGGGATGCAATGGAATTTGGATATGATTCAGGAGCCAATCCTCCTACAGATAAGGAAGGTAAGATTCTAATGCATGAAAATTCAAGAGCTATGAATGCAATTATAAAAGGGTTGTATAGATCAAAATCTATGAATGTTATGGAATGTAAGACAACAAAACACATGTGGAATATATTGCATACCATATATGAAGGAGATAAAAATGTCAGGAAAGCTAATATCGAAAATGTCAAAGGAGAATTTGAGAACCTAATAATGCGGGATGATGATAACATTGGTGACTATCTCATCAAGGTTTATGAACTTATACATGAGATGAAAGGTCTTGGAATGAAGGTTGATGAATCAGATGCTTGTGATACGATATTAAGAACTCTTCCAAAAAGGTATAGTGAAAATATTTCTTCTATAGAAACATCAATTGATAGTGATTCTTTGACAAGGTATTCTTTGCTTGGCATGCTTACTACGTTTGAGATAATAACAAAAGATCCTATTCCTCCAAAAGAAGCTACATTTAAAGTGGACAAAAATAAAAAGGGTAAGAAGTCAGAATCAAGCAGTGAATCTTCCGGTGATGAAGAAGCTAACTATGGTAGAAGAGATAAAGGTTCCAGAAGACCCATAGATATGAGATCTATTAAGTGCTTCAATTGTGGAAAGTATGGACATTATGCAACAGAGTGCAAAGAGCCCAAGAGCAACAATGAAGAAGAAAAATAGGATCACAGGTATAGGGAATCAGAAAGACACAGGAACCAGAAGAAGATAAAGGATGGACAAAACAGACAAGGGAAGAAGTTCTTCCAAAGACAAAAGAGAAGCTATTGTGTGGATAATGCAAGTAAGTACTCAGTTGATAGTAATACTAGTTTTTCAGACAATGATAGAGATGAAGTCTTATTTATGGTTGAAGAAAAAGATCCAGTTAAGAAAAAGACTACAATTATTATCAAGTGTTTTAGATGTGGTAGTGTTGGTCCAAAATCTGCCACAGGAAAGGATTTTACAAATGCACCCTAGACCTGGCCAACATTGAAAGGCTGGAAGCAAGAAATGGCTCCCAGACCAATCTCCAGAGTGGGCTGGTTCCCTCTACTATTCTAAAATGGGGTTTAAGATAGGGTTCTTTGGAAAGAGATTTAAAAGGTTGCGGAAAGAAATGGGAAATATGGCCACGAGGCGAAGTGATGGGATCGAGAAAAACAACGGAAGGAAACTACAAACGCAACAACGACAAGTAACATAAGAAATCAGCTTAATCTTCGCACAATCACATGCCGCAAATCCCTCCAAAATCACATTCCAGGGAATCGTACCCCGACCGCGATATTTAAATCCAGTGATGCAGAATTTAAATGTAATAGCAATGCGGGAGTACGAATGCTATTAGAAATGCAGAAAAGAGAAAGAAATTCATCCATGCAACGCTTGAAAAATTAGAAATTGATCCTTTTATTCTCGCAGATACAATTCCAGTTTCTAGCAGCAAGTTTTTCCAACCTTTCGAAATGCGAATTACATTGGTTTTTATAGAGGTTCGTCCTCTTTGCAGCATTAAATATTTTAAACCGACCTTCTTGAGATCTACAATCATCACTTGGAAATCAGGAACACGATCCCCTTAATCACGGCCTCGAGGAAGAAAAAATTAAATGCAATGAGATAATCGCGGGCACCGTCATTAAATTCATTTTTCAAACATGTGCATGCAATTTATTAAATCAATCCACGAACAGCAACTTCGAACCAATAAACCCTTTAATTTTGGTGGCCTGGGCACTCTTCGACCTTAACCGCATCGGAAATCCACAAATTATTAAATTCGGGTCAGCATTAAATCGTCGAAAACCCAAAAACCCTTCTCGGCCGTTCATACTTGTGTTTTGGCGGGAAACTACGCAGGTCGCGAAAACGCGACGGGTCGCGAAATCGCGACGGGTCGCGAAATCGCGACATATTATAATGTCGTACGCTTTGACCACCTTTGACTCGTGAAAATGGCACCTGTAGCGATTTCGCTACGTCTCCGGCTCCCTCTTCTTCATCGCAAGCTTGCTCCACAAAAACGGAACATGTAGCGATTTCACTACATGTTTCCGTCGTTAGCTCCTCCCTGCGCTTGCTCCGCGAAAATGAAACATGTAGCGATTTCGCTACATGTTTCTTCTCGCCGTACCAATCGCCATTTTTCGTCGCGATTCGCTGACATGTCAGCGACGCGCTGCAAGTTTTCAACTTTGCCTTTGAAGCCGCTAGTGTCGCGATTCACTGACATGTCAACGAATCGCTGCAAGTTTCGATTTAATGCCTTCGAAGCCGATCGACCCGCGATTTCGGAACACGTCGCGATATCGCGACGGTTCCGCCCAACCTGCCTGCGTTGACTGCGTTGACCGCGATTATGCAACATGTCGGTAGCGTCGTGCTAGATTTTTGACTTAACCATTTTTTGCTCAATTTTTCTCCTTTTTTCGCCCAAGCTGTATCAAAGCTGATATCAAAGGTCAGATTTCCAACAATACACTAATGCATTAATCAATGAGAATCAATGTGGCAAAAATGCCAACAGGTAGATTTGGAAATCTTGAAGATGATTGCACAAGGGATGGTTATAGTTTCAGTGATGATGATTTTGAAGATGCAATTGATAGATCGAATAAAAATCTTCTAATGGCATTAGAAGAAGAAGTGAGTGATCCTGTAGAAGACAAGCCAAAAGGAAGTAATGATATGGAAAAGGTAAAAAAATAGAGGATTATTCGGTAGAGAATGAATATGATCTTAAGGGAGAACTTATCTATGTCCTTGACATAGTAAATAAGGTAAGAAAGCAACACTCTAAGCTTGAAAGATAGTTTCAATAATGTGATGAAGAAAGATTATTGCTCATAGAGGATCTACAAAAGTCAAAAGCTAAGGCAAGCAAGTTCAAAGATAAGTTAGAAGCAAAGATCTTGGAATGTGAAAAGTTAACACAAGAAGTAGCCCTATTAAAAGAAGATCTAGAGGATTCCAAGAATAAGCTATACAAGTATGTAAATAGTGCAAAAAGTGTGGATAAAATAGTCAAGATACAAAGAAGAGCAACAAACAAGACAAGTCTTGGTTCCAAATAGGTTCAAGAAGACAAGTTAACTACCAGTTTCGAAGACACTTCAGAAGAAGAGGATACTTAAGAAGAGGGTTTCTAATATGAGAGAGGAAGTGAAAGTGAAACTCATAAGGATGAGTTAGATTGCAGTGAGTCCAGTAGGAATAGGAATAATGAACAAATAAGATTCAGATGGAATAACAATCAGAACAGGTCAAGAGGAACTAGAAGACCAATAGGGTCTAGGCAAGGTTTCTTCAATGGAAGATGTTTCTCATGTCACCGGTTTCGGCATATAGATTCATAGTGCAGGACACATTAAAGACATGTATATGGTAAAGGATAGCTTTTCCAAGTATATTGCTACTCATGCAATGATTTTGGTCATAAGGCAATAAATTGCAGGGTTCATGACAAAAGGGGATATGGCTTCACTAGGAGAAATCCTAAGACAGTTGCACATCCAAGAAATAATAACATTAAGTGTTATAAGTGCAATATTGATGGTCACATAGTAATATGGTGTAGAGAAAATATTCCATAATCAAACATGAACAAGAACAAGAATATAAACAGAAACATTGGCATGAACAAGAATAGGAATAAGAACAAGAACATATATGAGAACAAGAATAAGAACAGGAATAGGAACAGGAACATGGATGAGAACAAGAACAGGAATAGGTTCAGGAACATGGATGAGAATAGGAATAGGAATATGGATGAAAACAAGAACAGGAACAGGAACAGAAGTGATGACAGGAACAAGGATGATGACTTGTAAAGAAACAGTGAGAGAATTTAGAAAACTCTAAAAAGAAGAGAAAAATATAAAAACAAAGAGCAGTGATTTCGGGGAGTAGAAATACTCCCACCCTAGAATTAACCACCTCATGTGGAGGTGGGGGATGGGCTAAGCTAAGAGGCTCATTCTTAGCCCCGAGCCCCAAAGGTGATCCTTTGCCATTGATGTCAAAAGGGGAGAGATTTGTTATGTGGAGAGATTTGATATTTGAGAGATCATTGAGCCAGGGGGAGCAAAGTCCCAGGGGGAGCAGAAAAGAAGGTCAGGTTTCAATAAAAGGATAAGGGTTGCCATCAATGACAAAGGGGGAGATTATTGGACATTTTGAGTCCTCTAAGTCAGAGTTGTCATCGATGTCACCTAATAGAGTTATCACTCATCTCAAGGAATTCGACAAGAAATAAAGTCTCCCAAGTCATCCAGGAAAAATCTTCATCAGTGCAAAAGTGAAAGGAAAAAGGCTCCATAATATTTTAATATTATTGGGAGCACATGTTAAATGATTGGTTTATAAAAACCCAAGATGGGTTATTGCAAAAGTTAAAAATGAAGTTTAATAATTATTTATAAATCATTTAAATTCACAAGGAATTTAAATTTTATAAGTAATACCAAGGTTGGGCATTAAGACAAGGTTCTAAGATTTTATTAAACCTAAGGTTGGCTCTTTAAGACAAATTTCTAAGGTTGATTTTAATTTATAATATTTAAATTTAAAATTAAATTTAAATTTATTAAAAATTAAATCACCCCGACGTCGAATTCATTGGAAGCGCCAACGTGATGCTAAGGAAGGCAAAATGCATTATATAAATGCCAAACAAATTCATTTACCAAGCATCCCTTGCTATTTTTTTCGAAGTGCATGCGAAAGAGATTTATGTTTCGAAAGCCTTATGATTTTCGTGAAGGTTAAAGCTGTGAAGATTCGGAAGCCCTAAGCATAAAGGCCAGCGTGGCCTAGTGGTATGTTGGCTCGGTGATAAGGAGGAGGTTCTGAGTTCGATTCACTTGAGGTCTATTTTTTGGATTGTAAGGAAGAAGCGCTCTACGCGCTTGTTTTTTGGAGGTTTGTTGTTCGAAGATATTGCATGGTGGACGTGCCATTTTAGACACGTCATGGCGCATGGCCCAATGGTGGCTTGGCTGCGGCTAAGGCGTTGAGAAGAAAACAATCAAGGGATCGAATCCCACCAAGAGCAAAGCAAGTAAATTTACTTTTTGTTTAATATTTTATTTTCTGCCAAGGTTGCCTAAGGAGAATAAAGGTTATGGTATGCCCTAGGAAAGATAAATATTTATTCTGATTTTCTTTGTGGAAGTATATCATATTTTATATCATTGGAAAGTTATTTTTGAGAGCTACTTGTTTAGATTGCTTTGAGGGAGAAATAAGGTGTGTGCAAGAAAATATTTTTGGTTTTGTCAAGGAGTTCCAAAGTAAGTTTGATTCATTCTTTTAAGGGATTATTTCTTGCATAAGAGGGTTTGGTGCATTTTTATTGAGTAGGAGTAATAAGGTGTTATTGAAATATTATTTTGATTATTGTGTTATCACTCATGACCTCTAACCCTTGTTCATATTGAAAAAAGAAAGTGTGTTGAGTCTGGCAGATTTAATGGATAACTCATAAGGCATCAAAAGGGTATGGGCAATATTCGTCATTGATTTATGTGGGTGATTTATTTCTAAAAATATATTTGGAGAGAAAAGGATTGATTGTGGTTAACCTTTTTGAGAGTTTTTGGTTTAATGCTTCAAGGTTTTCTGAATTGAGAGTTGTGATTAAACCTTGTTTATAAGCATTGTTGTTGAAGCTCATTGGTTGTGCAAAGAACTTGAACTTGAGTTAGAAAAGAACATGAGTATCATTGTTATGTGAGATTTGTTGTTGATCATTGTTGGAAATATTTTGAGTTGGTTGATACATGCTTGGACTAGGTTTTGTGAGAAAGGATTGATCCTTGAGGTGATTGGTTGAGTAGAGTTGATTAAGAGTAGTCAAGTGATTGTGTGAAGTGGTTGTTTAAATATCACGAAACAAACTATTCTATATTCTGATTTGAGCTGAGATTGATATTTGAGAATAGAACATATTGAGTCTCTAACAATTCTATTTATGCTTCTATGAGATTGATTTGAGTTGATATTGGGATTTGAGTATAGAACATATTGAGTCTCTAACAATTCTCTTTATGCTTATATGAGATTGATTTGAGTTGATATTGAGATTTGAGAATAGAACATATTGAGTCTCTAACAATTCTCTTTATGCTTCTATGAGATTGATTTGAGTTGAGATTGGGATTTGAGTATAAAAATATTGAGTCTCTAACAATTCTCTTTATGCTTCTATGAGATTGAGTTGAGATATTGATTAAGCATTGAGTATAGAACATATTGAGTCTCTAACAATTCTCTTTATGATTCTATGTGATTGAACAAGTTCTATGTGGACTTGTTAAGCATATTTGAGGTAAGTCTTTGAGAAGGCTTGTGGACTGATTTTGTGTAAGATTTTGTGGAATCTTGCAATGCAGATTTGAGCAAGTCCTATAGAGGACTTATTGAGTAGATTTGGACAAGTTCTGTGTGAGATTATTGAGCAGATTTGGACAGGTTCTGTGTGGACCTGTTGAGAAGATTTGGACAGGTTCTGTGTGGACCTGTTGAGCATATTTGAGTAGGTTCTAAGTGGACCTATTGATCATATTTGAGCAGGTTCTAAGTGAACCTATTGAGCAGATTTGAGCAGGTTTTGAGTGGACCTATTGAGCAGATTTGAGTAGGTTCTGAGTGAACCTATTGAGTAGATTTTAGAAGGTTTTGAGTGAGCCTATTGAGAGATATTTGGAGGTGACAGAGTATAGAGGACATAGTCTCAGTGGATAGAGATCCAGCAGCCAGGACAATTGAATATAGATCTTCTGAATGAGGAGTCTTCAAATGGAGAGAGATCCACCAGTTAGTGCAACATAGAGATAGAGTCTTCTAGAAGATCGCTAGCCATATCAGAAGGGGAAAGAGTTCTCCTATGGAAGAGATCCATGAACTTGATATTAGGGGATCAACATCTCCTTTGGACAGAGGTCCATAAACATTGTAATTGGTAAGGATTCCCAAAGAGATTATTTCAGAAATATTTAGAAGAAATATTTTCTCTGTGGAGGTAGCCCAAATTGGGTGAACCACGTTAAAATATTTGTCTCTATTGTGTATGGTGTTCTGTGTATTGCTTTGATTACTGCTATTGATACTGCTATCTATACACTGCATAATATTGAATTTAAAAGAAAAGTAAAAAGTGGTCTTATACTGTTCACCCCCCCTCTCAATATAAGCTAGTGTTCTTCAGTATTTAAGTTTTATAGGCAATAGTTTTATCAATTGCTTTGTTATCTAGTCCATATTGTGACATTAGTTCCAATATGATGGACATAGTTTTCCTTTTTATTACCAATAAATTTTGTACACTTTTTCTTTGTTGGTCTTATTTTAGATATCATATGTTCACTCTCCATGTAGTTAGTATACTACTTCTCACCTATTATTACCTCATCCTATCTACTATATATAATTATTTATCTATGTCAAAATTTTCTTTGTCAAGTAGTTTCCTGAACTTGATGCTCAAATATTTTCTAATGACCAATGCTTATATTATGTGATATTTTTTACAAATAGACTATTGTTGGTAATTATTGAGTGCCAAAACTCCACCCACTTATACACACACTAATTTGTACTTGCATCCCATCCCACACAATATTAATTATAATTGTTAGTACTAGAGTCACTCCTTTATTGCCTTATTTTTCTTTGTGGTCACCTCCATAATTGACTTGTTTTACCCAAACTTGGATAAGACAAGGAAGTCACCTCACCACACAGGCAAAGGCAATGTGAGATCAAACCAAACCAAGGTAAAATTATAAAAGGAATATATGGAATATTTAGGATTATTATATTGGATATTGTATATGGATGTTCCTAGAGGTAAGATTAATTGTATAGGAAGTAGGTAATAGACATAGGAACTATGCAATAGGAATATATAGTATGTAGTAAGGTGTAGAAAAGATCCAATAATGCATAGGTATCATAAAAACACACACATAAAAGACTAGTAATATAGGTGAATCAATTGGCCATCATAAATCAAAATAGAAAAATGATTAACAATGTAAGGAAGTAACTATCAACAATTGACCCAATATACAAGTGAAGTAAAAAATAAATAAAACATGAAAGACAATATTTAACTAACCTTGGAACTACTTACCTTGATGCCTTATGGAGATACATGATGTATTTAGAAACCTTAGGTGCCTTGAGCACCTTTAGTATCCTTGAGAGCTTTGCTTTTTAACATTCTTGTTTGATAGGGATCCTAGCCAATATGGCCTGGAGGAAAGGAATCCTTGCTAAGAGAAGGATTACTCTAGGTAGAAGAAGAATAGAATTCTTCTTATAGGTGGATATCTAAGAGACATGAAAGAGTTTTTCTTAGAAGGAATTTTGTGAAAACTATATCTTTGATATACTTTTGGAAAGCTTTTAGGAGAGTGCGGAAGAGTTCTAGCACATGGCAAAAAGTGATGATTGAATGATGATAATCTCTAAGTGTCTTCTCCTTGATTCATCTAATTCAATATATCTATTCCTAATTCACTAGAATTTAGATGGGATATGATGGGAAGGTCTTATATGAAATGATTACTTTGACCTTAATATTTATATAAATTATTTACATGAGTTCAGTCGGTCAAGGCACTACTTATCCTAGGTATAATCAAAATTTATTAAGTTTACATAGAAATAATCGAGTTAGAGTTCATTGTACAAATTTATTTTACATTATAATTGTATACAAAATGTTTGATAGTGGTTTCAAAATAATTGGATCTATAATGGAGAAAGTAAATTTTGACTTGTTTAATACTTTACCAGCATTTAGTCAATTTTAGGATTTTAGGATTTCATACTTAATAAACTTTTAGGATGTATATCGAGACGTGTAAAATTAGTATGAACCTATGGTCAAGGCCATTATATGGGAACTATATGATATCCTAAAGGTAATATAAGTTTAAATTACATGGTGGTCCCTATACTAGATGGCTTAGATAGAGGAAAAACGATCCTTGAGGATATTTAGTGCTTGTGAACCTCAAGGCCATCCCAATCCTACTCATATCCTCCTAAAATCCATCATCCAAGAATAGGGTAGAGGGTACTCACCTTTGTAATTGAATTTTGGTGAAATCAATTTTCCAACATACATGCCTTCATTGCATTTTTTATCATGACTTTCATTTGTATGACCTTTTCTATTAATATGATAATAGTTGTAAAAACTTTTATTTTAGAATTATAGTCATATGATGTATGATCTTTGTCTCAAATGACTTCCTCATAGCTCTTATCGCACATTCTGACTTGAATACTTTTTTATCT
Organism: Wollemia nobilis; assembly: GCA_028583015.1. Taxonomy (NCBI): domain Eukaryota; kingdom Viridiplantae; phylum Streptophyta; class Pinopsida; order Araucariales; family Araucariaceae; genus Wollemia; species Wollemia nobilis. Next base: position 1,028,359 of record JAQPPZ010000480.1, read on the forward strand.
TTTATAAATATTTCTAATGAGGTTGTCTCTTATTGCATTACATTTTGTTTGTCATCAAATACCAATTTTTTTATGAGGACTTATCTATCCCTAAGGGTGCATATGTGTTATATTTTTGATATCAACACTTACTTTACCACCTAGATAGTCAAGACATTGTTGTTGCTTGTATCCATATATATTCATTCAAAAACAAGGATAGGCAACATTATTTTCACTCTTTCCCTCATAATGAGGAGGGTCTATAGAAGATATGCTTTCTAAAATTTTATTCACATGGGAAAGATGATTTACTAAATGTCATTATACTTGTAGATGTATACCATTATTGCACTCATTGTTTCTATATGCAATGCACTAAGACCTAGAAGCCGGTTCACATTATTGTGGTTTTGTGTCTCTATGTATGCCATGTGTGTTGCTCATTCACTCTCCATCATGCTCATCTATGCCATGACATGTTTTTATTCTCCACTTATTATTGCACTTACTCTTAGTCATTAGGTACATTCAATCTTAAATTGATCATGATAATAGTACCAAATGTAGTTACAACTCACATATTCCACAAAATAGCAATAAACTAACAAGAACAATATGTGATAAAGGAAATAACAATGAGAATACAATTACAAAAGCAAGATAATTTCATCACTTGCATAAAATTATACATCACGAGCTAGTCACGATATTTATGTATAATCTCTCTTAATAATATGAACATTCACACCCAGGTGTTGTAGGTGAGTTGGAGAGGAGAGGGCAATCCTACAAGGGAGGTCCCAGGTTCGAATCTCCACCCTACCAAAAAAAGTTGAATTGGGTACCCAAAATCCAATTGATAATTTTGGTGCGGGCAAGGTCGGGCGCGACTCTCGGGTGACTTTGATGGTGTAGAACCCCATGTTCATGGTCTCTCAAAATGCTTTAAAAAAATATGAACATTCACAGCTTAATTATTATGCATGAGTGAATGCATCTCCTTTGATATGATATCTTAAAACTAGTTTAAGATTAAATATATAAAACAAGTGATGATAGAAAGGGGTTAAAACTAAACTATTACATAACCTATACCCAACTACATGCATAAAAAAATTTAAACACTTAACATGATATATATGTATATATATTAGTTTTGTATGTCATACATAAGACCCCATGACATATATAATATGATAAACTATCAAAATTCTAACTAAAAAAATGTACAATGACAACTCACTTGGTTGATGCCTAAGATATCACCATGTTCATTTGACCAGTTTGATGACTTAAAGTTTTTTTTTTATTCTGCATACTTTCCATCTAAGTTTCCTTCAAGATAGTTGTATCCAATTCCTCCATCTAAGAAATAACCTTTAAATGGAAAAAATGTTATTTCCTTCTCTTTTGGGTAGAGAAGACCAAGATATTAATTAATTGGTCTTTATTTATACTCAAAATCCCTTGTAATGTATTCTAGTTACATACATCTTACTTTACAAAAACAAGCATTTTTCATATAGAGGCCACCATTATGATTCACCTTCCTGGCTATCTAAAAAGAATGAAAGGATGGGTATACGTAGATGGTCAAAGGTTATAGTAGGAGAATATTTAAAACTAAAATGAATAGATAGGATGCTAACTTAAGTTAATGTATAAATAATAATAATAATATAAGGGTTTCCCAATAGGTTTGGAGTAAGCATTAGGGAGTTTCATACCATAAGCCAAGGTTCAAATCCCATGGATAAACCTTAAGATTTTTAATAAAATTACATAATCTCAAATGGTTAAAAATAGGGATTTTGAATGTGAAGTCCTAGGCTGAAACCTACTAGTCAATATATTCATAATTGTCATAATATCACTATGTAGTTTATTGAAATACTATGGTAACATGATTATGATGTAAAACACGTGAGCCTCATTTCAATCCCATATAACCAATTACAAAAATAAAAACATAAAGATATAAAGGTTTATGTCAAGAAAATGTTTAGGGTAAACAAAGGATCTAGAGAGGAAGAAAAGACATTGTTTCATTGAATGCAATCCCACACATAAACACCATTAAAAGGTATATACAAGGATAAATATTAAATGAAGAGTAACAACGCGTATGGCCTAATTATAAACTAGCTCATATCAATTCATATGTGAGATAGGTAAATCGAAGATACCAAAAGAGAAATGGAAAGACACTAAAAAATGTACCTCTTGTACATCAAGGGTATTGAAAATATTTCATTTATAATTATATAGAAGTTAGTGATGTTGAAACTCTAATAGTGGAGTCTAAATGCATAATGATAAATCCAAAATAAATAAAACACAAGCATTTATCATCAAAATCAACAATAAAAGAATAATATTTTTAAAAAATGTTGGATTAAACTAAATATGTTTACACAACCTTATTTTTTAAAACAAGTAGTATAATACATATTAATTTAGTCCCTATGGGGACACCCCAATGGTAAAGTTCGTTGAGTTTTATTTTGGTGAAATTAATTTGAATCACGAGGAGGGAGGCTCCCTATTGCTATGTCCTCAGGGAGTGAGGCCCCAATTGTGCCACCCATTGTACTTTGCATTACTTTAACAAAAAAAACATATTAATTTATAATATTTTAATTTTATAGTCCCATGTAGGATTATAAACACATGCCCCAAAGAATTGGTGCAATAGTCTTATAACATTGATGATTATATTTGCATTTGTCGATTGAACTACTAGATTGTATTTATTATGTTGAGGCATCTACAATGAGAACAATAGAGGGACATATGGGTTATAATAGTTGTGTCTATACATCATAAACATAAAATTATAACTAAAAAACTGCAACCCACTACCTTTAGAACCCTTAATCCTAATTTTAATTTTAAATAAATTCATATATATCAAGGAACTGCAACCCACTACCTTTAGAACCCTTAATCCTAATATTAATATTAAATAAATTCATATATATCAACAAACTACACCCACACATTATGTAATTCAAGAAGCCTATATCATAGAGGATAACACAACAAAATATGTAATCTAAACTTTGTGGAACTGTTGGAGCAAACAGAACACATAATCAACAAGCAATATTATAGATTTATTATTAAGTCTTTAGCTTTAATCCAATTAGATTTTTTTTTCTAGAGAAAAATGGGTTGTACTTAGGTTCCCCACCCTTGAAAAATCACAACTCTCTCCTTTAGAGCTTGATATTTTACAAACAAATTCAATTCTTATCTCAATTGAGTTGCTATAGCTAGATACCTACATATTTTTCATAAAAAGTTTGAATTCTTGATTTTTATTTTCTAAATCTTCTTCAATTTTCTTTGTAAATACAAATATTCCAAAATCCAACATCCTTCTTCTTGACATTTTCCTATAGTAACCTTCACAATACCAAAAATCCATCTCTATTGTCTACGCATTGCATCTTAGTAGAGTAATATTTCCAAAACTTTGTGCTATCATAGTCCGCTTTACCAAATATGGATTGCCAGTTTCCTTCCTGAAGCATAAGTGCAACCACAAGAATTGTAATAAATAGTTTATATGTAAACACATTAATGTTATAAAATACAACAAATATTCTCAATAGAAAACACTAAAGTAAATCTTAATCATATTTAATTCAGGAGCCAACCTTTTCTTGTTAGATTTAGCTAAACTTACTAATTCCTCTAACTATAGAAAAGAGAATTTAACTTCAAGATCCTCTATTAAAACCTCTCTATTGGCTAGCCTATCTGCACATTTGTTCCCTTCCCTTAACACTTGTGTAAACCTGATTTATTCAAACTCTATAGCAAGATCTTATGTTTCCACAATGATCTTTTGTATGTTCCATGGAGCCTTTGCTTTCCTTAAAATAGTATTTAGTACTATTAGTGAATCACCTTCCATCCACACTTTATTCAATTTCATTTGTATGTATATTTTTAACTTCATTATTTGTGTTAAATCCACTACTGAAAGTCTAATGTGACAAAATATCACCCCTATTATTTCTAATTATTTCTCCTCCTCTTTTTGGCCATAGATTTCCTTTAGATGCTCCATCAAAAATTCAATTTGACCAAATCCACTTTTGGTGGTTTCCACTTTATATTCTTTACCTTCCTTTTATTTCTTCTATACCCAACATCATAATTCCATTTGATGACTTGAATTCATCTATCAAGGCTCTTTGCTTCAATATTAGAGATTTGGCGAGTTGATAGGGTTGGTTTAGACTCCTCTATGGCTAAACAATCCTTCCTTTCCTTTAAATCTAAATTGCTTTCCTTTCCTTTAAATATATTTTTTTCTTTCTAGACATACAATCCAAAGTATTGTATCTTTTGATATATCCCAGATTGTTTATAACACCTCACTTTTAGAAGTGCTTTGTCAATGCTTTAATCATTCTTCAATTTTTTCATTCATCACAATGCATTTACCAAATATATTAGAAATTCATACAATCCATCAATTTTTCTTTCTAAACATACAATCCAAAGTATTGTATCTTTTGATATATCCTAGATTGTTTATAACACCTCACTTTTAAAAGTTTTTTACCATTGCTTTAATCATTCTTCAATTTTTTCATTCATCACCATGCATTTACCAAATATATTAAGAATTCATTGCCATAGTTCCCAGACTATTTAACAATGTCCCAAGATATGGTCTATACTCTCCTCCTTTTTACATAGAATACATTGTGAGAGTTAATGAAAACCTCTTTTCATAAGGTTATCCTAGGATAAAAGTTTCCTATGATATACTAGCCATACAAATATTTTGACTTTGGAATGCTAGGGCTATCCCAAATATATCTCCATATTCTTGTAGTATTTCTATTTTATTAGTGCTTTACATTATATATTGAAGAACACAAGCTTATTCTGAGAGGGGGGTGAACAATATAAGACCACTTTTTACTTTTCTTTCCCAATCAATATTATGCAATATATAAATGGTAATATCAAAATTAGTAATCAAAGCAATGCACAAATCATCACACACAATAGAGACACCAATTTAACGTGGTTCACCCAATGTGGGCTAATCCACGGAGAAAATCTTTCACTAAAATTTTCTCAATCAATCTCTTGGTAATCCTTTCCCTATTACAATGTTTATGTACCTCTGTCCAAAGGAGACACCAATCCCCTAACCAAGTTTATGGATCTCTATCCATAGAAGAACTTCTTCTCCTCTACTATGGTTGGTGATCTTCTAGAAGAATTATTGCATCCACTACACTGGCTTATGGATATCTATCAACTGAAGACTCCTGTCATCACTCAGAAGACCTGTCCTCACTGCCCTGGCTAATGGACCTCTATCCACTAGAGACTGATGCCCTCTATACTCTGTCACCACTAAATATTGCTATCAACTTTGTCTCAAATATGTACTAAACACAGTCCTTCGGTCTAGCACAAATCTGCTCAATCTCTATCTCTGATATGCACCAAACACAATCCTTTGGTATAGAATAAATTTTCTCAATCTCTGTATCTGATCTACAATAGACACAGTCCTTCGGTCTAGCACAAATATACTCAATATTTGTCCTCAAATCTACACTAAACACAGTCCTTCAGTCTAGCACAAATCTTCTCAATATCTATCTCTAATTTGCACCAAACACAATCCTTCAGTCTAGCATAAATCTGATCAATCTCTATCCTCAAATCTATACTAAACACAGTCCTTCAGTATAGCACAAATATGCTCAATATTTTTCCTCAAATATGTACTAAACATAGTCCTTCAGTCTAGCACAAATCTTTCCTCAATCCTTAACACAAAGCTTGAATCAATCACAAATCAACTCTGCTAGATATGTTCCAAACCTTAACCCAAGATTTGAACAAATCAATCAATCAACTCTGCTCTCAAGTCTTCTCAAAGACTTGTCTCAAATATTGTATTGTAAGCTTCCACAAAAACTCACACTAATTTGTCCACAAGACCTTGCTAGAACTTGTCCAATATACTCAACAAGTCTTCACCAAGACTTGTCTCAAATATGCTCAACAAGTCCTCACTAGAACTTGTCCAATCTTCTCAACAAGTCTTCACTAAGACTTACCTTAAATTTGCTCAACAAGTCCTCACTATAACTTGTCCAATCTGCTCAATAAGTCTTCACCAAGACTTACCTCAAATCTGCTCAACAAGTCCTCACTAGAACTTGTCTAATCTCACAGAAACATATAGAAAATTGTTAGACTCAATATGCTTCACACTCACAACAATTCTCAATCACTTTCAATCTCTCTTATTTTACCATAGAAACATATAGAGAATGGTTAGAGACTTAATATGTTTCACTCTTGCAGAACACTCAATCACTTTCAATCTCTCTTCCAAATAAAATCAAAATTTAGAACAATTTTTTTCACAAAACTTGAACTATCACTCCAATACTTTTCAATCACTATAGCTCAATCAACTCAATCATTAAAACCAACTTGTTTGAAAAACCCTAAGCAAATGTTTCATCCAATGCTCTCAACAACTCTCATAATGAAACTCAACCTCAACTCAAGATGTTCACAAACCCTAGTTCAAGATAGTTCTCAACTTTACATAACAATTATACTCATGATCTTTCACAAACCCTAATTCAAGCATATGAAAGCTTACTTCAATATTTCCAACAATGCTTATCAAAAAAGGTTTCTAACATCAAATTTCATTCCAAAAAACCAAACTCAACAATGCTTATCAAACAATCCTTTTCACTCCAACTTAGCATTCACAACATCCAACAATCACTCACAAGGAAGATGTGCCCATACCTTTTGTTTGATGAATAATTGACCTTGAAAACATGTCTTAATCACAATTACTCTTTTTACCAATATCAAGGGTTAGGTAGCAAAAACGTTCTCAAAACTTTTTTCAATAATTTCCTCACAAATTATTTGCACCATACAAAACAGTAGATCTCAATTATACCTTATTACTCCTCTCAAAAATTAACCACAATAAGACTTTATTTTAAAATAACTATTAAAACCTTCTAAACCCTTATCACTCCTTTCAACACTTAATCATCAAAATCACAATATAAAAATCAATTTTCATAAACCTTATATCTCCCTAAAATCTTATGCCAAACAACCTTAGGACAAAAATTAAATTTAAAAATTTAAATACCTTTTACCCTTGGTGGGTCGAACCCACGCTACGCTGCCACTAGTGCCTTAGCCACGACTTCAACTACCACATGATCTAGGCGCTCACCTTGGAAGAAAAGAGCACCTCATGTGTTATATACTTCCCTTTGGAGTCTAAACCAAAAAGATCACGTTGCTTCCTTTGGCACCCAAACCAAAACCTTCACCAAAAACTACTGTCGAGATTCGATCGCGGGTCCTCCCGCTTGCCAAAGCTCTAAGTCATAGTATTTTGCCACCAGATCAACTAGGTGGTTGGTTATGAGGCTTAGAGCCTCACCACTCTTATCCCTTTGCTGGCACAAACAAGATAAAAGCCTTTTGTGTTCTTCCTCACATGAAAATCGTAGAAATTGTAGGCTTAGTGTTATTCGAATGAAGGTAATTTCTTTGCCACCAAGGCACATGGGATTTATACCATTGTGCCACCACCATATTAGAAGTCGACAGAGGAATTAATTCATGATGTCGGAGCATTTCTTTTTTCCCTCATAACCCTAACTTTAGGGTTAATTAAATTATATTATAATTTAATTAATAATAAAATTATTATAATTAATTTAATAACCATAAAGTTAATCAAATTAATTTATAATGAAATTATTAAAATTAATTAAATTTCTTTAGGTCTTACCATTAGACATTTAATATTATAATAAAAAATTATAATATTTTTTTTTTGGGCCATCATATTTCTCCTATAGACCTTATCTGATCACCTTCTTATTTCTAAAATTGACTCTTGACATCCTTCCTCTTGCACTACTCATCGAAACTGACTCTTGACATCAATGAAAACAAATCTTGATCATATTTCCAACAATCTCCCCCTTTGTCATTGATGGCAATCCATTTTACTTTTACCGTTCCTTTTACCTTTTCCTGTTCTGCTCCCCCTGAGAAACTGCTCCCCCTGACTGAATGCTCTCCCCCTAACTCAAATCTCTCCCCCTTTGTAATCAATGGCAAAGGGTCACCTTTGGGGCTCGGGGCTTAGAATGAGACTCTTAGCTTAGCCCCTCCCCCACCTCCTCTTGAGGTGGTTAATTTTGGGGTGGGAGTATTTCTACTCCCAGCATGCACCGATCTTTTCCTTTGTCCACTTTCCTCCTCATCTAATCCTTCTGATTCCTCTGTCTATTCATGTTCTTGCTTGTCTTTGGAATTTTTTCTCTACACCACTTTACTGTATGTCCATCATTATTGCACTTATAACACTTAATTTTGGTTTTCCTTGGAGGTGCATATGTCTTGGGATTTCTCCTGGTGAAGCCATTTCTACTCCTGTCATGAACCTTGCAATTCATTGCCTTGCGACCAAATTGATTACAAGAGTAGCAATACCCTTGAAAAAGTTACATATTTTTGAATTTCCCATATTCATATCTTTCATGTGTCCTGCACTGTATAGCTTTGTGCCCAAACCTATGACATGAGAAGCATCGTCCATTGAAATTACCTTGCCTTGACCTCATTGGTATCTTAGTCTCTTCTACCCTGTGTTGCTTTCTATTCCATTTGTTCCTCATTTGTGCATTATTCCTTTCCTTGTTGAACTTTCTGTTATCCAAATTCTTCTCAGAAGTCTCACTTTATCTTAAACTCTCTTCTTCTGAAGTTTCTTCTTCTTCGAAACTTGAGGCTGACTCCTCTCTTTGTTTCTTTTGTACCTATTCAAAACCAAGACCTGTCTTTTTTGTTGACCGTATTTGTACCTTGATAATATTGTCTATGATTTTTGAGCTTTTCCCAAACTTGTGTATTTTATATTTAGACTCTTTTACTTCCTTCCTTAGTGAAGATACTTCTTGCTCTAACCTTTCACACTCTAAAACCTTAGCTTCTAACTTCTCTTTGAATATCCTTGTCTTAGCTATTGAGTTATTTAGATCCTATATAAGCTTTCCTTTCTCTTCATCACATTCTTAAAATTTAATCTTGAGTTTTGAGTTTTGATTTCTTACCTCCTTTAATGCATCAAGGGCATGAATAAGCTCACCCTTAAGATCAACTTCTCCTTTCTCTAATTCTTCCTCTATTTGTTTTCCTTTAAAAACATCTTCATTCCTTTTTGACTAATCTTCTATAGGTTCACCTCCTTATTTTTCTAGTGTCGTAAGAAGATTCTCTTTTGGTCCTTCAAATGTATCTTCATATTCATCATAACTGAAACTGAATCCATTCCTTGTACAACTATATTCAAGATGACCAAAGTTACCACATCTAAAACACTTGAGTATTATTGGTGATATTTTCTTAACCACTTATTTTTATTTTTCCAGAAATAGAACTTCATCTCTATCATTATTTGAGGAACTATCATCACTATCACTTGAGTACTTACTTGCCTTGTCTGCATAGAAACTCTTCTTATGCCTTTGGAAAAATTTCTTTCCTTGTGTACCTTGTTCATCCCTATTTTTCTTTTGGTACCTGTGCTTTCCTATATCCTTGTTCTTATGACCCTGTTTCTCATCACCATTGTTATTTCCAGCTTCTGGACAATCAGATGCATAGTGACCATATTTTCCATATTTAAAACATCTAACCGATTTCATACCTTTATACTTTCTTGAGTCCTTATTCCTTCTACCATAATTTGCTTCTTCATCACTGGATAACTCATTGCTTGAATTTGACTTCTTACCCTTAGTCTTCTTAGTGGCTTTAAATGTTGCTTCTTTCTAGGGAATATGTTCCTCTTTTATTTTTATCTCAAAAGCTATGAGAATTCCATGCAATTCATCTCTTGTCAAAAGTTCAATATATTTCGCCTCTTCTATAGCTAAAATATTTTCTCTAAACATTTTTTGAAGTGAACTTAGAATCTTATCACACACATCAGGTTCTGTGACTTTAAGCCCAAGTCGTTGCATGGAGTTGACAACCTCATCCACACGAAGTAGATATGTAGAAATATTTTCCTCATCCTCCATTTTTAGATCTTCAAATTCATTTTGCAACTTGGCCATTTGACCTTTCTATCTCCTTCATATATGCCTTGAAACTTATCCCAAATTTCCTTTGCTAATTTGTAATGCATAATCTTTATAAACTCTGTTTCATGTAAGCCCTTTTGAATTGCATTCATTGCTATTTAATTGTAATGATGTAGAAGCTTACCATATTTATCTATAGGTGGAGTTTCTAGTGGTGTGTATCCATTTTCAACTGCTCCCTAGACTTCATTTCCAAGTGCCATTAGATAAAACTTCATCCTTGTGCTCCATAGTGTATAATTGTTTCCATCGAACAATGGTGCTAAATTTCTTGAGGATCCACTCTGAGAATCCATATGTGTTCTTGTAAGCTTTTCCTTCAAGATGTTAAACTCTTTCGAAGGAACTCGCTCTGATACTAATTGAAGAAAACTAGCTTATATTAAGAGGGAGGGTGAACAATATAAGACCAATTTTTACTTGAAGAACACAAGCTTATACTAAGAGGGGGGTGAAAAATATAAGACCACTTTTTACTTTTCTTTCCCAATCAATATTATGTAATGTATCAATAGCAATATCAACAACAGTAATGAAAACAATGCACAAATCACTACACACAATAGAGACACCAATTTAACGTGGTTCACCCAATGTGGGCTACTCCACGGAGAAAATATTTCACTAAAATTTTCTCAACAAATATCTTGGGAATCCTTTCCCTATTACAAAGTTTATGGACCTTTGTCCAAAGGAGACACTAATACCCTAATCAGGTTCGTGGATCTCTATCCTTAGGATAACTCCTTTCTCCTCTACTCTAGCTGGTGATATTCTAGAAGAACTATTGCCTCCACTACACTGGCTAATGAATCTCTATCCACTGAAGACTCTTGTTATCACTCAGAAGACCTATCCTCACTGCCATGGCTAATGGATCTCTATCCACTAGATATTGTTGTCCTCTATACTCTATCACCTCCAAAGCTTACTATCATCTCTGTCTCAAATCTGCACTAAACATAGTCCTTTAGTCTAGCACAAATTTGCTCAATCTCTATCTCTATTTTGGCACAAATCTATCCTCAAATCTGCACCAAACTCTATTCTCAAATCTGCACTAAACACAGTCCTTCGGTCTAGCACAAATATGTCCTCAAGCCTTAACACAAAGCTTGAATTAATCACAAATCAACTCTGCTAGATCTGCCCCAAACCTTAACTCAAGGTTTGAACAAATCAATCAATCAACTCTACTCATAAGTCTTCTCAAATACTTGTCTCAAATTTGCGTTGTAAGATTCCACAAAATCTCACACTAATCTATCCACAAGTTCTCTCTAGAACTTGTCCAATCTGCTTAACAATATTTGTCCTCAAATCTGTATTATAAGATTCCACAAAAGCTCACACCAATCTGTCCACAAGTCTTCTCTAAGACTTACCTCAAATATACTCAACAAGTCCTCACTAGAACTTGTCCAATCTCATAGAAACATATAGAGAATTGTTAGAGACTCAATATGCTTCTTACTCAATCACTTTCAATCTCTCTTTTTATCACATAAACATATAGATAATTTTTAGAGACTCAATATGTTTCACACTCACAAACACTCAACCTCTTTCTCAAATTAATTCAAAATATGGAACAATTTGTTTCACAAAACTTGAACTATCACTTCAACACATCCACTTGACTAGGCTTAACCAACTCCACTCAATCAATCACTCAATGAAACAATCCTTGCTCACAAACCCTAGTCCAAGCATATGAACACTCACTTAATTATTTCCAACCAATCTCACATAATAATAATACTTATGTTCTTTCACAAACCCTAGTTCAAGATAGTTCACAACTTCACATAACAATGATACTCATGTTCTTTCACAAACCCTAGTTCAAGATAGTTCACAACTTTACATAACAATGATACTCGTGTTCTTTGCACAAACCCTAGTTCAAGCATATGAAAACTTTACTCAATATTTCCAACAATGCTTATTAAACAAGGTTTCTAGAATCAACTTTCATTCTAGAAAAACCAAACTCAACAATGCTTATCAAGCAACCCTTTTCACTACAACTTAGCATTCACAATATCCAACAAACACTCACTAGGAAGATGTGCCCATACCTTTTTGTTTTATAAAGAAAATGACCTCAAAAACTCTCTTAAACACAATTTTCTTCTTTGTCAATTTCAATGGTTAGATGATAAAATATCACATTCTCTCATAAATATTTTTGTATTACAAAATAATCAAACTCAAATACACCTTATTACTCCTTCTTTGAAATTAGCAATCATCAAAGCATACATAAAAATAATTACTCAATTACTTCTTATAATCTCCAATATTTGATTTAACAACCTCAAAAATCAAACCCACAAAAATAATACTGCCTATCCTTTTATCTCCCTCAAATACTCAATAACAAAATAAAATAAAAACTTTATCAACCTCCAAAATTATTTATTTTTCATTCAACCTTAGAAAATCCAAAATACCTCATGCAACCTTGACAACATAATAATGCATACCTTTTATCTCAAGCAAAAAGTCTCGATAGGTTTTGAATGTGAAATCACTCCTAGCTGAGTGCCTTATTGAGGTGCTAGCCCACCGTGTTGGCTACGAGCCTCCACACAAATGGGAATGCTTAAGCCTTCCTCTTATACCCTTCTAATTGGTGCAACGTAAAATAGAACACCCTTATTTCCTTGCAAAATGAATACCGCGGGTTTCGAACCCTGCTCTCCTAGCCTACCGCAAGTCTTAGCACCACCCGTTGTTGCCAACTGTGCTACACAACGTTGTGTGAGGAAAAAGGAGCCTCGCTCCTATTTGTCCTATCCTTTGCCGTCGAAAGCTTTTTAAAACGCGAAAACCTTACACTTCCTTGCACACGAATTTTGGAGCTTCGATTAAATCGTTAAAATGCATGGGAGTTTTTGGCTAAGGTTCTTACCTTCTTTTATACATGAAGGCCAATGCCTTAGAGACGTTGGTGCCTTATTCGAATTTCAAATTCGAATAAATAATTACCTTTATAACCCAACCTTAGGGTTATTTTAATTAACATAAATTAATTTTATAATTAAATTATAATTAATCTATAATTAACTTAATAACTTTACAAGTTAATTAAATTAATTACTAAATTAATTTATAATGAAATTATTTAAATTAATTTATAATTACTTTAAATCTCCCCTTTTAATATTATAATAAAATATTATAATATTATTTTGTTTGGGCCTCTTTATTGCTCTTTGAACCTCATATGACCACCTGGAACCGGATTTTCTTTGTACTAATTGCAAAACTGCTTCTTCTTGCACTGCTCACTGAAACTCTCTTATGACATCAATGACAACTCACTCTTGACATCAATGACAACTCAACTACTCAAAATGTCCAACATTACTTTTCTCTCCCAATCAATATTATGCAATATATACATGGCAATATCAACAACAATAATCAAAGCAATGTACAAATCACCACACACAATAGAGACACCAATTTAACGTGGTTCACCCAATGTGGGCTTCTCCACAGAGAAAATATTTCACTAAAATTTTCTCAATAAATTTCTTGGGAATCCTTTCCCTATTACAATGTTATGAACCTTTGTCCAAAGGAGACACTAATTCCCTAATCAAGTTCGTGGATCTCTATCCACAGGAGAACTCCTTCTCCTCTACTCTGGTTGGTGATCTTCTAGAAGAACTACTGCCTCCACTACACTGGCTTATGGATCTCTATCCACTGAAGAATCTTGTCCTCACTTAGAATACCTATCCTCACTACCCTAGATAATGGACCTCTATCCATAGGAGACTGATGTCCTCTATACTTTATCACCTCCAAAGCTTGCTATCAACTCTGTCTCAAATCTGTACTAAACACGGTCCTTCGATCTAGCACAAATATGCTTAATCTCTACCTCTGATCTACACCAAACATGGTCCTTCGATCTAGCACAAATATGCTTAATATCTATCTTCGATCTGCACCAAACACAGTACTTCGTTCTAGCACAAATATTCTCAATATTTGTCCTCAAATATGTACTAAACATAGTCCTTCGATCTAGCACAAATTTGCTCAATATCTATCTCTGATCTGCACGAAACACAGTCCTTCGATCTAGCACAAATCTGCTCAATATTTATCCTCAAATCTACACTAAACATAGTACTTTAGTATAGCACAAATCTCCTCAATATCTGTCCTCAAATATGTACTAAACATAATCCTTCAGTCTAGCACAAATCTATCCTCAAGCCTTAACACAAAGCTTGACTCAATCACAAATCAAATCTGCTAGATCTGCCCCAAACCTTAACCCAAGGTTTGAAAAAATAAATCAATCAACTCTGCTCTCAAGTCTTCTCAAAGACTTGTCTCAAATATTGTATTGTAAGCTTCCACAAAATCTCATACTAATATGTCCACAAGTCCTCTTCTAGAACTTTTCCAATCTGCTCAACAAATCTTCACCAAGACTTGTCTCAAATTTTCTCAACAAGTCCTCACTAGAACTTGTCCAATCTACTCAACAATTCTTCACCAAGACTTACCTCAAATCTGCTCAACAAGTCCTCACTAGAACTTGTCCAATATGCTCAACAAGTCTTCACCAAGACTTACCTCAAATCTGCTCAACAAGTCCTTACTAGAACTTGTCCAATCTCATAGAAACATATAGAGAATTGTTAGAGACTCAATATGCTTCACACTCACAACAATGCTCAATCACTTTCAATCTCTCTTAATTTACCATGAAAACATATAGATAATGGTTAGAGACTCAATATGTTTCACACTTGCACAACACTCAGTCACTTTCAATCTCTCTTCCAAATCAAATTAGAATTTAGAACAATTTGTTTCACATAACTTGAACTATCACTCCAACACTTTTCAATCACTATAGCTCAATCAAATCAACCAATGAAACCAACTTGTTTGCAAAACCCTAAGCAAATGTTTCATCCAATGCTCTCAACAACTCTCACAATGAAACTCAACCTCAACTTAAGATTTTCACAAACCCTAGTTCAAGATAGTTCTCAACTTCACATAACAATGATACTCATGATATTTCACAAACCCTACTTCAAGCATATGAAAGCTTACTTCAATATTTCCAACAATGTTTATCAAACAAGGTTTCTAACATCAAATTTCATTCCAGAAAACCAAACTCAACAATGCTTATCAAATAATCCTTTTCACTCCAACTTAGCATTCACAACATCCAACAATCACTCACAAGGAAGATGTGCCCATACCTTTTGTTTGATGAAGAATTGACCTTGAAAACCTGTCTCAATCACAATTAATATTTTTACCAATATCAAGGGTTAGGTAGCAAAAACGTTCTCAAAACTTTATTCAATAATTTTCTCACAATTATTCTCACCATACAAAACACTAGATCTCAATTACACCTTATTACTCCTCTAAAAAATTAACCATAATAAGACTTTATTTTAAAATAACATTTAAAACCTTCTAAACCCTTATCACTCCTTTCAACACTTAATCATCAAAATCACAATATAAAAATCAATTTTCATAAACCTTATATCTCCCTAAAATCTTATGCCAAACAACCTTATGACAAAAATTAAATTTAAAAATTTAAACACCTTTTGCCTTTGGTGGGAATTTAACCCACGCTGCACTGCCACTAGCGCCCTAGTCGTGGCTTCAACTGACGTGTGATCTAGGTGCTCACCTTGGAAGCAGAGAACACCTCATGCGCTATATACTTCCATTTGGTGCCTAAACCAAAAATATTACGTTGCTTCCTTTGGCACCCAAACCAAAACCTTCACCAAAAACTATCGTCGAGATTCGATCGTGGGTCCTCCCGCTTGCCAAAGCTCTAAGTCACAACCGCTTGCCACCAGGCCTACAAACTGGTTGGTTATGAGGCTTAGAGCCTCACCACTCTTGTCCCTTCACTGGCACAAACAAGACAAAAACCTTTTGTCTTCTTCCTCGCACAAAAATCACAAAAATCACAGTCTTAGTGTTATTCGAACAAAGGTAATTTATTTGCCACCAAGGCACATGGTATTTATACCATTGTGCCACCACCATATTAGACATCGACAGAGGAATTAATTCATGACATCGACACATTTCTTCTTGCCCTCATAACCCTAACTTTAGGGTTAATTAAATTAGATTATAATTTAATTAATAATAAAATTATTATAATTAATTTAACAACTATAAAGTTAATCAAATTAATTTATAATGAAATTATTAAAATTATTTTATAATTAATTTAATTTCTTTAGGTCTTACCATTAGACCTTTAATATTATAATAAAATTTTATAATATTATTTTTCTTGGGCCATCATATTTCTCCTGTAGACCTTATCTGATCACCTTTAAACTGACTTTTGACATCCTTCCTCTTACACTGCTCACTGAAACTGACTCTTGACATCAATGACAACAAATCTTGCTCATATTTCCAACATATACATTTCTTGTTGTGTATTCTCCTGAGCTATTCAACTTTTAGATCAACTTATTCTTGACTCCCCTTGGAATAATCAATGTTGTTATATTTATACTCAACTGCCTCCTAACAACAATATCTGGTATACTTGTAACAAAATCTTCTTTCTATTTGTATCTTCCTTCTTGATCCTTGTACATAATTTTCGTAACCATATCACCATATTTATCTTGAAGTAATGTCATCCATGGTTTCAAAATTAGATCTAGATTTTTTATCACACCAAGTATCCTTCCAAATAGAATTTTGTTCTCCAGTTTCCATCACCCATATTAGACCTTTCATCACTAAATTAATTATTATTTTTAAACTGTTCCATAGTGCAGAACCATCTGGTAATGAGAATGTAGTAAATATTAAGATTGGGTCACTGGACTCAACGTACTTAGAAGAATTCTTGCCTATTATCTTTGACTCTCTTTGTACAATCTCCAAATTATTTTTTCCCTTAAAGCTAAGTTTGCATATGTATAAACTCTTAAACCGAGACCTCCCCTAGTTTTATCATCACACGCCTTACTCCATTTCATCAAAGGAAATTTCCTTTTATCATGTAATCTTGACCGCAAAAATGATCGCATAATATAGATTAAAGTTTTTTCTAACAATTTTGGCATACTATACAAGGATATTTAATATGTTGGAATGACTTGTAAGACATAAGTTGCACTTTTCATGATAATAATAACCATCTACCTTTCCATGTTGGTAGTTTATTTTAAACTTTATTTATAACTGGATTCCACAATTCTATCCTCATTGTCCCCCCCGCATAAGACATCTCTAAATATGTTATTCATAAATTTACCTCCTCCATTTGAAGTAACATGCATATCCCTACTTTGATTTTAACTAGAGTGTTTAGGAAGTAAATTTTGGATTTTGTCCTATTAACTTTTTGCCCCAATGTTTTTCATAATCCTTTAATAAGTTATTCAAAGCTCTAGTCTCATTTATCCTTGCCCTCCCAAAAGGGTTGTATCATCTACAAATTGTTGATGAGTGATGTTGTCGATATTATTACTAGCCTTAAGTTTGCTTATCAGCCCATATTTGTATGCCTTCTTCAAGTTCCTTCCTAATACCTTTGCCATAATAATGGCCATATTTGGTGATAGAGGACCTCCCTAACTAAGACCCCTCTTAGTTTTAAACAATTTTGTTACTAGCCCATTGAGCAACTATAGAGATACGAGCTTTAACCCATCTGATCCATTTCTTCCCAAATCCATAAGTTTTTAATACTGTAGATATTAAATCTGAAATAACCCTATCATAGGTTTTATTCATATCAAGTTTGAAGATCATTGCTCTTTTTTTTTTCTTAAAACTGCTAAATGCATTACTTCATGAGCTACTATGATTATGTCCAAAATCTATCTCCCTTTTACAAATCCTCCTTACTCTTTTGAAATAATTTTGTCTAACAATGGTTCTAACTGATTTGTCATCACTTTAAAGATTATCTTATATGCCATATTACATAGGCTTATGGGCCTAAATGAATCAAACAATTCTTGCATCATTATTTTTTGGATTTAGGCTAAGATATGATGCATTTATTTTATAAGGTATGTACTATTTTACCCTAGATCTTCAGTATTTTCTAGTTATGCTCGTAGATTAATCCAATTAGAAATTGTTTACAAAGTCTTCAATTTTAGTCCACTTAGAAATCATTTACTAAAGAAGCAAATATGAAAACACATAACTAGGAATGAGTATTGTAATTATGTAAGTTGATATTTAGTTTTATTCACCAGTACAAATTCTCCTTTCTCTTTCTTCTTTTTCCTTAGATTATCCTAAGTTATTGCAACTCTCTAAGAATTGGAACAATAAACTTAGGTTTTCTATGTATTAGCTAAAAACATAAAAACTATAATTAAAGAAAAATAATGATAAAGAATTTAAATCTACATAATAATATATTTTTTGATATACTCTTTATAAACCCTTTAAATTTCTTCCATAAATACATCTTTAATAAATTTTAATTAAAGTACACAGTAACCAAACCTATAACAATTTATCAATACATTATATAAATTTTTAAGTTTTTAAAGCTATAAAAGTTATTAAATAAGCTACAAATCTACTTGTATCAATTTTTATTTTATATTACTTGCACATTTATTGTATTACCACAAGCATATCACATATGCAAAAAAATAATTATATAAATTTAAATTATATTAAATAATTAAAAAAACTTAATTATATTTATTATGAATTTATAGAAGAGGTATTAAAGTGGAACGAAATTTCAACATAGGAATATGTCATTGGAAATAAACAACTTGCATGGGACATCATCACATATTCAACTATAAACATTTATTAATTTAAATATATTAATTTTTTTTTTCAATTGGTGTCATGAGATTGAAATAGTTTCACAATATTACATCGTCACCACATAATGGTTTTACAACAAAATTAGTTATGATGTATAAATGACCTGATTTTTAGGTCATTATTAAAATTTTGAAGAAATGTCAAAGAGGCATATGAAGAATGTAATTTTATATTTTCTTAATATAAAATTATGACTTTTTTTTTGGTGCAAGGAAAAAAAATTAAAAACTTAAATAAGCTTGGATATTATTCATGTATAACTTGGTATGATGTGAACCTTGGTCTCCTCTCTAGAGGTTGAACAATCTATACAAATCCATTTTAATGTCCTATTTTTCTTGACAAGTCTCAAAATATTATATAAATTCAAAATACATTAAATAATTAAAAAAAAAAATTATATTTATTATAAATAATTTATAAAACTACAACTCTTAGAGCTGAGTATTTCTATCCCAGCTATGATCTTTTGTAAAGCTGAAAACTAAGCTTATCAATAGGAGATTAACACACTCACATTCACACGTTGCTGTTTGAACCTTGGACTTTAAGGAAAACAAAAACACGAACATTTTTGTTGTACCACCACATATGGGTTACAATTTTTAATAAATTATAAATTAGCTTAGATAGATATAACTTTTATGTGAAGAGGAGAGTATATAGATGGGGCAAATTTTGGGAAAATAAATTAGCTTAGACAGATATAACTTTTATGTGAACAGGAAGCATTACAATTAGAGGAGAGTACATAAATGGGGCAAATTTTGGGAAAATAAATTAGCTTAGACAGATATAACTTTTATGTGAATTACAATTAGAGAAGAGTATATAGATGGGACAAATTTTGGGAAAATAAACCAGATAAAGGCAACCATCTCATCGTAATCATCGAAGTTTGTCCCACGAGATAGTGGGAATCATTTTTATATACTCTATGTTTCTATGCTCATTGTACTACTCTGCCACGCCTTATGCTCCTTCTATCTACTTTAACACCCCGTGGCATAAACCTCTCGGAATGATGGTCTGCCCTCTCGGGTTCCGCCCAAATATTGAGGCAGTTGACACCTAAAGCTCCAAATTTAGTGCCACCTGAACAATAACCGGTTATGAATCCAAATATAGTAAGTATTCCCACACTGACACCTCTTTTTCAGGTGGATAAATGTCTTTTCATTCAGGTGGGGGAATCCAGAGGAGGCCTTAAACATTGCATTAGAATTAACTAGATTTGGTGTCCATTAGAATTGAACTTTTAAAATCGTGTCTTGTCACAAAAAGCTATATTTTTAAAATGCAAGTTTGCTGACAATGTCCATGATGGTGTATTCTTGAGACACCCGGCATTGTAGTAGTCCTGAAGTAGGGGGAGAAAAGAATGTACTATATTGCTCCCGACTTCTCACATGTTTTGCAGAAGATGGAACGTGCCGAACCAGAAAGACCAGGTGAGTACACCAAGCCGGGAGCTTTTCCATGAATCAGAACTGTTACTAAAACAGAAGCAAGTCTCCACACCCATTAGATTATTCTAATTCTTCAAATTGTTCAAAAATGAAGAGGCCTTATGATTATTATGGTAAGAAATCAGTGGAAGGCAATTACCCACTTGATGTTCATGGCGTTGGGCCAATGTCCAGCGGGAATACGAGTTCCCCTTGGTACAGGCAGAGAGAAGCTTCTGTTAGAGAGAAGAGTTATAGGTTGGGTTTTCATGGTTGCCAAAGGAGAGATCGACATGCCTTTGGCGTTGCATTCCAGAGCGATCATGATTTTAAACTATTAGGGTTCTCAAATCAGATAGATGGGAGTTATGTAAATTTGTACAATTCCACAGCAGATGATGCAGAATGTAGTTTGAAATCGCTGAGGGAGTCTAGGGAAGTTTTAAATATGGGTGATCCCATGGTGGGGTGCCCTGTAGACCCGTGTAAAATTATGCATGTATCTAGTTCACAGAATGCCTTGAATGAGAAAGGGAAAGAGCTTTTGCTTGCTCCAAGGGTGAGAATGGAGGAACCATTTGCAAGTCCACAGTCAAGGAGAAACTTCCGTATACAAGAATTCAGCTTGCAGAAACACATCGACAGTAGCAGTGGTTTAGCTGATGGATGTAGAATGACTTTAGAGGGCAGATTTGTTGATTATGGTGATCAATGGAGAGAAAGAAGTAAAGATGTGTCTTCCTGTAAGAATATGACAATGGAACCTCTGATCGCTTGCGAGCAGAGACCCTTTGAGAAGCATAGTTCACATGGATTTTATGGATCCGAGCTGCTGACAGATGTTGGCCATGATGACTTGCATCACTCATCTGAGTCTGCAAGATGTAAAGGATTATTTGATGGAACTTCTAGTGATTACATGAATTACTATAGATATAGAGACCAAAGAGGATTTGATGAAATAGACAATATGTATCCAGAATTTCCAAGGTACTCCAAAAGCAGGCATCTCCTCCATGATGACTCACAAGAACTACTTACTTCAGGGCAAGCAATATCAGGTGGGGGGTCACAGAAAATACATAGAAGACCTCTTGAAACATGCATCTCCCTGTTTAGAACTTATGAACATGGAGGATCTTCAAGTGGCACTGGCAATGTCTATTGTAGAGAGTCTCAAGAAAGGGAGATGGGCAATGATCAACTGAAGGAAAGATGGAGAGTTGAACGAGCATATAGTAACTATGCATATCTGGAAGATAAAAGTAGTTACAATATGAGAACTTCCCTTGATGACAGCTTGCACAAAGTTCCTGATGGCAAATCTCTGTATTTATATGAGTGCCCCTCCGAAACATGGGCATGTCAAAGATCAGGAACTGGTAATGATTATTATACAAGTCCCTGTGAAAAGGAAATGAGTGGTAATAGATGGAGAGAAGAAAGAAGGTATGTTTCTGATTATTATACAAGTCCCTGTGAAAAGGAAATGAGTGGTAATAGATGGACAGAAAAAAGAAGGTTTGTTTCTACTTTCGAAAAATATCCAAGTGCAGAACCTTCAAGCCCTTGTAACATAACGCCTTCACATGATTATAGTCCTCACAGAGTTGCCACCTCTGGCTTAGAACATGACAGTATATCTGATTGTATGCATCAACACTGGTCTGAAAGATTGGTGTCTCGTAATAGACATCACAATCCACAAGAACAGAAAAGGAAAAATGCGCAAAATGACGGAGATTCTGTGCAGAATTTTGAGAAAGAAAAGGATTTCAATGACAACAATGTACGCAACAATCTACACAAGCCATACAATGAACAATATAAGAAAGATTCTGCTTTGCTTGATAACAGTAATTCTATTCAGAAGCCTGAATTGAATGAAAATTCAGAGGAATACAGGCAACATGTTCACAATGCATATCTTCGATTTTCAAAACTGCTTAATGAAAATTCAGATAAGAAGAAAAGATACCAGGCACAGGGCAAATCTGGTTCTTTACTTTGCATTGTGTGTGGCAGGTAATAATCTATTTTATTAAATTACATTTTGTATATATATATTTATTTATTTCAGACTTGAATTTATTGCCTACCGGGATTGCTGATCTGAACGTATTTCGTTGAATTCTGTAGTTTTTATTATTTTTATAGCTTAAGCACAATTTTGACACATGAAAATGCTACATTCAATGCTAGACACCAATTAGACGGCAACTGGTATTAGGTTTATATGGTTGATACTTCACATGTTTAGCTGCAGCCTTGAACTCAATTTTTCAAACACAAATTTTTCTAGGCACAACTTTCAAATCAGTGGATTATTGGGAGAAGACATCTCAGACTACGGATATTGTAATAGCTACATGCTTCAAGTCTGGACTTCATCCCACAGACTACACCCATAGCGGTATTCTTTGGTTCTTCTGTGCCCAAATTTAGAAGGGTGCTGAAAGGGATTCACAAACTCGTGTGCCAGTTTCACCCTGATTTTGATATCTCCCTCCACTTCTTCAAGAATTTCCCTTGGAAATTACTGCTTTTCGTCTTAAATGTTCAGCAGCTTCTACACGAAAATCACTGTTCTATTTGATCTTTCCTGTTTCAATTCTCTTTGCTGAGGTGTGGGTCCTCTCATCTACCTTTTTCACTTTTGCTTGAAAACAAGAACAGTCTGGCCTTTCTAGGTGTTAAATAGGACCACATGGCTCTGTGGCATTTTCCCTTGCTTTTGTTAAGCTGTATTCTATTTTGTAAGCAATGATTTTCCGAAACGATCCACCCTTGCTTTTGTTAAGCTGTATTCTATTTTGTAAGCAATGATTTTCCGAAACGATCCACCCTTGCTTTTTGTTTCTTTTTTACATGCAGACCAATCTCTATGAGTTTCCCACGAGCAGACCCATGGTCATTCATATATAATTATTACTTGTAAGAATCTTCAATAGTCTAAGGTGAATATTTGTCTTTCATACACCGTGCCAAGTCCCGCCTTGTTTTATTCTCCTCTGGTTCTCTTTCATCATCTACATCTCCAACCTTTTCTTGTGACCTATCATCTCTCACTAATTCTTTCAAGTGGCTACAAGCTGCCTCTTTTATCCTTTGCTTTGTCTAGGTTGCAAGTGTTTGATGACTTTCAAAGATTGAATGTGGTCCTCAACTTGGTTACACATTCTGCCGATGGGCAAAGACCAATCTGGGACTTGAATCACATGTATGAACTTATCACATCCTTCATTCCCTGCTTGTGGTTCATATTTCTAAATGTAAGCACCAAGATTAATAATGCTGCAAAGAATAATTACAAAGCCATGAGGCATTTTGTTATAATGAAGGAGTCACAAAGCATTCACAAAGCATCTTGAAATAATGAGGGAGTAACAAGTATCTACTCTCTCTTTTGTAAAAGAAAAAAGCTATAGAAAGGAAGTCAGTCTTATGGGGAGGGTGTGTTTTTCGAAAAATCTGTTTTCCTGGTGGTCTATATGAAACTAATTTGCTTGGCCATGAGCAGCACACATACGACACTTGAAGACTTTAGGCCTGAGTTAGAACCTATTTGTTCCCAGAAAAGCATATTTAGTTTGCGGATCATTTGGAAATGCTTTTTGAAATACAAGAAAGTTGTATCTGATTTCAGGTTTAAGTTCAACCTAGATTTCAAATTTTAAATTTCAGTTTAGATTTAGTGTGTTTGCTTTGTTGCCCAATGTTATAGATCCATTTTTCCCCAAAATCTCACTTTTCAATCAAAAGGACCAATAGAAAATAGGTTTTGAGACAATTGTATTTAGGTGAAGAAGTAAATTTATATACTTTTTTTGTATTAGAGATGTATTTATTCGTGTGAGTCATTTGACAAGGCATTTATTTAGGATGTGTTGTGCAACTTGCAGTAAAATAAAAGCACATCCGCACAATAGTGCAATAATAACAGAAAACGAGCTTGAAATTAACAATATTGCAAGATGAAATGGAAATGCAGCTTATTATATTGCAGAAAGCAAGAACACATTATAGAATCGCAGGCCTCTTCGAGGAGGCAATTTCCTCAGAAGCAGAGCTTCAATACAACAAAATATGGGATGCCTTCATCTATGCCCCCTTGCCTTTTTAAAGACTCTTTGTAACCCTAACTATAACACTCAAGGGTCGACTTCACATGCAAGTGGCCACTCAAGCTAGAATTTTCTACCAAACAAGCAGTTACATTTTTTATAACGGTTACATTAAATGGACCCACTTGTCTAGGCGCCTCAAATGCCACATACACATTTACAAAACATTATGGGGTCCCCATGTTAGGAAGGGGTAATTACATAGTAAGGTTAGGATGGGGTTCTAACATGTCCTTCCCCTTAAAAAAGCTTTGTGATGAGGAAACTGCTGCTGTAACTGTTAGAGAGGCCCCCATGTGGCATGTTCTGACTGAAAACCCTGCCACTATACCAAAACTTCAATGATGGTGTGGTTACAGAGAGTGCAGTTTCTTTGGTCCTGTTGAGTGGTATTTTCACCCAGTTGTGAAAGTACAACTCTCCTTTAGGATTTGGGTTCCAAATCCCCTCTTGCAAAGAAGTTAAACAAACAACTTCTCCAAGGTCTCCGCTGTATTAGCATTTGCATATGTGTATTAGTAATCTCAAATAAAGATATTCAATTTAAATGCTTGGAACACCTTAGTGATTGCAAGTAACTGTAAACAAGGGGCAATGTTGGTTTATTTCATCATGAAACTTTAGTGATTGTTCATTGTTTTTTTTTTGGATTTTGTAATTTTTAAATGTTTATTTTAAATAAGTTAAACTTTCTAGAAAAATAAAATGCAGAAAATGAAAAAGAAATGCAGGAAATTGAAAATAAAACACATTCAGTATGATGCTATCCTGTTCCGACAAAACCGAAGATGTGAGGTCTCCATGCATGCAACCTAACCTATTGGACTTGCAAAACATGCACAATCCCCATAGACTAAGTGCTTGGTTCCTAGGGTACGAAATAACATTTCAGATTTCAAATATTCGCCTAATGTAACCCAAAAAGATGGCATTTAACATTATCTATAAATTCGAAATCTGAAAAAATGAAAGAATAAACATTAAATCCATAGCATGCAAAGAATATCTCCTTCTTTCTTGCCCACAAGATGCAAATTTCTGAACACTTCTGCATTAAAAATATGTCATTTTATAATAGCAGAATTTCTGGTTTTTCCAAACCGATCCGTGGAAGAGAAACAACTCAAACAGGTCCAGAATGGCCTTCTCGCCTTCGACTCTGCAACTCGCTTGTAGCGGTTTCCGACCCCCTTACGGCCTCTTTGAATGGCGTATTTAAACTTCTGAAAAAATTGCTTCTCCTTCCATGACGGTTCGTTTCGTTTTTCGATGGCTGCTCGTTTCACCTTCCCTGACTGTTCGTGTGCTTTGGTTTCCATTTTGTGGCCCTTCGCTACGTTTCTCCACATGGGCTTGCGTCCGTTTCCCTCCGTGTAACGACCATCTTAAATGATCATGTAACGCTTTGTCTTATTCATTAGATTTTGTCCTTATGTCCACGTCACTATGCAGGTCCGTTACCTTGGCGAAAATGGAACATGTCGCGATATCGCGACACTTTTGCCTCCTTGCTCTCTTTTGTTGCTTGTAGCCACGAAAATGTAACATGTCGCGATATCGCGACACTTTTTCCCTTTTGGCCACGACGGTGCAACATGTCGCGATATCGTGACACTTTTTCTCTTTTTCTTTTTTTGTCGCGAAAATGCAACATGTCGCGATATCGCGACACTTTTCTTTTTTCTCTCTTTGCTTTGAATCGCAAAAACACAACATGTCGCGATATCGCGACACTTTTTCTTTCTTCTGTTCTGGTCACGAAAATGCAACATGTCGCGATATCGCGACACTTTTCTTTCTATTCTTTCTTTGTTTACAACATGTCACGATATCCGACACTTTTCTTGGTCAAAAAATGCAACATGTCGCGATATCGCGACACTTTTTCTTTCTAGCTCTTTCTTCTTGTTGAAACACGAAACACTTTTCTTATCGCAAAATGCAACATGTCGCGATATCGCGACACTTTTTTCTTCTGCGGCCGAAAATGCAACATGTCGCGATATCGCGACACTTTTTCTTTTCCATGAACATGTCACGATATCACACACTTTTTCTTTTGCCGGAATGCAACATGTCGCGATATCGCGACACTTTTTCTTTTCCGCGAATGTGCAACATGTCGCGATATCGCGACACCTTTTCTCCTTTGGCCGCGAAACTGCAACATGTCGCGATATCGCGACACTTTTTCTATTTTGGCCGCGATGGTGCAACATGTCGCGATATCGCGACACCTTTTCTATTTTTGCCGCGAAACTGCAACATGTCGCGATATCGCGACACTTTTTCTATTTTGGCCATGATGGTGCAACATGTCGCGATATCGCGACACCTTTTCTATTTTGGCCGCGATAGTGCAACATGTCGCGATATCGCGACACTTTTTCTATTTTGGCTGCGACGATGCAACATGTCGCGATATCGCGACACCTTTTTTCCTTGTGGTGTTTTGCTTTTTTCCTTGATCTTTAGCCTATGGGCCACTTCAGTCTTCTTGGAACACATGCAAAAAAGGTGGGTCCCCAATTTTGGGGTACGTTGTGGAGCAGCCACAACAAATGGCGACTCTACTGGGAAATGCTCCTGAGCATTTCGATGAGAACTCAACCTGAAAACACAGACTCAAATACAAGCGTCAAAAAATATCCCAAGAATGAAACTAGACGAGAAATACATGAAGCATTAGAATTATTAAGCATCAGCTCGGTGTGTGCAATGTGCTTCATTCCCTATCGTTTGAAATTGATCAACATTCCATTGTCAGTTTCACTTATGATTCGTATGCAAGGCTATGAATGATTTGTGCAGGATTTGATGTATGATGAAGATGCTAGAGATATAACAACCTGCTTTGCAAAGGCTCAAACCTTCTAGTATCATGAACAAACATATCAAAACTGTCAAACCCTCTTAGGACCAAATATATGCATATTGAATTAATTTATTATATCCCAAAGTTGGTTATGTGTCACTACCATCTTGAACCCATGTGCAAGTGTAAGTGAAATCAGAGCTTTGGGGAATAGGATTCCCAACCTAAGCGAGATGGGAATTTAACCCTATCCTTACTACTCGGATCTGGAGTTCATTACCTCATCTTGAACAAAATGATTTAACCTGTTATGGATGAAACTGTCAAGCTAGCTCTGTCCGTTTGAGCGAGTCGGTGGTCTTGTTTTTAGACAAGACATGTTGCCACGCATGAGCATACTCCACTCGCCGACCAGGCGTCTATAGCCCCGGTGGAGATTAACCCCATAATCCATGATTTGGCTCTACTTTTGATTTCTTGGACCTTGGGGATGACTACCCATCCTTGCAAGGGACATGTAGTACGATCCTTCCAATCCAATATTAATAAAGAAATGAAAAATATTTGCTTTGGAATTTCAAATTCTTGAATGGGCAAAATAGAAGCTTTGGGGAATCGGATTCTCAACCTAAGCGAGATGAGAATTAGACCCTATCCTTACTACTCCATGAAGGTCAAATTAGAGCTTTGGGGAATTGGATCCTCAACCTAAGTTCGATGAGGATTTAACCCTATCCTTACTACTCTGATTTTAGGCTTTAAGCATTATGGGAGTGGTAAAAACCACTTATTTTAAGGATTATGTTGCATGATAGGACAGACACGAAATATTCCTTTCGCCTCACCTTTTCTTCCAAGTATGGTTTTGACCATTTTGCTCAAGATTCTCTTTAATATGCGTAGAACGTGCTTGGTTCAAGATAGTTCGGGCATCAGTTCCCAACCTTAGGATCCTTTTAATATATGTTATGTAATAACCCTAAGAGGATTCGACACCTTTTCAATGATTGTACATGAAATGAAGATGCAACTGAGATGAAATGTATATGCAATGCGGAATGTAATATGAGATATGAATGCATTGCTCCTTTTGAAATGCGGATGGAGTATATATATCACCTACTTTACCATAATGTGAAAAACTGACAACTTCATGCATCACAAGTTCCAAACGATATTCTTTAATGTGTTTGCAATATTCATGGAGCTTTCTGCAATACAATTCCGATGTTTCATATTCTCCAAGTCTTAGTCAACATTCATAAGGACCTAAGTTGACAAACCAAAAATGTCCAAAGGACCAACACACAAAACTTAAAACCAAAATGAGATCCATTCCGAAACCAAAACACGAAAACCAAAAGTATATACAAATGTACAAAAAGTTTGGATTATCATTTTCCCGGATCCCAAACCTGATTAGAATTCTTTAAAAGACATATGACGTGATACGCATACCAAGTTTTGCAGGAATCCAACAAAAACAAGATCAAACCAAACAAAGAACCAAACCTCCACTTGCCCCTCTCACCATACCAATTTGATTTAGTTTCATTAATAATCCTATGGTGGAGCTTCAAGTTTTCAAATTGATTAGACAATGATTGATGTTCAATTCTTTTATGTCTATTCTTTAAGATGTCCATTCCGCACTTTGATTCATGGTGTAGAAATAAGCTTTCATTTTCATTCAATAAAGCCATAACATTAATAATATTTGAATCAAACCATTCATTAGGCAAACCTTCATTCGAATTTTGCATGGTGAAACCAAAACGGTGAGATTTTACCTTTGGCACGCTTTCATTTGACCTTACTTGAAGAGGATTTGAAAATTCCTCTTTTCTCTCATGACATTCATCATCCTGTAGCACTTGTTCTTTCTCCATGACTTGTTTATCAAAGGCACCAAACTTAGGTACCCAATCGAAAATACGTCCATCCCTTTCAAACCATAAGTCTTGTCTATCTAGGGGTGGGTTGACTAACACATTTCCATGATCAATCACCTGGGTTGTTTTGGGTAACGTGAGATTTTCAATTGGATCATCAATGATATCAAACCCAAATGATTCAGGTTTTGTAATTTCCTCATTTTGAAATGGCATAATCATTGTAGCACAAGTAAGTGGGTCAAGATTTTCCATTTCTTTTCCTCCAAAGGAATCTAAAGCAAGGGACTCTCTTTCTTGATTCATGGTTGTAGAATCCTTATCATGTTCCAAAATTTGATGAGATTCTAATTCCTCTTCCAAAACTTTCTCAAATTGTACAGGATTTATAGTATCCTCATGTGAGGAAGCAATTGAGTTATCCTGCATATTAATTGGCACAACAAGTTTATTAGAAGATTTAGATTGATAATGTTCTTCCCATTTCTTCCACGAATCATAGTAATCATCCTCCAAGTTCAAGTCGTGATGCTCAAGTACCTCTTCTTCATCTTCTGATTCATCCACATGTTTCTCATCCCATTCATCTTCACCTTCCTCATTCTCACTCTCTTGACGATATAGAGTTTCCACCACCAAAACGTTGTCCACTCCTTGTTGATGTTGGGGTGGACCCTCATTTGGCACAAGTTCCAAATCATCCACTTGAGCTTGGAGACAATGGGTATACCTAGCTATTTCGGGACAATTCCTTTCATTATGCGTCTTTGTATTATGCAATCTACACCCGTTTTCCCATGCAAAATCAGAAATATTAAGAATGGAACTAGAGTGACTTGGTCCTGTGAAGTATCTATCTCGATTAGCAATAGGGGAAGGCACACCCCCATTGTTTGGCTTCGTATTCCACTTTCTCCCTCTATTGTTGAAATTTTGATTTGGGTGAGGGGCATGGGATTCATACTTCTATTTTTGAACCAAATCATTACTCAATTTGTGAATCATCTTTTTGAGTTCTTCAACCTCTGAATAAATCTCTTTTGGTTGAGCTATGTTATTGCTAGTTCCAATAGGATTTGCGTAATTGGTGAGATCTTGACTTAACATTTGAGTTGGATTTTGAGCCACTTGATTTGCGTAGGGATTCACACTTTGAATCGGAATTGGATTGGGGAAAGGAACTATAGCCCGAGAATTAACCGGACTGGCTCCTTGCATAGTCTGCTGACTATTTTGCAAAAATGAAGGAATGGGGGGAATGGATGTGATTGGTTGAATTGGAATGGGTGCGTAAGCGGGTGTTGATGAATATGGTTGTTGATAAGGCAAAGCATTTATGCCCGATATTTGTGGTGCCATGATCTGATTCATCATAGGAGCTTGACCATATGGACCATATTGTCCTACCATAGGCATCCGGGAAAACCCATAACCCTGTGGTGTCATTTGTTGTTCAATGGTCATAGCTTCATTGTAGGCTAGAGCAAGCGTGGTAACTTGAGGATTTCGCCTTGCAAACATTGCCGTCATAGGATCCAATGCCCCAAAATATATTTGCAAAGCTACTACGGGATCAATGGCAAAATGCCGAATTGCTCTATTATAGCACTTCTGAAATCTCTGATTAAAAGTTCGGATTGGCTCACCCTGGCCTCTTTTGCATGTAATGAACTGATTATAGATGATTGTGGGATCTAATGGTGACCTGAATTGGTTGACAAAAGCATCCTCCATTTGCGTCCATGACGTAATGGAACCAATAGGTAAGCAAATATACCATTCGTAAGCCACTTGGTCTAGGCTCATGGGGAAGAGTCTACAAGCCACATCTTCATGTTGAACGTGCAATCTTATCAAAACATCCCTATAGGCCTGAATATGTTCTTCTGCGGTCCTTGGGCCATCCGGTTTGTATTTGGGCAAAAATCTCTCTATATTCCTAGGGATCTCGTGAATATCCCCTGCAATATTCAAAGGAATGTTATGGGCTCCGTACCAAGGAGGTGGTGGAGGTTGGGCCATTTGATTCAAAATCGATGATGATAACCCTACAAGAACCTGACAAAACTCTCAGTACCTCAAAGAAAACCTGTGACACAAAGAAAATCCTGCAATTAATGAAATTCAAAGAATAACTTCCAAAATCAATTTGTTAGTCATGAAAGAAGGAACCTTGACAAAGCAGTATTCTAAAACAATGCAGAATCAAAACACCTTATTCAAAACATCTTATTCCTGTATGAACAATCAAAAAGCGTTAGGACAATGCATAGTCATGTCCTCCTTTACACAGTATTGTTAAAAGAGGGCAAAGAAATAATAATAGGGCAGAAATATTAAAATTTAAATCCTATATGAAATAAACCAATTCAGGCCCTCCTTCTAGCGCCAATCTGTTGAGTGGTATTTTCACCTAGTTGTGAAAGTACAACTCTCCTTTAGGATTTGGGTTCCAAATCCCCTCTTGCAAAGAAGTTAAACAAACAACTTCTCCAAGGTCTCCATCTGTATTAGCATTTGCAAATGTGTATTAGTAATCTCAAATAAAGATATTCAATTTAAATGCTTGGAACACCTTAGTGATTGCAAGTAACTGTAAACAAGGGGCAATGTTGGTTTATTTCATCATGAAACTTTAGTGATTGTTCATTGTTTTTTTTTGGATTTTGTAATTTTTAAATGTTTATTTTAAATAAGTTAAACTTTCTGAAAAATAAAATGCAGAAAATGAAAAAGAAATGCAGAAAATTGAAAATAGAACACATTCAGTATGATGCTATCCTGTTCCGACAAAACCGAAGATGTGAGGTCTCCATGCATGCAACCTAACCTATTGGACTTGCAAAACATGCACAATCCCCATAGACTAAGTGCTTGGTTCCTAGGGTACGAAATAACATTTCAGATTTCAAATATTCGCATAATGTAACCCAAAAAGATGGCATTTAACATTATCTATAAATTCGAAATCTGAAAAAATGAAAGAATAAACATTAAATCCATAGCATGCAAAGAAAATCTCCTTCTTTCTTGCCCACAAGATGCAAATTTCTGAACACTTTGCATTAAAAATATGTCATTTTACAATAGCAGAATTTCTAGTTTTTCCAAACCAGTCCGTGGAAGAGAAACAACTCAAACAGGTCCAGAATGGCCTTCTCGCCTTCGACTCTGCAACTCTGCTTGCAGCGGTTTCCGACCCCTTCTAGCCTCTTTGAATGGCGTATTTAAACTTCTAAAAAAATTGCTTCTCCTTCCATGACGGTTCGTTTCGTTTTTCGATGGCTGTTCATTTCACCTTCCCTGACTATTCGTGTGCTTTGGTTT
Organism: Wollemia nobilis; assembly: GCA_028583015.1. Taxonomy (NCBI): domain Eukaryota; kingdom Viridiplantae; phylum Streptophyta; class Pinopsida; order Araucariales; family Araucariaceae; genus Wollemia; species Wollemia nobilis. The sequence continues at coordinate 1,060,999 of JAQPPZ010000480.1, forward strand.
CCATTTTGTGGCCCTTCGCTGCGTTTCTCCACATGGGCTTGCGTCCGTTTCCCTCCATGTAACGACCATCTTAAATGATCATGTAACGCTTTGTCTTATTCATTAGATTTTGTCCTTATGTCCACGTCACTATGCAGGTCCGTTACCTTGGCGAAAATGGAACATGTCGCGATATCGCGACACTTTTGCCTCCTTGCTCTCTTTTGTTGCTTATAGCCGAAAATGTAACATGTCGCGATATCGTGACACTTTTTCCCTTTTGGCCACGAACATGCAACATGTCGCGATATCACGACACTTTTTCTTTCTCTCTATGCTTTGAATCGTGAAAACGCAACATGTCGCGATATCGTGACACTTTCTTTTCTCTCTTTCTTTCTTTTTGATCGCGAAAATGCAACATGTCGCGATATCGCGACACTTTTCTTTCTTCTCTTTCTCTTTGCTTTGAATCGCGAAAACGCAACATGTCGCGATATCGCGACACTTCTTCTTGTACGGTCGCGAAAATGCAACATGTCGCGATATCGCGACACTTTTCTCTTCTTGTTCTTTCTTGTCTTGTTTGGTCACGAAAATGCAACATGTCGCGATATCGTGACACTTTTTCTTTCTAGCTCTTTCTCTTTGCTTTGAATCACGAAAATGCAACATGTCGCGATATCGCGACACTTTTTCTCGTACGGTCGCGAAAATGCAACATGTCGCGATATCGCGACACTTTTTCTCTTTTGCCTTTTCATAAATGCAACATGTCGCGATATCGCGACACTTTTCTCTTTTGCCGCGACGGTGCAACATGTCGCGATATCGCGACACTTTTTCTTTTGGCCGCGACGGTGCAACATGTCGCGATATCGCGACACCTTTTTTCTCTTTGGCCGCGACGGTGCAACATGTCGCGATATCGCGACACTTTTTCTATTTTGGCCGCGATAGTGCAACATGTCGCGATATCGCGACACCTTTTCTATTTTTGCCGCGAAAGTGCAACATGTCGCGATATCGTGACACTTTTTCTATTTTGGCCGCGATGGTGCAACATGTCGCGATATCGCGACACCTTTTTTTTCTTGTGGAGTTTTGCTTTTTTCCTTGATCTTTAGCCTATGGGCCACTTCAGTCTTCTTGGAACACATGCAAAAAGGGTGGGTCCCCAATTTTGGGGTACGTTGTGGAGCAGCCACAACAGGTCCAAAATGCTTTTAGGCTTCAAGATGATCGAGCCTTCATCATCTATCTTAGGGAGTGTCGATTGGACTTGAATGCGATTGCCGAGTACCTTCTTCAGACAAGAGACGCGAAAGACTAGATGGATCTTGGAAGAAGATGGTAACACAAGTTTATAAGTCACTTCTCTTGTTCGTTGCAACGTCTGGTATGGTCCATAAAATCGTGCTGCCAATTTTTGATGAGGACGAAGTTGCACGAAAGATTGTTTGTAGGGTTGGAGTCGAAGAAAGACCAAATTGCCTTATATTGAAGTTGCACTCAAAATGGTGTTGGTTAGTCTATTGTCACATCTGGTTTTGAGCCAGCAACAGGTTCTGCTTCAACTACTGCAAAAGTTGGGTACGCTTTTGAGGAGTTGCATCCACTGCCTGAACTTTGGAGTTTCTAGGAATATATGAAGAGGGTGATGAAGGTGGGTACCCATAAACTGCCTCAAAAGGAGTCATTTTGGAATCTGTATGGAATGAAGCGTTATACCACCATTCAGCCAAAGGCAGCCACTTAGCCCACCATGTTGGGTGTTCGGAGGTAAAACAATGAAGGTAGGTTTCCAAGCACTTGTTGAAAATTTCAGTTTTCCTATCCATTTGCAGATGGTAGGCTGAGTTAATTCGCATTTGCATTCACTACAGTTTAAATAGTTCTTGCCAAAATCAATTGGTAAAATTGGGGTCATGGTCATACACAATACATTTGGGCATACCGTGGAGTTTGAAAATGGAGTCCATGAATATTTGAGCAATGGTGGAGGCATGGTAAGGATGGGCAAGGGAACATAAATGAGCATACTTCGAGAGACGATCCACCACCACAAGAATGATCGATTTTCCTCTAGATTTAGGAAGCCCTTAAATAAAATCCATGGAGATATCAGTCCATACATTTTATAGGATTGACAATGGTTGTAGAGTGCCTGGAGTATGGAACGTTTCTCCTTTCATCCATTGGCAACTTTCACATTCAGCCATAAAATTTTGAATATATTTTTTCGTTCCCTCCCAGTAGTAGGTGAAGCATGCATTTTCCTCATGATATCCTCACGGAGTGATGAATTTTGGGGGACTGCAATGCGACCTTGATATCTTAACAGGTGTCCATCCCATGAATATCCGACATGCGAATTGGGATCCCTTTGGAATTGTTCCTACAAAGTCTGTAAAGACGAGCCGTTGGTCACCTCTTCTTGAAGATAGGAGATCCATTGGGGAAGTGGGGACGAAAGGGCACACACGGTCACTTGATCTTTAAAATGACGGGAGAGGGCATCTACCACAATATTCTCCTTTCCTTTCTTATACACATTGACATAATCATTCCCCAACAATTTGAAACCCATTTTTTTTGTGCTAGAGTAGATACCCTTTGTTCCAAGAAATATTTCAAACTCTGGTGGTCCGTTTTAATAGAGAAATGTCTCCCAATGAGATATGGTCGCCAATGATTAACAACATGGAGAATGGCCATCATTTCTTTTTCATAAGTAGATTTTTCCAAATTTTTGTCTAATAGCACCTTATTGGTGAAAGCTAAGGGTCGCCCTTCTTGCATTAATATGATCCTAATGCCGTGGCCCAAAGCATCTCTTTTTAATTATAAATGATTTGTAAAAATCAGGAGTGGTTAACATCGGGATCGAAATCATAGCCTCCTTAAGATCTGCAAAAGCTTGTTCTGCTGGAGTTGACCACGTGAATGAATTCTTTTTCAGCATGGCTGTTAAGGGGGCAACTATTTTCCCATAATTTTCCACAAATTGACAATAATAACTCGTGAGATCCAAAAATCCGCAAAGCGCCTTGAGATTTTGTGGCTTAGGCCAATTTTGGATAACTTCAATCTTCTTGGGGTCAACCTTAACGCCCTCTTGTGAAACAATATGCCCTAAGTATTTGACCTCTTGCATCCCAAAGGAACATTTGGATCATTTGACAAATAACTGATGGTCCCCCAATAATTGCAAAGTTTGATCCAGATGTTGTAAGTGCTTAGCCTAAGTGTGACTGTAGATGAGAATGTCATCAAAGAAAACCAAAATAAACTTGTGAAGAAATGAGCGGAAGACATTATTCATGAGGCTCTGAAATGTTGATGGTGCATTAATTAGACCAAATGGCATGACCAAAAATTCGTAATGACTCTCATGAATTTGGAATGCTGTTTGGGAATGTCTTCCTCCTTGAGCCTTATCTGATGATAACTAGAGTGGAGATCCAACTTGGAGAAAAACTTTGTGCCATGTAACTCATCCAACAATTCATTGATCACAAGGATAGGAAATTTGCCCTTAATGGTGAGCTTATTGAGCTCACGAAAGTCTACACATAGTCGCCATGACCCATCTTTCTTTCTGACCAATAGTATTGGTGAAGAATAAGGATTGTTACTAGGTCGAATTACCATGGTTTCAGTAACTCATGAACCGACTTCTCAATTTTTGACTTTAGCGCATAGGGGTATTTGTAGGGTCTGATGTTAGGTGGAAAGCTACTTGCTACCAATTGTATTGCATGATCCTGGGAACGATGTGGAGGTAATCCCGTCGGTTCTGCAAAAATTGCATTATGTTTAGTCAAAATGAGTTGCAAATGCTCTTGGGGTTCGTCTGCTTCTGAAGTCTATGTTTGAATTGCAAAAAATTGGGCTACTACCCCATATGAGGATTTTTTTAATAATTTCTCCATCCGGCTTGAACTGATAACCTTCAAAGATCCTGTTGGCGAACCATGGAGAGTGCATGAATACCCATTGTGAGAGAATTGCATCCATAGTTAGGTAAAGTTCCAGGCCACTATTCCCAAAGTATGGAGCCATTGTGCCCCCAGCACAACATCACATCCTCTAAGTGGAAGAGCAAACATATCAGTTTTGAGTTCATAGTCCCCTATCTTCAACTTAACATTGCGACATTTACCCTTACAAGGTAATGTTCCTCCATTTGCCACCATGACTTCAAAAGAGTTGCAAGCATGTATGTAATAGTTCACTTGCTTAGCTACTCGGGGGATCAATGAAATTATGTATACTGCCTTAATCAATAAGAATTATAATTCTTTGCCCTTTGAAGAATCCTACTACCTTCATAGTCTGAGGGGTCAAGATTCTTGTAAGTTCATGGACGAAAATCTTTGGCTGTGGTTCTTCCTGTGCTTCACCCTCATCTTGAGGCTCTTTCTCCTACTGTTCTATTTTTTCATCAGGTATTTCATTCATTGCTGAGTCATCCACATCCAACAAAAACAATTTATGTTGTACACATTTATACTCTGATGAATATTTCTTATCACAATTATAACATAAGCCTTGTGCTCTTCGGGCATCCATTTCCTCCCTAGTCAATCACTTAATTGTTGGAGATATATTGCTATTATTCGATGTGAACTTGGATGGAAATGTAGGTTTGGCTTGTGGAAATTTAGATGATTGCCTTTGGGTAGAAACTTTTTCCTCCGCTCGTCTGTCCAATCCTATGGCTTGCACCATAGACTTTGGTTTGAACATTTTTACCTCTTCCTTGATATCTATTGGGGGCCTGAAATGACCCTTGCGCCTCAGGAGCCGCAACCCCCTGCAGTTGTGGTTGCTCTAGCCACTCTGAGCAAGTGCGTTCGGTGCTCGGTGCCTTGTGTGGGGTGCTAGTCCTGGGAAGATCGGGGATTGTGGGACACAGCTCCTTTGAATGACCTTCGGGGATTTTTACCAAGGTCGGTCCTTGTTCTAATGTGATATTTGACGCTCATATTTCCTTCCTACTCTAGTTTACTCTACCGAGTTTCTATGCCATGGAAAAGGGAAAAGGGAAGAAAGCAGTAAACCTAACTAGCCTATCTAGTCTATCTATGGGTGGCAATAGGCCAAATATCTAATACTCTCTGTGCCATGATAGGTTGAAGTGAACATATGCATAGCAACCGATAGCGCACGAGGAACATAGGTCCACTCAAGACATATGTAAAAATAGAATACCCACACCAAAACCAGGATAGGGATTTCATAAATAGTCATAGTTTCTTATTAGTGTGAACTTCGAGTTACATACATGTAGAGAGAAGAGGTTCGAAAATTAATCGACCGATAACGCAAGGCTTGAGTCGGGCCGAGACATAAGATATAATGAAGGAAAGCACCCCTAGAAGAATGGAGGGCTTTCGATAATTACAATGAGAAGAAACATACACATTTATAGATAATTTTTGGATTTCTCCCCTCAAAATTCAAAATTCTTGCCTAGGATATGTTTGTATTGATGATGCACAATATCGAGGTTGTTGGATCCGAGTCATTTGAAGCAAGGTCTCGTTGCCCATGCTAGAAATTTGCAGTGGTTAGATGTCGAGATCTTTCCATTAATGCTTTGATCAGGTTCGTGGTTGCTCCTCTAGAAGTCTTATTCTGATACTTTAAATGTTGTATCTTCCTTACAGAGAGAGGACCATACATTTGGGGAATTGTACACCTTAGCACAATAAGTGAGGTTCGGGGCTATGGTCTCGACTGGGGGATGTGGGAGGTTAGTGGTCCATGTGGGGGATCGAGGGCAAAATATCAGAGCCTAGGTGGTGCAAAATCGACTAGAACTTGGATTTTAGCTTTCCCTTTGTTCTCTGTCTGGCATCCTAGTTTTTTGTGCTTTTTCCAGTTGGTGTGTCTTGTTGCTGACCTTCGAACTACTCCTTAAGGTATTCCGATTATTACCCTCAACTTGTGATCACCGAATATTTATGTTGGGCGAGTGTGCTTGGGTTGTTTTTCCTTTCGGTTGTGCGCATCGTTGCTTTGGATCCTTACTAGTACTCCCGTTATGCCTTCCTTTGTCGTTAGCTCTGTTTGGACAAGCCCGGTTACCAGTCTTGTGCACTTGTATTTGCATCCTAGATCTAGTTGCCTTGTTCCCACCTGAGATCTCTCTGCAAAATTGGCCAAAGTGCTTACTCCTCCCAAGTGTAGTTTTAGTTTTGGTAAGGCTCTTGTAAAGCCTCAAACCCACTAGGGCCAAAGCGAGTGAGTAATTGGGACTCAAAGTCTTCCCAAGAAAGGTCGAGTCATGTTTTGTACCCATCGATACCATTGTAGGGCCTTGGATTCAAAATTAAAGGATGCCATGATGACTTGTAAATATCAAGGGACATTATGAAATTTGAAGAATTGATACGCCCGACACAACTGACCATCAGGGTCCTTTCCATTAAGCTTGGGGAAATCGAATTTGTGCATTTAAAATGGGGTATTAGTGTCAAAAAGAGCATGATGGGTTTCTTCATCTCTATTTCTTGAATTGCCACTTGGTCCTTCAGTGTTAATTTGTTGGTATAATTTTGGGGCTTCCTTTAAATGCTCTTCAACCTCAAGGAATTTTTCCTCAATCCCTGTTTTGACTGTGATTTGATCAGATTTCAGGTACTGCATGCGATCTTGCATATATTTAACTTCTTGTCCAACATGTGCCATTTGGTTCTATAAGTTACTAAGTTGTTGATTTATTTGTTCCATGAATTGGTTTTGTTCCATCTCCCTCATTGATCCTCTAGTCCCTCCAACCATCTACTTGTGATTTGGACCACCCAAACTGACTTACTAGAAATATAAGTGTTGTTCCAAAGGTTACTATTTTTAGTAATGGTCTAGAAAAAGTGTTTGGGTGCTATATACCAAAATGACTAGTTTGAAAAGATGAACACAATGGACTAGGTCTCAAATTGACATTTTTTGGCAACCCATATATATATATTTAAGTGTCGTCTGTTTTTCTCCTAAAGCATTTCTTCACCTAAAAAAATGACTTTCTTCTCTGGTCCCAAAAACTGCCATATCAGTTACTAGTCGGTCTGTTACCCAACTACCTTGTCATATTTTGTCACTGACACTGTCCTGTCTGACACTATTACTGACTGTTACTAACAACTGTCCTGACAGACTCTTTTGACTGTTATTGACAACTGCCTGTTTGACACTGTTCTTGTTTGTCATTGATAACTGCCCTGTCTGACTCTGTTTCCGATCGTTACTAACTCCAACAATTTATTCTTCAGCCAATAATTTTTTTAGTATGGTCAAATTCATGATAGGTGGTCTCAGAAGTATGCTCAAATTTGGGGTTAGGGTTTGGAGGTGTAACATAATAGGGTAACACTAGGCCAAGGTGTGTGCACTGTCCATAGCCCTTTATTATACCACAAAGACGAACAATAATGCTCGGACCAATATTTCAGGCCACTACTCAAGGAGGGTTCCACACATAACCTTGAGCTCATTGCCCGCCTCTTTGATAGTACGTGAGGGTAATTTTCCAGAGTGTTGTGTTCGATGCACTATGGATAGATACACAATTGAAAATATTCCTATGGCTAAAGGTTTCTCCTAATCCTAGGGGGGTCTTCTGATACATCCGAAGATAAATGGGAGCTCAAGTTCGTATATGAGTGTTGTCTGAGGCCTAGGTATTTGAGTCTGATCACCCCTCACTTCACTAGATGTTTTACGAGAAATCTAGCTACGCCAATAATGCCAACTCTGATATTTTAAAACCTCCGACATAAGGTTTTTAAATTATTAAACTAAAATAGAGGGTAAAAATGGCTCGATTTTTTTCTCTTTTTTCTTTATAGGAAAATAAGCAGGAAAATGAAAACAAGGAAAATTTATACCTAACAAGTCGAAATGGTAGGACACGAACTATTTGCACTGTAGCAGGATGCAGCCTTGGAAAGTGCTTTGATACCATTTGTTATGAACCTTGCAATAATATAAAAGCACATCCACACAATATTGCAATAATAACAGAAAATGAGTTTGAAATTAACAATATTACTAGCTGAAATGGAAATACAACAAATTATATTGCAGGAAGCAAGAACACATTACAGAATCGCAGGCCTCTTTGAGGGGGCAACCTCCTTAGAAGTAGAGCTTTGAGTGAACAAAATACGAGATGCCTTCATCTATACCCCTTTCCTTTTTAAAGACTCTTCGTAACCCTAACTATAACGGTCAATGGTTGGCTTCACATGCAAGTGGCCACCTGAGCTAGAATCTTCCACCAAACAAGAAGTTACATTCTTTAAATGGTTATATTAAATGGCCCCACTTGTCTAGGCACCTCAAATGCCCACATATACATTACAAAACATTACATAATATCATTAAGGGTTCCCATATTAAGAAGGGGTAATTACATAGTAAGGTAAGGATGGGGTCCTTAAATGATGATGATGCCATTGGAGTTAAAAGGAATCATGCCATAGAAGTTGAAATGGAGGAGTTACAAGGAATCTTTTCATAGGAGCTGCAAAAAATAATGAGTTATAAAACATCTTAGGATGTCATATGGAGTTGTAAAGAATAATGAGGAAGCTACAAAGCATTTAGTTATAATGAGGGAGTCACAAAGCATCTTGATATAATAGGGGACTTACAAGTTTCTACTATCTCTTCCACCGCACCCTAGGGTTGCCGCCACACCCTAGGGTTTTTGTTTCTGCTATCGCGCCCTTGCGTTTTCATTTCTACCACCGTGCCCTAGGGTTTGTCGTACCCTAGGGTTTTTGTTCATTGTCGTTGAGCCCTAGGGTTTCTGTTTTTGCCGCCGCGCCCTAGGGTTTTTGTTTCTGTCATGCCCTAGGGTTTTTGTTTCTACTCGCATCCTAGGGTTTCTCTTTCGCGCCCTTGGGTTTCTATTTCTGCCGCACCTTAGGGTTTATGTTTCTGCTTGTGCTCTAGGGTTTCTCTTCCGTGCTCTAGGGTTTTTGTTTTTGCCCCACCATAAAGTATTTGCCGTGTCCTAGGGTTTCTTTTGCTGCCGTGCCCTAGGGTTTTTGTTTTTGCTCCCGCACCCTAGGGTTTTCCAATGGGGATTCCCAATGGTGGATGGTTTGAAGAAACATGAGCTTCGCCTCACAAGTCTTGTAATGTCCCCTTTCTAAGCAGTTAATTATATCGAGGAGGTTAGCCTACTCACGGGCTTCTGTAGGCTAATATTTTGTGTTAGGGAGCTCATTGGAGTTGGACAGGTGTACTATGTGCGTTACAAGCTTTATTTTGCCATTTTTCGAGGCCATTTTGGGTATGCGAGCTCATGCTTACTATTTTTAGTAAGTACGTTTTCAGACATCGACTTGGTCAATGGACAGGGTGTGATGTTTATTTTGATTGGGAAGTCTGTTTCTTCACTTAGTCGGTAATTCTTACCTCATTGGCAAATATTATTCAATTTTTGGCGTTATTTCCCTAAGTTAAATTAAATATTTAACTTATAACGTCAAATTAAATAATAAAGTAAAAGGACCCAAACATAAAGTATTAAAATGAAATATTTGATAAAGTGACTTTATTATTGGATGCAAAAGTGGACGTCCCACCTTGGGAAAAGAGATTTTGGAGAGGGAGGGGACTTGATATTTTTCTTTTGTGGAGAAATACTTGCAGCAGCTTGCATGCAGGGGTTTCAAGCTTTGTGAGGACGGAAACCTTCACAAAGGACATTGTCTTCGAGTGTGGGAGATCATCCCTAGACAATTTGTTGGCAGTCTCATTCTGAGTTTAATGGAGGATGGCAGAGCTGAATAGAGTTATTGGAGGGTTCATCACACTTTCATTGCTATTGTGACTTCTAGAAGTCAACCGCACCATTTCTAGGGGGTACCGTACATTTTGAAGGGGTTTAGTGAGGGTTTGAACTGGTAGCAGCATTTATCCTCCTTCAGAATCTCCTTGCCTTCATTTTCAAACTTGTTGCAGACTCGTTTCCAGCAAGAAGAGACTTATTTAATTGGCCGTACTATTTTGTGCATGCTGAAATACCTTGTGGAGCCACATGGGGGTCAAAAGGATGATTCACTGCCCTTTTGGAAGGGTTTGTGCATGAAAAGAGGCGCTTAGGGTGTGAGATTAATCTCTGGTTTGTTTTGGAGTGGAGAAGTTGATGGTTTAAAAGTTGTTCGCGTTTTGGTGAAGCCCAGTTTGACTGCAATAGACAACCAAATGACTGGAATTTCATTATTAACTAATGGGTATGTATGAAAACATCATTTTGAGTGATTTGTAAATGAAGTATTGTAAACCACTCATTATTTGGGTTTAAATACAATATTTGGTGAAGTGGGTTTCAATTTCTGGCATCACATTACACTGTATTTCTGTGTTTTTCATTCAATAGCGACATTCTATTTAAATGTGTTTTCATAAAAAACTAGTTCAAAATCAGAAAACAGAAAATCAGAAAAAAAAAAAAAATCCAGTTCTGGGGTGGGACATTGCAAGTCTGTCCAACGTTTTCATGCAACAACCTCCTACCAACGTATCTCCAAACAGATAACTTCTCTCCAGAAATAGTTGGATACATAGGCTAGCATCATACTCTCTTTACAAGATCAAGTGAAAGATGGTCGTTGCATCATTTTGGATCTTTAGGGTAAGATTCAGGATCAGCAAGCCACTATCACTCAATTGCAGATTGTGCAGATTGTGCCCAAACCTACACAACACTCTTGAGTTAACAGACGTTACTCTTGAGAAAGCATGGGTTTCTCCCGACTCCACATTGGTCATACGCTTCATGTGGCACGGTAGTTAGGTGGAGCAATAGAAAAAATGTAAAGTATTATTAATTCACCAAAATGCAGTGTTTACAATGCTTAAATAATAGGAGAATTAACTGCCTTAGAAAACTTAGGGAATAGATAGGGAAGAAGAAAAATAGGGAGGAAAGGAGGAAAGGAAATAGGAGTCGAACTCCCTGCCGTCCATGCCGTCCAATCTGCCCAGTCAGCTGCCGTCCAAGCCATCCAATCTGCCCAGTCAGCTGTCGTCCAAGGAGGTAAAAGGGTAAGGTCCAAAGCTTACCGTTGTCAAACAAATTTTTTACCTTTTACCACTTTAACTTCCAACATTCTCCCCCTTAAAGTTGAGAGGACTGACTATACAGTCTCTCAGCTTTATATATTGAGCTTTAGCTATACCTTTGGTGAAGATGTCTGCAATGTTATCCAAAGTGTTGCAATATTGAAGCTCAACTATCTAGCTGTTCCACCATGTCTCGAATGAAGTGATACTTCATATCGAAATGCTTTGATCTCCTATGGTGGATTGGATTGTATGCCAACTGAATGGCACTTATATTATCACAATACAGTCGAGTTGGACCACTTTGACTTTCTCCAATCTCTTCAAGGACTTTTCTCAACCATAGGGCTTGAGTACTAGCATGTGTGATGGCTATATACTCAGCCTCAGTAGATGACAATGCTACAACAGTTTGTTTCTTGGAACTCCATGTAATTAGTCCTGACCCTAGACTAAAACAATTTCCTGATGTAGATTTCCTATCATCTATATTGCTGCCCCAATCACTGTCACTGAAGCCAACTAATTTCACAGAATTACATTTTTGGTAATGGATTCCAAAATCCAATGTACCTTTTACATATCTTAAGATTCTTTTAGTTGCTTGTAGATGCAGCTCAGATGGACTTGCCATAAACCTTGAAACTAGAGAAACAACATATTGAATATCGGGCCTTGTGTTGGTGAGAAACATCAGACTCCCAACCATGCTTTTGTAAGTGGTCATGTCAACCTTTGATGCTCCGTCGTCCTTGCTCAATTGGATCCCATGTCCAGTTGGAGTTGCAACTGATTTGCACTGCTCCATGGCAAATTTCTTGATCATGTCTCGAGCATACTTGTGTTGACATATGAAGATCCCTTTGTTTGATTGATGCACTTCCATGCCTAGGAAGTATCGCATTAGACCAAGATCTTTCATCTCAAACTGTTTCATCATGGAGTTTTTGAACTCCATATTCATTTTAGTGTTACTACCCATAAATATTAGATCATCCACATACAAACAAACTATGAGAATGTCTACTCCATGCTTTAGGTAGTACAAAGTTGGTTCACTTTTACTTCTTGTGAATCCATACTTGCTGAAATAGCCATCAATGCGTGAGTACCAAGCTCTTGGTGCTTGCTTGAGGCCATAAAGTGCTTTTTTCAATTTATAAACAAGGTTCTCCTTTCCCTGTTCTTGAAAGCCTTGAGGTTGTTGAACATAAACCTCCTCTCGTCAAGTATCCATTCAGAAAAGCACTTTTCACATCCATGTGTTGAACATTCCATCCTTTATGGGCTGCTAAGGAAAGAACAGATCTGATTGTCTCTTGTCGTGCAACTGGAGCAAAGGTTTCCTCATAGTCAATGCCAAATTTCTGAGTAAAACCTTTTGCTACTAGTCTCGCCTTATGCCTCTCAATGCTTCCATCAGCATTGTATTTGGTCTTGTAGACCCATTTACATCCAACACATTTTTTTCCTTTGGGTAGCTTTACTAGCTCCCATGTATCATTATTTTTTATAGAGGTTATTTCCTCTTTCATGGCTTCTTGCCATACATTTTGAGTACAAGCCTTCTCATAGCTAGCTGGTTCTAGCTGAGCATTAGCCAATAAAGCATAATTGACTACATCTCCCCTAGGATCATGGGAGTCATCATCCCCATACAATTGCAAATTTTCAAGTTGCTGCAAAACTGTATTCATTTCACTAGCTTGGCTTCTAGTGAATCTTCTCTGGAAATTCTGATCCAACATTTGAAAATATGGATGATGTTGTAATGTTCTTTTGCCTCTTGATGGAGAGTCTCTGTCAATGTCCATCGGTGAAGAACTTACTGATCTCTGTGGAGAAGGACTTGGAGTGGCGGTTGAAGTACTTGATGTAGTACTCCTGTATGGGCTTGGAGGGGGTGGTGTGCCTTTGTTTTTCTTGGGAGACACCTGTTGTACCTGTGAAGAACTTACATTTTGGGACTCATCATCAACAAAAATTCTTTGATGACCCCATTCTCCCCCTTCATCAAAAATTACATCCCTCGGAGAGTACAATTTTATGAGTCTTGGGGTTGTAGAGTCTATATGCTTTTGTAGACTCACAATACCCTACAAATATACAAGCTTGACTTTTGGGATCAAGCTTCTTCCTTTTCTCATCAAGAATGTGCGCATATGCTAAAGAACCAAAAAATTTGAAGTGCTTTACATTTGGTTTCTTTCCGTACCACCCCTCATAAGGAGTGACACCATCTAAACTAGAAGTTGGACTTCTATTTAGAATGTATACACTGGTTCTTACAACATCAGCCCAAGTACATATTAGTTAGATGCTTAGTCTGAAGCATCGTTCTCGCCATCTCAACTATGGTGCGGTTCTTTCTCTCTGCCACACCATTCTGTTGTGGGGTATAGGCAATGGTGAATTGCCTTTTTATCCCACTTGCTTTATAATATTTCAAGAATGCTTTTGAGGAGTACTCACCTCCTCGATCTGTCCTAAGACATTTTACATAATTCCCACTTTGATTCTCTACATTGTTTCTGAAATCTATGAAGCAATCAAAAGCTTCATCTTTATGTTTCAAGAAATAAATCCAGCACATTCTAGAGAAATCATCTATGAAAGTGAGAAAATAAGAATTGTTTTCGAGACTCTGTGTTTGCATTGGACCACAGATGTCCGAATGCACTAACTGAAGTGGATAGTTGGCTCTCCACGCTTGTCCTTTCGGAAACTTTGACCTTGAGTGCTTTCCCAAAGCACATCCTTCACAGACCTCCTTCTGTTCGTTGATTTTGGGAAGTCCTGTCACCATAGCTTGAGAAGTGAGCAGTTTCAAGCTAGCGGAATTAAGGTGACCATATCGCAAGTGCCAAAGCACACTTGGATTTGTTATAGCTACATTTGCAAGTTGAGCTCCTCCTGGCTCACCAAATTTGAGAGGGAATAACCGATTCTTGGTCATGGGGACCTGTGTGATGACACGATTACAATTGTTTTTATCAAAAATGATACATTGTCCTTCATCAAATACAAGTTTGTAATTGTTCTCCATCATTTGCCCAACGCTTAACAGATTGTGTTGGAGCTTTGGAGTGTAATAGATGTCATTCACTTTCTTTAGTCCTTCTTTGGTTGGAACCTCCATGGCTCCAATTCCCTCTACTTGCAATGCTTTATCATCCCCTAATTTGATTTGGGATTTATAAGTGGAATCTAGAGTTGCAAATAAATTTTCTTTGCCACTCATATGATTTGAGCAACCAGTATCCAGAATCCATGTGTCATTTAGATTCTGTTCTGATTGTCCATATGAAAGAAAAATATTAGAGGTATCATCTTCTTCTCCATAATTTCCATATTGACTACTGTTGTCTTGTGAAGATTTTGACCAGCAGTCGCGAGCAAAGTGACCTGGCTTGCCACAGTTGAAACAAGTTGTTTTGGACTTGTCACTTCCTCGCCCTTGATTTCCACTTTGTCCTGGATTTCCTCCTCGATTTTGATTTCCACCTCTATGTTGATTGCCTCCTCTGTTGGAGTTGCCTCCTCTGTTCTGGTTGCCTCCTCTGTTTTGGTTGCCTCCTCTGTAGTTGCCTCTGCCTCTACCTCTTTGTTGTCCTCTGCCTTGACCTCTTCCACGTCCTCTTCCATTGTTTTCATTGGAAGTGAAGGCCTTCTCGTCGCCTCCGTAGCTGGTTGAAGGAGATTCCAGAAATCTCTCTTCATGTGACATTAACGATCCGATTAATGCATCGAATGTTAAAGTGGAAAGATCTTTGGATTCTTCTATAATTATGGCAATATGATTCCATCTCTATGGAAGTGTTCGCAACACTTTTGTTACAATTATCTCAAACTTGATTTCCTCGCCAAGTGTAACCATTTTATCAACAATTGCTTTTACTCTAACACAATAATCACCGACTTTTTCATCATCTTTCATTCTGAGATTTTCAAAATCTCTTTTTAGTGTTTGAAGCCTCACCTGCTTCACTTGATTACTACCCTGGAATCCATCACTCAAAGCTTTCCATGCAGCTTGTGCAGTCGTACAAGCGGTGATTCTAGGGAATATACTTTTCTCCAACGCTGCTTGGAGATGAGAAAGAGCAGAAGAGTTGCTCTTTTGTCCTTCTTTTCATGTTTTCTTGTCTGCGGCACTTAGTGTTGTCCAGTCTGAGGGTTCTGTGTAACCCTCTTCTATTATGTCCCACAAACCTCTTCCTATGAGCAGGGTCTTCATTTTTATAGACCAATACTCGTAGTCATAACCGTTGAACTCTGGTATAGGTAAACTGTTGTGTGAGGCCATAGTTACTAAAAAACTCTTTTTATTTCATGGTTACAATAAAGCACTCTGCTTTTTCAAAGAAGGAAGGAAGAAGAAAGAAGAAAGAAGAGATTACAAATTTAAGTCAAATCTGACTTGATTTACTCTATCATTGATTGCTTGTTCCTCTTGTTGTGGGGATGCTATCTCTTGATTCACGAAATTGTCTACTACTTCTTCGTCGTCACTTATCAATATTATTTCTGGTGATTCTGGTTCTAAAATTTCCACTGAAATACTGTAGTGTGTATATTCTGATTCTTGTGGTGCAGCTTGTACGGATTCCGATTGTTCAAATTGACTCCTGAAAGAGTTATCTTCAAAGTCTGCCTCGTACCTTGAGTCAGGATGCCTTTGATGTGCAATTACTGCATTCTGAAGTTGGCTAAACACAATGTTGAGCCCATAACCTCTTACTTTTTCATCGAATCTCTCTGCACCTTCTCTTGCTAAAATTGCACATAAGGCATGATAACAACCATTTGGTCTTATCATCAATGCCTCTTTACAATTTTACAATTTTGATCCTTTATCTCTTTTACAAAAAAAACTAAGCCTCTTAGGCTTATTACACAAGATTTCTACAGTTTGTGATTCCTCGAATCAAGTGAAAAATGAACCCTTCTATTACAATGAATTGCCTCTTAGGCAATATTCTCCTTCTTTTATAGTATTAAAAAAATCTATATTGCTATTTAATAAAAATAATAATTGCCCTTTAAAAAACAATTTTTTTAAAAAACAACTATATTTAATTTATTAAATATAATATAAATAATTAATTTAATAATATAAAGAAAATTTTCAAAAAAAACTTAAATTTTTTTTAAACCCTTGCAGGAATCGAACCCGCAACCTATCTCCTTCAACAAATCGTGCTTACCAACTCGGCCACCACCGTCGATGAGAACCAAAGGCAAAGAACATCAATTTCAAGACTTTCGACTTTTGCTTTCATAAAAAAATAATGAAAAAACGTTACCGTCGGGTTTCGAACCTGCGATCTGCCAGGGGCGGGCGCCTTAAGGCTGGCTCCTCGAGCCAGTCGAGCTGCGTGGCCCGACGGGAAGGCAAAGGAGGCTTGCCTCCTTTATCTTGTCGCGGCCGCGCACAAGACAAAAAAAAATTAAAGGGACTTTAGTCCCACATCCACTGTGCGATGTCGTTTGAGGTGTTTAAAACCCTCAACGCGCACAATGTCACTCGATTGCCTTCGGGCAATCAGTGACCGCCCTTTTGCCTCCTTCTCGAGCCTGTCTCTCCTCGCCACGTCGCCTGTCGCCTTTGCTCGCCACGTAGCCTGTCTTCTGGTCTGCCACGTCGCCTGTTGTCTGGTCTCTGGTCTGCGTCGGCCTTGCTCTCTCCTCGCCACGTGTCGATGTCCGGTTGGCTTCTCCTGTGGTTTGCTCCTCCTCGCGTGCTCTCTGTGCGGGCCTTCTCCCGACCTCACCTCGGTTCATGATTCGTGGGCCCTCTCGACCTCGCCTCGGTTCGCGTGTTGCGGGCCCTCTCGACCTCGCCTCGGTTCGCGTGTTGCTGGTCTCCTCCGACCTCGATCCGCGGGCCCTCTTCGACCTCGCTCTGATACCAGATGTGGCACGGTAGTTAGGTGGAGCAATAGAAAAAATGTAAAGTATTATTAATTCACCAAAATGCAGTGTTTACAATGCTTAAATAATAGGAGAATTAACTGCCTTAGAAAACTTAGGGAATAGATAGGGAAGAAGAAAAATAGGGAGGAAAGGAGGAAAGGAAATAGGAGTCGAACTCCCTGCCGTCCATGCCGTCCAATCTGCCCAGTCAGCTGCCGTCCAAGCCATCCAATCTGCCCAGTCAACTGCCGTCCAAGGAGGTAAAAGGGTAAGGTCCAAAGCTTACCGTTGTCAAACAAAATTTTTACCTTTTACCGCTTTAACTTCCAACACTTCAAAATTGCGGAAGAGCGTATGAAGGCATTGCGGGTCAGACGAAAATTATTTACTCTTCAGGACAAGAAAGCCAAGGAACAAGTAGCCGCAGCCAGGAAAGCCAACAAATGGGCAATTATTCTTAATTTGCGTGCAGTGATTAGGGACTCTCCCCCACTTGGGTGGTCCAAACCCTTGCCATGGAGAGTCATGCAGATTGATGGAATAGTGCAGTTAAGTATTGTATGCAGCCATGGAGAATATTCTGCCTAGGGTTTGCAGGCTGTAGATTGTAATGCTGGAACTATAATGTTGTATCATAAACGCCATTATTAATATAAACGACCTGTAATTACTGTTATATACCATTGTTGTTGCTATTGCTTCTATTGCTGTCATTGTTGCTGTTATTATTGCTGTTGCAGGTTTTCTGTGCATTTTTATTGCTATACTACAATGATTGCAGATCTGTAGAACTATTAAGTGGAAATAGAATTGTGTGTAGCATGTAAAATTTCATTTCTACATTATGGCGCCGTTGCCCAACAACTTATGTGTCAGTATGTAAAATTTCATTTCTACATTATGGTGTCGTTGCTTGATCGAAGTTGGGTCCAATTTGGTGACATGGAGTTCTGAGAAGTAAAACCCTTGGGGAGATGCACAATGAAAATAATGGAGTGCAACCAAAGACGTAGGTGAAGATGCACCAGATTTTTTTGTTTTTTTGGTGATGCAGATGAAAGGCTGTCTAAAGGAACGTGCACACCAACGGGATGCAAAAATGCAAGTGAAGATTTTGCAGATTGAGGATTTGCAGACGCCGGTAACACCAGTTTGGATGTCTGCAGAAGCAGTCTAGACGTCTACAGTCTGGACGTCTGCAGTCTAGACGTTTGTAGTTTGGACGTTTGCCGAAGCAGTCTAGACGTCTGCAATTTGGATGCTTGCAGTCTAGACGTCTGCTACAGTAGAATAGGTAGACTAATCATTTGTTTGGAAGACGAGAGTCCAAGAACAGAGGAAAAAAGAGGGAAACATTGCTGATAGGAATGGAAGAAGGGGTACAAGGACCACCAAGAGTCAAGGAAAACATTGATGTAAGGGAAGACGTTGACGTAGAAACTGTGCGAGGATATGTTGAGTGGATGGTAACACCTGAACAAGCGACAGGAAGGTTGCAGAGGAGTTCAGAGGACGAGATTCAGGCACTAGAGCAACAGCGCGCGAGGTCTCAGGAAGGAAGACCAGGGCCACAACCAACATTCCAGCGAAGGAGGTCGCGGAGTAAGGATGCACAAGAAGTCGGGAGATGACTGTTTGGTGAGAATAAAGGTACCTAGACTAAAAACATCCGACGAGGAGCAGCATAGCAGGAACCCCACCAATGGCCAACGTAGCCACCAGAGCATTGGAGAATTTGCCACTTTTCACAGGAGAAGGGAAGGAAGACCCGATTAGGCATTGGAGAATTTGCTGCATGGTGTGGAAAGCGATTGGGCAGAACAATGAAGCAGATTGGAGGAGGTGGTTTCCTGCAACATTTCGTGGATTCGCAATGGATTGGTACATAAAATTGCCAACAGACAAGTACAAGACATGGGAAGAGTTGCGTGATGCATTTGTGGAAGAATTTTGATCATACGATACTGACGAAAATTATAGCATACAAGGAGAGGAGTTTGTTCGTTCTTACAATCGAAGGTTTAGTAGGTTGTTTGACTATGTGGAGAAAGACCACTCAGAGGAATAAAAAATGTGGTTCATAGATGGACTTCTCCTTGTGTATGAAAGGAAGATGAAGACATTTCCTCCAAAATCATACCAAGAGGCTTTGCCTTGACTTGGGAAAGAGATGCAAAAACCTCCTCGATGAATGAGACTTAGTCGACTAGAGAATGCAGTCAGATGGCGGCAGAGGGGACGTCTGAGCAGGAGACGTCTGAGGAGACGTTTGAGGTGCAATCGTATGATAAGGAGATGTCTGAAGTGCAGCCGTCTGAGGAGATGTTTGAGGTGCAGCTGTCTGAGAAGGAGCGTCTGAGGAGCAACCATTTGAGAAGGAGATGTCTGAGGAGCAACCGTCTGAGGAGACGTCTGAGGTGCAGCCATCTGGAGGCACTTACATGACTGAATGAGTTCGATGTCTGACATATTACATGTCTGAGGAAGTCTACTTGTCTGGATGTCTATCTAATTATACAGACGTCTGGTCGTTCGACCCAGAAGTCTGGCCGTCCGACCCAGACGTCTGACCGTCAGTCCCAGACATATAGCCGTTAGATGTCTGGCTGTTCGTCCCAGACGTCTGGCCGTCCATCCTAGACATCTAGCCGTCCATCCCGGACGTCTAGCCGTTCGATCCAGACGTCTGGCCGTCTAGTCCTGACGTCCAGTCTAGATGTCTACCGTCCATCACAGACGCCTGGCCGTCTAGCCCAGACGTCCAGTCTAGACGTCTGGCTGTCTAGCCCAAACGTCTAGTCCAGATGTCTGCTGTTCGTCCCAAACGTCTGGCTGTCTAGCCCAGATGTCCAGTCCAGACGTTTGCCGTCCGTCCTAGACGTCTGACTGTCTGACCCAAACGTTTGACCGTCTGTTTGGTCGTCTGTTTGGCCATCCGTCCTAAACGTCTAGCAACCTGTCCAGACGTCTAGCCTATCTGTCTGCGACGTCTATCCTTACCCATCTAGACCTGTGTGCAACCCGTTTGAGACGTCTATCGGTGTGCAACCCATCCAAGACGTCTATCCATATGAGCCGTCTAACCCGTTGTCCTAGATGTCTAGATATTGTACTCGTCAGACTTGTCAATCCATCTGGTCTAATCCGTCAGAGACTAAGCCATAAGGGATTGTCGTCAGAAATGTTGACGTCTAAGGCAGTGTAGTCAGAGGAGTTGCCGTTAGAAGTACATTTTGACAAGGGAGATGTCTGTCAGAGGATGATAAGCAGTCAGTTGGATCATGAAGATAGGGAATTAGAGCTGAGAGGAAGCAGTTTCAATAGGTTGAGTGAAAGCTTCCAAATGGTTGATGAGGAGAAAAATGAGGTTTGGACAGTGATGGTTTCAATGGTTTTTCCGTTGAGGTTTCGGGGCTCCACCCCGAACCACGCGAAGGGTGCTGCTCCTCGACACTGCAAGGGACGCTGTCCCTTGACTTTGTAAGGGGATTCTCGCCCCCTTGACCCCCGACACAGATGGCGGCGGGCATTGCCTATCATGTTCATGATGTTGATGGCATTGCTCATGTTGATAATATGGCTAACTACTCAAAGTGAAGTGCCTATTCAAAGAATGTTGATCATGTTGATGTTACACATGCTTGCAGCAAGGGGAGTGCACAATCAGAGAATAAGGTGTTGCGAGCAGTCTCAAGTGAAGTCTATTGCCAAAGATGTATGGAACAGGAGAAAGAGGAAGGAGCGTGACAAGAAATTCTATTACATTGTTCAGTACTTCTATTCCGAGTGTTTAGCTCGTGTCGTTGAGGACAATGACCAATTTAGAGGAGGGGATAGATGTAGACATGCAAATTGATGTCCTTAATTGCTGAATCAGTTTTGGTATTATGTGTTATTTTGTAAATGTACGCAAAGTGTTTGACGAAATGTGCGTGCATATATTTAATTATGTTGTAAAGTGCAATTTAATATTGTACGTAAGAATAAAGTCATGTTAAGTCATGTAAGTCAATTATGTCAGCTAAATTAGAGTTATAAACTATTTTGTCCTGTAGTGGGAAATGTCAAGTAATGCAAAAGCAAATGCATATGAAATGTAATTTGAGGGAAGTTATAAGGTAGTTGGAGGGTAACTACTTTTTGGGTGTATAAATAAGCCCTCCCCTCATTCATTCAAGTTGTTCAATGGTTGAGGGATTGTTCAGGCATTGAGGAGAGTCATGCAGATTGATGGAATAGTGCAGTCCAGTATTGTATGCAGCCATGGAGAATATTCAGCCTAGGGTTTGCAGGTTGTATATTGTAATGCTGGAACTATAATACTGTATCATAAACACCATTATTAATATAAACTACCTGTAATTACTGTTATCTACCATTGCTGCTGCTATTGCTTCTATTGCTATCATTGTTGCTGTTATTATTGCTGTTGCAGGTTTTCTGTGCATTATTATTGCTATACTATAATGATTGCAGATCCGTAGAACTATTAAGTGGAAATAGAATTGTGTGTAGCATGTTAAATTTCATTTTTACATCAGCAATGTTTCCAGTCTTTCTTGCTCTGCTCTTGGACTCTCGTCTTCCAAACAGTTGATTGGTCTACCTATTATGTTGTCATTCTAATGGTTAAATGTGCTTCTGTCGTCATCCTGATGTCTAATCGCGTTTTTGCAATCAGTCCTGCAGACGTCTAGACTGGTTCCACCAGTCCTGCAGACGTCTAGAATGGTGCTGCAAACATCTAAACCGCTTCTGCAGACGACTAGACTGTAGACGTCTAGGCTAGTGCTGCAGGCGTCTACGAATCCTCGATCTGCAAAATATTCACTTGCATTTTTGCATCCTGTTGGCTTGCACGTCCCTTTTGACAGCCCTTCATCTGCATTAACAAACAAATTTGGTGCGTCTTCACCTGCATCTATGGCTGCACTCCATTGTTTTCGTTGCGCATCTCCCCAAGGGTTTTACTTCTCAAAACTCCATGTCACCAAATTGGACCCAAATTCGTACAAGCAATGACGCCAGAATGTAGAAATGAAATTTAACATGCTTACACACAATTCCATTCTACTTAAATAATTCTACAAATTTGCAGTCATTGTATTATAGCAATAATAATACACAGAACCTGTAACAACAATAATAACAACATTAATGGTAGATACAGTAGAAATGGAAGATGACAATAATTGCAGGTAGTTTTATATTAACAATGGCATTTATGATACAACATTACAATTTCAGCATTACAATCTGCAATTTGCAAACCGTAGGCAGAATATTCTTCATGGCTGCATACAATACTGGACTGCACCATGCCCTACGCACATATGCATCAACTCTCACACGTACCAATGCTGTTTTGTTAATCCACAAACCTACATGACTCTCCTCAATGCCCTGGATGAATGAATGAATGAACAACCACCGTGAATGAACAACTTGAATGAATGAGGGGAGGGCTTATTTATACACCCAAAAAGTAGTTACCCTCCAACTACCTTATAACTTCCCCAAATTACATTTCATATGCATTTGCTCTTGCATTTACTTGACATTTCCCACTACAGGACAAAATAGTTTATAACTTGTAATTTAGCCGACATAATTGACTTACATCACTTTATTATTATGTACAATATTAAATTGCACTTTATAACATAATTAAATATATGCACGCACATTTCGTCAAACACTTTGCGTACAATTACAAAATAACACAATACCAAAACTGATTCAGCAAATAAAGACATCAATTTGTCTATCTACATCTATCCCCTCCTCTAAATTGGTCAGCGTCCTCGACGACACGAGCTAAACACTGGGAATAGAAGTACTGAACAATGTAACAAAATCTCGTCGTGTTCCTTCCGCTTTCTCTTGTTCCATACATCTTTGGCAATAGACTTCACTTGAGACTGCTCGCAACACCTTATTCTCTGATTGTGCACTCCCCTTGCTGCAAGCACGAGTAAAATCAATATGATCAACAGGACCAGTAGTCTTTGATTGTTTACTGCACTTTTTGGAATCATCAACATCATGAACATGATGGGCAACGCTCGTCGCCATCTGTGTTGGGGGTCTAGGGGGCGGGAGCCTCGTTGCAGGGTCAAGGGACAACGTCCCTTGCGGAGTCGAGGGGGAGCGCCCGGAAACCTCAACGACAAAACCACTGAAACCATCACTGTCTGAACTAAATTTTTCTTATCAGCAACATTCTGGAAGCTTTCACTCAACCTATTGAAACTGCTTCCTCTCAGCTCTAATTCACTACTTTCGTGATCCAAATGACTTCTTATCAACCTCTGACAAACATCTCCCTTGTTGGATTGTACTTTTGACGACAATTGCTCGGACTGCACTGCCTCGGACAACAGCATTTCTGAGGACAATCCTTGACGATTTAGTTTCTGATGTATTAGGCTAGACGGATTGAGAAGCCTGACGGGTACAATGTCTAGATGTCTAGGACAACTAGTTAGATGGCTCAAACGGTTAGACGTCTCGGACAGGTTGCACACAGGTAGACGTCTCAGACAGGTTGCACACAGGTAGACGTCTCAGACGGGTTGCACACAGGTCTAGACGGGTAAGTGTAGACGTCTAGGACAGACAGGCTAGACGTTTGGACTGGTAGAATTTGCAATTGTGCTTGTAAAGTTTTTTTTGTGTATGCCATTATGTTAAAATTTCTTTTCTGATAATTTTTTTTTTGTGCTAAGTTTCTCTCTTTTAGTATACCAGTGTACTGCTGTGATTTGCCTTTTCATTTCTTTGCCTTAAAAGAGGCTTCCTACTGCTGATGAATACAGTACACGAGACATGCTTGTCTTATCTGCTTTTGTTCTAGGACATTGTTCGGAAGACAATTTTAAGTGTGAAAGAAGTAGGGTACTAACTGGTTTTGCATTCTGCATATTGAAGCGCTGCAAAATCTTTTCCATATATGATTTTTGACATAACCAGATCTTCCTTTTGGTTCTGTTCTTGTGTATCTTCATCCCTAAAATTTGGTTTACTGCTCCTAAATCCTTCATTTCAAATGTCCTAGCCAACCGAGCCTTAAGGTCAATGATTTTCTTCATGCTAGGGCCTGCAACCAACATATCATCAACATACAACAGCAAAATAATAAAACTGCCATCATCAAACGTCTTATAGTATGAACAATGTTCAGCTTCACTCCTGCTGAAACCTTGGATCTTCATGAAGGTGTCAAATTTTCTGTACCACATCCTTGGCACCTGTTTCAACCCATACAGAGATTTCTTGAGTCGGCAAACCAAATGCTCTTTGCCTCTTTCTTCATAGCTCTTAGGCTGATCCATATAAATCTCCTCGAGATCACCATGCAGGAAAGTAGCCTTTACATCAAGCTGCTCCAGTTCTAAATCCTGTGTTGCTACAAGTGCAAGTAAAACTCTAACAGTAGTCATCTTCACAACTGGAGAGAAAATTACATTAAAGTTTATACTTGACTTTTGCACATAACCTTTTGCCACCAAGCGAG
Source organism: Wollemia nobilis (assembly GCA_028583015.1). Lineage (NCBI taxonomy): Eukaryota > Viridiplantae > Streptophyta > Pinopsida > Araucariales > Araucariaceae > Wollemia > Wollemia nobilis. The sequence continues at coordinate 1,085,498 of JAQPPZ010000480.1, forward strand.
CTTTATAGCGTTCCAACAACCCATCACTGTTCTTTACTTTGTATGCCCACTTGTTTCCAACAGCCTTTCTTCCAGGTGGGAGATCCACAAGTTCCCACGTTTTATTCTTGCAAAGTGCTTCCATTTCTTCCTCCATGGCTTTCCTCCATTTTTCTGCAGTCCCAGATTCTCTAGCTTCCTGAAATGAACTAGGCTCACCATCATCAGTTAACAAAGCAAAAGAATACTAAAAAACCAGGAGAATACCTTTTCGGACACTTTTGTGGACGTGTAGATCTTCTAACCCAATGATCTATTGGTTGTGGCTCTTGGTCTTGTGACTGTTGTGGCTGCTCTACTTGTTGTTCTACTTGTTCTGCATGCTGATCAAAAGCTTCAACATGCTGATTTTCATTTTTATCTTTGTTCATATCTACTTCAACTGGTACAATGTTAGGTTTTTGTTGTACCTCCTTCCTTTGCAAGATTTTTTCATCAAAAATAACATCTCAGCTAATAATTACCTTGTGGGCAGTAGGATCCCAAATCTATACCCCTTTACTGTATCTCCATATTCGAGAAAAACACATTTGCTTGACTTTGGGTCAAGTTTGGACCTTTTTTCTTTATGCACATGGGCAAATGCATCACAGCCAAAGGTACGCAAATGAGAGTAATCAATTGGCTTACCACACCAAACCTCCTCTGGAATCTATCCATCCAACGCAGTTGTAGGTGACCTGTTAATGAGGTAAACAACTGTATTAATAGCCTCTGCCCAAAACCTTTTACCCAACATGGATATAATGAGCATACTTATTGCATGTTCCATGATTGTGCGATTCATCCACTCAGCTACACCATTTTGTTGTGAAGTATATGGTACAGTCTTCTGGTGCTTAATTTCTTCCTACGTACAAAATTTATCAAATTCCTTGGAGCAATATTCACCCCCATTATCTAACCTGAGACATAAAATAGGCTTGCCCAAACTTTTCTCTACTCGTGCTTTGAACTCTTTAAATTTTGCAAAGCTTACGACTTCTTCTTCAGAAAATAAACCCACACTCTTCTAGAATAATCATCTATAAATGTAAAAAAATAGATAGCACCATTTAAGGACTGAGTGGGGATCGGTCCAATTATATCAAAATGTATAAGTTGCAGAAAATCAGAACTCTTACCAGGCTTGCAGTAAACCGAACCCTCTTTTTTTTACCAAAAGTACAGTGCTCACACAAGTCTAAATTACAAGACGTAATCCCAGAAAGCATACCTTGGTCATGCAGAATTTTCAGACCTTTTTCACTCATATGTCCTAGGTGTTGATGCCATAGCATTACTGCATCTTGAACATTTCTTGAAGTTGTTGCTGCTACATGGATTGTCATTGTATCACCACATAAACGATGTAGGGTCCCATAAGATTCTCCTTTTGCTACTACAAGGGCTCCTTTGGTAATTTTGCAGTAGTTGTTACCAAAAGTGATGAATACCCTAGCTTATCCATCATCTTGATTGGGAGCAAATTCTTCCGCAAATCAGGCACATGTCGTACATCACATAACATCCTTTCCCTACCATTGTCCAGCCTGATCCTTATGTCCCCTCTTCCCACAATTTCTAAAGGGTGATCATCACCCAAGTAGATCATCCCACCACTATATGGCTGATATTTGTCAAACCAGTCTCTATGAGGAGATGTGGAAAGATGCACCCGAGTCCAAACCCCAGGTATATAAAACTGATCTGTTGTTGCTGATACAGAAAGCCTCGCATGTTGTCGTCTCTCCTAAATCTATTGCTGATGATGCATTGTTGATGGTCATCACCAAATGATACCAAGTCTCCGGAAGGGAACAAAGTAGGGTGATAGCTCTATCCTCATCCTCCATCTTCACATTAATTGAAACCAGTTTAGTGATTAGGGTATTAAATTGATTTAGATGATCTGCCACAGATGAACTCTTCTTCACCCTCAAGCTATAAAGCTGTTTTTTTCAGAAAAACCTTATTTGTTGCTGATTTTGTCTCATACAGCTTTTCAAGCTTCTTTCAGAGGGCTTCCACAGTATTTTCTTCAACAACATTGAACAAGAGAGAGTCTGCTAGGCAGAGACGAATTGTAGAAACTGCATTCCTGTCCAGCGTTGCCCACTCCTCATCTTTCATGTTGCTAGGTTTATCCGCAACCCTTTTCAAGGCTAGGGCTTGGTCGTTTTGAACTACCAAATCCTCCACCTTCATCTTCCATAGGGCGATGTTCCTACCATCAAACTTTTCAATCTTGAACTTGGTTACACCTCCAGTCATTGTTGTAGCTCCCACTTGCACAAAACCCTAGGCTTTGATAGCAGATGTTAGAAAAATAACAAATTACGTGCAAGCAGAAAACACAATAACACAGAAAAACAGTAACACAGATTTTATGTGGAAAACCTGCAATGTGCAGGAAAAACCACGGGGCAATGGCAGCTTCGATCTTTTATTGATTTCGGCAAAATTTTTACATTCAATCAACTTTTACATGCAAGGAGTCATTCCATTTTTATAGAAAAAACAAACTGTTCGTTTCCTCTCTGAAAGGAAGAATCCAAAAACAGTTCGTTTCCTCTTCCAAAGGAAGACTCCAAAAAAAAATTCGTTTCCTCTTCCAAAGGAAGACTCCAAAAAACTGTTCGTTGCCTCTCCCAAAGGAAGTCTCCAGAAAACTGTTCGTTGCCTCTCCCAAAGGAAGTCTCCAGAAAACTCTTCGTTTCCTCTCCCAAAGGAAGACTCCAAAAAACTGTTCGTTTCCTCTCCATAAGCTGCACCACCATGCACCTCTCTGCTGAAGAACATTGGAGATCTGGATATTGACTTCACCTCCTAACAAACAGAGCTGTCCAAGACCAAACCGTCTGGAGTTGGGCTGTCAAATATTGGGCCATCTAGAGTAGGGTTGTCGGGAGGAAGAGAGTATGGATAGTCGAAGTTGTACAAGATATTGTAGGAGAAGGAACGCGAAACAAAAAGGCATGGAGTGTGAGCATGCCATGTGGAGCTGCAAGTTGATGATAAATCATCTAGAAAACAGTGGGAGTAGTTGGAATTAACTGTTGTTGGAAGTTTCCAAAGCCAAGGAAGCTAAATGCAAGAGGAATTCCAATGGTTTTCGAGAGGATCAAACGAGTCATGTTGTAGAGAAGATTTCCATCAAAAGTTGAGTTGTGGCAAGGACCTCATCCTTATGGTGGAAGCATCAAAACTAGCATTAGGAGAAGCCAGGAGGAATGCACATGTGGAAGGGAGGGAGTTCGAGATGGACGTTGAACGAGGAAGAGCGTGACAACATGGAGGGGCATTGAGATCAAGGTGAAGAATTGACACATTGGATGAAAGATAAGTGAGAGGTAAAGATCCAATAGTTTCATCGCAACCAAAGAGTAAGGGGAAGGAACGAATGCAAACCCCCTTGGAAGAAACTAGCTAGACAACGCTTGCAGGAGAGTTTTGAGGACATGGTGGTTGGATCACCCGAAGGATCATCTATTGAAAGCAGCATTTCAGAGTGCAAGAGTGTAGTTTATTTTGTAGGTTCTTGGGTTTGACAAGGATTTCTTCAAGCCGTACCTCATTGGAGATGTTGTGGACTTATGATACTGAGAGTGAGCAAAGCAAAATGTTGCTTGGTGACAAGGAAGTGCTGGTGTCATTTTTTGCGAATAGTTTTCGAAGTGTATTTGGCTTACCAACTTCAATGAAACTAGTGAAGAAAGGAGTGGAGCCATATCGGTTGTGGAGCTTTGTAGATAACGTCACCAATCTCAGTCTGACAAAAGTGGCAAAGTTGACAAAACATGGAAGTCATGGATTGAAGATGCAATATTTGAAATTGGACGAATTGCGATGTGTAATGAATGTCACTATGTCTAGGTTATCTAGCGAGTAGAGAGCCTTGGATATGCCCACTTGGCTCATACCATATATGTGAGGATTAATAGTCGGAGAATAGTATGGTTGGGCAAGTTTTCTATAAGATTGCATGCAAAAGTTTCTGTTGTGGTTTACAAATAATTTTTCTATGGATTTCCATGCCATTGCATTACTTTTGGATGCAAAATTGCATGAAAAGATTTAGTTTCCAGGACTAAATCCTCCACATAAAATGCTAGGAGGAACACCTATTTTCCATTGGGTACATGTCTCACTGATGAAAGTTGGACCAATGAGAAAAGTAGCCTTGGGGAAGAAGATGACAATAAAGAAGAAAGTGCAAGAGTCATCAGAAGAAGATATAGGAGAAACAAATGCATTGGTTGAGAAAAGTGAAGGTTGATGGAGCAAAGGAGCAACTACCTAGTGCCGATGAGCCGGTAAGGAAAGAGAAGAGGCAAAAATAGTTGGAGTAGCAGTGGCATTAGATGGGAGGGCAACTGCAACAACAACCCTGATAGCAACAGTAGCAACAAAATCAGCCAGTGGGTCAAGGTTTTAAAGTGTTTCCACCTTCAGGACCCTGCAACACACCATGGTGATTGGAACAACTGGCGAAGATTCATAGAAAATCGTGACAGGTCACCATTCCAATTGCATAGAACAACTTATGTTGTAGTGCCATTGGGGACTCTGGCACAATCGGGAGGCTAGATTGTGCGAGGAGGCACTATAGGTGCCATTGTGGGTAATAGGAAAGTGGCTTCAATTGAGGCTGCCAAAGGAGGACATGACCAAGACAGGCAGAACCTATTGCGCAAAAAGTTCGGTGTGTGGGGGAAGTTGCATAATAGGCAAGAACTACACAACAAGAAGAACATGAAACATCGGTTATTGTAAATGTGGATGATGATATACAAACTACAGTTGATGCAATGGAAGAATCACCACCATTCGAGGAAGTACATGGAGGGAACTTGGCTGGTGATGTTTCGATGCTAGTGAATGTGGATACACTGGAGAAGTATGCCACAACCCCATTGCAACAATTTGTAGATGAAGTGGAGAGATGTGGTTCACCACCGTTGGACAAGGGATTACTAGTTGAGCTCACATTTACAACCACTTAGACCACAACACCAACTTCATCTGTGTCAGAAGAAAGAAGAGGGGAGAAAGGAAAACATGCACTAGAGCACATTTTATGGCAGAAGGGCCAGAGTAGTCAATCGATTGAGATTGAACTTGACAAAGGCAAGGAGACGGTGGATATGACTAGAAAGCAACTTGATGCAAAGAGAGGTGTACAACTAGAAATTCAAGAGGGTAAGGCCGCAAGCCAATCCTAAAGAGTCATAGTGGAGAAGACATTGAAGAAACAACCACTGAAGATGATACAAAGGACGAGTTGGAGCATGGAGGAACGAGTGAGCATTTTCTGATCGAAGTGCCTAAGTTGAGGCATCTTCCAATTCATGGGGAGATGATAAATGAACAGGTTGATACATTCCTTGAAAAGGTGAGTGGAATTTTTGATAGAGTTTGGAGTGATTTTTGAGTTGGTTGTGTTGGGAATTTGCAACTATGGCAATTGAATATGGAAGAAGAATTGGGCAAATTGATGAGTTGGGCCTGAAATGAAGAATGTATGAAGTTTGTAGAAATTCATCAGATAGAACCATAGGAGTTGGGTGCTGGCAGTAGCAGTGTCCAATCAGTGATGGAAATGAGAGAACTACCAAAAGGAACTCCGGTCCTATATCAACATCCACCAAGAACATATGTTGATGGAGGCATGAAACCATATCTTGAATTTCTTGGCGTCAAAACAATTAATTTGGCACCTTAGTTGGTCAAGTCATGCGAGAACGAATTTCTTGACTTATCTTATTTAGTGGTTAGCATCAATATTGGAACGTTACAATAGATGGTTCATAGCTCGAATCTGAAAAAGAAGAGAAAGCTAACCAATTGAGGATGGTGAAAGGACATATTCGACAAGTGCAGCAGGATGTTGAAGCAAAGCTAGCAATAATGAGAACAAAGATAGAGAAAATAAGGCAAGTCACCAGGACCAACTGATCATAGAGCATGATGAGAAACTGGCAAAAGCTGTGAGAAATGAAGTTGAAGCAGCAAGAAGAGAGGTTGAATTCAAGCAGAAGTCACACCACTATGGCTTCTAATGGGCTTGTTACTAGGCCTATGCTAAGATATTGAAGGGAGAGACTGAAGCCTTGAAGTTGTAGATCCAAGAGTTAGGAGTACCTATGTCTATGCCTCATCCTCAACAAGGTTAGATAAGAACAACAACAATTGTTGACGAGGACGTTGACCAATCTAGAGGGGAGGGCAGATGGAGACACTAGTTCTAATGTGCCACTTCATACACATAAATAGAATAAGGGTGTCAAAAGTCAAGTACGCGCACATGTAGTTTTGATGTAATAGTTTGTAATGTTGTGTGAAGTATTAGTTAATGTATATATTAGCAATAAGTCATTTAGCTGTCATGTAGTTGGAAATGAAATAAAATTTAAATGCATGACAAATGTAAAGATGATGAGGTGTCAAGTTGGTGGTTGGGAATAACTACTTCCCACAAGTTTAAATAGCACCCTCATTCATTTTAGTGAGTACACATTACATACATACACACATCCGTATAGGCAAAGAGGTGCATGGTGGAGAGAGTGCATACGAGATAATTGTATTGCAGACATGTATTCTTGTTGATAGTAATAACACCATTCAGCCATTGTCATTGTGTAATCTTATTGCATGTGTTTGTATCTGATTGTCATTGTTGTAGATAGATATTCCGAACTATTTCCATTCATTAATGTTTGTTGTAGACAAGACGTACTAGGTTGTCTGGATCTTGGACCTAGGCCATCCCATGTAGAGTTGAGGTCATTTAACTTGATAGGCAAGCCGTTTGGTTGCTGGCTAGGCCGTCTAATTGCAGACTAGGCCATCTAACTTGTGTTGTGTAGGGCCATCAACAATATTGTGTTGTAGGTCGTCTAGATTGCTTGTTGCTAAGTTACTTTGTCAACCCACTCTGTCATTCATTCTTTGTTCCTTCAATTGAGGAATATCACCGTCGTGCTACAATTTAGAAGGGTTAGAATCACCACCAAGAAGGTTTGTAGACGAAATAATCCCATTAGCAATGTCACCATATTTTGAGCTAATGGGACCATGACTAGAGGATGAGGAGCCACTTCAGGAGGAGTAAGTTTTGGAGGAATTGATCCTAGAGGATATAGAGCAACAACCATTACAGTGGTATGTGCAAAAGGGTAAGGCTGTCTTGGTTGAGACAGATTAGGAGATAGGTACTAAGGATGAGTTAGAGGAGGAACAACATCTTTTCTTCAGGATGATTGTGCTACCAATGTTGAGATACCTAGCAGTTTCAAGTGAGATAGGCAATGAACACATGAATTTTCTATCAAATGATAAATGTCATGGCTCATGCGTGCGACAATTTTTCAACAAGCTCGATAAGATAGTGGGGCATGTGATCAATGCGCATGGCAAGTGAAATCACCAAAGTATATAACTGGACTTGCAATGACACCCAAAGAGCACAGTAGGAGAGATTCACTATGATGCAGGTATGTAAGTTAGAGGTGGACACACAAATAGGTCCTTGTTGGGATTGCTAGTGTTATTGCTAGGGGCACCTGTCTTATATAGACATCCTTGCTTATATTTGATGAAAGAACAAACAAGGTGGCCCACTCCTCCCACTATGAAGAGGTGTATTATTGTCGATGATCTCAAAGTGTTGTATAGGCAACTCAATCACCTTGCCTACCTATCCAATGGTTGTCCAACACTCATGCATTGAAAGAGATGTTGAAGTAGTTACAAGTGATAGCACAGATGGGTGCAACTTGAGCAAAGAAGCTCGAGGAAGATATATGAATCCTAGGATAAAGTAGAAGTTGAGCTTGCATTGCGAAGGACCAAGATCGAGTCGTTGTACTGCAAACACCTTGAGCATCTTTCAGAGTGCAATTACCAAACGATGGAAAAAAGTTCAAAAGATTGCGATGTTGGAAGTCGCACTAGAAGAATAGGGAGAAGCATTTCATGTGAAGGAGGCCTAGATATATGTAAGAGAGACATGCACAATAGCACAAGCAACGGATTACCACTCGAGTAGGAGGCTCGGAGATGTATTGAACAGTTGAAGTATTATGGGTATCAGTGGGCCAAACTTGTTGATTATGAAAAGATGTAGAGCTATGCTGTTGCATGTGCTACAATTGATAGATTGGAGGCCCTTCTTGTTAGGGATCCACAAGCACCAATGCCTATTTCTCCACCAATGCCAATACCATCTCCGGTGATACATCCTATCCCCCAAGTTCTAGAGATGCAGTCAATAAGGACGCCAACCGATTTAGAGGGAAGGGTAGATGTAGGCAGCAATTTTGACGTGGTGCAAGCTCAAGTGCCAGCACAACAGTTAGTAGATGCGTGCGTGTTCATATAATGTATAAGAGCAATTTTATATGTATATAGTGTATAGTTTTAAATTTAGGTAATATAGTACATTGCATGAGGATGCATGGCATAGTTTTGTATGTAAAAGAGGGAGATTAATTTTTTGTTTGTATATATGAGCAGGTATTTAGCTGTTACACAACTACCTTTCACTCACTCAGCTATATATATATATATCCCTTGCTTCTATTTGTGGGAATGGTAATGTATCATTGTTAGCATATGGATGTTTGTTTTGTAGTCGTGTTCTTGATGACATTGTTGTCTTCGAGTTGCAGACACTGTATTGTACATTCTCTGGTAATATAATTATTTTGTGTGATTTCTTTTGTGTATAAATGCATTATTACTTTTAATGTTGCATTTGTTTTGTGTATTCTTTCTCATACATTTGCTTTGCATTTGGAATACCAAACTACTATGCTACAATCTAAAACCCTAGTTTGATGTTTTAGGAGGCATATGGTTTTCTTAGAGGGCCAAATTCAACCCTTGTGGACTTTGAAGCATGCTCTTTCAATTTTATGGATGAAACTTTTTGAAAACTTAATAGAATATGATTTGAAATATCCTCAATATTCCAATGACCTAAAAATCCTAGTCATCCTTGGAAGCATTCCTTGGATACAACTCGAGATTGCAGAAGACAAAATTCTTCCTAAAAAAAAGGTCCTCAAGGAGACCATTTGGTGAATGCCATGAATTTTGGGCCACCCTCTCTTGTCAAGCATGAACAGGAAATAGAGCTATGAGTGTTGATATTCTAGCCTTGGTGCTATGTTAGAATAGTACTCAAGATTTCATAAGTACAAAGCGTAACTTATTTCAAGAGCAGACAAAATAAAAGTGATTTGAGCTAACTTGATATGAATGAATTGCATAATATGAGATATTTGCAAAATTCGTTAACTAATAAACAACTAGTTACAAAAATTTTTACTTGTCCTTGGTCGCAATATTAGTGGGTGATACAAAAATTATACTGAATGTAAGCGTGATTGAGTTTGCATGTTTTCGACTTTGCTTCTCTTTTGAATTTCATTAGCCTGTTTTGTAAGTTAGGCTTGACAATTATAAATTGTTATTGCTTTTGCAGGTATTCTAAATATTTTGGAGATGCTCATAGCCTTGCTATGCACACATATGATTATCAAAAGGCTCACTTGCTGGCAGAGCACAAGGGATTCTATAAAGCATTGTGTTCTCTTCTGGGGTGGAATCAAGACATGCCACCCAGCAATTCAAGGTCCTACCAGTCTTTGGGTTTAATTGAAGCAAGAGCAAACCAGGAGAACCTTATCTTATGGCCCCCATTGGTTATTGTTCAAAATGCACGCTTAGGACAAGGTAAAGACGGGTACTGGGAAGGAATTGGAAATGCAGAAATGGATGAACTTCTTAAAGGTAATTCTGACATGCAGCTTTTTAGTTGCCTCAGTAATGTTTGTTCCCATGTAGTAAATATGAAGGCTTGTCGCATGTCAACAAATATGAAGGGTTGATAAAATCACATCGAATAATCTGTTCCGTGGTTTTAATCAAACAATTGCCGAATTCTATGAACATCCTCTGCACTAATATGGCTATACTATGAGTCTATGATTATATCCAGGAAGGATATTTTTATTTAACTTTTGCAGATGTGCCTATCTTTAGTTCACATTCAAGATCTTTGAATGTTACATCCTCTATGCCTAAAAAGTAAATTATTTTTACCAAAATATCTTTTTTATATATCATTTGGCAGGAATAAAGGAATTACAATAACAGAGGTCTACTGGGCTCCTTCACTCTTTGTAGGGTTATTTGTTTTGCAACAATTACACTTTGGGTGAGGAACATGGATGTATCATATATTGTTTACTTTGCCTCAGTAATGCAAACCGAATCTCAAAACATGTGTTCTTTTGTCTTGCCCATCCTGAAATTCAGGTGCTTTTACTCTGGATATGGAGATATATTTTTAACCATCCAGCTTTGTATTCATTAAAATTTCTGTCGAAAAGCTAAAGTTAATAACTGACTGTTTGAAATCTTCTTTCTTAGGAAAAAGCACCAAATATATCTTAAGAGGATTATTTTATTGTGGGAAGGAAAATCGAGTATGTAGGTAATTTGCATAAGATCAAGTTCCAATAAAACAATGGGTTTTATTCTTTGTAATAGCCATAAGATTTTTTTTTGTCTTGCAGTTAAAGGATCATCTGGACTACCTTAAGGGGCAATATATAATGTGATAATAGTATTGAATAGAAAGGTTTCATTCTTTGCTTTTTTCTCGTTTGCCATATTTTCTAAGAAATTTATTCCTTATTGGATCATGGTAGGCTGCTTTGGCCAACCCCCAAGATCCAACATACACTAGTGCGAGTACAAATATTTGCACCTTGGTGCCACCTTGCAGTTCAACACCATATCCTGGTGCCAAGCAGTTTTAGCACCTCTCTTCAGCACTGGGCGCCACTCTATTCTAATGCCAAAACAGTACCTAATGCTGGCACTAGTTGTTGATGCCAACTTTGCTGCTGTTCTAGGTGCCGTACCTATATTATGTTAAAAGCATCTCCATGAAATCCCACACTAGAAGACTTATGCTACCCAATAGATTACATCGTCATGCCACTCCACCCAGCACCATAAGAAGACATGCAGAAGCTTGTAGCATGATTCATCATAACTGGCTTCTTGTAACTGTTAGATCTTGAACCTTTTCCACTTCCGGAAGAATCTTGTAACTATATTTTACATTTTTGTATATAGCATATTATTTAGTATAAATGACTCTTTCTTGAAATCATTGTTCTAGTCTTCATCTTCATTCAACCAAGAATCAGCATTAGATCTCATAATCAGGATATCTAGATAGGAATCAGCACGTTAGTACTGTGTCACAAAATGGCTATTGCAGCCCAATGCCTGCAACCTGTACCCTAAGTTTGGTATTGTTGCCAATTCCACTACACCATTGCTTTGTATTTTGTTATTGATTTATCTTTGCATTTTTTGTAAATAAAGCCTTTTATTTATTTACTTTTGAATTTTCCTGCATTTTTTCTGATCATCATTTCTCCTCATTATTTCTCCTTTCCATGATGTTTGAGGAAATATTTGTTGTGCCCTGTTCTGGTGCACAACCCTAAAGCGTAACTCATCCCTCATCATTCAAGTGGGGGAGTTGTCCACGCTACCATCATGGTATGGTGTGGATCAATCCTTTGTGGGAATAAAAGCAAGAAAGGATGATTTTTGGACTTGCTCACTTCATTTTGATCTTGTACAATCTTGGCTTACAAACACTTTCTCCTCTGTATACTTGGGCTTACTTATAGTCTACTCCTACATTCACAATGAGATTCCCCTTGTACATGGACTGAGAAGGAAAAAATTTGCGCCCTTAGATCCAAATCGTCTCCAATTTGTTTTTTCAGATGATTCTTTGCGATTTCTTACAGTTTCTGACATTGGCACATGCATTGTGCAATTACTTTTAATACAGCAATAATTTGATGTCTGGTAGGGAACAATGATAATTATGTGAATAGATGAATAGTATAACTTGTCATGCACGTCAAAACTAGTTATGGATATACACCAATATGTAAGCATGCTCAATGAATACTATTACTATCACAATATAATTTATATCTGATAATTGTGCATAGGTAAATACCATTTATAATTCATCATTGTTCATTCAGAGAACAATATAATATGATCTTCAAAATAATGCAACAAAATCTAGTAACCAGATGATAGGAAATGTTGAAATTGATCCATGAAACCATAGTTGAGAAAATTGGAATCGGCTCAGACTCAGCAAGGCAAAAGAATTGGAAAAAAACGGGACTCGGCAAAAAAAAAAAACAGAATAAAATGATTTTTCATTGAACAATAGTGTTTTTCATGCATATTACAATGAATTAACATTATGCAAATCAAATATTAATACTGTAAGTGATACAAGCTTAAACTACACATCGTGGCTCCTCGCTTACACTGGCTCTGATACCAAATGTCATGATTGAATACTCTAATGCTCAACTATTGCATTGAATTAATAATCATTGTGGCAGATTTGATGTCATCCAACTGCATATAATATTTTTCATTACATGACAGGCTTTACTTTCATCTTACTCCACTCCATACAGTCCATTGTACCATTAAACATGACAGGATTTGGGTCTTCATCTACACTTTGACCACTGTCATTATGCTTCCTTTAATTGTATTAAACAGTCATATGCAAGGGTTGAAAAGATGTTGTTACAACTGTTCAAACTCAATGTTTTGTTTGCCTTTTACTTTCATCATCAGGAGCAATAAGTTCAATTTTACTATTAGTTTGAATTGTATCTTTTTCTTTTTCTGATAATAGAAAGCTGCCAGTTTAGGAGACATAGGTTGTTTGTGAGATACTGGATGGCTAAAATTTATCAGAAACTTCTTTGTTTTGGTCTATAAAAAATACATTTGAAAAGAATGCAGATACCATGCTCACTATAATTTTGTTTCTATCCTTTGTCTTTGTTTGCAAAAGTAAATTTGACTGTCACAATATCATTTTGAATTCAATATTTGCTGCATTGTCTCTATTTGCCTCATTAGTGTTATCACATATTATGTTTTCAATTTCAAGTTTTTAAGAAATTATCCTGACACTAAAAGGAGAGATGAGGAATATTGTTTTTAAGAAATTATCCTAACTTTTGAAGAGAAAAAGAACCCTAATGGTAGGTAGAGCTCTCTCCAATTTTCAAGAAACAAAATGAAAATAAAACTTTTTATCGCGTTTCCCATCCCTATCCCATGCCGGTTGATTTTTTGGATCAGGACTCCCAATGTTTTGAAAAATTCACGATTTGTGATTTTTTGAAAAAATCATCGATATTGAAAAATCCGATTCCCAATTCTGAGTGACTCAGCGAAGCCAAGTCGAAATCCGTATAGGAATTGGAAAAAATCCACTAGGCATGAAACAACAGTCTGCTGAGCTATACAATCATCCAAGGAAGATGTATATACATATATAGTGATGTAAATGTACTGCCAACAATCATCTACTAACAAACCAGTTAAAAGATGAGAAAGCTTGGTTCCCCAGATTAGAACATTAGGTAGTATTGTTGTTTTCTGTGCAAACATTGCATATTGGTAATTCCTTTAATGCTTCCGTTGTGTGCCTTGTTAGCTTGCTGTTTCTAAAGTTAACAAGTTATTTTTAAAATATTAAAGAAATTATTGCAACATATGTTATGTTAAGTAGCTTCTGACTTTGAAGTTAAGAGTGACAATATGTGAAATTTATAGTTAATACTGTTGTTAAGGTTTTTGTTCTTTGAAATCTTCAAGCAGATGATGACATGCTCTTGCTAGGATGGTCTTTCCACGCTCGACTATGAATATCTGATAGGTTTATATATATTCTTTTTATATTTTCTTCTTTGTTTTGGCAGAACCCCATCCCTTTTTCCAAATAAGAAACACCCGCAAGTGTAAACATATTCTTCTGACTCTTCAAAATTTTCCAAAAGTTGTCCATTCTTTGTTCTCTACAATAATGGAAATTATCAAAATCTAAAATTCAGGCATAATATTTTAGTTGTTTCCTATCTCTAGAAATTGTTTATATGTATCCATTTCTGCTTGAAAACCTTTACCAGCATTTGTATACTAGATATATGTGATCTATATATGCAAGTCGTTAATCTTCCATCTTATGGTTTTTTGTGTTTGTTTTTGGTTGCAGAACTTGGCTTTGGCAGTGGGAAGTCCAAAGCTATCTATGGAAAAGAAGGCCACAAAGGGATCATACTAGTTAAGTTCTCATCCTCCTTTGCAGGCTTGGAACAGGCTGAACAGTTGCATAAATATTTTGAAGGCTATTGCCGTGGGCGTAAAGATTGGTTACGTTTACAGTCCTTACATACAGGGAAAGAAAATAACAATGAGGGTCCAGCCTTTGTAAGGATTGACAAGGACACCCAACAGAAAAAGAGGGTTTTGTATGGTTACATAGGAATTGCAGAAGACTTGGAAACATTTGACTTTGATACTAGAAAAAGGATCTTTGTTAAATGCAGAAGGGATATGGAAAAAAGATTGAAGGGCCAGTAGAGTAGTTATAAGTTGGTCCATCTGTTTTATACTGTAAATGTAATATATGCAAACAAAAATGTTAGTGTGTGACATTTGGTACAGTTCTTAAAAGTGCAAACTTGAGGATATTAGCAATAGATGCACCGTTATGATGAAGCAATGTTAACTAATATTTGTGTTCTAACCTTTTAATATGACAGTGATTAGTCAACTTGTTCACCCCTGGCTCTCTATCAACGGAATATATATATATATATATATATATATATATATATATATATTTCAAATGTTCTATGATTACTCCATCATAAGGTATGTTGGAAATAAGCACATTTTCTTTCTTCTAATTGATAAATTGGTAAACACTCACGTGTAATCTTCTTAATGTGGGAGATAGTAGGTATCAACCTTAAATTAACCATTTGGATTAGCACCTGCACAGAAGGGGTCACTATTTTGTTGAAATAAACCTGGACTTACGCCTCATCTATTTTTGGTCTCCCTTACCATGAGCACTTTAAGACAGGGAGCATGTCTAGTGGGACTTGATCCCGGGTCATCAATATGGTAATTGTTCAGCCTTAAATCTATACGGTGCCTCACTTGACAGAAGGTAATCTATTTTGTAAATTGCAAATTCCACGCTGCTTTTTTAAAATCATATACGACAATCTGCAGAATCATCTACAATGTACTGAAGTGATTTGAATATTCTGTTTTAATTTTTCTTGTTGATTAAGGCATTGGAAAACTAATGCACAATCGATATGAAACTCGTGAAGCCTTAATGATGAATTATTAAGTCCATTTGCATGATGCACAGTTTTTGGCTTTCTTTCTACATTACCACTGTGAAGACTCAAGCCTCTGCACTTGCTAACAGCTTGAATGTTTGACTTTTTTTCTGGTGATTTATTTTGCCAGTCTTCCATAACAATACTTTGTTTTCAGCAGACCTTTTCCATCTATATCCAGTGTTGCATGGAAACAGATATGGTATTTAATATGAATAAGATATTGGATACAAGCATACAGATACGGCAAAAATTCAAGACTTCCTGATATGGATACGGCTGGATAAGATACTATATGTAAAAAGGTAAAGGTAATCTTTTAGGTCACACCCAAGACATCACACCTCTTGGTCATATGACCCCCTTGTGTGAGCAAGGGAAAGATTTTGGTTTACCTTATATTATTAATTCAATCATGTACTTTTATAAGTTTCGACCTTTTGATCATGATCACGATAAATTATGGGTTTTGGCAATCCATCTAAGCCCAAGGTAAATAGGATATACACAAATCATAACATAAAAATTTTAGACAAACATAAGCTATAAATAGGATATTTTCATTAATTAAGACTTGAAATTTTCATTTTTTTTCCTCCTATTTAACAAGTATTTTTAAAAGAATCATATGTTCACTTTTAATCTCATGTTATGGGTTACGGCTCTAGACATGTCTAGGCCATATCTAGATATGAACATGTATTTGGACACGTCAAGATACAATATCCAAGTATTCAATACGTGTGGATATAGTATCCAAGAAGTATTGTATCCAAATCCGTATTTTATACATGGGCATGAGTATCCAAGCAACAGGAGTGTTGGATGTAACTCTGTTTATATGAATAGTTGAAGCCTAAAGAAGTCATTCTTAAAACATAGCCATATTGTACACAGTCTAATTGCTGGTTATCTTTTCAAGCTAGCCTAATGCATAATTAGTTGAGAATTGAGCATAGTTGATTGAAATTGCTTGGAAATTGAAAATTGAGGAACTATGGTACAAACTGCATACCAACATACACACAAGATCTTTGTCTAAATTGCTGTCATGTAATGTATGTAGTTAATTGCTATATTGGTATTAATAGAAATGAAGTGATTTCAATGTCATCAAACTTCTCTGAGTTTTTTAACCTATGTAGCCAGTCTGTCTTGGCATTTGCCATTCACTTCTTACATACGGTAACATAGGAACCTACATTGCTAGTGCCATTTGACATTCATCATCAATCACATATAAGGATAAGGTTCACTAGATGGTTGCTGCATGCATTTTCCATAACTGTCACTAGTGGCAATATTATTTTAACAGGCTTATGCCTAAATATGGCAACATCCCTTGGACAACAAGCCAAAGAAATATAACTATTGATATAAAAAGTAAAAAAAAACACAAAAATTGAAGTCAATTTCATCAACTATCACGTCTTCTTTAGGAATTGTTAAAAAAGTAATTGAAATTACGTAATCTAGTCTTTTTCTACTGAAACACATACAAAATCTGGAAGAAACAGAAGTTACGACAAAATATAGTAATAACCTAATGGACTTTTTTTTTGGCTCTAAGTAGTTTTAAGTAACGATGAACAATTGAGGTCAATAATAGGATGTTACGAATCATGCACATTAGGGGTCTTTGCTATGTTGTACGTACTATATTTTGTACTTGGACAAAAATCATATGCAGTGTTAGTATGCCTTAAATACTAAGTGCCAACTGAAATTGTTGCTTCCCTCTTATCCTCCAAGAAAGTCATGCACATTAGGGGTCTTTGCTACGTTGTACGTACTATATTTTGTACTTGGACAAAAATCATATGCAGTGTTAGCATGCCTTAAATACTAAGTGCCAATTGAAATTGTTGCTCTCTTATCCTCCTCCAAGAAAGTCAACAGGGGCCAATATTAATTTTATGCGGACCTTAATTTGGTTTACACCACTAAAGATCTAAAATCCAAGCAAGTTTATGTAGATGATCAGGTGTGGTAGGATGAGTTTTTACCACCATCTTTTGGGTTAGTTGCACTGTAACTGCTCAAGTTCATTATTTCCTCAATCTTTATGAAGATAGGTTTGATTATGGTTTTTGGTTTCCAACCTAGAGATTTTCAAATGGAAATTGGAATAGTGATTGACCCCAATCATTATATAGCCTCTGATACTAGAAGGAGAAAGATATGGACTTACATAGCTTTTTATGCCAAAACCATCAATATGAAGAGAATGCTTTGTAAATATGGCGGAGAGTCCATGCATATCTTGAATTATGCCAAACCCATAAGAGGATTAATAGAGCTATGCACAGTTGTTCCTCTCCAAAAAGGAAATCTAATCTAATGTATTGTTTTTGTAAGTTTGAAAATTGGATTTTGCCTTAACTCTAAGATAAAAGTTGATAAAAATTGTCCTAAGATGTTAAATCTTGAATTCACAGGAACTGGTTGAAGTCTACATATATCATGTTGGAGACTTAAAATTTGCAATTCACAAGAGGAAGCAAGACTTTGAGAGTGCACTATCAAGTATGTCACTTGACAAATTTATGCATGGAACATCTGCAAGACCTTTAGACTCCTTTTGGCCTTGCATTGTTTTTGTTACTTTTGTTTCTTACTGGTGTGAGATGCTACTTCTATCATGTTGGAGACTTAAAATTTGCAATTCACAGGAGGAAGCAAGACTTTGAGAGTGCACCATCAAGTATGTCACTTGACAAATTTATGCATGGAACATCTGCAAGACCTTTAGACTCCTTTTGGCCTTGCATTGTTTTTGTTACTTTTGTTTCTTACTGGTGTGAGATGCTACTTCTCAGTTAACTATGATGTGGATGGAAGGTTATAATCATGACATTTATTGGGGAATATTTATGATATTGGGAATGTGAGAGGTTATGTTATTTGTGGGTGTTGAATGTGACATCATTGCCATTATATACTATTAGTGTCATTATGTGAATTGCAAACTATTTCTTCTTGGTTCATATTCCATTTGTAATGTCAATTGTTTCGGCATGCTGTATATGAATGAGAAAGGAAGAGAGAGTCCAGTCCAGGTTCTGTTTTTGGCTTGGAAACACAAATGTTTCTCCATATCATACATGAAGCTGTTATATCAATTCTATTGTTCATTTTGATGTATTAAATTTTGGCTTGGAATGTGTTCTGTACTTGTACTTCCTATTGGCCTATGTATATTTTGTTGAATGTCCAAAACAGTGTCAACAACAGTTACTCTCATGAAATTTCTATCATGTGAACTGGGTTTAAAATGGGTTTGGTCAGACATTGGCCTCCATGGCAACGTGGCAGACACAAAGAATTCCCAACTGTATCTTACCTCTATCATACCTCCTTTCCAAGAAGACATTGGAAGTACCACATTTTTAGGAATAGAAATTTTGATTGAGTGAAAACTCTCTCTAATTATTTTCAGCAAAAATTTGTTAACTTTTTTCTAATAAAGGGATTCGAAATAGCACCTTGTTGTTTAGCAATGTCCATTTCTGTCACTATTGCATTTTGTAAGTTGTCTAGAACTTACCTCTTTGCTCCAACTTGGCTCTTCTTTATTAGTGATCAAACCTAAAATTTGGTTATCTTAAATCTTTTTTATTTTTTGAACTATGAAATCCCTTGAGCTGCACTGTGTGAGGTTTCGATTCCATACAAATTCAACTTTCTCGTATTATTTCATTTCAATCTTCTATCCATTCTATCTTTTTGTTTAACATGCATTCAAATCTTTAGATTGTCAAAACTTTGGGCCACTCTTATTGACCCTTCATCATGACTTGCACTGGCATTGACCTAGTGGGGACCGTTTAATCACCATCATGGCAATCTCTTCTCTCAACTGCTAGACCATCACCCACAGACCTCTAAAGGCATGGTGATCTTTTATTTGCATTCCTGTATTTTTTTCTAAAGAAATTCTAGCAATATTCTTACCGAGCCCAAAGAACCAAAATCTAGCATCTGGTATCATTGTTCTGGAATGATTTTTGCATTCTTTGCTGACGTTTTAGATCGTCATTTTCAAGGCTACGTTCATTCTATCTCCCTTCTCTAGCAGTCTACTCACTATAAACTCAATTTTCTACATCTTTCACGGCATGGGGTGAGCTTGACCAAATTCTCAAGATTTCACATAGAATTGCACTCCATGTTAAGCTATGGACAATCTCTGTCAGAATGTAGGTAAATCAGATCAGCCACATTCATAAAAACTTAAATCCTAAATCACATTCATGTTTAACCTATCTCAATCACCATTACACCAATGGGGAACATATTCCATCTATTTTGTACATGCAGTTACTAACATCTACTAGAATGGAGCATCTAGGAGTTACAGAATTTTCCAGTGGTGTCTCCAAGTTGAATCTAAAATTTCAAAGAATAAATTGAACACTTTAAGAAGAGGAATAAATTTGTCACCTTCACATTCGGTCCAAAGAAATTCAGAACCAAAACAAAGCATTTGAACACGAGTCCACCTAAATTTGTTATTCCAGGCATTTTAAAGATTCTTTTTTCAGAATGAATTGTTATCACTCTTTTTGATTAAGCCACAACGTGCTTGCTCATTCTTGTATTCAGTGCCACCTAAGCTCTTCAGATTCTTGTACAAGCAAGGCACGATAAATACTCCTATAGTGTTTCTAGAGGAGATAGAATGAAAAGGCATTTAAACAACCAATGGGACTAGAAAAATATATAATGAATACATGCTCCTCAAGAAAGGAAAGGTGGTGAGAAACTACAAAGTCCTATCTTTTTAAAGTAAAATTCAATCTTTTGTTGTTGACTTAGACAATAAGTGTTTTTTTATCAAGTAGGTCATGTATCAAGTAGGTTATGCATACGGTCCACTATTTTAATATCATAGTAAGTTTAGCTTTGTATTTTAACTATTTATTTGTTTTTCTTACCATTATCTTTATATACAGAAGGTATATATCTAGAAGGTATATATCTTTTATTTTTTCTTTTGTTTTTTATTTGCTTGTTTCACCATCAAATTGAAGTGAAATAGATTAAATTGTATATATTCAAATTATAGATATGATTATTTTGTAAATTATTAATTTTTTTAATGAGTTTTTTAAAATTTAATACAAAGTACTTCTCAAGAAAATTTAAACATTTTATATATGAGATAAATAGTTGTGTACAAATTTTCTTTTCAAAACAGTGCCATGTTTTTGACATTTTCATTTAGGTAATTACATGTTATTTGTTGTTGCTTTAAAATATCTTTATATATATATATATATATATATATATATATATATATATATATCGAATTACAACGACAATAGGTGACACATCTGGAGGCTACACTCCCCGAAGCATAGTAACATGAGACATTCTGTTAGGACCCCATATTAACACTATGATGTAATAATTCTTGTTGAACATGAGAGACACCCACGATAATGTTTTGTAATATTTTGTAATAGTTGTGGCTTTAGAAGCGCCTAGACAAGTGTTATTATATATAATTGTTATCATGAATGCAATTGTTTTATAGGTAGGAGATCCTAGCTTGGGTCACCTTTTGCATGTAAGCCAACCTTGAGATTTAGGTGGTAGATGAAGTCTTTAAAACTGTGAGGGGCAGGAATGAATGTATCTTTTTGCATAATTGAATGAAAGTATTGAAGGAGGTTGCCCCTTCGAAGTGGCCTGCAATTTTGTGTCACTTTTTGAGATTGTTTCATTTTTGCACTTATATTCCATATTGCAATAGTTTGTGTTTCAAGCATTTATGCTTATTTGCAATGTTTTTGTGAATGTGTTGTTTTTAATGAGAAGGTTCCTGAGAAGTGGTATCAAAGCGCTTTCTAATTCCGTTTTCTGTTGTGACTACAATAGTTTCTGCCATTCTAATTCTTAGGTATAAGATTTTGTGTTTTGTTTTTTCACTAATTTCTTTTTTAATTAAAAAAAAAGAAAAGAAAAAGAAGATATATATATATACAATCTTATTTTTTTGCATTAGTTTATTAGGTTAGAAACCTTGTACGAGGGGTTTTAAAATATCATGGAGTTGTTATTGGCTAAGCTAAATTGCTTGTAAAACATCTAGTGAAGTGAGGGGTAATTAGGCACCAACACCCAGACCTCAAACGACACCCATCTACGAAATTGAGCTCCCACACATCTTCGTGTATATTGGGAGACCCCTTAGGATTAGGAGAAACATTTAGGCTTTAGGAAGATTTTTGGCCTTGTATTCTCCATAGTACACTAGACACAACATTCGGGAAGATCACCCTCCTGTACTGACAAAGAGGCAAGTAGTGTATATGCTCAAGGGTATGCTTGGAATCCTCCTTGAGTAGTGGCCTGAAATATTTGTCCAAGCACTATTGTTCGTCATTGCAGTATAACAAAGAGCCTATGGGTAGTACATACACCTTGGCTTAGGATACCCTATTTTGTTGAATATCAAACCTGCAACAAAAAAATCATGTTTTGTGAATATTGAACCTGTTACCACAACCTTCCCATAACAATTGAGCATACGAAGAAGACATCCTTATTCTAGAATTCTTGCATGAAAACAATCAAAAGAATTTATAGAACATAACAATCGGGACATAAAACACCAGAGTAAAAAACAGGGGAACAAATCTGCTTGTTGTGGTGCAGTGGTAAATGCCTTGGGTGCTGGTAGAGGCCGACCCAGGTTCCATTCCCCTTGTCTCCATCCTGCAGATATATGGTATAGTTAGGAATGTCCTATGTGCTGGTAGAGGCCGACAAGGCTCCATTCCTCCTATGCCCAACCTGTTGAAAGTCGCACCTCGAAAGGGGTGTTTTCCACTATAAATTAGTTTTAATCCGCTTGTTGTGGTGCAGTGGTAAATGCCCTGGGTGCTGGTAGAGGCCGACCCAGGTTCCATTCCCCTTGTCTCCATCCTGCAGATATATGGTATAGTTAGGAATTTCCTATGTGCTGGTAGAGGTCGACAAGGCTCCATTCCTCCTATGCCCAACCTGTTGAAAGTGGCACCTCGAAAGGGGTGTTTTCCACTATAAATTAGTTTTTACCCAGGTGTTGTAGGTGAGTTGGAGAGGAGAGGGCAATCCTCCAAGGGAGGTCCCAGGTTCAAATCTCCACCCTACCAAAAAGCTGAATTGGGTATCTAAAATCCAATTGATAATGTTGGTGCGGGCAGGGTCGGGTGCAACCCCCGGGTGACTTTGTCAGTGTAGAACCCCCTGTTCGTGGTCTCTCAGACCAAGGCGGCTCCGCAAGGGGTTTTTCACTTAAAAAAAAAAAAACAGGGGAACAGGGTTGATAGTGTCAATAAAAGTTAGAATATTCAATCAGTAATAGTCAGTATAGAGCATCAGTTGTCAATGTCAATAACATTTACCTATGATATTCAAAATATAAATAGACAAGAAATATTTGTGATAAAGTCAAACCAGATAGGTAATAGCACAGTTTTAGGATTGATCAATAGTAAGATCATACAGTATAAAGTATCATAAGAGGTTGGTCAACCCAAAACCTAATTTTTGAACCAAACCTCTAGGAGGAAAACTGACAATGCCAGCAACCTCGGTAACAAAACAATATAAAAAAATTTGAGGTGTCCAAAACCATTGTTGTGGTATATAGCTCACTGAAACCATATTTTCGAGCTAATCATTTTGATATATAGCGCCCAAACCATTTTTCGGGATCTTTACTAAAAATAATAACCCCTAAAATAAAATTTCTATTTTTAGTAAGAATTCACAACAGATCATAACTTTGAGAACATGGTTTTAGGTACTTGACAACAAGAAATAGAATCATATATTGCTAAAAAACTGGATAGTATGAGCAAACAAATAATGGTGGTCCTCATTCGCCAACAACTTAGATGAGATAAAGATAACTCAAACTTCTAGGAATCTATGAGTGTGGTCACTGAGACACAAAGGGAAATGAAGGTAGAGATGGACATTCGTATCTCTACCGCTTCCTTGGGTCATTAGGATCAACAGGATACAGATATGAGTCACTACCAACAAAATGTACTAGATAACAATGGATTTAAATTGCCAAAATTAGAATTCCCAAAATTTGATGGAAAAGATCCTGAGGGGTGGATTCATAAGGCAAAAAAATATTTCAGTCTTCATAATGTCCCATGCTACATGCATTTGAAAATTGCCTCTTTCAATTTTGAATCAGATGTAATACATTGGTTTCAATGGCTTAGGAAGGTCGAACCTGACCTTTCTTGGTGAGAATTTGAGTAGCGTCTACTCACTTGCTTTGGTCCTAGTGAGTTTGAAGATTTTATAGGAGCTCTTTCTAAACTTAAACAAATCTCAACTGTTCGAGAGTCTCAAACTTAATTTTAAAAACCTGCCAATCATACCATTAGTCTAAATTTCAACTTCTTTCAAAGTTGTTTTATGAATGGTTTGAAGGATGAAATTAGGGTTGATGTCAAACTATTGAGACCCCAAACATTACAATAGACAATACAATTGGCTAGATTGGCAAAATATAAATTCAAGGCTCTAGGATGCACCTCTAAATTTCCTCAATCTTAGCCATATTTTTCGTCCAAGCCTACGACAAGTCCTACCACTAAATCTCCAACTATAAAAAAATTGACTCATGAAGAGATGGAGAATAGAAGGGCATAAGGGTTATGTTATAATTGTGAGGAAAGGTATTCCCCGGGGCACAAGTGTGTCTGTAAAAAAATGTATCTGCTAGATATGGAGGAGGCACCAACCACAAAATCTTCAGAGGAAGAGGAGAATCCTCAAGAGGGTAAAACCATAGTTCAGACAACATATCCAAAGGACTCCCAACTGGAAATCTTCATGCATGCTTTAGTAGGAGTATCCACTCCATAAACAATGAAAGTGATCAACTGCTTCAAAGGACAATGGGTCGTCATGCTTATTGACTCTGGTAGTACAGAACTTTATTGATCTACGTGTGGCCAAACAAGGAAACTATTACATTACTACATGCAATTCCTTTGAAGTCATGATTGCTAATGGAGGCACCCTACCATGCAAAGGAAAATATCGTAATGTCAAACTTCAAATTGGGGACTATAATCTCAAGATAAACATGTTTGCCCTACCATTAGCTGGGTGTGATATAGTTTTGGGAGCACAATGGTTGCGGATGTTAGGACCAGTTTTATAGGATTTTATTGAGTTGTGGATGAAGTTGAATCAATAAGGGAATGAATATACTTTACGTGGCATTAAGGATAGTGCGACGTAATTTATTTCTACCCATAATATGGAAAATTTGTTAAAAAGTCTTCTCATGGAGTAGTGGCAACAAACATTTGCCATCAGTGCCCTTGAGGAAGTGGAACGTGATCATCCAATGCAATTACAAGGTTTATTAAAAAAATATGCTCAAGTTTTTGAGGAACCTAAGGGACTACCTCCTCATCGCTCACATGACCATGAAATACAACTTTTCTTGGTAGTCTTCCCTCGAATTTTTGTTTGTACATGTATCCTTATGCTTAAAAACTAGAGATTCAAAAAATAGTTCTAGATCTTGATACTGTTGGGGTTATCTGTTCCAGTGTTAGCCCTTATTCTTCATCGGTGTTATTAGTACAAAAAAAGGATGGCACTTGGTGCTTATGTGTGGATTATCAAGACCTCAATAAGATCACTATTAAAGATAAATTCCCTATTCCAATGATCTATGAATTACTTGATGAGTTGCATGGGGCTCAATACTTTTCCAAGTTGGATTTGCAATCAGGGTATCACCAAATTTGAATTAAGGATGAGGACATTTCAAAAACAACTTTCAAAACTCATGAAGGGCATTATGAATTCCTGGTTATGCCATTTGGATTAACCAATGCCTCTTCTACCTTCTAGAGTATGATGAATTTCATTTTTTTCCCTTTTCTTCATAAATTAATTCTATTATTTTTTGATGATATATTGATTTACAACCATTCATGGGAAGAACATCTTCAACACTTATATCAAACACTCAAACTTTTATCTGACCATCGGCTCTATGCAAAGAGGTCCAAATGTTCCTTTGACTAGTAAGAGGTTGAATACTTGGGTCACGTTGTCACTAAGGATGGAGTTTAGGTTGATCCCAAGAAAATTTACATTGTTCAAGATTGGCCTAAGCCCCATACCCTAAAGGGACTTCATGGATTTTTGGGACCTAGGATATTATAGGAAACTTGTGAAGAATTATGGCAAGATAGCGGCTCCCTTGACAACCATGCTGAGGAAGAATTCTTTTTTATGGACAGAACCTACCGAAAAGGCTTTTATTGATTTAAAGTATGCCATGACCACTACCCCTATGTTAGAAATGTCTGCTTTCTCTAAATTTTTTATCATTGAAAGTGATGCATTGGAAATTGATATTGGGGTGGTTTTAATGCAATAAGGTAGATCTTTGGACTTCACTAGCAAGGCACTCTCAGACCGAAATCTAGGCAAGTCTACTTATGAGAAGGAAATGCTTGTCATTCTATATGCAATCAATCATTGACGATCATATCTCATTGAGAGATATTTTTTCACCAATACTGATAATCAGTCTCAAATATTTCTTAGAACAAAAGGTGGCCACACCAAAATAACAAAAATGAGTTTCAAAATTATTGGGTTATGATTATGACATCACCTATAAGAAGGGTAAGGAGAATGTGGTGGTGGATGTTTTTTCCCAACTACATGAATAACAAGCCATGATACAGGTTATATCCACACCACATACTCAATGGATTCATCAACTTCGTAAGGAATTTATCAAGGACTCCTTTTTGCAAACTTTCATCCACAAAACTCAAGCATATCCTCATTCATGCCCTAGATATACTTGCGATGGTCAAGATTTATGGTACCATGACTGTCTTGTTGTGCCCCATAAATCACAAATAAAGGACCTCATCCTACAAGAGAATCATGCTTCTCCAACAACTGGTCATTCAGGGTTTCTCAAAACCTATACAAGGACCAAACGTATCTTTTTCTAGACGGCTATGAAAAAGGATATTCATACTTTTATGGTCGAATGTGATCACTGCCAACGTGTGAAAGGTGAACATGTGTGTTCCCTTGGTACCCTTCAACACTTGTCGATTACTGAACAAGTTTGGATAGATATTTCCATGGATTTCATTGAAGGGTTACCTAAATCTAGAGGAAAATCAGTTATGCTGGTGATAGTGGATCATCTTATGAAAAATGCTCATTTTTATTCCCTATTTCACCTGTTGTGGTTGCTCCACAACGTATCCCAAAATTGGGGACCCACCTTTTTTGCATGTGTTCCAAGAAGACTGAAGTGGCCCATAGGTTAAAGATCAAGGAAAAAGGCAAAATACCACAACAGGAAAAAGTGTCGCGATATCGCGACATGTTGCACCATCGCGGCCAAAAGAGAAAAAGTGTCGCGATATCGCGACATGTTGCAGTTTCACGACCAAAGGAGAAAAGGTGTCGCGATATCGCGACATGTTGCACCATCGCGACCAAAAGAGAAAAAGTGTCGCGATATCGCGACATGTTGCTTGGTCGCGGTCAAAGGAGAAAAAGTGTCGCGATATCGCGACATGTTGCATTTTCGCGACCGTACGAGAAGAAGTGTCACGATATCGTGACATGTTGCATTTTCACGATTCAAAGCAAAGAGAAAGAGCTAGAAAGAAAAAGTGTCGCGATATCGCGACATGTTGCATTTTCGCGACCAAACAAGACAAGAAAGAACAAGAAAAGAAAAGTGTCGCGATATCGCGACATGTTGCGTTTTCGTGGCCATACAGGAAGAAGTGTCACGATATCGCGACATGTTGCGTTTTCGCGATTCAAAGCAAAGAGAAAGAGCTAGAAAGAAAAAGTGTCGCGATATCGCGACATGTTGCATTTTCGTGACCAAACAAGACAAGAAAGAACAAGAAAAGAAAAGTGTCGCGATATCGCGACATGTTGCGTTTTCACGGTCGTACAGGAAGAAGTGTCGTGATATCGCGACATGTTGCGTTTTCGCGATTCAAAGCAAAGAGAGAGGGAAGAAAGAAAAAGTGTCACGATATCGCGACATGTTGCATTTTCGTGACCAAATGAGAAAAGAAAGAACTAGAAAGAAAAGTGTCGCGATATCGCGACATGTTCCATTTTCATGGCTAAAAGCAACAAAAGTGAGCAAGGAGGCAAAGGTGTCACGATATCGCGACATGTTCCATTTTCGCCAAGGTAACGGACCTGCATAGTGACGTGGACATAAGGACAAAATCCAATGAACAAGACAAAGCATTACATAAGGAATATTTAATGATTTGAAATCATTTAAGATGGTCGTTACACACGGAGGGAAACGGACGCAAGCCCATGTGGAGAAAACGCAGCGAAGGGCCACAAAATGGAAACCAAAGCACAGCATAGTCAGGGAAGGTGAAACGAGTAGCCATCGAAAAACGAAACGAACCATCATGGAAGGAGAATTTTTTTTTTCAGAAGTTTAAATACGCCATTCAAAGAGGCCAGAAGGGGGTGGAAACCGCTGCAAGAAGAGTTGCAGAGTTGAAGGTGAGAAGGCCATTCTGGACCTGTTTGAGTTGTTTTTCTTCCACAGACTGGTTTGGGAAAAACCAAAAATTCTGCTATTGTAAAATGACATATTTTTAATGCGAAGTGTTCAAAAATTTGCATCTTGTGGGCAAGAAAGAAGGAGATTTTCTTTGCATGCTATGGATTTAATGTTTATTCTTTCATTTTTAGATTTTGAATTTATAGATAATGTTAAATGCCATTTTTTTGGGTTACATTAGGCGAATATTTGAAATCTGAAATTTTATTTCGTACCCTAGGAACCAGCACTTAGTCTATGGGGATTGTGCATGTTTTGCAAGTCCAATAGGTTAGGTTGCATGCATGGAGACCTCACATCTTCGGTTTTGTCGAAATAGGATAGCATCATACTGAATGTGTTTTATTTTCAGTTTTTGCATTTTATTTTTTCCAGAAATTTTAACTTATTTTCAAGCATTAAAATAAACATTTAAAAAAATTACAAAATCCAAAAAAAACAATGAACAATCACTAAAGTTTCATGATGAAATAAACCAACATTGCCCCTTGTTTACAGTTACTTGCAATCACTAAGGTGTTCCAAGCATTTAAATTGAATATCTTTATTTGAGA
Organism: Wollemia nobilis; assembly: GCA_028583015.1. Lineage (NCBI taxonomy): Eukaryota > Viridiplantae > Streptophyta > Pinopsida > Araucariales > Araucariaceae > Wollemia > Wollemia nobilis. Next base: position 1,113,988 of record JAQPPZ010000480.1, read on the forward strand.
TCACTAATACACATATGCAAATGCTAATACAACGGAGACCTTGGAGAAGTTGTTTGTTTAACTTCTTTGCAAGAGGGGATTTGGAACCCAAATCCTAAAGGAGAGTGTACTTTCACAACTGGGTGAAAATACCACTCAACAGATTGGCGCTAGAAGGAGGGCCGAATCGGTTTATTTCATTGTCCTAACGCTTTTTGATTGTTCATACAGGAATAAGATGTTTGGAATAAGGTGTTTTGATTGTGCATTGTTTTAGAATATTGCTTTGTCATGGTTCCTTCTTTCATTCACGACTAACAAATTGGTGTTGAAGTTATTCTTTGAATTTCATTAACTACAGGATTTTCTTTGTCTCGCAGGTTTTCTTTGAGGTATTGAGAGTTTTGTCAGGTTTTGTAGGGTAGTTTCATTTACAAGCTGGACCCACCGCATCGCATCGCAACTAGGTCCAAAACAATCGAGGAAACCATATTCCAAAGCCTCCCACTCACTCATAGGAATCCAAGGAATAAAACCGAGCAAATTGTGGTCCCACCAGATATTCTTGTTACAGAAGATCCTTCTTTTTAGGCGCATCTAGCGGACTTGCACCGGTGGTGTCATTTGCCACTAGTGTACCAATTATCAGTACCATTTCCACGGTTCTTGTAGGGTTATCATCATCGATTTTGAATCAAATGGCCCAACCTCCACCACCTCCTTGGTACGGAGCCCATAACATTCCTTTGAATATTGTAGGGGATATTCATGAGATCCCTAGGAATATAGAGAGATTTTTGCCCAAATACAAACCGAATGGCCCAAGGACCGTAGAAGAACATATTCAGGCCTATAGGGATGTTTTGATAAGACTGCACGTTCAACATGAAGATGTGGCTTGTAGACTCTTCCCCATGAGCCTAGACCAAGTGGCTTACGAATGGTATATTTGCTTACCTACTTGTTCCATTACGTCATGGACGCAAATGGAGGATGCTTTTGTCAACCAATTCAGGTCACCATTAGATCCCACAATCATCTATAATCAGTTCATTACATGCAAAAGAGGCCAGGGTGAGCCAATCCGAACTTTCAATCAGAGATTTTAGAAGTGCTATAATAGAGCAATTCGGCATTTTGCCATTGATCCCGCAGTAGCTTTGCAAATATATTTTGGGGCATTGGATCCTATGACGACAATGTTTGCAAGGCGAAATCCTCAAGTTACCACGCTTGCTCTAGCCTACAATGAAGCTATGACCATTGAACAACAAATGACACCATAGAGTTATGGGTTTTCCCAGATGCCTATGGTAGGACAATATGGTCCATATGGTCAAGCTCCTATGATGAATCAGATCATGGCACCACAAATATCAGGCATAAATGCTTTGCCTTATCAACAACCATATTCATCAACACCCGCTTACGCACCCATTCCAATTCAACCAATCACATCCATTCCCCCCATTCCTTCATTTTTGCAAAATAGTCAACAGACTATGCAAGGAGCCAGTCCGGTTAATTCTCAGGCTATAGTTCCTTTCCCCAATCCAATTTCGATTCAAAGTGTGAATCCTTACGCAAATCCTATTGGAACTAGCAATAACATAGCTCAACCAAAAGATATTTATTCAGAGGTTGAAGAGCTCAAAAAGATGGTTCACAAATTGAGTAATGATTTGGTTCAAAAATAGAAGTATGAATCCCATGCCCCTCACCCAAATCGAAACTCCAACAATAGAGGGAGATAGTGGAATACGAAGCCAAACAATGGGGGTGTGCCTTCCCCTATTGCTAATCAGATAGATACTTTTGCAGGACCAAGTCACTCTAGTTCCATTCTTAATCTTTCTGATTTTGCATGGGAAAAGGGGTGTAGATTGCATAATACAAAGGAGCATAATGAAAGGAGTTGTCCCAAAATTGCTAGGTATACCCATTGTCTACAAGCTCAAGTGGATGATTTGGAACTTGTACCAAATGAGGGTCCACCCCAACATCAACAAGGAGAGGACAACATTTTGGTGGTGGAAACTCTATATCGTCAAGAGAGTGAGAATGAGGAAGGTGAAGATGAATGGGATGAGAAACATGTTGATGAATCAGAAGATGAAGAAGTACTTGAGCATCACAATTTGAACTTGGAGGATGATTACTATGATTCGTGGAAGAAATGGGAAGAATATGATCAATCTAAATCTTCTAATAAACTTGTTGCATCAATTAATATGCAGGATAACTCAATTGCTTCCTCACATGAGGATACTATAAATCTTGTACAATTTGAGAAAGTTTTGGAAGAGGAATTCGAATCTCATCAAATTTTGGAACATGATAAGGATTCTACAACCATGAATCAAGAAGGGGAGTCATTTGCTTTAGATTCCTTGGGAGGAAAAGAAATTGAAAATCTTGATCCACTTACTTGTGCTACAATGATTACGCCATTTCAAAATGAGAAAATTACAAAACCTAAATCATTTGGGTTTGATATCATTGATGATCCAATTGAAAATCTCACGTTACCCAAAACAACCCAAGTGATTGATCACGGAAATGTGTTAGTCAACCCACCCCTAGATAGACAAGACTTATGGTTTGAAAGGGATGGACATGTGTTCAATTGGGTACCTAAGTTTGGTGCCTTTGATAAGCAAATCATGGAGAAAGAACAAGTGCTACATGATGACGAATGTCATGAGAGAAAAGAGGAATTTTCAAATCCTCTTCAAGTAAGGTCAAATGAAAACATGCCAAAGGTAAAATCTCATCTTTTTGGTTTCACCATGCAAAATTCGAATGAAGGTTTGCCTAATGAATGGTTTGATCCAAATATTATTAATGTTATGGCTTTATTGAATGAAAATGAAAGCTTATTTCTACACCATGAATCAAAGTGCGGAATGGACATCTTAAAGAATAGACATAAAAGAATTGAACATCAATCATTGTCTAATCAATTTGAAAACTTGAAGCTCCACCATAGGATTATTAATGAAACTAAATCAAATTGGTATGGTGAGAGGGGCAAGTGGAGGTTTGTTTCTTTGTTTGGTTTGATCTTGTTTTTGTTGGATTCCTGCAAAACTTGGTATGCGTATCACGTCATATATCTTTTAAAGAATTCTAATCAGGTTTGGGATCCGGGAAAATGATAATCCAAACTTTTTGTACATTTGTATATACTTTTGGTTTTCGTGTTTTGGTTTTGGAATGGATCTCATTTTGGTTTTAAGTTTTGTGTGTTGGTCCTTTGGACATTTTTGGTTTGTCAACTTAGGTCCTTATGAATGTTGACTAAGACTAGGAGAATATGAAACATCGAAATTGTATTGCAGAAAGCTCCACGAGTATCGCAAACACATTAAAGAATATCGTTTGGAACTTGTGATGCATGAAGTTGTCAGTTTTACACATTATGGTAAAGTAGGTGATATATACTCCATCCGCATTTCAAAAGGAGCAATGCATTCATATCTCATATTACATTCCGCATTGCATATACATTTCATCTCAGTTGCATCTTCATTTCATGTACAATCATTGAAAAGGTGTCGAATCCTCTTAGGGTTATTACATAACATATATTAAAAGGATCCTAAGGTTGGGAACCGATGCCCGAACTATCTTGAACCAAGCACGTTCTACGCATATTAAAGAGAATCTTGAGCAAAATGGTCAAAACCATACTTGGAAGAAAAGGTGAGGCGAAAGGAATATTTCGTGTCTGTCCTATCATGCAACATAATCCTTAAAATAGTGGTTTTTACCACTCCCATAATGCTTAAAGCCTAAAATCAGAGTAGTAAGGATAGGGTTAAATCCTCATCGAACTTAGGTTGAGGATCCAATTCCCCAAAGCTCTGATTTGACCTTCATGGAGTAGTAAGGATAGGGTCTAATTCTCATCTCGCTTAGGTTGAGAATCTGATTCCCCAAAGCTTCTATTTTGCCCACTCAAGAACTTGAAATTCCAAAGCAAATATTTTTTCATTTCTTTATTAATATTGGATTGGAAGGATCGTACTACATGTCCCTTGCAAGGATGGGTAGTCATCCCCAAGGTCCAAGAAATCAAAAGTAGAGCCAAATCCTGGATTATGGGGTTAATCTCCACCGGGGCTATAGACGCCTGGTAGTGGAGTATGCTCATGCATGGCAACATGTCTTGTCTAAAAACAAGACCACTGATCGCTCAAACGGACATAGCTAGCTTGACAGTTTCATCCATAACAGGTTAAATCATTTTGTTCAAGATGAGGTAATGAACTCCAGATCGGAGTAGTAAGGATAGGGTTAAATTCCCATCTCGCTTAGGTTGGGAATCCTATTCCCCAAAGCTTCGATTTCACTTACACTTGCACATGGGTTCAAGATGGTAGTGACACATAACCAACTTTGGGATCTAGTAAATTAATTCAAGTATACATATATTTGGTCCTAAGAGGGTTTGACAGTTTTAATATGTTTGTTCATGATACTAGAAGGTTTGAGCCTTTGCAAAGCAGGTTGTTATATCTCTAACATAGTTGTCATACGTCAAATCCTGCACAAATCATTCATAGCCTTGCATACGAATCATAAGTGAAACTGACAATGGAATGTTGATCAATTTCAAACGATAGGGAATGAAGAACATTGCACACATCGAGCTGATGCTTAATAATTCTAATGCTTCATGTATTTCTCATCTAGTTTCATTCTTGGGATATTTTTTGACGCTTGTATTTGAGTCTGTGTTTTCAGGTTGAGTTCTCACCGAAATGCTCGGGAGCATTTCCCAATAGAGTCGCCATTTGTTGTGGCTGCTCCACAACGTACCCCAAAATTGGGGACCCACCTTTTTTGCATGTGTTCCAAGAAGACCGAAGTGGCCCATAGGCTAAAGATCAAGAAAAAAGCAAAATACCACAAGGAGAAAAAGTGTCGCGATATCGCGACATGTTGCAGTGTCGCGACCAAAATAGAAAAAGTGTCGCGATATCGCGACATGTTGCAGTTTCGCGGCCAAAGGAGAAAAGGTGTCGTGATATCGCGACATGTTGCACCATCGCGGCCAAAAGAGAAAAGGGTCATGATATCGTGACATGTTGCATGGTCGTGGCCAAAGGAGAAAAAGTGTCGCGATATCGCGACATGTTGCATTTTCATGACCAAAGAGAAAAGTGTCACGATATCGCGACATGTTGCGTTTTCATGATTCAAAGCAAAGAGAAAGAGCTAGAAAGAAAAAGTGTCACGATATCGTGACATGTTGCATTTTCGTGACCAAACAAGACAAGAAAGAACAAGAAAAGAAAAGTGTCGTGATATCGCGACATGTTGCATTTTCACGGCCGTACGAGAAAAAGTGTCGCGATATCGCGACATGTTGCATTTTTGTGATTCAAAGCAAAGAGAAAGAGCTAGAAAGAAAAAGTGTCATGATATCGCGACATGTTGCATTTTCGCGACCAAACAAGACAAGAAAGAACAAGAAAAGAAAAGTGTCGCGATATCGCGACATGTTGCATTTTCGCGGCCGTACAGGAAAAAGTGTCGCGATATCGCGACATGTTGCATTTTCATGATTCAAAGCAAAGAGAGAGAAAAAGAAAAAGTGTCGTGATATCGTGACATGTTGCATTTTCGCGACCAAATGAGAAAAGAAAGAGCAAGAAAGAAAAGTGTCGCGATATCGTGACATGTTCCATTTTCGTAGCTAAAAGCAACAAAAGTGAGCAAGGAGGCAAAGGTGTCGCGATATCGCGACATGTTCCATTTTTGCGGCTAAAAGCAACAAAAGTGAGCAAGGAGGCAAAGGTGTCATGATATCGCGACATGTTCCATTTTCGCCAAGGTAACGGACCTACATAGTGACGTGGACATAAGGACAAAATCTAATGAACAAGACAAAGCATTACATAAGGAATCTTTAATGATTTGAAATCATTTAAGATGGTCGTTACACACGGAGGGAAACGGACGCAAGCCCATGTGGAGAAAACACAGCGAAGGGCCACAAAATGGAAACCAAAGCACACGTAGTCAGGGAAGGTGAAACAAGCAGCCATCAAAAAATGAAACGAACCGTCATGGAAGGAGAAACAATTTTTTAGAAGTTTAAATACGCCATTCAAAGAGGCCAGAAGGGGGTGGAAACCGCTGCAAGCAGAGTTGCAGAGCTGAAGGCGAGAAGGCCATTCTGGACCTGTTTGAGTAGTTTTTCTTCCACAGACTGGTTTGAAAAAAACCAAAAATTCTGCTATTGTAAAATGACATATTTTTAATGCAGAAGTGTTCAAAAATTTGCATCTTGTGGGCAAGAAAGAAGGAGATTTTCTTTGCATGCTATGGATTTAATGTTTATTCTTTCATTTTTTAGATTTTGAATTTATAGATAATGTTAAATGCCATGTTTTTTGGGTTACATTAGGCGAATATTCGAAATCTGAAATTTTATTTCGTACCCTAGGAACCAGCACTTAGTCTATGGGGATTGTGCATGTTTTGCAAGTCCAATAGGTTAGGTTGCATGCATGGAGACCTCACATCTTCGATTTTGTCGAAATAGGATAGCATCATACTGAATGCGTTTTATTTTCAGTTTCTGCATTTCATTTTCATTTTCTGCATTTTATTTTTTCTAGAAATTTTAATTTATTTTCAGGCATTAAAATAAACACTTAAAAAAATTCAAAATCCAAAAAAACAATGAACAATCACTAAAGTTTCATGATGAAATAAACCAACATTGCCCCTTGTTTACAGTTACTTGCAATCACTAAGGTGTTCCAAGCATTTAAATTGAATATCTTTATTTGAGATTACTAATACACATATGCAAATGCTAATACAACGGAGACCTTGGAGAAGTTGTTTGTTTAACTTCTTTGCAAGAGGGGATTTGGAACCCAAATCCTAAAGGAGAGTGTACTTTCACAACTGGGTGAAAATACCACTCAACACCACCCATACATCACCTCTGTTGTTTCTAAAATATTCCTAGACTATCTTTCATCTCCATGGCATACCTAAATCCATTGTCTTTAATAGGGACCCTACCTTCACCAATTATTTTTGGCAAGAATTTTTCAAGTTGCAGGGAACATAACTTAAGATGAGTTCGATCTATCATCCTCAAACTAATGGCCAAACCAAAATTGTGAATAAATACTTGAAAACATACCTCTGTTGCTTCACTTCTTAACATCCTACACGATGGGTCAAGTGGCTTCCTTTGGATGAATGGTGGTATAACACAACATATAACATTACCATTGAGGTGAGTCCATTTGAAGGAGTTTATGTTCAACCTCCATCAACACCATCTTCTTACATTCCAAGCAGTTCTAAGGTTCAAGCTATGGATTTCACTCTTCACCAACATGATTCCATTCTTCTACAGCATGATTCCATTCTTTGCAAACTCAAGGTCAATTTGGACTTGGCTCAAAATCGTATGAAACAACAAGTTGATCAACACTGCATAAAATATAGCTTTGACATTGGAGATATGGTTTTTCTTTTCTTACAATCATACAAATAGTCCTCTCTCTAACTTCATGGTTGTCAAAAACTTACTGTAAAATATTATGGTCCTTATCAAGTGTTGCAAAGGATTGGATCGACAACATACAAACTAGCCCTTCTAGCTAGTTCTAAAACTCATCCAGTCTTCCATGTATCTTCTCTCAAGCAAGTTGTTGGCAACAAGGTCTAGATGCAGTCTAAAATTCCAAATTTGGATGATGAAGGTTCCATCATTCTTGAAACTGAATGCATTCTAGACCATAGATCACATAACCTTCGTTAGTATGTCATCACCGATGTTCTTGTCCAATGACATGGCTTACAACTTGAAGATGTTATGTGGGAACCTCTTCAACAACTCCAACAATAATTTCTTCATCTTTAGCTTTGAGGATAAATCTCTTTGAAGGGGAAGGACATGTTAGGACCCTATCCTAACACTATGATGTAATAACGCTTATTGAACGTGAGTGAAATCCATGATAATTTTTGTAATAGTTGTGGCTCTAGAAGCGCCTAGAAATGTGACACCATTATATGTAACTATTATCAAGAATGTAATTATTTTGTGGATAGGAGATTCGAGCTTGGATGGCATTTTGCATGTAAGCCAACCTTGAAAGTTAGGTGGTAGATGAATTATTTAAAACTATGAGGGGTAGGAATGAATGTATCTTTTTGCATAATTGAATGAAATTATTGAAGGAGGTTGCCCCCTTGAAGTGGCCTACGATTATGTGTTACTTTGTGATATTGTTTCATTTTTGCACTTATAATCCATATTGCAATAGTTTGTGTTTCAAGAATTTATGTTTACTTGCAATGTTTGTGTGAATGTGTTGTTTTTAATGAAAATATTCCTAAAACATTCCTCCCCATGATTTGAACTCAGGTCACTGAAATGAAATACCAACAACATACTATTGGGGTGTCCCCGCAGGGACACAAATTTAAATGTTAAGTTTAACATTAGAGTGAATCTTATAAAAATTATGAATATGGGTTGAGATCATGTATGCATTTGTTTTATATACATAGAGGAATCGGTTACATCCACAATCCTTTTCTACTATCGATCAGGGTTCAAATTTTGGGACTGAACCTTATAACCCCAATTCGACCTCATTGTTGTTGACATCATGTGAGGGGGAGACCATCGACCTCTCGGGGCTGGTACTACTACCATCGAGCTAGCATGCACTTAGTGGATTCAGGTCAAACTAATACCTTTGCAAACTGGCAAGCCCCCAGGGTTTGAAGCTAGGTCTCTTCTTGGTAAGTGCCAAAACTTACCAATATACCAATGCATTACCAATAAGTTTGATTGCTACCTAGTCCATGCATTACCATAGATTTGATATTTGCCTCTATGTGTTATCATACCTCTACAAAGAAAATCCTCTTGTGGAACTGAAACTGAGCTTATTGTGTGAAATTTTATGTTCCCATTGTTTGCCCTTGACCTATTAAGGAAAAGGTTATATGTATTGTAATTTTTTTTTAAAGAATCTATAATTTTATTTTTGAGTTTGAAAAAATTACAATGCTACGGGTATAAAGTACCCTCACTAATTTTAGTAACATCTTATCTAAGAGTTGGTAAAATGAACCGAGAGGAGTATTGGCATCTCTACTATAGCATGTTACAATCAAATTAAAATCTAGAAACAAAATCCTAATAACATGATTGATAGATGGAAAGAAGGAATAACTTCTTGATCAATCACAATTCTTGAAAGATTCTTACCTGAGTACAAAATTGAGGACTCAGATTTCAATTTTGAAGATAAACTCTATTTGAAGCCTATATTTCTATAAAATAAAGGTAAGGGTCCCTTTCAAAACCTTTTTTTATTTTTTAATATACCTCAGATATGATCCTTAATAAGAATATTGTAAGGAATCCCCAAGTCCTCTAACCACTTCTTCCCTCTGCCAAGTGCCTATTAGAAGGTCCAAACCATATTTTGAAAGACCATTTGATTCTACATTTCATTCACTATAGACATGCTTGTATGAATTTTTTGTTATAGAAGATTCTAATAATTTTACTTGCTTATAGGTCCGAGGTGTAAACAAATTGGTTTGACCAAACCCCGTAATGGGGCAGAGGTCCAAGGTTCAAATATTGGACCTTGTTGGACTAAATTATTGTACCTTTCCTAGTGCTTTCAGTAATATAAAAGGTTTAAAATTATTGTGACATGGTGGTTATAGGGGTGGATTGCACGAAGAACTATGTGGCAGCTTTTGGGACGAACAATGCTAAATACTGTGGTGGCCATAAAAGCTGGATAGCCTACCTGGATTCATGGTGGCTACCAATTCCACCATGTAAATTCAAAAAAAAATCACTTGCTTTATTAAAGGGCCGAGGAGTAGGTTTTGCATCTCAACATGATCTGTAACATTTTGAATCTCTATAAATTTGTACAGTTGTAATTCCTTGCTCCATTGTTGTTATCATCAAGAGGATCAACGCTTTCCATTTTGCCATGTTATTTTTTCCTTCCCCTAAACTTGCTTTGAAAGTGATCTTATCATTTTTTTTAAAGTAAAGTGCTCCCCTTGCCCCACACCTACCTCATATGCCTTGCCAAGCTCCATCAAATAAGACCCATGGATTTATAGGATCCACTATCAGTGTTCCTATATGCCTACTTACTTTTAGTTTTGGAGAGATTTTTAGACTTTTAAAAATGGATTTAATCTGCATTTGTACTTGAATCACTAGAATTTCCTTACCTTCAAACAACATAGCATTTCTATCCATCCTTAAGCCTCATCCCACTATTAAATAGAAACATCTATACTCCTTTAATTCTCTTTCTTTGAACCACTATTGCATGTTATCCAAAATATTCCTAGTAGGCCACTATCCTTTCCCTTGAGTCAAAGGTAAAATTGAATTCCACACTTCTCTTGCAAAAGGGCAATGAACCAAAATATGGTCCATTGTTTCTTCTTCCTTTATGCACATGACACACTGACTTGGTCCTTGCCAAGACCTCCTTTTAAGAACATCCTATGTTAGTGCTTTTTTTGCTAGAGCTAACCATGTGAAGATTCTAGTTTTTAGGGGAGATATTACCTTCCATATTCTACTTCACTACCAAATATTTTCCTCATTGTTGTTGTCAAAGCTTACCTTATACCCTTCTTTAATCATGTAATGCCCACTTTTTGGATTATTGGACCATATTAAAAAATTTCTTTGTTGATTTAGTCTTATATTTGCTCTTTTTAGTTTCTTTGTGTAATCATGCCAAATATGTGCATCATTTTCTCCCAGTGTTAGCTCTTCTATTGTGAGCCATCCTTGTTTCCATAAATTAGTACTCTCTATTGATACCACTTGCACAAATGACATCTTTCCTTGTCTATGGAGATGATCTATTATGTTTTGTGGAAGCTAATAGTCTCCTTTACTTCCTAGCCAAGGATCTTTGACTATCCTTACTTCCTTTCCATTCCCTATTTTCCAAGCCAAGAAATTCCCAACTAATGGAAAAGCTCTCACTACTGTGTTTTTAATAATTATGGATTTTGAAATTGATTTATTATGTAGTCTAATCCAATATGCAAAGGACAAGGTGCTTAAATATTTCTCTTGAATTACTTCCTACCATAATCCTTTTATGGTTATCAATCTCCATAAAAATTTTGTTGCTAAAGCTTTTCTAAAATTATGTATATTCTTGAGGCTCCATCCTCTATTTGATTTTGGTTTAGCTATTATGTTCCATTTAAATAGTGCCAGTGCATCCTTCTATTTGTTCCTTGACAAAAGAAATTGGAAACACTTCTTCCTTATTTTCTCTACTATTATAATAATAATGTAGGCCAAGGAGTACCAATAGACTAGGGTGGCTTCCAAAAATGATTTCACCAATGTCAAGTGACCCCCCAATTATAGCCACCTAGTGCAACACATGTTGATCCTCTTCTCTATTTTGGTGTGTAACCATGTCCAATCTTGGTACCCATAGTTGTTAGGTTTCAGATGAAAGCCTAAATATTGTATAACCAGATCCATACTTGCTTGAAACAAAAAATTCTCATTATTATTTTTATTTTCCCTAGTTGAAACCTCTTGATGATTATTTTCAAATTTTGTAGATTTATTTCCATTCATGTAGCCATACAATATAGGTCCAATACTTATTTATACTTTAAGGCTTCCTTTAATGTCCCATTTCAAAAAAGTAAAACATCATCTATAAAGAGAAAATGGGTTACCTTCAAAGAGTTACCAATTTTGATACCCTTGATCATTTCCTATATTTTATGTTCCCTGATCAGTCTACTCAAACCTTTTGGTACCAAAATAAAAAATAGAGGAGAAAGAGGAAACCCTTATCTCAAACCTCTAGAAGCCTTCAAAAAATTTGAAGTTTAACCATTAATAAATACAACAAAATAGGTTGAATTAATATATCCCATCACCCAATTCACAAAGGGAGTGCTACATCTAATTTTAATTAGACTCAGCCTAATATATAACCAATTTATTTTATCAAAATCTTTTGCTAGATTCAATTTTATTACCATTGTTTGTTGCTTCCTTGTCTTTATTGAATGTAGTCCTTCTTGGGCTACCCCTATTGCTTCATGAATATACCTTTTACTTAAAAATTCAAAACCATTCTTTAAAACATTGTCTTAAGTTATACCTTTATTATATTAGCTATAATCTTTGAGATGATTTTGTAAAGGGTATTACATAAATAAATAGGTCTATAATCCTCAAAATATTTTGGATTATCTTTTTTTGGAATCAAAGACAAGAAAGTGGAATTTATGGATCCTAGCAATTGTCCCTTAATCCTTGATTCTTCTACTACTTTTAAAAGATCCTCCTCCAATAGTTCATAAAAATCCAAATAAAAATCAATTGTCCATCCATTTGGACCTAGAATTTTTCCTTTTTGGAATGATTTGATAATTGAATGTAACTCCTCAATGATTTTTGAGAACAAAGCTTCTTTTTATTCCTCATTGACCATCATGGGTAAATTTAGAATTAGTTTGATTGTATTTAATATATTTGATTTGTTTGGATCTTTATACAAGTCTTTGAAGTAATTTATTGCTAATGGAGCCAAAATTTAGAATCTTCCTTCCATTCTCCTCCATTTTCCAAATTGTGTTTGTATGTTTCCTTTTGTTTTGCATAATTTTGATTTGTTTTTAGTATTTTCATCCCCTTGATCTAGCCATAAAGCCCTACTTTTCATTCTCTATTTTTCCTCTTCCCATTCTAATAATTCTTTTTTTTTTCTAGTTCTTTGACTTGCATGATTTGTTTTTCTGGAAAAACTTTGTTACCTCTAGTACTGTAAAGTTGACTTAGAGAAGATTCAATTTCAGTAAGTCTTGCCTTTGCTTCCCAATATTTTGCTTTGGCTCAACCTAATGTGATTGATTTTATTCTCCTAAGATTACTAGTACACTGAAACATAGTTGTCTCTTCTGAGATTGGGTCATAATGCCTCCATTTTGTTCTTAGTATATTTTGAAATTATTCATCCATCGTAAAATGGGATTGAATTTGAAAGGGATTGGTGGTTTATCCTCATATTTTTCTAGCTGTAAAAGGATTAGGGAATTATCTATCTACTAATACTTAAGGTTAACACTAATCAAAATTATGAACAAAAAATGATTTATAGCTTGATTGGTTTAACATGCAAACCATATTTGAAAGGTATTTAGGTGGAGCCCCAATTTCTCATAGAATTTTTATTTTAGAAATGTGTATAGGGGGATCCCATAGGCCATATATAAGATCATAGTTCCCTATTTGAAACCTAAAAGCATTCTAACAATTTATACCTTGCAAAAGGTATACATTATATGAGGATATCAAATAAAAAATAGATTAATGACTCAATTTTTTTGTTGGAGAAAAAGAAATTGTACTTGGGTTCCTCACCCTTGACAAGTCATAACTCTCTCCTTTAAATTTTAATAGTTTGCAAACATATTCAACTCTCATCTCAATTGAGTTGCTATAGATAGATACCTACATATTTTTTCATAAAAGACTAAATTATTGATTTTCATTTTTTGGATCTTTTTCAATTTTCTTTGTAAATATAAATATTCTAAAATTTAGCATCCTTCTTCCTGATAAATTAATAACTCAATTGGTAGAGTACCTAGATATTAATATATTTGGTATTTTAAAACTAGTATGCTTCTCAATCTAATGGAATTCTAACCAACTCATGAGATTCAAATAATCTATTATTATCTCTTCCAAAATTCCCTACAAATGATATAGCTTGATAAAATATGTTAGAAAGGACTTTTTAGTTAATACATTTACATCACATTATTTTAATCTCTTAGCCTCAAGATCGCCATCCAAACATGTGACCTTTATGGGGGCATGGTTTTATGCGCAAATACTTTTTTTTGTCATCCTAAGCACACTATTAGGGGCTTAACTTTTTATTGGGGATGCCATTTTGATCCATTCAAGAAGTGTTGGAAAGCTTAGAGGGAGAAAAACCATTTTGATAAGCAACATTGTTGTAGAGAAGGTTGCCAAAAATTGCATAGGAATCTAAAAAAATCTCTAGAGGCTCTAAATATGTAAAACACAACATATATTAAAAATAATAATTTCCTATTTTTAGATTTTTTGAGCCAAAATGCATCTCTAGCCATGGTGACACATCTATAGAAGATAAAACATAAAATGATAAGTTATATATGTAATTTTTATTTAACATGCACTATGTAACTCAAATAAGGTGAATCACCACATTTTCATATGAGTGGCCTTCTAACTCATGGAAAGTGAACCACCACATTTCCATATGGGTGACCTTTCATATCCAATATGGTGGATTTCCAACACACCAAAAATATTTTGTAAAGAGACATGAAATATTAACTATAAAAGCATGAGTAGTCAACACATTATTATATCCTATACTCTTCTTAGAAATTGCTTACATTATACTCTATTTTTTGAGAAATAAAATATCTCTTTTTTTTTTCTTAAATACCCACGTTTTGTTTGTTATACTTTGTTATTTTTTAATTGTACCCTTTCTTGATCTTCCTTAAGATTCTAAGTTTTAGTTCACCTAATTAGAGGTTTAGCTCCATTTTCATGAGATCAAATGTTAAATGTAAGTAATTGAAGAGTAATCCATCAAATACTTAGTTGTATAACCTCCTTTATAAAAGCTATCTTTAATATAAAATGCATCAAGTGCTCTTTACGCACTATATATTCTAATTTTGAGGAGATCGCATAAGAAAAACTATGCTTTTTTTTAATATATAACAACTATGATTTTATAGCCCTTTCATTTATAAACCACAAACTTAATCCGCATGAAACTTCAAACCCTATTAATATACATTACATTGATTATGACCAAGTTTGTATAACTAATTTCATTCAAACATTTGGTTACTTATCAACATCTATTATTGGAAGAGCCTCTTGAATTATTGAACTCCATAATATAGTTCTAAGGTGATCAATGAGGACACATTCTCCGTAACTCAATAAAGAACTATGGTGGTCTATGTTTATGCTCTCTTTATCTTTATTTTTTCATGTATTGAGGTAGAAGCATGAACCCACAAGTAATTGCTATTACCCTTTGTTGATCCTCAATCTCTCACAATATGCAACTACTTGTAATTTTTATACTTAGACCATCATTTCTAGGTATGTGAAACAATGGGATTATCCCATTCTAGTATTAGTGAGATGAAAATTTTGAATCTATGTTAGGGTAATCTTATTTTTAGTAATTTTTTCTTGAGTTTTATTATCCAAATTGTATAAATTTTGGACATAAGTATTTATGTTGAAAATAATAGTCTAATTAATACAATAGTGCAACTATTATAACAATAAAGTGTCAATTGTTAGAATCAACTGATTGACACAAAGGACAATAAAAAATACGGCACAAGAAACCAAAAATCATACCCGTTTGACAATTTTGATAGCATGCCAAAGGTCATACATTTTACATCGTAGAAAAACATCAAAGCATGGAATATCAAAAAACAATAGACACAACACAATTTAAATAACCAACATAATATTGAAAAACCAAGAAAATTATAATACAATATAATTTAAACAATATAGGGGCCATAATGACAACCTTGAAAAGTGATAAACACAAGACAATTTAACTAGATAGTACAACACTACCTTAATGCAGTGGATTTCATTTTTCTATGTCCCATAATTGGAAGAAGGGATAAGATTATTTGGAGTAATATAGCCATGATCTATAATGAGTTGTGGTCACTATTTTTTCTCTTATTTTTGGTGTAATTATTGCTCTTGGGCCATCGAGGGTTGAGAAGTCTCAAAGAGATGCCTTGGATCAAGGAACCACTAAAAGAGTTATTGTGAATGTCTTCAACAATGACCAAGAAAACACGGGCCTTTATACCCTCTTGGCCTTGATGGGGGATTAACACTAGGACATTGAGTCCCTCTTATCCCTCTCTATAGGGGAGTATCATTAGTATTTCTAGGAGGAACATGAATCAAAATGCAAGGGATGTTCCCCTAATAATCTATCAACTTCTAAAGATGTTGCAACTACATAGCAACCTTGTGTGCTTGAGACTATTTCTATAATATGGTATCAAAAATAATATAGATATTATTAAGAATATATAAAATAGCATAGATTTGAGCTTGAAAGACAACCAAATGTCTCTCTTTCCATAAAATAAATAAAATCTTTGTTCTAACAATATGCCATAACTAATAAATCTTAATTGGCTAGTGAAGATGGACCCTAAGAGAGCATACTTTCAAGGAAAAAAATACTCTTTGTGAAAAATATTAAAAAAGGAAAAGATCTAACTTTGTGCTTCTTGAGCTTTGGGATCGAATAAAAAACATGTTAAAAAATCTTAGGCTTATGGAAAAGGATGAATAAAGTGATGGATTTGGTAAATATTTTAGTCACTCTTGCAACAATAAACTCTAATACAATAAATAATAGAGAAAATGAGCCTTATTGAGATCAATATGAAGCTTTCAAATTTGTTGTAAATTTTTATTCCATGCGGTAGGTCTAGAGGAAAACTCTCAATGGTTGTTAAGTCACTTTCCCATAAGCAATGACTCAAAAAGTGACTTGTATCCTATATGGATTTTTAATTAAGAAATTAGATGTTGAAAATCCATTACTAATCCTTCCACCAATCCACAAGTGCAATATCACTAATATTATGAAAATACTTCATAGGCAATAGACCTTGAATATCCTACATAATAGGCTTGTTAGATGTAAAAAGAAAAAATATTTCCTATAACCTAGGCCAAGGAATCCAATAAAATATGGTCTTAATACCTCAAAAAAATAGGCATAAGTATTTGAATCTCTTAAAATATATCGACGAGATGCTATCCAAGGTAATAATAGGGGACCGCCACATAGAATGGTGATTAAGAGAAAGCCCATGTTGAAATGATGGCTATCCCAAATAAAAAATAGTTTAATTTTTTTACAGACTTAACAAGTACTTAGAATACTAAAGGAACCTTGAATCTTAATTGGATCCTAGCTAATTAAAGGTTTTCAGTCCCTAGTCCTCTCCATGAGGATTTTCCATAAGAAGAACCTGCAACAATGTAGTGTCAAACTAGGATATTCCAACAATCATCACTTGTTAAGGCATGAACTATTTGTTTAGAATAGAAAGCAATCCTCTATTTATGAATATCAGTGATACCCAATGCTCCATTCACATGAGTGGAGTAGTATATGTGCCATACCACTTTACAAAAACCTTGTCACACATTAGTGTTGACCCAAATAAAATTCCTAAGTTATTCTAATTTTCCATAGAGTTTTTTCAATGGCACCAATAAGAGGAGTAATACACATTCATTGTTACAAGATATTTGCTATAAAATAAAAACTTAGCAACCAAATATTGGTTAAAAAATGTAGTAAGATATTTTATTTTCAACTCTCTCCACTATATAAATCTAAAGGATGGTAGGAGTAGCCATAAAAGCAAAGGAAATTCCTAGGAATTAAAATTTTTTCTCTAATTGAATTCAATTTTTGACCAAATTTTTGTGACCACCAAGGAATGAGACATAAATTCTATTTGTAGCACCTAGTTTTATATTGCATAATAAAGCTAGAGGCCAAATAAAGAGTATTTAGGCATTTATTGACTTGGTCAATATTCTCCTCCTTAGCAGGAGTGAGGAAAGACTTCAAAAATTTGGATATTTAATAGTTGCTTGGAGTGTGGAAGATAAATACATTAAAAAAGCCATTGTTATGCTTTGAAGGTGAGTAAATACCCAAAGTCATTTATTACCAAAATAAAGTGAGAGGAGGCTAGAGGAAAACCATTACAAATAGACTAAAAAATCAAAATATGCTAACCAAACACCATTTATGTTAAGGATTATTAAGGCAAATTACAAAGAGGGTTTTAATTGTTATAGTGAACCAGAGCCCAACCCCTAGAACCCATAACATGGCCATAATGGAAGGCCATTCCATCCTAGCATAGGCCTTCTCAAAATTAATTTTAATGAATAGGGACCCTTTGACCAAATTGTTGAGCCCATTTCATTCCCTTGAAAATAATAATGATATTATCAAACATATAACATGCTTTAATGAACCCTATTTGTTTAGGTTTGACAACTACCAATAGGATATGGTGAACATGAAGGGCAAGAGATTTGGCTTAGGTCTTATAAGAATATTTAATAGAGCAATCGACCACCAAATTGTAATTAACTTTAATCTTTCTGCCTTATAAGTGAAATTGATATTGCCTTGATTAATTAAAGCCCCCAAGGACTATGTTTTTAAGGTCTCTCTATAGATCTATAATAGTTCAATCCCAAGCATTATCCATAGAGCCTTATAAAATTCACATGGGAAGCCATTTAAGCCAATATATTTTCATTGGCTATATAAAAAAGAGCATAATAAGAGGGTTATCATAAAGACAACATTGGGCTTATTAAAGCTTAGTAAGGATAATATCAAGGCATTAAGCAAATTGTCTTTCTATAGTCATCCATTGATATTCAAATTCAAGCTTACAATGCTTTGAAAAAGTAGAAGAAATATTAGGGAGAGTAGTGAACCTACCACTAATTATTTTATCTCAAATATATTATGATGAGTGCTTAATGCAAAAGGTTTAAAATTTTTCTTTAGAGGATTTGTATCTGAATTTAATCCATAAGAGACAAGCCCAAATTTGGGCACCTATGGTCTCATTGCCTCAACCACTGGATTTTATGGTTAAGTTTTATAGCTTGAAGTTGTGATGCCTCATCTAATAGATGTTTCTCAAGCCTAGTAGATACCCATTTGGAACTCTTGGTGCATAATTACATTTTTTGTTTCTAAAAATGACATATCTTCCAAACATGTGAAGGGAAGATGTGAGAAATCACAACATTCCACCAATCAATCCATACAAATTGTCCTAAAAAGAGGGAACACGATTCCACACTCTTTGAATAGCCTTAAAATTTCTTGAGTGGTCAAGGTGATAAATGTTAAGATAATATTGGGTGTGTGGAGCTTTGAATAATAAGCTCCTTAAACTATTCTAAACTAGATGAAGAATATTTAGAGAGCAAACAATTTTAGTCTATAGAGATAGACTAGTAAAAGAAAAAAGTTCAAAATTAAATAATCATTGCTTGATCCATCCTATTTAGCATTTTGTGTTTCTCATCATGGAGATTAGACCATGTAAAATAGAGCTTATGAGAATCACAATGATACTAAATATAGGATCACAAAGACCTAACTTAAAATTAACTAGGCTTGTCACTTTTTTGCACACCAAAGTAAGGGTATAGGCCCATTTTTATCTTTTGGAGACTCCATCGTATCAAAATTTACATAATTAATCCACTCGAAAACTCATTAGTAAGCCACCTCCAAAAATTGGAATGTTTAGCAATATTCATTAGATGCCTAAATATTAGCTAGCCCAACCTTGCAACCATTGACTAAAATTATGACCATACATGTTTGTGAATGGAACCCTCCGTAGAATAATTAAGTTCTAAAAACAATGATGATGAGACAAGAGTTGACACCCTTCTCTACCTTTGGGATAATTAGATACGGAAGTGATATTGGGGCAAAATAACTTTGAACACTATGTACAAGACAATTTTTGTAACTATGACTTCTTACAAATAGGAAACATTAACCTTTTTAAGAGATTATAACATTAACCTAACAAAATATTTGCATATAGGTTAGTAAACACATGAGAATTTCAAGAGACATTGTTCATTAATTTTTAGGGTCAAGGTTCATACATTCCTAAGGTATTCGAGAGCACTACACAAATTGTGTAAAACTTCTAGAGCCTTGGATAAGAAATAGTAACCAAAGATATATGACCTAAAATGTCCTCCTTAGGCTTCTTAGAGTTCAAAGGATGACTACAAGAGTAGGAGCATTGGTCAAATTTCCTGAATAGGGACACAACTTTCTCAAGAATCATAGCTTCCCATATTCGACCTAAGATGAAGATGTCTCCATAAAGTTTTTAGTTCTCTAAGTTTACTCAAAAACTACTATAGATTGAGATACTTATGAAGATGCATCTAGTGTCTTTTGGATAACATTTTGAGTAACTTTAGGGGATTGCTTACTCTCTACCTCCACCCACTTAGTAGGGATATATTCAAATTCCATTCTCTACTTATATGCCACCATTATTTTTTTATATTGGACCTTGTTCAACCTTTTTAATTATCAAGATAAGAGAGAGAAGGCTTCTCCTATTATATTGCTGAAGGTCATGCTAGAGTTTTATAGTCCCAAAATTTAGGGTCAATGGTCTACCACTTAAAAATGTATAAAAAGGTTGATATAAATCAACTTTTAAGTGAAGTGCGAAGAACCTATATTTGTAAAAAGAGCACTAATAGCTAAATTTGTAGATGGTGGAAAGTATTTTCCTATTTATAGGATATGGGTGACTAACTTGTCAGTTCTTGTTTAGGACAACAATGGGCCTTGTTGGCTAGTGGATTGGTTCTCTTTCTTCACATGATTGCCACTTTTCTCCATCTTTCATGATGTTTTTGCCTTCTAACTAATCCAAAACCCAAAAATAAGGATAGAGGTGGGATTAAAGGATATTGCAACATGTGCCCCCAAAATCACACTTTATAAAATCAATAGTACCATGATTATCACTTTAAGTTATGACCATGGTCATTTGATTATTTTTAGGATTTTGATGTGCAGTTACGATGCTAGCATTGATTTACAACTAGGGTTTGAACAATGTATTATTTGGATTGATGGTTATGATTTTATGTTCCTAAAAAGGATGAAACATTTTTACCCATCCGATATTGAATCTTAATGCTCCCATCCTTCTCCCTTAACTAACCCTATGGAGGCTTTACCTGCATCAATTGATCAAACTTTGAGAAACTATAAAAGTTAATCTCTAGCCCTTGATGTAGAAGCTATTGAACTATTTGGGCATGTACCTAAGTTATTTTATTATGGGGATAATAAAGCTCAAACATTTATAGACAAGTTCATGATATATTATAGGGATTGGCTTCATAATGGGAAATATTTACTAAAATTAATTACTAGAAATTAACACCTAGATATTTTGAAGTGAGAATATGGAGCAGCTTCATGGCACAATGCATGGTGGCCAAAGTGCATAATTGGTATGAGGTAGTGGTTGCATGCATAGGATTATATAATGCCTAGGCCCAAGAGATAAAGTTCTATAATGGGAGCTTTAGAGTTGTTGTCACCCCACATGCCATCCAAAAAATATTGTTGGTGGAGTTTGGAGGGGAAAAATAACTATAGATAATGTCGTCAGGATGATATTCTAGATATGGAAAAGTTAGGATTCTTGAGCAAAGAATATGATAGTAAGGATACCATGCTACCATAGTTCCCTCTCAACATCAAATCTATTAGTGATACCACGAGGGATGCTCTAACCATGCTAGAATTTAATTTTGACCTAGAAGATGATAAAAGGGTGATCTAGGACTAGTTGAGCATTTTTTATATGATGAGATGGGCACCTAGGAATGAGAGGGTAATTTTTTATTATAATGAATTTATCACTAATCAAATTTATGAAGTGTTTTCCAAAATTTTGGACACCCTAATTTTAAATATTATTCATTCCCTACACATTTGATTTTGTATTGAAACCTAAGACAATACTCGGGTTTGACTTTGAAGCAAGTAGATATCTTCGACCTCAAACAATCCATTTATTTTTTGATAGAGGTCCTAAGCAAGGCCTCTTTCTATTACAATTTTATTGAATATTTTTTGGCACCGACTTTGGCATTTTTAAGAAAACTCAAACTAGAGTGCCTTTCAATGACTAGCCTCCAATTTTTATAGGTAAATCATAGAGGGGATTGGTATTTCCTATAGGATGCCACTATTTTTAGGCCACAAGGTGTCAATAAGTTTATCTGTTAACTTCCCAAGTACATGTTAGAAAGGGTTTTTGTTGTAGCTTTGTTCAAACATATGGACACAATTGATACAACCTACGATAGTGGGAAGGGAAATGAAGACTTTTGTAAGCCTCCCCTTAGCCTCAAAGGAGTAACAATAGAAAAGAGAAAGATTGACCCTATCCTAGAGAACAAACTGAATGATCTTAGGCTATATATGAGGCCAAGTGACTAGAACTATGACCCAAAAGGTAGGTTCTCTACCTTGTTAACCAACATCAAGAGTTTGGCTAAATTTGTACATGAGACCAGACCAAACGTCAAAGCCCAAAAATACCTCTTATAAAGATAATTATGAAGCAACCATAGAATCTAAGGTCTTGTTGTGGTTGCTCCACAACGTACCCCAAAATTGGGGACCCACATTTTTTGCATGTGTTCCAAGAAGACCGAAGTGGCCCATAGGCTAAAGATCAAGGAAAAAAGCAAAACACCACAAGGAGAAAAAGTGTCGCGATATCGCGACATGTTGCACTGTCGTGGCCAAAAGAGAAAAAGTGTCGCGATATCGTGACATGTTGCAATTTCATGGCCAAAAGAGAAAAAGTGTCACGATATCGCGACATGTTGCGTTTTCACGGCCAAAAAGAAAAAAGTGTCGCGATATCGCGACATGTTGCATTGTCGCAGCCAAAAGAGAAAAAGTGTCGCGATA
The DNA here is from genome assembly GCA_028583015.1 of Wollemia nobilis. NCBI lineage: Eukaryota > Viridiplantae > Streptophyta > Pinopsida > Araucariales > Araucariaceae > Wollemia > Wollemia nobilis. Next base: position 1,136,670 of record JAQPPZ010000480.1, read on the forward strand.
TCGCGACATGTTGCATTTTCGCGACCAAACGAGAAAAGAAAGAAGAAGGAAAAGTGTCACGATATCGCGACATGTTGCATTTTTGTGGCCAAACAAGAAAAAGTGTCGCGATATCGCGACATGTTGCATTTTCGTGGCCAAACAAGAAAAAGTGTCGCGATATCGCGACATGTTGCATTTTCGCGGCCAAAAGAGAAAAAGTGTCACGATATCGCGACATGTTGCACCTTCACGGCCAAAAGAGAAAAAGTGTCGCGATATCGCGACATGTTGCACCGTCGCGGCCAAAAGAGAAAAAGTGTCGCGATATCGTGACATGTTGCATCGTCGCGGCCAAAAGAGAAAAAGTGTCGCGATATCGCGACATGTTGCATTGTCGCGGCCAAAAGAGAAAAAGTGTCGCGATATCGCGACATGTTGCATGGTCGCGGCCAAAAGAGAAAAAGTGTCGCGATATCGCGACATGTTGCATGGTCGCGGTCAAAAGAGAAAAAGTGTCGCGATATCGCGACATGTTGCATTTTCGCGATTCAAAGCAAAGAGAGAGAGAAGAAAGAAAAAGTGTCGCGATATCGCGACATGTTACATTTTCGCGGCGAAGGGCCACAAATGGAAACCAAAGCGCAGGCATGCACAAGGGAAGGTGAAACGAACAGTCGGGGAAGGTGAAACGAACAACCATCGGAAAATGAAACGAACCGTCATGGAAGGAGAAGCAATTTTTTTAGAAGTTTAAATACGCCATTCAAAGAGGCCAGAAAGGGGTGGAAACCGCTGCAAGCAGAGTTGAGAGTTGAAGGCGAGAAGGCCATTCTGGACCTGTTTGAGTTGTTTTTCTTCCACAGACTGGTTTGGAAAAACCAGAAATTTTGCTATTGTAAAATGACATATTTTTAATGCAGAAGTTTTCAGAAATTTGCATCTTGTGGGCAAGAAAGAAGGAGATTTTCTTTGCATGCTATGGATTTAATGTTTATTCTTTCATTTTTTTAGATTTCAAATTTATAGATAATGTTAATGCCATTTTTTTTGGGTTACATTAGGCGAATATTTGAAATCTGAATTTTATTTCGTACCCTAGGAACCAACACTTAGTCTATGGGGATTGTGCTTGTTTTGCAAGTCCAATAGGTTAGGTTGCATGCATGGAGACCTCACATCTTCGGTTTTGTCAAAATAGGATAGCATCATACTGAGTGCATTTTATTTTCAGTTTTTTGCATTTCATTTTCATTTTCTGCATTTTATTTTTTTCCAAAAATTTTAACTTATTTTAAATCTTCAGGCATTAAAATAAACATTTAAAAAATTCCAAAATCCAAAAAAAACAATGAACAATCACTAAAGTTTCATGATGAAATAAACCAACATTGCCCCTTGTTTACGATTACTTGCAATCACTAAGGTGTTCCAAGCATTTAAATTGAATATCTTTATTTGAGATTACTAATACACATATGCAAATGCTAATACAACGGAGACCTTGGAGAAGTTGTTTGTTTAACTTCTTTGCAAGAGGGGATTTGGAACCCAAATCCTAAAGGAGAGTGTACTTTCACAACTGGGTGAAAATACCACTCAACAGATTGGCGCTAGAAGGAGGGCTCGAATTGGTTTATTTTAGAGTGATTTAAATGCTATAGGGATTTAAATTTTGAATATTTCATGCCCTATTGATTATTATCTTTAGCCCTCTTTTAACAATACAACCTTGTAGTGTTAAAAGGAGGACATGAATTGCTATGCATTGTCCTAACGCTTTTTGATTGTTCATACGGGAATAAGATGTTTTGAATAAGGTGTTTTGATTGTGCATTGTTTTAGAATACTGCTTTGTCAAGGTTCCTTCTTTCATGACTAACAAATTGATTTTGAAGTTATTCTTTGAATTTCATTAATTGCAAGATTTTCTGTGTGTCGCAGGTTTTCTTTGAGGTATTGAGAGTTTTTTCAGGTTCTTGTAGGGTTATCATCATCGATTTTGAATCAAATGGCCCAACCTCCACCACCTCCTTGGTACGGAGCCCATAACATTCCTTTGAATATTGTAGGGGATATTCACGAGATCCCTAGGAATATAGAGAGATTTTTGCCCAAATACAAATCGGATGGCCCAAGGACCGTAGAAGAACATATTCAGGCCTATAGGGATGTTTTGATAAGATTGCACGTTCAACATGAAGATGTGGCTTGTAGACTCTTCCCCATGAGCCTAGACCAAGTGGCCTACGAATGGTATATTTTCTTACCTATTGGTTCCATTACGTCATGGACGCAAATGGAGAATGCTTTTGTCAACCAATTCAGGTCACCATTAGATCCCACAATCATTTATAATCAGTTCATTACATGCAAAAGAGGCCAGGGTGAGCCAATCCAAACTTTTAATCAGAGATTTCAGAAGTGCTATAATAGAGCAATTCGAAATTTTGCCATTGATCCCGTAGTAGCTTTGCAAATATATTTTGGGGCATTGGATCCTATGACGACAATGTTTGCAAGGCGAAATCCTCAAGTTACCACGCTTGCTCTAGCCTACAATGAAGCTATGACCATTGAACAACAAATGACACCACAGGGTTATGGGTTTTCCCAGATGCCTATGGTAGGACAATATGGTCCATATGGTCAAGCTCCTATGATGAATCGAGATCATGGCACCACAAATATCAGGCATAAATGCTTTGCCTTATCAACAACCATATTCATCAACACCCGCTTACGCACCCCCACCCCCAAACCCCAATCCAATTTCGATTCAAAGTGTGAATCCCTACGCAAATCAAGTGGCTCAAAATCCAACTCAAATGTTAAGTCAAGATCTCACCAATTACGCAAACCCTACTGGAACTAGCAATAACATAGCTCAACCAAAAGAGATTTATTCAGAGGTTGAAGAACTCAAAAATATGGTTCACAAATTGAGTAATGATTTGGTTCAAAAATAGAAGTATGAATCCCATGCCCCTCACCCAAATCAAAATTTCAACAATAGAGGGAGACAAGTGGAATACGAAGCCAAACAATGGGGGTGTGCCTTCCCCTATTGCTAATCAGATAGATACTTCTACAGGACCAAGTCACTCTAGTTCCATTCTTAATATTTCTGATTTTGCGTGGGAAAAGGGGTGTAGATTGCATAATACAAAGGAGCATAATGAAAGGAGTTGTCCCGAAATTGCTAGGTATACCCATTGTCTCCAAGCTCAAGTGGATGATTTGGAACTTGTGCCAAATGAGGGTCCACCCCAACATCAACAAGGAGAGGACAACATTTTGGTGGTGGAAACTCTATATCATCAAGAGAGTGAGAATGAGGAAGGTGAAGATGAATGGGATGAGAAACATGTTGATGAATCGAAAGATGAAGAAGAAGTACTTGAGCGTCACGACTTGAACTTGGAAGATGATTACTATGATTCGTGGAAGAAAGGGGAAGAATATTATCAATCTAAATCTTCTAATAAACTTGTTGTGTCAATTAATATGCAGGATAACTCAATTGCTTCCTCATAGGAGGATAATATAAATCCTGTACAATTTGAGAAAGTTTTGGAAGAGGAATTTGAATCTCATCAAATTTTGGAACATGATAAGGATTCTACAACCATGAATCAAGAAAGAGAGTCATTTGCTCTAGATTCCTTTGGAGGAAAAGAAATTGAAAATCTTGATCCACTTACTTGTGCTACAATGATTATGCCATTTCAAAATGAGAAAATTACAAAACCTAAATCATTTGGGTTTGATATCATTGATGATCCAATTGAAAATCTCACGTTACCCAAAACAACCCAAGTGATTGATCACGGAAATGTGTTAGTTAACCCACCCCTAGATAGACAAGACTTATGGTTTGAAAGGGATGGACGTATTTTCAATTGGGTACCTAAGTTTGGTGCCTTTGATAAACAAGTCATGGAGAAAGAACAAGTGCTACATGATGATGAATGTCATGAGAGAAAAGAGGAATTTTCAAATCCTCTTCAAGTAAGGTCAAATGAAAACATGCCAAAGGTAAAGTCTCACCTTTTTGGTTTCACCATGCAAAATTCGAATGAAGGTTTGCCTAATGAATGGTTTGATTCAAATATTATTAATGTTATGGCTTTATTGAATGAAAATGAAAGCTTATTTCTACACCATGAATCAAAGTGCGGAATGGACATCTTAAAGAATAGACATAAAGGAATTGAATATCAATCATTGTCTAATCAATTTGAAAACTTGAAACTCCACCATAGGATTATTAATGAAACTAAATCAAATTGGTATGGTGAGAGGGGCAAGTGGAAGTTTGTTTCTTTGTTTGGTTTGATCTTGTTTTTGTTGGATTCCTACAAAACTTGGTATGCGTATCACGTCATACGTCTTTTAAAGAATTCCAATCAGGTTTGGGATCCGGGAAAATGATAATCCAAAATTTTGCACCATCTTGCATTATATTGTACATTTGTATATACTTTTGGTTTTCGTGTTTTGGTTTTGGATTGGATCTCACTTTGGTTTTAAGTTTTGTGTGTTGGTCCTTTGGACACTTTTGGTTTGTCTTGAAAAAAAAAAAAAAGAAAAGGAGATGTCAACTTAGGTCCTTAAGAATGTTGACTAAGACTAGGAGAATATGAAACATCGGAATTGTATTGCAGAAAGCTCCACGAGTATCGCAAACACATTAAAGAGTATCGTTTGGAACTTGTGATGCATGAAGTTGTCAGTTTTACACATTATGGTAAAGTAGGTGATATATACTCCATCCGCATTTCAAAAGGAGCAATGCATTCATATCTCATATTACATTCCGCATTGCATATACATTTCATCTCAGTTGCATCTTCATTTCATGTACAATCATTGAAAAGGTGTCGAATCCTCTTAGGGTTATTACATAACATATATTAAAAGGATCCTAAGGTTGGGAACTGATGCCCGAACTATCTTGAACCAAGCACGTTCTACGCATATTAAAGAGGATCTTGAGCAAAATGGTCAAAACCATACTTGGAAGAAAAGGTGAGGCGAAAGGAGTATTTCGTGTCTGTCCTATCATGCAACATAATCTTTAAAAAGTGGTTTTTACCACTCCCATAGTACTTAAAGTCTAAAATCAGAGTAGTAAGGATAGGGTCTAATTCTCATCTCGCTTAGGTTGAGAATCGATTCCCCAAAGCTCGATTGACCCATGGAGAGAAGGATAGGGTCTAATTCTCATCTCGCTTAGGTTGAGGATCCAATTCCCCAAAGCTCTGATTTGACCTTCATGGAGTAGTAAGGATAGGGTCTAATTCTCATCTCGCTTAGGTTGAGAATCCGATTCCCCAAAGCTTCTATTTTTCCCATTCAAGAATTTGAAATTCCAAAGCAAATATTTTTCATTTCTTTATTAATATTGGATTGGAAGGATCGTACTACATGTCCCTTGCAAGGATGGGTAGTCATCCCCAAGGTCCAAGAAATCAAAAGTAGAGCCAAATCATGGATTATGGGGTTGATCTCCACCGGGGCTATAGACGCCTAGCTGGCAGTGGAGTATGCTCATGCGTGGCAACATGTCTTGTCTAAAAACAAGACCACTATCTGCTCAAACAGACAGGCTAGCTTGACAGTTTCATCCATAACAGGTTAAATCATTTTGTTCAAGATGAGGTAATGAACTCCAGATCAGAGCAGTAAGGATAGGGTTAAATTCTCATCTCGCTTAGGTTGGGAATCCTATTACCCAAAGCTTCGATTTCACTTACACTTGCACATGGGTTCAAGATGGTAGTGACACATAACCAACTTTGGGATCTAGTAAATTAATTCAGTATGCACATATTTGGTCCTAAGAGGGTTTGACAGTTTTAATATGTTTGTTCATGATACTAGAAAGTTTGAGCCTTTGCAAAGCAGGTTGTTATATCTCTAACATAGTTGTCATACGTCAAATCCTGCACAAATCATTCATAGCCTTGCCTACGAATCATAAGTGAAACTGACAATGGAAAGTTGAACGAGTTTCAAACGATAGGGAATGAAGCACATTGCACACACCGAGATGATGCTTAATAATTCTAATGCTTCATGTATTTCTCGTCTAGTTTCATTCTTGGGATATTTTCTGACGCTTGTATTTGAGTCTGTGTTTTCAAGTTGAGTTCTCACCGAAATGCTCAGGAGCATTTCCCAGTAGAGTCGCCATTTGTTGTGGTTGCTCCACAACGTACCCCAAAATTGGGGACCCACATTTTTTGCATGTGTTCCAAGAAGACCGAAGTGGCCCATAGGCTAAAGATCAAGGAAAAAAGCAAAATACCACAAGGAGAAAAAGTGTCGCGATATCGCGACATGTTGCACCATCGCGGCCAAAAGAGAAAAAGTGTCGCGATATCGCGACATGTTGCGTTTTTGCGGCCAAAGAGAAAAAGTGTCGCGATATCGTGACATGTTGCATTTTCGCGGCCAAAGAGAGAAAAGTGTCGCGATATCGCGACATGTTGCATTTTCGCGGCCAAAAGAAAAAAAGTGTCGCGATATCGCGACATGTTGCATTTTCGCGGCCAAAAGAAAAAAAGTGTCGCGATATCGCGACATGTTGCACCGTCGCGGCCAAAAGAGAAAAAGTGTCGCGATATCGCGACATGTTGCATTGTCGTGGCCAAAAGAGAAAAAGTGTCACGATATCGCGACATGTTGCACCGTCGCGGCCAAAAGAGAAAAAGTGTCGCGATATCGCGACATGTTGCATTGTCGCGGTCAAAAGAGAAAAAGTGTCGCGATATCGCGACATGTTGCATGGTCGCGGTCAAAAGAGAAAAATGTCGCGATATCGCGACATGTTGCGTTTTCGTGATTCAAAGCAAAGAGAGAGAGAAGAAAGAAAAAGTGTCGCGATATCGTGACATGTTACATTTTCACGGCGAAGGGCCACAAAATGGAAACCAAAGCACACGCATACAAGGGAAGGTGAAACGAACAGTCAGGGAAGGTGAAATGAACAACCATCAAAAAATGAAACGAACCGTCATGGAAGGAGAAACATTTTTTTAGAAGTTTAAATACGCCATTCAAAGAGGCCAGAAGGGGTGGAAACCGCTGCAAGCAGAGTTGCAGAGTTGAAGGCGAGAAGGCCATTCTGGACCTGTTTGAGTTGTTTTTCTTCCACAAACTGGTTTGGAAAAACCAAAAATTTTGCTATTGTAAAATGACATATTTTTAATGCAGAAGTTTTCAGAAATTTGCATCTTGTGGGCAAGAAAGAAGGAGATTTTCTTTGCATGCTATGGATTTAATGTTTATTCTTTCATTTTTTCAGATTTCGAATTTATAGATAATGTTAATGCCATTTTTTTTGGGTTACATTAGGCGAATATTTGAAATCTGAATTTTATTTCGTACCCTAGGAACCAACACTTAGTCTATGGGGATTGTGCTTGTTTTGCAAGTCCAATAGGTTAGGTTGCATGCATGGAGACCTCACATCTTCGGTTTTGTCGAAACAGGATAGCATCATACTGAGTGCATTTTATTTTCAGTTTTTTGCATTTCATTTTCATTTTCTGCATTTTATTTTTTTCCAGAAATTTTAACTTATTTTAAATCTTTAGGCATTAAAATAAACATTTAAAAATTTCCAAAATCCAAAAAAACAATGAACAATCACTAAAGTTTCATGATGAAATAAACCAACATTGCCCCTTGTTTACAGTTACTTGCAATCACTAAGGTGTTCCAAGCATTTAAATTGAATATCTTTATTTGAGATTACTAATACACATATGCAAATGCTAATACAATGGAGACCTTGGAGAAGTTGTTTGTTTAACTTCTTTGCAAGAGGGGATTTGGAACCCAAATCCTAAAGGAGAGTGTACTTTCACAACTGGGTGAAAATACCACTCAACAGGTCTTATAAGACCTTATGTAAGAAGAAATGTTAGGTGAACCTCTAATCCTACATTAGTGCAAAAAAAAAGGTATTGAGGGAGGAACATTGGTGGAATTTTTAATAGAAGATATGGGACACTACAACAACATAAATGACCTAGATGATGATGATAAATTCAACTAACAATATAAATAGGAGTACTCAAATGTAGAAAGCACCCCTTCGATGAAGATATTAAGAAAGAAATAGTCACTAGGTGGGGTCGAATGACAAAGTGAGTGGAGGAGGTAGTCAAAGAAGTATTGTATATAGAAGAATATTTATTGAGACCCAAAGAAGCCTCAATTGCTACCTCTCCTCCTACATCACCATCAAAAATATCCCAATAGGTGTCATAACAGAAGAAAAAGAGAGAATTGGTCTATGGAGTGAGACCAACATGATCGAATAATAAAAAGGAGGACACTGCAAGGACATACCCACAAGCTACTTCACCTCCAATATTCAATAAGTTTCCTCATATATTTTGCACTTTTAATCTTACTAATAGCCAATGGAATCTCATTTATTTGATTATTTCAACCCAATTGGCCTCTATTTCCTATTTTGTTACCACATTAACCTATACTCTTCCTATTGTTTGGGTAGCAGTATCCATTTAGGCAAAGCCTCCATTTGTACCCCCTAAAATTGTTACCCCCATTTTTTTCCTCACATAACCCCAAATTTAGGTCTTAGACACATTCAACCAGAAGGATGATTTCCCCTCATTCTCTCATATATCCATATTGTTTCTATTTTTCAAACTACTGACCCCATTTTTGTTACACTAGGATAGTTGATAGGCTCACAATCACCTCATCTTTCTTCTAGTGTACTGCAATGATTCCAGACAACTCAAAATTAGACATTGTAGTACACCCAAAACAAAGAATACACAAACCACATAAAAAAGGATGAGGAGTCATTTTGATCCTCAGGGAAACACACTATATATTTCCCAACTGATCCTGACTATCTCTAAGTTGGAGTGGCAAATACAAGGATAAGATTGTTGAGCAGCAACAACATGGATCAACCTAAAATATGCCCAGGCCAAAGATAAAGTAAAGTTCATGGAGAAAGTTGGTATGTTTGTAAGCCATGATTACCTATCTCTCAAAAATAAATTAGCTAAAATGGATAAGTAACTAGAAGGTGTTAAGGTTACCCTTAGAAACTCCTAGCCAGAGATCAAAGAACTCAAAAACTAGATAGACTAGCTAGCAAGCATGTAAATGCCAAGTTTTTTATTGGATGTGGAAAGGATAAAGAACTAAAGCTTCACCAATTAGTTCATCACCTAAGATTCTCAAATCAACAAGGAGAGAGCTAATTTTCAAAAAGAGCTCGACAAGAAAAATAAGAATGCAAGGCTACAATATCAACTAGGGTGACAAAACTAATAAACAAGGTTTTCCAAATATACTGGGATAATATTTTAAAATCAACATAATAATTATCCTAGGTGCTTGAGTTTATTGATGCAACCACCATATAAAGAACCCAAATAAGCTAGGAGGTCAAACAAACCTTGACTATAACTTCTACAATATTGGCCAAAGCAAAGGCACATAGAAAAAAAATTGGCCACTTCACCTAGCTAGAAGTTGGTAGCTATATGGATTCAAGATAGAGAAGCGATGATGTAGAAAGTACTTAAATTAGAATAGGCTACACAAAATTATAAATCTCAATTAAATATTTTGACTATCACCATAGCAAACCTAAAGGGTCTCATTGAATCTTTAATTTAAAAGGCCCACCCTCCCCTTGGACATCCAATAATAATCTTCTCTTAGAGAAAGAATATACTCAATTTCTCAAGAAGTAGAAGGAAGACAAATAAATTTTGGCAAATGACCAATAATTTTCACTCCAAATGATGTAGCTCAAGCCATCAGGTCCTTAGTGGAGTTCAAGGTGCATATTTAGGAGGTTTTTGGAGGAGTAAAAAACTTATCTCATGATAAGCTAGAACTCCAAAGTTGCTACCGCAAATACAAGAAGATATAGATGCCATTTGAAGATGAGTGAGGAGAAATCAAGGCCTTAATGGACAAATTATCATCCTTGTAGTCCTGCATTATTACTTCATTATTTCTTAATTTTTCTTTAATTCTTCCAATTTTTATTCTTTCATTTGACTCTATGTCTAATGGAGGAGGCTATAATTTTTTTTGGATTCATAATATTTAGCAAGCAAAAGACTCTCTTTGAATCACTAGAAGTATAGTGAATTTCACTACACCTAGAGGAGTTGTGACTAGGCCAAATTTTCAAGTCAGCCTTGATGGGAGGAAAACTAATGAAAGTTGAGAAAACAAGAGCAAAAGTGCACCATTGCTTTTATGATCAATAACATGTGCTAATTATGTGTAGAGGAGATTTGAAAAGGTTTTTGAAGTAGCATGGATCAACAACAAGTAGTGATTTGAGAAGATAAAGGGCCACTACAAGTTCCCAAAGTCACATACACCATAAATTAAGTTATCTGTGACAAGAGCTAAATTTTAGAGGAAAAATAGTCTACAAGGGCAACAAAAGTAGCACATAACATCAATTTTCTATATCTACGGTGGGTGTTTCTTCCATAAAAGGGAGGTTCATTAAAGATTTTTGAAGTTACATAGGTTGTTCAATCTCATTGATCAACGATAGGCATTGATTTGCAAGGTTGAAAGCCATACAAATTCCTCAAAGTGATATGGATCATTGATATTTTTATGAACAATGAGCATTTTTTCTAGGAAAGAATAAAAATAAATCTTCAAAGCTATAAAATCCATTGATTGCTCATACAATGACCTATAGAGTTTCATCAGGTTGTCAAAGGATTTGTTAGAGAAAATTCCTACTATTGGTTGACACTAGAACATGTGGTAGAGGTATTGGCAACCTTAGAGAAAGCAAGTATTTGTTCCATCAAGGATCACATCTAAGAAAGATCCATCGCCAATATTGGGTAGAAATAAGATCCAACGATCTATAGAAACTTGAAGCAAATATTGAGACATTTTAGATCATGAAGTTTCATAAACCATCCCTTCTTGATGCTCAATGGTCCACACCATCTCCTATAGCGTTTTCAATGATAACTAATGTGATATAGAAATGAAGTCAATGGTAATGGACTAGTTCTTCCATATCTGATTTAACTCACTGTGACTATCCATGTGGCTACCACATGATATTTTCACTCTACATTTAGAATAAACTAATTATTTAGATAAAATCAAACCTAGTCTAACATCTCATGCAAATTGGAGAAGGCACATGCAATATGGCCTTGGAAATCAACACCAATAATCTAATCTTAGCAATCAACAACCCAAAAAAGAGAGTGCATATAAAAGATAAGATCAAGAGGAGTAGCACCAACCATCTAATCAAGGAGAGCAACCCATTCCAATAGACTATAATTTATAGAAAATGTGACAATGCTCTTTTAATATTTTATCATCAACCTTCCAACTTCCATAGCAAGGAACCTCCATGATAAGTAAGCACATTTATTATAGGTAACATCTACACACAATATCCCAAAGAAGGTAGTTATGTTCATAAAGGTAGAAATTATATAAAATCCCAAAGTACACCTACTTGAACCACTCAGACATGCCATTCCATGAAATATAAATGGAAGCTCTAGTTCCAAAGAACTCAAAGTCCAATGACATTGATTGCAAATGGATCTCATGCTTAGTTTAGGGGAATTTCCTAGTAAAAGTAGTTGGAAATAGTGACTAAAGCTCCACATCTAGAGGTGTCAAACCCTTTGACATTAAAGGATTTAGATACAAAAACCACAAACTCATCAACATTGAATGCAAACCCATCCCTCATTTGATCTTGGAGGAAAAATTTTAGATTTCTTGTACAATTTTTGAGGTAAATAAACCCTATTTTTTGCTTATAAATAGGAGTTTCAATTTATTTTGTGTATTAATATGGACTCGAACCTTGAGTCATTTTGTTAATGGTATTTGAGCCTCTTTTAATTTTAATATATTTGAGGTATATACAAATGTTTTATGATATATGAAGTTGTGACTAATTTTACTTTGTCATGTTTCTTATATACATCTTGTGTTTGAATGCTTGATGTTAGATTAAAACCATGTTCATTTATCTAGTTGTTAATGGATGATGAATGTGTTCATTTTATTCCAATAGTACATAAAATAATATTTTTATCTTGGTGCATTACCTTTATTAGGTTAGAGTTTTATTTTCCATAATTTATCTCCCTTTTCCTTTGATCTATGCACGTAGTTTAGGAATATGAGTATTAAATATCATATCAAATAAGGAGCCAACCATAGCAAAATCCTATAGGTTGCCCTATCAGTCATGCCCCCCACTCATGAAGCTTATCATTGTGTCTACCTATGCAAGGAATGAGTTTTAAGTGCATCTACCCACTACAACAAATAAATACAAAATTCTAAAATGACAATAGGTACAACCTGTAGCACCCTAAAATTGGCACAGTAAAACTTAGCAATAATTAAAATTACCTTAGTAATAATTCAAATTTAAATTTTCAACCCCAAAACCGCTCCAAAACCACCTGCTACCCGTTTCCTCATTTTCTGTGCCATTTTTAGGATTTGTTGTGACCGTTGGACGATATCGTCGTCGATCAGACGATATCGCCTCAGATCGGACGATTTCGTTTGGACTAGGACGTCCAGACGATTTCGTCCCAAAACTAATTTTTCATAATTAGCTTCTGTTTCAACGGCGTCTCTAAGTTGGGCAAAAGCGTGTCTGCGCCGCTAGAGACCTCCCCCATTGGAGATCTTCCAAATTAGGATGATCCCCAACCTCCTAACCTCCCTCCTAAGCCTATTTAAACCTTAGGACCCCCCTTGACATTCCCCTGGCTGAATTTTCCTGTAACTTGACCTTTACGCGCATTAGAATACCCTGGATTACCATCTGCATTTGTGCTTTCCAAGTTTTCTTGCAGGAACTTTGTTATTCTTCAGCCGGAGCAAGCTCAGATCGTCGTAGATGATCCTGTCCAATTCGAGACGATTTCGTACCAATTCGAGATGATTTTGACTGCAGTCTGCATTGGGGGCAATCAGTGCCCAGAGTTTGCGCTTTTCCTATACTTTGCTGCTATTTTATTCTGCATTTAGTCAGTTTTATTATTATTTCCTGTTATCCTGCATCTTGGAGTTCACCCATGTAGTTTAATTGCATAATAAAATCATGATTAGCTATTAAAGTGTCACAATTTACTTGCATTTCTATTCGGGATTATCTTATTAACATCCTTATTATTATTGTACATCATTTTCCTTCATCAGAATAGTTGCATTTCTGGTATTTTGTATCTATTTCTCTGTTTGCAGGTCTCTGACGAATTCGTCTGACGAATTCGTCAGATCTCAGACGATCCTGTCAGATAGGAGACGATCCTGTCAAATTCCAGACGATCTTGACTGCTTCAAAAATCAGAACCTCCATCAGACATCCGAAACCAGGTATGGATTTCTTCACTTAATTTATTCTCTGTGTTTTTTGTTAATTCTGCTTTCTGTATTCATTTAAATCTGCATTTCATATAGAACAACTTAGATTCATTTGGCCAAACCTAGGCTTTGGATGATTAAAGATAAAATTGAACACATCAAACACATTCCCAACCTAGGCGTGGAAACTGCCATTCAAAAGTTTCCTGGTGAACCCACCATCCATCGAAAAATCACCTTAATACACCTCCCCCGAGAGGCGGGACCTTCCAAAGGCCTCTCAGTCCGAGGTATTGTCCCATCCTTTTCACATCCCCCTTCCGGGCACGGATCCTATAGCCTGAAGGTAAGGGTGTGAAAAATTTGGAACGATACATTTTGGTGAACCCGACGTGAAACTAAAACCTTTTGAAAACAAAAAAAAAAAAAAAAATAGATGCATTTAAAATCACTAGAAAACTACCAAGTTGCATATCATGTTTAGATGGTAGCTCCTAAGAAAAGACTAGCAGTTACTATAAATGTTAAAAATCAATTAATAGCCATAGAGGTTGATTCTTTGTCTAGAACATCTGAAACATACAGAGTCCCGCCTTTGTGGGACGAACTCAATAGGAGACTAGGTATCATTTCATCTAGGTCAACAGAACTTAAACAAATCAAGAGGCTTGCCCTAGATAGAATCCTGGATCCTCATCAACTCATTTTTTATCATGAACTTCAGAGAGCTTGCCATAGGTGGTTAGCTTATAGGAGAGCTCTTGTGTCTTCAGAATTGTTCACCTTCGAGGAATACCTCGAGAACGCAGCCACTATACACCAATTCCTAGGTCGTGTAGAAGACCAAGAGGTCATTCTTACGGATAGGGAAATATGGAGGAGAGTTCCTAGAGCTGTGTTATATCGAGAGTATTGCCACGAGCTTTACTTTTACAAAACAGAATCTGAAACAGATAATATCACTATAGCACTTTTTGTCAAATTCTTGAAAGAAAATTTTCAATTTGAAGAAGAACATTTCATGAATCCTGAAGAACTTGAGCCCATTAATGATATTTATAAATTGTTTATAGAAAACTAGATCATTGCTTTCATTATTATTATTTCTTGCATTTTGTGTGTTGTTTGTTATCTTTATAATATTGTTATTAAAACCAAAAACCAAAAAAAAAAACATAACAAAAACCAAAACATTTCATTTTAAATATTATAGTAGGTATATAATTAAAATATATACCTCTTAAGCTTGTTGCATATATATATATATATATATATATATATTTGCTGAAATCTAAGTTTAAGCACAATGACTAAACTTAGGAATGGTAAACAAACTGAAGAAGAAGAAGAAGAAGATTGGTTAGGCAAGAAAAACAAAAAATTAAATACCCTTCCTGAGGATCCAATCCCAGAAGAAGAAACTCTAGAACAACCAGAAGATGACCTGGTTGAAGAAAATGAACAACAAGAAAATGTTAGAGAGGAAGGATCCTCATCCCCTAGAATAGCTCAAGATGGAACTATTAATTTTGATAACATAGATCATTTCTGGAAATTCTTCAATAATAATATTGGTGCTCTTAATATGGCAGTTCGTATTGATAGGGGACAAATTAGTGACACTCAAGCAGCCATGGAACATATGTTTGACATACACACTAATCCCTTGTCTTTCGTTGATCAAGAAAGTGATAAAGCTGGGCCATCCAATATGGATATGGCCGCTATAATTCAGAATATGCAAAAACAACAGGTTACCCAACCTCCTAAGGAACCTGTTATTGAGCCTAAAATCATGCCCACACAAAAGAGACCTTCATTCACTGCTTTATTTCGCCAAACTATTGATCAATATGCTTCAAATCGACAAAAACCTAAAATGAAGCCAAACACCAATTTCCAACAATCTGGGATACAACATAATACAACTTCAAAACTTCTTCATAACACCCTTCCTACCAACAATTTACACAATAGTAATATAGCATCTAATATGCATGTCCCTCCATCATATGCTCACCAATCCCATATTCATGCTCCACCGAATCAATATGGTGGGCAAACCAGTAATCTGGAAGCCATGGTGAAACAGTTAGCTTCCCGCATGGACCAGATGGATCCCTACCATCCCTCGTACAATTATCGAGAGATGTGTAGTCAACCTCTAGATCCTATAGTTGTAGCACAACCATACCCTAAACACTTTCCCATGCCCGTCCTGCCTATATATAAAGGAACTGAAGATCCCATAGAGCATCTTCGCATGTTTAGGATAGCATGTCATGATATATCACATGATGACTTGTTGTTACTAAAAATGTTCCCGAAAAGTTTAGGAGGAATGGCATTAGAGTGGTACTATCAATTGCCCACTCATTCTTTGAGAAATTTTGAAGAGACAGCTGAATCTTTTGTGCATCAATTTAGTGCCTATATCGAAAGGCATGTAACCATTAAAGATTTGTACAACTTAAAACAAGACAAAGATGAATGTTTTGCTGATTTCTTAGCTAGATGGAGGCAGTTGACAGGAAAACTGCACTTTGTGCTACCTTATAGGGAAATGTTGGACATTTTTATTAATAATTTGCAAGAACAAATATCTTATGAGTTATCAACTGCTACCTTAACTACCTTCGATCAGGCTATAGACTTAGCTCGAAGAGTAGAAGATGCCCTCATTAGGAGAGGCCAACTTAGGAAGAAAGATGATGAGAAAACATCCAGAAATCAATATAAAAACAAACAAGTTGTAGGTGACGGAGTCATTGACAACAGAAATGTTGCTAATATCAATACAACGAAGACAACAAAAAAATTTATATTAAAACCTCCTGATAAACCTCCTCGAGAGTTTACTAGATTAAATCAACCATTATCAACTATTCTACCCCAATTACTCGAAAGAGGTTTGATTCAATTACCGGCTATCCGGGAACCTGATCCAACCATACCCGGATACAGAGCCGATTTACACTGTGATTTCCATAGAGGACCTGGACACTCTACCAACTCTTGTAAAAGGTTAAAACATAAAATACAAGATCTGATTGATAATAATGAGATGGAGGTGCAAGCCTTCCAACCTAAACAAAATGCTCCTAATAATGCTCAAAAGAACATTCCCCAAAATCAAAATCAAAATGCTAATCAATCATTAGATATATTTCAACATCCTTTACCAAGACATGGTAAAGAGGTGGCCAATCAAATTGAGCATCATAATGTTCCTCCTCCTACCCGATATGTAGGAACTATTAGCGGACATTTACCTAATCATGATTTACAAAAATTTGACACAACTTTATCCATGGTCACGACCAGGCCCCTACATAATATTCAAACACCGGATCTCAGTGATGTAGAATCGGATACTGAAAGTGACATGGAAATCACTTCAAATCAATCGAATAGTTCTGAAGATGAATCAGATCCTATTCAACCTATCACAGATTCTATGGTTCCAGAAGAACCATTTCCTAGAAGAGTTACTACTCGACCCTCTTCTAATCAGTTCCTTTCTAATGAACAAGCTATAAATGCTAGACCAAGACCTATTCAACGTCCTCAATATAACATTGTAGGTACCATCGGAGTCGTTACCAGACAACAAGCTCAAAATTCTCAACAAGATCAAGTTCAAAATGATGGATCAGCCCCATTTGTTTTGAAAAATCCCAATAAAGGGAATCATGCTCCTAATGTTCAACCTAAACCTCCTTATAATATTAATGAGCAATTATCCAATACTACAGCCAGAATTTCCCTTTTGGACTTATTAAGATCTTCTCCTACCCATAGAGATGAATTGATGCTTACATTAAGCCAAATGATGGTACCACAAAACATTCAACCTGAAGCCATGACCAATACTATCATCACTAGAGAAGTCGATTGTATTGAATTTCGAGATAAAGATATCCCGCAACATAGTTTACATAAGGATAACCCCTTATACATTACTGCCCTAATAGGAGATGTAGCAGTCAAAAGGGTTTTGATTGATAATGGTTCATCTCTAAATATTTGCACTTTTGACTTCTACCAAAGATTTGGGTTTAGAAGTGATGAAATGAAGAAAACTGACATGATCATAAAAGCTTTCAATGACGAAACACAAGAAACGTGTGGAGTTATCACCATCCCATTGCAAGTTGGTCCGAGAACCTTAGATACGACCGTGTTTATTGTACATTGCCCCGCATCATACAATATCCTCTTGGGTCATCCTTGGATCAACGCAATGCGGGTTGTCCCATCAACTTTACACCAATGTGTTAAATTCAAATTTAAAAATCAGTTGGTCACTATCCATGGTGATCCTAGACCCTTTGATATGTGTGCTTTGGCAGAACCTGTTGGAGTCCAATTTTGCCTTGCTCTGTCATCCACACATCCTAATTCTTATTTTTCATCTAAACTTGTGAAACACACACCCATAGCTTCATATTTTTCTCCTCCATTAATTTCACCCTCATATATAGATCAACAATCTTCTAAACAAACCACACTAGAACCTCAAAAAGATCTTAAATCCATAACCAATCCTTCATGTTCTATCCCTATCATTTCAAAACCTATAGACCCATCTATTAACACCTCCACATTATCTACATCTATCATACCTTCCACATCTAAAGATATAGGGAATGATCCTTCTACATCTTATGCTCTTTCTGATGAACTCTTACCTGATTTATCTCACATTCTTATATCAGAAAAAACAAATGCTTCTATGCAAAATTCCATTATCTTAAGTAATTTGCCTCCATCTCCTCATACTTTGGGCCTCCCACAACCTATGGGAAGTACTTACCAAGTCGGGAGTTGTGCCTTCATTTATAAGGGATATGATTGGGGAAGAATACCTAGGAATATCAAAACTCATCATGATGGATATGCTCGATGTTATTTTACTAATGAGTATATTAAAGCTAAACCTATAATGCTTAAAATGGGATATAAAGGGAAAGGCTTGGGACCTTTCCAAAATGGTATGAAAGAACCTTTTGAGGTAGAACCATGGCCCGCCCGATGTGGTGTGGGCCTATTTCCTAGTAAGGGTCAACCCTTCCCTTTTGAAGATGATGATCAACTCATATGTTATCAAGATTATTTGGATGGGCATGATGATTTGCCTCTAAAAAATCAGCCATTTACATGCAATATGCTGTCCATAGCTTATCCTGAAATGATTGCTTGAATCCGATGATGAGTTGGAAGGAGATATTTTCCATGATGTCTCCGTTGAAGAGATGTTACACAATGGTTTTTATTTTGATGGTTCTATACCTACTATAGCCCAACTTGAGGCCACGACTCCTCAAGATGAATTATCCAAGTTAACTTTAAAAGAATTACAAGAATTGGGCGTTTCACCCGCCCCACCTAATTTTGAAAGAGATCTACACATGGAAGTAGAAAACGTCATTAAAATTAACATTGGAACTGAGGATAATCCCCACATAATCAATATTGGATCAGAATTAAGTCAAGAAAAACAAGAGCAATACATTGCATTCCTTAAAGAATATGAAGATGTCTTCGCTTGGACATATGAAGATATGCCAGGTTTAGACCCTTATGTAGTCATGCATCACCTAGTAGTCCATCCGGATGCTAAACCTGTTAAACAAAAACTTAGAAAAATGCATCCCAAAGTGGCCTTGCTAGTCAAAGGGGAGTTAGAAAAACTCTTGAATGTTGTTTTTATACAAGCTATTGATTATGCTTGAATGGATCTCGAATGTAGTTCCAGTCACCAAGAAAGAAGCTACCAAAGTTAGGGTTTGCATCAGACTTTAGAGATATTAACGTTGCATGCCCTAAAGATGATTTTCCTCTTCCAAACATGGATCAAATCATTGATTTTACCACTGGAAGCGGAATGATGTCCCTAATGGATGGATTTTTTGGTTATAATCAGATCAGGATAGCTCCTGAAGATCAGGCTAAAACAACCTTTATTACCCCTTGGGGTACCTTTTGTTGGAAAGTGATGCCATTTGGCTTAAAGAACGCAGTGCAACCTATCAACGAGCTATGACTTATATTTTTCATGACATGATGCATGATATCCTACATGATTACGTAGATGATATCATAGCTCGTTCCATCAAAGAAGATGATCACTTAAAAGATTTAAGGAAAGTGTTTGATCGGTTAAGGGAATATCTTATCCGACTAAATCCTACTAAATGCATATTCGGAGTTAAGTCCGGTAAACTCTTAGGGGTTATAGTTTCTTTACGTGGCATTGAAATTGACCCTCTCAAGATTGTGGCTATCACTGATATGCCCGCACCTACCAATATATCTAAGTTACGAAGTTTACAAGGTAAGCTTCAAGCTATCCGTCACTTCATCGATAAGCTGGCAGACAAAACCGGTCCCTTTCTTAAGCTCCTTAAGAAGGATGTCCCTTTTAATTGGGATGACGAGTGTAAGGAAGCTTTTGAACTTCTCAAACAATACCTCCTTAACCCACCTATGCTTTCACCGCCTAGACCTGATCGCCCATTTATCCTGTATATTTTAGCTTTCGATTTTGCTTTAGGAGCTATGTTAGCTCAACTTGATGATGAGAAAAGAGAACGTGCTAATTATTATATTAGCCAAACTTTAATCAGTTATGAAACCCGCTACACAACATTAGAAAAACTATGTCTAGCAGTCATATTTTCTATGCAAAAATTATGCCATTATATGCTCAGTCAGAAAACTTATGTCATTGCTAAATATGATCCCTTGCGGTATCTCATGAGTCGACCTTATTTATCGGGTCGCACAGCAAAGTGGGTTCTTGCTCTAAGCGAGTTTGAACTCGTGTTTATAGGACAGAAGTCTGTTAAGGGTCAAATCATAGCAGATCAATTAGTTGTTGCACCCTTAGAGTCTACCCATCCCCTCATCATTGAGTTTCCTGATGAATGCCTTCAATTAGAGGCAGACCATGTTGAACAATGGTCCTTATACTTTGATGGAGCCCGATGCATGAGTGGGGCTGGTGCAGGTATTATTTTAATATCTCCACAAAAACACATTATACCTTTGTCCTTTAAATTAACATTTGCTTGCACCAATAATACTGTTGAATATGAAGCTCTAATCCTTGGATTACGAGCTGCCTTGGCGCTAAAAATTAAACATCTGCTAGTTTTTGGTGATTCTCAACTTGTTATAAACCAAATTAATGAAGTTTATCAGACCAGAGATGATAAATTGCATCCATATAAAGCATATGTTTTACAATTAATATCTCTATTTGATCAAGTTACCTTGGAAGCTATTCCTCGAACTAGCAACCGTGCGGCTGACGCTATGGCCGCAGCTGCATCTCTTCTGCCCTTGGAGTTAGATGACGAATATGCCACCATCATTATTCGTCGACTCCAGGAACCCGCTTCAAATAAGTCATGCTTAGAACCTTTGGATGTGTTTCTAATCAATGAAACTACTCCTGAACCTTGGTATACAGATATATTTGATTTTCTTCACAATGGGACTTTCCCTGCCAATTCCAATAGAAACCAGCGTCGGTTATTACGTAGACGAGCAAGTCGATTTGTAATAATTGGCAATACTTTATATAGGAGATCTTTTGAAGGTATCCTATTGAGATGTTTGAATTTAGAAGAATCCAGATCAGCTTTGAGTGAAGCCCACGATGGATCTTGTGGAGGACACTTCAGTGGTAGTGTCATTGCTAAAAAGCTCCTTAGGATAGGATACTTTTGGCCTACCATGGAGAATGATGCACATGATTATGTGCGCCATTGCGACAAGTGCCAGAAACATGCTGACCTTGTCCATGCCCCTGCACAAGACCTGTAGGCTATTTCATCTCCTTGGCCCTTTTCAAAATGGGGCTTAGACATTATTGGCAAAATCAATCCTGTGTCATCTGATGGACACAAATTCATCATAACCGCCATTGAGTATTTCACGAAGTGGGTTGAAGCTATGCCTTTAGCTTCCTGCACTGGAACACAAGTCTCTAAATTTATTTTTAATCAAATCATTTGTAGGTTCGAAATTCCTGCAAATCTCATCTCAGACAATGGAACTTGTTTTAAAAATAAAGATGTTAAGAAACTATGTCAAAAATATAAGATTCAACATCGTTGGTCCACTCCCTATTATCCTCAGGGTAATGGCCAAGCAGAAGCATCTAATAAAACATTAATTAAAATCCTCAAAATATTGGTCAATAAATCTGGCCATGACTGGCACATTCAATTATATCCAGCTTTGTGGGCATATCGAACTAGTGTTCGTACTCCCACAGGTACTTCACCTTTTGTTTTGGTTTATGGCATTGAAGCCATTTTTCCCTTTGAATTAGAAGTTCCTTCTTTGGCTCTACTACTTCAAGATACCGAAGTAGGAGATGAATATCGAGTGGCAGACTCAGTCAGCTGGAACTCCTCGATGAAAAGTGCATCAATGCTTTGGAGCATCTTCGTGCCTACCAAAACAAGCTTAAAAGATCATATGCTAAGAAAGTTCGTCATCGATCCTTTGAGGTCGACGATCTTGTTTTAAAAGAAAATCAAAAAAATACTAATGCAACTAAAGACCTTAAAGGTAAATTTGAGCCCAACTGGCTTGGACCATATATTATCACTGCTAAATTTGAATCGGGAGCATACAAATTATCTACCTTAGATGGTAAAGAACTTAAAGAACCCATGAATATTATGCATCTTAAACGTTACTATGCATAAAAATTGGTCATTTCATCATTGTATATATTTGTTTAAAATATTTCAAAAACCACTATCTTGTATTTCTTTCAATTTATAAACTTAAAAATCTAAAAAACACCAAAAACATTCAAAATCATCAAAATCTTCAAAAACATCTTTTATTTTTGTACTTCTCAAATTGTGACATATTGCAGTTATATTTTCAGTTATTTTGGATAAATTAGCATTTATTTGGAATCCCGCACTTTCACATTCACATGAATAAATATCTTGATTTATTTGGCATGATTACTAATCTCTCTTATATCAAAGTCCACAAAATTCAATTAAATAAAGTTTGAGCATAGAGAATTGATCTTGTTATTTACTTAAACCAAGCATATCTTTTCACAATAAAATGATTATATTTGTAATGTCCATGCTATGCTACATAGTAGAAGTGGTTTCTTGAGCGAAAAGTTTCCCCTGCTATCCTATCATGCACATGGTCTAGAATCTTTGAGAATTGACAAAAGGACAAGCTCACCCCTACCCGGAATAAAAATCCCTTGCTCTACAGCTAATCCGAGCAAGTATCCCTAGAATAGGAAGCAAAAGAAAAAGAAAAGTTCAAGAAAAAGAGAACAAGAAAAAGGTTCTTTCAGCATTATCTCAAATATCAAAGCAAAAGATACGAAAAAGAAAAATACAAAAGAGAAAAGAAAGAAGAAAGCAAAATGAGCAAAAGCAAATGCAATAAAATCCCTTTCCCTACCCCTTGAAAAGAAAAGAAGGGTTGATGAGCTTGAATCCCTGGAATTCTCAATTATTCGAAAAGCTGTGAGGTAAGCCCCATAACGAGTGGTTTGTGCCCAACCCGCTTGGCCTTGGGTAACTCCTAGCGTGGTGATATGTCTGTCACATTAGCGACCTTCTTTTGTATAGACCTATGTCTGCTTATGGATTAGCTAGCTCTTGATAACCCGACTTACATAGTAGTCTGGTATGGTTATATGCATCTAAATCATGGTTAATGAACACTTATTTGGTTAATTCAAATCACTTGTATCATAGTATCTTGCTCAAACCTGGTAAATGAATACTACAATCGCACACACATTTGTATTTGAGAGATTTTGTGTATCATTATGATAAATCAAGATCGGAAATGAACTCACATACGCACATGGGATTCCTTATAAATCTAACTTTTGTCTTTAAGATACCTTGAAATATTTTTGCAAATTGTCTGGAATAATTTCATTTTCTTCTCTGAGAACAATTGTTTAGTATAAAGACAACCACATGCATTACCAAAAAAAAATCAAAATCATTTTCAAAAACATGCAATAAAGTTACAGTTATATATAACTTTTGACTTTCGCGACGATGGTATAATTCCAAAACCACAATTGGAATTTTATGCCTAGCGCAAGTCCTCATCTTCATATTTTCTGTTTATTTTCAAAAATTAAAAATCAACCATGCAATAAAACTATTTATTTTCTTCTTTGGATTTCGCGATGATGGTATAAGTCTATACCTAAATATTCTATGCCTAGCGCAAACCATTGTTTTAATTTTATTTTCCCATTTATTCCAAATCATAAAAACCATATGACTTAAATCATTATGTTACACAATTATGCTTTACAAACAAACGAACACTTATTCTATTTCATGTCATTATGTTCAAATTCAGTTTTTGCAACCATGGTATAATTTCTAAGGAATTGTTCAAAATTTTATCACACTTAGGAATTTATGCCTAGCAAAAATCATTTTAAAATATTTCATGCATACTATTTTTATGAAAATCTGAAAACAAATCACCATCACCATCATCATTTGCATCATCACAACAAAGTCTTAAGACAGTCTCTTAAGCACTCTTTTACTTTTTAACAATATTTCTATACTGGGATTAGCTTGACGACCGAGTGAGCGGCGACTCCATGAAATGGTCTATAATAGCGACAATGTCCTTTGAAATTATTGTTAGAAGTCCCTTTTATTTTTTATCAAATTATCATCACAACAACCAATTTGTTTACATCAGATTATTTCATTTAAATCTTAAAAGCATGACATCCAAACCATAATATTTCCAAACGACATAATTACATGAATCATCAAATCAATCACATCAAAAACATTAAAGCATCATACAAACACATAAGACAAGTCATATGATCAAAAATATCATATATATATATATATATATATATATATCTCAACAATATATGTACATCATATCAAAACTAGATTGGTATGCCACAATCTACATCTTGGCATACTCAATCCTCTCAATCATATATCCAGTCTGTGCAGTGCAGTAGCCTAGCCTCGAGAACCCCTCGAGCTCTCAGCCTCATCTCCTCCCACGCCCGAGGTGGACGAGGTGGCCCCATCGTAGTATGTGTGGTACTGCGAGTCCTAGTCGTCGATCGGGATGAAGTCCTCGATGACCCAACCCTGATCGGATCCGCAATGTCGATGGCAGCTGTACCCTCCGGCCCTCTGGCACCAGCTGGAAGTAGATACCCTGATAGAACGCAGTCTGAGCAATCGACCGTGCCAGCTCTTGAGTGCTCGCTCCTCCGCTCCGTGCTCTGAGGCGTGCAACCTCATCTCTGAGCTGTGTAGCCTCCGCTCGATGACGTGTAGCCTCATCCTGTAAAGTCTGCACCTGTGCCTGGAGATGGACAGTCTCCGCCCGGAGAGTAGCCATCTCACTACTCTCTCCTGTGTCCACACCCTTGCCCTTATCGGGCGATGGTGGCCTCTCTCTCTATGGAGAAGGGGGTCTCTCCTCCCTCCTCTCCCGCTGCTCGTGGCCTCTATCGAGCCTCGTGGCCTCCTCTGCTCTCTCCTGCCATGACCCTGTGCTGCCTCAATGGCCGCTTGGCACCGCCTCCCCATCCGACGCACAACTACATGAATCGGACCCTGAGCCCTCGTCATCCGAGGAGGGTGGATGCCTGCGTACCAAGCATCGTAGCCATCTGCAACCCCTGCGTCGTCCCCATCCACTGGCTGAATGGGGGCATCATCTACGTCCTGACTCCAGAAGCGCTGCATATCTGGAGCCCTGCTAACTGTAGTGTTATCCCGGACAGTCCGAGAAAACTCGTAGTCTCTGAGAGATGGGATCCCCTGCTGTAGACCGAACTGCCTCAAAACTCGGTCGTACCGGTGGAGCTCCACCTCTCCCCTCTCCATCCTCAGCCAGAGACTCGCCTGACGTGAGCCGCCTCTGTCTATCCTCGGCCCACCCTGGATGATCTCTCCAAGGCCTCCAGGTGATCTGGTCAGAGACAAGGTCATCAAGTAGTCTTCGGGACACCGGCAGATCTATCCATCGCTGTGACCCTCTCCGGAGCCACCAATAGAAAACTCGGGGCCTCTCCCCATCAATCCCTGTCAATGGGAGCCCTACCGGCCTCCGCACCGTGATGTGCTCCCAGCACCAAACCTGCAGTAGCGATGTCATGACTAGACATCGGTCGCCCTTGTATACGACCCCATGCAGGATCCTATACAATCGGCATAGAACAAAGCTCCCCCAAGAAAACCTGTATCCGTGGTCTCTCATGTCGCAGACCACATCTGTCAGAAACCATGGTAGCCTGCATCCACTCTGATGGCATAGTAGCAGACCACCTACCACCCCAGCCAAAACCTGTGTCAGCCTAGATGCCCCAGGCATCTGGCACAATGACTCGATGTTCACTCCGCCCTTCTCTAGGGTGAAGCTCGGGTCTCCGCATAGTCGCATCATCGCGTGGCCCTGATTGGCCATGGGAGTGATTAGTCGTCCTTGTATGGGGATCCTCAAAATCCTCCATACATCCTCCAGTGTGGGAGTCATCTCCCCTGTCGGTAACCAAAAACAAGAAGAACCCGGATACCACCTCTCTGCTAGGGCTGTCAATAGCCCCATGTCTGTAGACACTTGTGGCATGTCTGCCACGTGTTGCAAGCCGACCTGTGCCAACTGATCTCGCTCTGCCTGAGATAGAGTGGCCAAGTCATCCCTCAGTCCATCGTATTTCCATTCCCGGCTCTTTAGTAATCCTCTCTGCAACATAAACAACAAAATCATCAATAAAAATCATTAATAAATCATTAATCAAAAAATGCAAGTAAAATAAGTTCACTTTCACACAAATGATGATATCGTCCACTATTGGACGATATCGTCCCAAATTTGAGCAATTTCATCTCCGATTTCGCATGAGGGAATCATCCCTTATTGGACGAAATCGTCCCCTATCGTCGATTTCGCCCTTGGACGAAATCGGCGATATCGAGACGATTTCGGCGAAATCGAGACGATTTCGTCTCGACGACGTCGACGGCCCAAAAATGGCCGCGATGCTCAAAAATCAATCAAAATTGATCTAAAAAACATGAAATTCTAAATTAAAGCACTCTAAACTAAGTTTAGACCCTTACCCGTAGCCCGTGTCGGACCTCTGTCGATCTGTGCGCTGTCTCAACCATCTTGTCTCCAGAGCTCTAAAAACCAATGAAAATGAACAGTAAAAATGAATTAGGGTTTTACCCTATTTTTCTTAATTTTATTCAAAAACAATTAAAAACATTTTTAAAATTTTGCTTTTTCATGTTTTTACCTCAAACGTTCGATTTGGGTAAAAACACGGAGGGGGCACCATAGTAAGTTGTCGTACGATTCGACCAAGAATCGTCGCCTAAAAATGGGAATAATTTTTGCTTTCTCGTAGATCGAGAAGAACTCATCTTTAACGCATTTTCTTCAAAAAATTCGCTAAAGAGGGGGCAAAATGTAGCACCCTAAAATTGGCGCAGTAAAACTTAGCAATAATTAAAATTACCTTAGTAATAATTCAAATTTAAATTTTCAACCCCAAAACCGCTCCAAAACCGCCTGCTACCCGTTTCCTCATTTTTCATGCCATTTTTAGGATTTGTTGTGACCGTTGGACGATATCGTCGTCGATCAGACGATATCGCCTCAGATCGGACGATTTCGTCTGGACTAGGACGTCCAGACGATTTCGTCCCAAAACTAATTTTTCATAATTAGCTTCTGTTTCAACGGCGTCTCTAAGTTGGGCAGAAGCGTGTCTATGCCGCTAGAGACCTCCCCCATTGGAGATCTTCCAAATTAGGATGATCCCCAACCTCCTAACCTCCCTCCTAAGCCTATTTAAACCTTAGGACCCCCCTTGACATTCCCCTGGCTGAATTTTCCTGTAACTTGACCTTTACATGCATTAGAATACCCTGGATTACCATCTGCATTTGTGCTTTCCAAGTTTTCTTGCAGGAACTTTGTTATTCTTCAGCCGGAGCAAGCTCAGATCATCGCAGACGATCCTGTCCAATTCGAGATGATTTCGTACCAATTCGAGACGATTTTGACTGCAGTCTGCATTGGGGGCAATCAGTGCCCAGAGTTTGCGCTTTTCCTATACTTTGCTGCTATTTTATTCTGCATTTAGTCAGTTTTATTATTATTTCCTGTTATCCTGCATCTTGGAGTTCACCCATGTAGTTTAATTGCATAATAAAATCATGATTAGCTATTAAAGTGTCGCAATTTACTTGCATTTCTATTCGGGATTATCTTATTAACATCCTTATTATTATTGTACATCATTTTCCTTCATCAGAATAGTTGCATTTCTGGTATTTTGTATCTATTTCTCTGTTTGCAGGTCTCTGACGAATTCGTCAGATCTCAGACGATCCTGTCAGATAGGAGACGATCCTGTCAAATTCTAGACGATCTTGACTGCTTCAAAAATTAGAACCTCCATCAGACATCCGAAACCAGGTATGGATTTCTTCACTTAATTTATTCTCTGTGTTTTCTGTTAATTCTGCTTTTTGTATTCATTTAAATCTGCATTTCATATAGAACAACTTAGATTCATTTGGCCAAACCTAGGCTTTGGATGATTAAAGATAAAATTGAACACATCAAACACATTCCCAACCTAGGCGTGGAAACTGCCATTCAAAAGTTTCCTGGTGAACCCACCATCCATCGAAAAATCACCTTAATACACCTCCCCCGAGAGGCGGGACCTTCCAAAGGCCTCTCAGTCCGAGGTATTGTCCCATCCTTTTCACATCCCCCTTTCGGGCACGGATCCTATAGCCTGAAGGTAAGGGTGTGAAAAATTTGGAACGATACACAACCAAAGCCATCGACCATTGATCCATTGTCTTCAATGGAGGAGGATGGGATACTCTATCAATATTTATAGCTAAAGATCATTTATTGTCAATTTAGGCTTACTTACAAGGTATTTCATACCCTCTATAAAAATCTTAGTTGTGATCTCTCCATACTTATTATGGTGACATTACAAGATAGGGTTAGAATGAGATTTCTTTATTTTTTGAATAGTGTGGTCCTTGATGTCCTAGGTGTCAAGTAATTATTTTTATTACATTGGCATTAGCCCTAGCTTAATGGATTTTTTATGGATAGTTTTAGTGCAAATTTTCTTGAATGCTTCCATTTATTTATGCTTGAATTAGGATAGCTTTCAACGTTTATTACTAATTTATTGCTTTACTATCATAGTTATAGCATCTTGATTTATCTAGTATTAATTTGAATAATTGTATTAGATTTTTACTTTTTCCTACAAATAGAACCCATATAAATATCAATAGTTTCCTTGAGTTCCTAAGCTAGGTTTACTTCCATGCATATCCTATTATAGGGTCTAATAGCTTAAAACCTCTCTTGTTCATGTCAAAGGAAAGTCCCTAATGACTTAACGAATTTCTTAAGATGTTCCCATAATGGAAGAGAGAGACCAAGAAATTTGACTCATATGAGTCCTTTCAAGTACACTAACTCAAAAATCACAAAGTTGGCATGGGGAAAACAAAAAATAAGTTCACATAAAAAATGAGTCATGGTTTAAAATGGACCTAAACTTATCTACGTCAAGAAAACAAAATTTAAAAAATAAATAGGCTTTAAACACCAACAAGATGTATGGCATGGGGTTCCTAGGGGGATTGGAACCAATATTTGAACATGCTCTTTAAAGAGATCCATCAAAAATAGTTTCCTATGAGGGTAAATATGCCCATCCAAGTACAAGCTCTATCATACTCCTCATTTTGTAAAATGAATTTAAGTTTTGAGGAACTCCCACCTTGTATACCTTGGGGATAAATTTCTTAGTTTATTTAGGGGCATCCTTATGTTTCTTTACACTTGAACTAGAGAGTACAATTGCAAGATATGAAGCAATGATACTAGAATATGCCACGTCACAAAAGGTGGTTATTTGGCTAGATAGTATTCATTAAATCCTGCATTTATGCTAGACAAGGTGAGATATTAGACTAAAAGGGACTTGCTACATGCACTACACCAAACCTTAGCTCTTCTTGCTTGACCCTTTGGATCTCCTAGATATAAATATTTAAAATAAACTTAAACACTAATTAAAATATCTATTTAGTTTTTAATGTGTTATATATAATATGTGATAAATTTATAAAAGTATACCACAATTGTAGTTATGGTATATTATATGTATATTAGAAACGTTTGTTAGAATAATCATAGAAAGGGAATGCCTTAATTATAGAACAGTTGGATTTATATGTAGAAATGTCTCAATGGTTAAAGAATATGTTCTCTTAAATATAAAATCTTCAAATAAAGTGATATAAATCACCATCTTATTCTCTTGATCCTAGAGATGAATTCTTATATAAGGAAGTACCCTTTAGGTTTTAAAATAAATGTGGTTAGGAGAAAATAGTTTGGTGATCTAATTAAAAATTCATGGATTCATCAGCCTCAAACAATAGAAACTATTAATCTACAAAAAATTTTTGATCTTACATTCCCACAACATCATAGTTCAATATAGAAAGGGGATCAAGTTGATCACCAATCTATAAATTTGGGTCAACTCCATGCTATTCTAATTAATATAATTTGATACAATTTTATATGAAAAAGGATGTGAGAGATAAAAGTAAATGTAATAAAAGAACCATAGTTGTGTAACTATAGCAAGATTAGTGTTGATCTAGTTGAATTCTTCAAAAGTAACCCAATAACATCAATGCATCCGATCTCTAATAAGTTGCAGTAAAAAAAATAGAGAAGACTAATAAGAGATGGGAGGTATATGTGATTTGCATCGCACATCCATGAATAAAAATATGAAAGCATATAAATTATCCATACACATTCTATTTATTAATTTTAATTTGAAATCAAAAGTCCAATCATAAAGAGTAGCTCTATTATTCTAAAAATAGCAAAAGGACTTCTACAAATGAGTGTTACTCCTATTAATAGATAAATAAATCTAGCTCTACTTATAACTATAATAAAGTGAATTCGAACTCACTCTTACATTAATTTAACATAATTTTAAAATTATATGGTAAAAGGCTACAATGCAAGCTAAATTTGACAAAATTATTACTAGCACCACTCAACATGACAAGTGTCACTTTCTAAGTTTTTCAAACTCTACACCTTAGAATTTGTACCCATGATGCTTTGGTCAATTATTCACTAGCTAATTACAAAATCACTGGTAACTTATCTAGAGTCAAGACTTATTTGATTTACCATATATATTTTTTTTATTGGTCCTAATCCCCAAAAATTAGATTTTCTCCATACAATTCAAATATTCCAATAGGTTCCTTGATTGCCTTTGGTTATTTTGCAACTAAAATTACCACAAATTTTACCTCATCCTCTTCTTACATGGCTAAATTCAATTCTAAAGTGTAATGGTAGTTATTAAATTACTATGGTTCTAGTGGTTCATGTGAATATTAAGATTTATTATCCATAGCTCCCAAACTATGGGTTGTTCCATTAGGATAAATGTCTTCAAAATTGATATTTTCAAAAATGCAAAACTATAAAATGATGGGTTTTTCTTTTTAGAATTAAGCTTTCAACATGGTGGTAAATTTTGGAGCATATTCCATTCATCATTAGAAGGAATTTTGATCTTGTTCATCCTTATGGTTAGTGCTTCCAATTCTTCATATTGTTCCTTGGGAAGGACTTCCTCGTTGTTAGCATCTTATAAGATATTCTCTAATAATACCTTCTAGATTAGCAATTGTGTTTGAGGCTTTTTAATTGTCTTCTCAAGAGACTCTCTTTTTACTTGGGAGGTATTTCCTTTTTCCTCATCAATTTTACTACCATATTAACTACTCGTGATTACTTATACCTTATTTATAAGAGTATTATGCAATCCAATACTTACCAACTAAGATACTTCTCATTTCATTTCATATAAGTATACCTTTAAGGTATTGTAGTATATTTTGTAAGCTTCTAGTTTTTGTTGCTTTGTAGGTATGTTCCTCGATAATTCTTGTACCACTTTTTTGTTTATAATACCTAATTTTTGTAGTTATTGGTTTAAAAACTTAGATGTCCACCTTAATATATTTTATGATTGAACTTAGAACTTATCTCTACTTGCATACTATATATTCCTATATGAGCTCTTGAAAGTAACTCCTTTCACATGTTACTGTATGTCAAAAATTCCCCGACTTGTTCCACTTATAAAAAGATACGATCATAGAGAGACTTAATTAGATCATAGATAAATCCTTGTAACTTCATATTCTCTATTTATTGCTTTAAGTTCTATATTGATTGCTTTAGGATTGTTATATATTTGTCCTTGTTCTACATGGATTCCCTTGCTTTCTTTATTTTTATATCTAGTTAGATTATGAGGCCCTGCTTCTCTTGCTCAATTTATTACCTCATTTTTTTTTGCTCCTTTTGGCCCTTATCTACTTGTCACTATAAGACATTATTTTCTTTCTCAAGTTTTTTTATTATATATTTAGCATTTGATACTATCGATATCTTAAATCATCTATTTTTTAAATATTTAGAAGCCTTTATATCCTTTTGTAACTAGATTAATTTGTTATCCTTGTCCTACATCTCTATATTATTCACTTCTAATGTTGTAGTCAACTCTTAGTATTAATGTCTATATGTTTGTGTTTCTCAACTACTTTCAAGTAGGTTATAATCACTACTAGACTGACATGTTCAATAAATTACACTAATATTTTTTTTTTGAGTATACATGGTGGAATTGGTAGCCGCCACGAATTCGAGCATGCTGTTCAACTTTTTATGGCTGCCATAGTAGTCTGCACTGTCCATCTATGAAGCTGCCACAAATATTTGTGTAGTCCGCCCCTATAACCACCATGCCACAATCATTTTAAACCTTTTACACCACTGAAAGTACTAGAAAAGGGACAAGCGTTCAGTCCGATGAGGCCCAATATTTGAACCTTGGACCTCTACCCCCTTACGGTAAATTACAATAATATTAAGATTCAATCCAATTATCTTGGTCAATAATTAGATGAATATGTGGTTGAACTTCTTGGTTCCAATTGAAATGATTCAACAACCAACATTGGTTTGAAACTCAGAATCTAAAAACATAAAATTTTGAGTTAAGAAACATCATAAAAGAGTTCAAATAAAAAATATTAAAGTATAAGAAACCGAAACAGAAAAATATACAATCAAAATGATATAATGATTTTATGGTTAAAAAATAAAGTACAATGCAAACATTCTCTATGAAGAGATGTGAGGCTATAACATTGCATCCATTACCCCCCCTTCATAATCAGGGTTGCATCTCTATTTATACAATATTTTTGGTTTGTTGAAAATCCACTATATTTAATATGGAAGGTCACCCATATGGACATATGATGGTTCACCTTCCATGAGTTAAATATCACCTATATAAAAATGTGGTGATTCACCTTCCATGAGTTACAAAGTGTAGTTAATTAAAAATTGCATACATATGAATTGTCTTTTTTTTTTATATTTTATAGTATACTAATGTGCTAACATATCTAGATATAGATTTTGGGTATGAAAATAAAAAATAAAAAAATTACTATTTTTAGTAAATATTTTGTTTTGCATTATTAAGGACCCAACAACGTCTTTTCCATGCATTTAGTATAGGAAATCAATACCAATAATCTGTCATGGTTTTTCTATTTTAATCTAAAATTTCCATTACATTTTGAATGTATCAAAATGGAGTCCCAATCATAAAATTATATCCCTAACATTATGGATAGGATTAAAAATATTTTGAGCAATTTTGAGCATTTTTTGACATAGATCCATTCCCTAGACTTGTAGTTCTTCCTTTAGGATTTACAATGTATTTTGAATAGATAAAAATAATTTCCTAAGCATAAAGTTATACTCCAAAAAATATAACATGACTAGATCATTCATCTCCTCTTGAAAAGCAATGGTCACCATTGCATCAACCTTTAACATCAACTGTAGAAATAATTTTTATCTAATTTTTTGTGAGCCGTTTCCATTAGTAGTGACTAAGGTGTCATTCCTTTATCACTCTATATATATAAATAGACTACCTTTTGGTGGTAGATCATGTATCAGTAATCTAATCCTTCTCCAATTTTGCTAAGTTGTTTGGATTCAGTTATTTAATGTCCAACTATTCTAGTATTATTGAAGTGTCCAACAAAGGTGGACGATAGGGCCTAATAAGTTGACCATGAATATTGGATGTAAACCAAGATAAGATAGAAGATTCAATTCAAAGGTATTTTCTCCAACTTCTTAGTGATGGTGTATGGTCCATAACAAAGAGGTAAGATCTTCCTATGGGGTCTTGCAAGTCTCTCTTTCTAAAGAAAAAACCATACCTTATATCCAACCTTGATTTGATGTGGAACCCAATATTTATCATGGTGTTGCTTGTAATTCTTATTTGTATTTTATAAGAGGTCATGAACCTATTGTTGCTATATGCTAAATCTATTCCAAAAGTCATCTTACCTTTTCTACTTCTTTTTTACATGAGGTGAGTACTCCATGGGTTGTATAAGGATAGATACATTAGTGGATGTTAAGGGTTGGAACCAAATATATACATTAAATAGGATGTGCTTTATAGACTTGTGCAGAGCTCAATTATAACCATGTTAAATGTAGAAGAGGATATCATCCCATGTGCATGGATTCTTAGAGTTGTACACTCGAATATGAATAATAAATTTATTTACAACTTTTGTTTGGCCATTAGTTTGAGGATGGAAGGATATGGACATGATCAACTTGGTGTCCGTCATTCTCCATATGTTGGACTAGAAGATGCTAAAAAATATGCTATATATATTAGATATAATGGACTACGAGGAAATCCATGGAGATATATTTCCAAGGCTTATATAGCTTTGGTAATGGTGCATATAGTACCTACTTATATTTTAATGGTTTGGTAGCAATACAAAGGCTACATGACTTTATGTACCTCTTGAAATTATTCCTCATTTTAGGCTAATAGAAATTTTGAGGAATTGCCAATATTTTCTCCCAAAGTGACCTGCTACTTGAAGAATTGCACTTTCTAAATCATATTTGAGTTCTTACTTGGTAAATAATTATGTTCCTTATGACAAAGGAGGTTATCATGTAAATACATTTAAATAAAAAATCTTAAATATTTAATTTTGCATTAGTGAGGATGTCTAGAGCATCTCTTATATTTTTTTGATCTAGGGAATCCATGCCATGAATTTGGTATGAATTTACTTTCTAAAGTTGTAGATCCTCTTGTAATATTTTTATTACATTTTGAATGTATCAAAATGGAGTCTTGAACACAAAGTTATACCCCTTATAGTATTAGTAGGATAAAAAATATTTTCAAGAATTTTTTAACATAAAGCCATGATATAAAGTTGTAGCTCCTCATATGAGCTTTCCAATGCATTTTGAACAGATCAAAAGAGAGTCCCAAGTATAGTGTTATACCCATAAATATTACATGTTTGGATCACTCATCTCCTCTTGAAAAGCAATGGTCCGCCTTGTGTCAACTTTTGATAATAGATGCAAAAACTATTTATTTATCTATTTTTTATGAACCATTCCCCTTGGTGACCAAGTTGTCCTACCTTTACCACTTTATACATATGACTAGACTATCTTTTGGTTGTCTTAGTCCATGTATCAACAATCTAATCCTTCTTTAGTGGTGCTAAACTAGTTGGATTGAGTTCTTCAATGTCCAACTATTCTAGTACTATAAAAGCATGGAATAGATGTGGATGATGCGATTTGAGGATTTCAACATCAAAGCTTGGATGAAAAACAAGATACGATAGATAATTAGTTCAAAGACATTTTCTTCCACCTTCTTGGTGATGGTGCATGGTCCATAGCAAAGAGGTGTGATCTTCCTATGGCATCCTATAAGTCTTTCTTTTCAAGGACATAACCATATCTTATCTCCAACCTTGAATTGATGTGGGACCCAATGTTCAGCATGGCATTACCATGGACCTATTTCTAGATGTGTTGAATTTTTTCCACAAATTGTGCTATTTTTTCTACCTTTTGTCCATGAGGTGAGTATTCCATGGGTTGTACAAGGAGTGCTATATTAATAAGTGCTAAGAGATGGAACCTAAAAAAAACATAAAATAGGTTATGTCTAGTAGAGCTACACATAGATTGATTATAGACATCCTAAATGTAGGGGAGGCTCTCATCCCATAGAGGCTTAGAATGGTACATTACAAGAAGATGTATAATCAATTGATTTACAACTTCTATTTTTCCATCAATTTGAGGATGAAAGGCTTTGGATATCATCAACTTATTGTGCATCATGATCCAGAGGATAGACTAGAAGATGCTCATAAATCTTCTATCCTTGTTAAATATAATGGAATAAGAGTAAATCCATGGAGATAGATTGCTAAGGCTTGGATGGATTTGAAAATGGTGTATATTGTTCCCCCTTCTTGTTGGTTGCAATAACACAAGGGGTAATATACCTCTTGACATCATTCCTCACTTTGGGATAATAGAAGTACCTTTGAAGAATTTCTAATGTTTTTTCCTCCAAAGTAATGTTCTACTTTGCTAAGGTGTGCTTTCCATATCATATTTGAGCATACACTGGCTAGTATACAAATCTATCTTATTAGATAAAGGAGGCAACCTTACAAATTCAAATAAAAAATATGCTTACCTTTACAAGGAGCTTGATATACATCTACAAAATTAGAATTTTATTCATACAAGGTGGACCAATTAGAAGTATCATGCCTATAGGAATAAACAATGGTGAGGAGTGCTATGATTGGAGGTTAGCTTGAACAATCTACTACTAAATTAGCACTCCATTTCTTATGCTTTATGATCAAATCAAACTACTATAGATATGTCCCACTTTTGTTCTTTCATTTATTTTTTTACCTTGTGTATGAATGAACTCTAGAGGTCTATGATATATGTGGATGATGGTTTCCTTTCCCAAGGTATAGTCCTTCCACTATAATGGCATAGATTTTTTTTTCATATGCAGGATATTTCAAACTAATTCATTAAATATTTCATTAATATAGGTTATTGGATGCCCATGTTGTGTGAGGAAAACTCCCAATTCCAAGGACACATGATTGGTGCAAGAACCCATGATATCATACATCATCCTCATGAATGTGTTAAGTGCATTGGTTAAGCAAAAAGGTATAACCATTCACTCAAATAAATACTCCTTGGATTTGAATGTAGTATTCCATACATTATTGGGTGCTACGAGAATTAGTTCAAACTAATTCATTAAATATTTTATTAAGATAGGTAATTGGATGCCCATGTTGTGTGAGGAAAACTCCCAATTCCAAGGACACATGATTGGTGCAAGAACCCATGATATCATACATCATACTCATGAATGTGTTAAGTGCATTGGTTAAGCAAAAATGTATAACCATTCACTCAAATAAATACTCCTTGGATTTGAATGTAGTATTCCATACATTATTGGGTGCTATGAGAATTAGATAATAGGTAGATTTGAGATCAATTTTGATAAAGAAATATGCACCATGGAGTTGGTCCAATAAGTCATCTATTCAAATCTATGTAATCAATACAAATTGTGCTACCTTTCCTACTTCTTTTTATTCATGAGTTGAGTACTTCACAGGCTATATCAGAAGAGCTACATTAATGGGTGCTAAGGATTAGAACCTAAAATAAACATGAAATTAGCTATGCTTGGTAAATATATGTAGAGCTTTATTGTACCCATGCTAATTGTAGGGAGGGTCTCATACCATATGCATGGATGCTTACAATTTGATTCACAGATTCTATTTGGTTGTCACTCTAATTATGAAAGGATACAAATATGGTCAACTTAATGTCCAGTATTCTTCATAGGTTAGACTACAAGATGCTTAGAAATATAATATCCCTACCAGATATAATAGATTGAGAGGAAACCCATAGAGGAAGATTCCAAATGCTTGGATGGCTCTAGTAATGGTGTATATAGTCCCTACTTATTACTTATTGGTTTGACAATTGTGCAGGGAATACATGACTTGATGTACCTTCTAGACATCATTCTTCATGTTGGGTCAACAAAAGTACTACTTTTGAAAAATTACCAATGTTTTCTCCACCCCAGAGTTGTTAGCATCTAAGTTATTTCATAAAGTATATCAATATTAAAGCTCTCATACATTGATATACATAAGTATTCAAGCAAATAAATAAACTTATTATACTTCTATGGATTACAAACTAAGTATTCCAATACCAATGAAGTATTAAAATTTTATTACATACATCTCATATTCTTGCTTTACATATAGCCTTCACAAAAACTCTTAACATTTCAACTGCAACAAACTATTCATATTCTTAAGCTCTTCAAAATTTTGGGAGATATAACTTTGCATATTTATCATAAGATAAATATATTTTATTGACTCTCTAATAATAAAAAACAACTAATGATTACTAAATGACAAACACTAGGTGACTAATATTTACAAGACTCTTTCAAACCATATATTTCCAAAGTATTTACAAATTTTTTACAAGGTTCTTGCAATGTACTTGCAAGGTACAAAATAATGTAATAAACTCCAACATCCCATTGTATTATATTATTTGATTACTTTCAATATTTGATTCTAGTTCTAGCATTGAATCTAGCTTTAATTTTTTTTTTGATTTAGGTAGACCTTTTGTATTATTTGTGTAAGGATAGTTATGAAAGAATTCAAACTTGTTTCATTAAATTGCCTTTGTAAAAATATATGCAAGTTAATATTTAGTAGGAAAATATTTTAAATATGATGATCTTAAACATGATCCTAAATAAAGTGACATTGTGCTTCAATATATTTAGTTTTTCATGAAACATTGGATTTTTAATTAGTTTTAAAACTACTTGATTATCACAGTTTAACATTGTAGGATTTCTTTTTATCTCCATAAATGATATAATGTATTGTAGCCATAGTGTCGGTTGGTAGTTTTGCATCATGCCACATTGGTTTTAAATAAATCATTGATTGTAGTATACAAAATTCATGATTTCACATTTAAAAACATTGCAGTCATTTCAGTTTTTATGTAATTTTTCATTCTAAAAATAAACAAATTAACCCCAAATTGTGACTTGGAAATCCGCTTCGGATTCACTTCGTCAAATTATCCACAACAGTAGTTGAAAAGATAAAAAATAGTTTTGCTTCAGAGGCGAAGTGGCAGTAAGAAATTGAAGGCAGTGAAATCAAAGAGAATAAAAAAAGGAAAGACAAAAGAAAATCGACTAAGTGAAGAATGCAAACGCGTTCGCCTCATTGGAGGGGCGAACGTCACGTTTGCCCATTGGAAAGGCGAACGTGCTCCAAAAGGGGAATGTGCCAAAAAAAAGGGAGAATAAAAATAACGCATCACGTTCGCCCTTTAAGTGGGGCTAACGTAGTGTTCGCCCCTCATTTGGGTGAACACGATTTCAATATGCATCATGGTAACTTTAAAGTATTCACGATGGATTTATTCATTATTTTAAAGGTGAATGGCATGGAGAAATAAAGTTTGTGCGATGACAATTTTTAAATGGTTTTCACCCTTACACTCAGGTAAAAGGGGCGAATGTCATGATAAATGCGGTGAAGATATTTTGAAGGTGAATGTTTTTTGTTTTTTAGCACATGTGATTAAATTTCTCCAAAGGCATGAGTAGAATTAAATGGGGCAAATTTTAATTATTAATTGCCATCATATTCGGAAATTTTAGAGCTTGATTTTTCCAGTTGAATATTTGCTTTGGGTAACTACTACAATTTAATGTTGGTGACAAAGTGGAAGCATTTTTGTCATTTTCAATAACATCTTCTCAAAGGTTTTACTCCCTCTCCAAAGCAAATTGAATATGGAGTAAATTGTTGAAGCTTGTGTTTTATTTCCAAGAAGATGGAGGTGACTCAAATTTAATTATACGGTGTCTGAATGCTATCATCTCAAATGAGTCATCATTTATTGGAAATCTTCTGTTGGTAGACATGATCCCGAAAATGGTTTAAGATGATAGCATTCAGACATTGTATCATTAAATTTGAGTCACCTCCATCTTCTTGGAAATCAAACACAAGCTTCAAAAATTTACTCCATATTCAATTTGCTTTGGAGAGGGAGTAAAACCTTCGAGAAGATGTTCTTGAAAATGAAAAAATGCTTCCACTTCGTCACCAACATTAAATTGTAGCAGTTACCCGAAGCAAATCTTCAACTGGAAAAATCAAGCTCTAAAATTGTCGAAGATGATGGTAATTAATAATTAAAATTTTTCCCATTTAATCCTACTCATGCCTTTGGAGAAATTTAATCACATGTGCTAAAAAACAAAAAACATTCTCATTCAAAATATCTTCGCTACATCTATCATGATGTTCGCCCCTTTTACCTGAGTGTAAGGGTGAAAACCATTTAAAAATGGTCACTTTAAAATGGTCCATGTACCCAGTTCCCTCATGGAGCTCGGGTCAGCCTCAGATTGCACCTATTCCTGCTCCACGACATACGGCTCCAAGCTTCCCACAGCTACCTAATCAGTCACTTCCACAATTGCCCGCTTCTATTCCTCGCTCCTATGCTACCAGCACCACCAGTTCCATTACCATTGCTCGTGCCTCCAACACCTTTGCCTCTACTTGCACCCCCCACATCTTCTAATCCTGATCCTTTCACGGTGTTGTTGCAAGAGGTGAAATCTAATAACGCAGCCTTAAGGACGATATCAAATGAACTTACAACAGTAAGGAAGAAGCAAGCGGAGGCTGAATTCTGATCACGGAGATTCCAAACTCCATCGATCACTCGAGAGCAGACATCTACTAGTAGAGGCCCTAAAAAGAGCACAACGGTGCAAGCAAATGAAGAAATTAGCACAACAAAAAGGGCGTATTGGTGCTCAACATGCAATGATCCTCATGGAGAAGAAACATGCATGGTGCATATGAATTATGTACAAACGCTAGTAGAGAGTTCGATTGGAGGACAAGTCAATATGATCAGGGAAGCCAGTCACAATTTCATGATGTCGTCTGTAGAGCAAGTTTCGGTTCTCACACGGTCTGGAAAGAAACCAGTAATAGTAGATCCTGTTGAGCTTGAACCCTTAAAGGTGCCAGCGGAACCAAAGGTGCAGGATGAAAAACAACAACCTCCAGCAAAAGTGCCTATAGGGGTAGCTAAAGAGCAAGATTCCATCAAGTTGAAAGATTTGATGCCTAAGCAAACTTAGGGAAGGACACAAACGAGAGCATCTTCCTCACAACCTGTGACAACTACTCAAACACAAGATGAAATGAGAGAACAAGCCAAAGAGTGGCTCAAGTACCCATCTTTGACCAAGCGACAAAGGGTGGAAGCTACCCAACAGTACCGAGACAAGTATGAGCGGGTTGTAGAAGAGAAGGCTCTGACTGTTTTGAATTATAATATTGTGGAAGAGATGAAAAATATTCCTGCAAAAGTAAGTTTGTATGATGCACTTCAATTGCCTAGGACAGGTTGACCTGTTGCAAGAATCTTTGAAGACTGCTAAAGATCAAAAGAAAAATCCTTCTCAAACAGTCTTGGCGCAAACGCTTCCAACTTCAACTACGGGAAAAAATAGACCTCCCCCATTTTATTTATCACTCGAGAATGGAAGGGTGGATTGTACACAACTGTATGATCGACTCTGGAGCTGCAACTACTGTCATGCCAAAGGCAGTATGCGAAGTGATGGGAATGGAATATACAAGGAGTAGCCCAGGAGTGTTGCAGCTGGATGGAACTCTGGTCAAGACGGTGGGAGTAATTAAGGATATTCCCATTGTCCTCCATAGTATGCCATAAATTACAGTCATCCAAGAAGTGGTAGTGGTTGACCTGGAACCATACTTTAGCATGTGCCTCTCAAGGGAGTTCACAGCTAAGCTGGGAGGATATCTTTCCTTAGACTACTCGCATTTAGAGATACCATTCAAGGGAAAGAGGATTCACATTCATAATGAGAAGCCCTCGCCTTTTCACATTGAGAAGCTAGAGGAAGAAGAATCTCCAGGAGCAGTTAACATGTTGACTGAGGAGATAGAAGAGATCGATTTAATGGAGGAGGCGCTGGGTGAGCTTCACCTCGAGGATGAGTTTTCACTCATGGATTTCAATGCGATGGTTGGAACGGACATTGGTTGCTATACTATAACTAAGCCAGAGCAAATTGAAGAGAAGGTTCCTGATTCTCCCAATCCTGTTGCAGATCAGTTATGGAGAATGTATTTTGATGGTGCCAGGTGCAAGAATGGTGTAGGAGCCGACGTTGTGTTGATCTCTCCCGAAGGGTTGCAAAAAACCTATTCTTACAGGTTAACTTGGGGTTGCACAAATAACGCAGCTGAATATGAGGCACTATGCCTTGGATTGAAGAAGGTTGAAAAGTTGGGCATCAAGCAGTTGTAGATTTTTGGTGACTCTGAACTCATAATTAATCAGATCACTAACAAGTGTGTGTCAAAGCAACACTACTTGAAGGCCTACCGCAATAGAGTGTGGGACTTGTTTGAGTCTTTCACTGCTTTAAATGTTCAGGCGATTTCGAGAGAGCTAAATAAACATGCAGATATTCTGGCCTCTCTTGGTGCTAATTACTCTCCTGTGGAGCAAGTAGTTAGAAAGCCTAAGATAGTTAGGGTAATTTACAGACCCTCAGTTCCCGACAAAAATATCCATTGGCAAGTGTTTGACAATGATGAGCAGATAGTCAACTTCTTACTTAAAGAAACTGCAAGTGCTAATGATAGAGTTCTTGCCGAAGAAGAGAGAGAAGGGATGATTCAACTAAAAAATAATCACATCCCTAGGGGACTGATTACACTTGAAAGTCTATTCGACCAGAGTGATCGGGTTGAGAAGCACAGGATCAAAGTAGATGCAAAGGAGTATAAAGAATTGCATTTGGAGCCTGAGAAAATCATCAAGGTTGGAATAGATGGCACCCTAGAAGAAGCTGGAAGATATCAAGAAATTGTGTTACGAGTATCCAGATATTGTTGCCTGGAGCTACCATGATTTGAGGGGTTACAATAAGAATGTGATCCAGCATACTATAGAACTACAGGAAGGGGTAAAACCTTTTCGTCAGAAACAACGACCTGTCAATCCCAAGATTGAAGTCCTTATGAAAGCAGAGTTGTTGAAGATGTTGGAGGCCAAGATAATCTATCCAATCAAGCATTCAACATGGGTGGCTAACCTGGTCCCAGTATGGAAAAAGAATGGTGACATTCGGTTGTGTGTAGATTTTTGCAACCTGAACCAGGCATCACTTAAGGACCATTACCCTCTACCGCAGATCGATCAAATCCTTCATGTAGTAGTTGGCGCTCAGAGATTCTCATTGCTTGATGGTTTCTCTGGGTATAATCAAATTTGGGTGAAATATGAGGATCAATATAAAACAACATTCACTACTAAGTGGGGAACTTTTGCCTACCAACGGATGCCATTTGGACTGTCAAACGTCGGTGCTACTTTTCAGAGGGCCATGGACATCGCTTTTGGTGAGTTATTGAATAGGATTATTGTGATATATCTTGATGATATGACTATGTTTTCACATCATAGAGAAGACCACATTGCTCATCTAAGGCAGGTATTTGAGAAGTGTCATGAGTTCGGGATTTCTATTAATCCGAAGAAGTCAATTTTTGTTGTCAAGGAAGGGAAGTTGTTGGGCCATGTGATCTCACAAGAAGGATTGTCAATCGATCCTGCAAGAGCGGAAGCTCTAATGAAGTTACCATTGCCTGCTAATAAAAAATATTTGCAATCTTTCTTTGGCCAAATTAATTTCATCCGTAAATTTATTTTTGATTTCGCTCAGGTGGTGAAACCCATGACTGAGCTTTTGAAGAAAAATGTTGAGTTTAAATGGATTGAGACAAGGAGACAGGATTTTAAGGAAATCAAGGAGAGGATTACTCAAGCTCCGGTATTGATTAATCCTGATTATTCTAAAGATTTCATTCTCTATGTCGTAGGCGAACAGGAGAGTTATGCTACAGTTTTGACACAACGACAAGAGGATGGAGATGAGAAGCCAATTGCTTTCTTGAGTTAGGTTATTGCTCCTCATCAAGAGAAATATAATTTTATTGAGAAACAAGTATATGCAGTAATGAAAGCATTGAAGAAATTTTGACACTTTGTTTCTCAGAGCAAAACGATTGTGTATGTCATACACCCTGATGTACGAAATTTTATTCTCCAAGGAGAATTAGGAGATAAGAGAGCAGGTTGGGTCACAAAAATTCAAGAATATGATGTGGAGATCCGACCAACGAAGTTGGTTCGTGGGAGAGCTCTATGCACGGAGCTAGCCAAAAGTGCGGCCTCCGAATCATTTGATGTGGTGCATGAGAACAGCCTAGGCGAAAGCATTTGCGCATGCACAATCATACTGCCAACGATCTTGATTGGACTGAAGAGATAATTGATTATTTTATCTCAGGCAGATGTCCATCTCGCCTTGATGCTTCGCAACGTCGGAGATTCAGGTTGCAAGCTCTCAGATATACTCTGTTGCCGAGGGGTTATTTCACAAGAACATTGATGGAGTTCTTCTCAGGTTTTGTAAGGGCTCAAAAAAAAAATTTTTAGAGGATTTCATTTTGGCTATCGGGAGGGGGGGGGGGGGTGGCTTTAAAATCATTTGGGAGGGTACTTTTCTTCTTTTTTTTTAAAATGTTTGGCGAGAGGGGGTCGGGGGTATGTTGGGGGGGTGATTTTGTGGGAGTTATTGACCCACATTCTTCTGCAGAACATAAGTACATTTTGATGGCAACTGATTACTTTACCCGATGGGCGGAGGCCATTCCTACTAAGAAAGTGGATCAAGCAACTGTAATCTCTTTCCTGGAGGGAATCATCACTCGCTTCGGTGTCCCGGACTCAATTATAACAGATAATGGAACTCCATTTATTGGGGCCAAGATTACTGAGTTCGCTAGCAAATACGAGATTTATCTCAAGACTTCGTCCAATTACTATCCGCAAGGGAATGGCTTGGCCGAATCTACTAATAAGAATTTGTTGCGAATTCTGAAAAGGACACTAGGAGACAACAAATGGAGCTGGCATTTGCTATTGAATCAAGCACTCTGGGCAGATCGCATTTTAGTTAAAAAGTCCATTAAAACTTCGTCGTATGCCTTGGTGTATGGGAAAGAAGCGGTTATGCTCGCTCATATTGAGCTTTCGGTCCTTCAGACATTGCAACTATTTCAGGAAGAAGATGAAGAGTTTGATCCCTTGAGTGCACGATTAGCACAGTTGATTCAGTTGGAAGAGGAT
Organism: Wollemia nobilis; assembly: GCA_028583015.1. Lineage (NCBI taxonomy): Eukaryota > Viridiplantae > Streptophyta > Pinopsida > Araucariales > Araucariaceae > Wollemia > Wollemia nobilis. The sequence continues at coordinate 1,181,514 of JAQPPZ010000480.1, forward strand.
AGAGAAAGGTCCTACCAGGAGTTTGTCGAACATAACAAGGAGATGCAGAAATGGTTTAGAAAGAAGTCGACCGAACGCAGTTTTCAAGTCGGAGATTTGGTCCTCAAGTGGAATGCAAAGAAGGCCAAGCCCGGAGAGCATCACAAGTTCGATGCTATTTGGGAGGGTCCTTTCCAAATCTCGGTTGTGAATTCCGCCAACGCTTACCATCTGCAAGATATGGAGGGTTGGGAGCTTCCAATTTCCGGTGAACGACCTTCATTTAAAGACTTATATCCAATGACGGAATCGTAATGAGGTACCTATGTAAATATGTACATATTCGTTGTTAAGTTTATTCATTTTGAAAAGAGAAAAAAAAATTGCTTAGTAAACTTTAGAAAAGAAAAAAAATTGTTCACCCATTTCCTTGGGCGAAATTGCAAAAAAAAAAAAAGGGACGACATCGCGTCCACCTCCCCCTTAGAAAAACGTTCGCCCCAAAGGAGGGACGAACGTCACGTTCATCCCTCATAAGGGCGAACGTATATAAAAAAAATTAAAAAACTTAAAAATAAAAAAAAAAAAAAAAAAAAAAAAAAAAAAAACATTCGCCCTCATAAGGGCGAACGTCCCATCTAATAAATAAATACAAAAAAAAAATAACAAAACATTTGAGCTCCCCCAATGATGGGAGAACCCCCATTCCCAAAATATCCCAACATTGGGCGATCCCCATAAAGAATTACCCGCATTCCCCCAATGTGGGGCGAACGTTACATTCACCCCAACGTTGGGGCGATCCCCATAAAGGGGAGCGTCCACGCGTGGACGCTCCTCCCCATAAAGGGGAACGTCCACGCATGGACGCTCCTCTTCCCCCATTAAAGGGAAGCGCCCACGTGAGCGCTTCCCCCTCCATTGAAGGGGAAGCGCTCACGTTGAGCGCTTTCCCTCCTCTCCATTAATTAATGGAGAGGGATTAAAAATTTAAAAAAATATTAATTTAATTAAAATTTAATAAAAACAAAAAAAAAATCATTCACCCCAATGGAGGGGAACATTCCCTCCATTGGGGCGAACGCTCCATTTAATAAAATAAATTAATTAAAACAACTAAAAAAAAAAAAACTAAAATCTTGGTCGCTCATTCCCATGGGCAACCAAGCTTTTAAAAAATTAAATAATAATAATAATATAAAAAATAAAAAATAAAAGCTATAATAAAATATTAAAAGTAATAAAAAATATATTAATAAAACTTAAAAAAAAACATGTTTTAAATTTTTAAAGCGGTTTTATAAAAATATATAAAAAATTGTTTTTCAAAAAAAAAGAAAACAAAAAAGAGCAAGGGATCAAAGTCTTTAAAAGGAGAGCCTTCACCCCAGTTTCATCAAGCAGATCAGAAGTGTTCCGAAGGAGAAGCAGATTTAAGTGAGCAAACATTCCTTTTGATTTCCGAGATTTAGTGCGGACATATTGCCCCTCTCAAGACGTGGCATTTATTGGAAAGCATGCAGACAAGTGGAAGTTTTCTTTCTCGGGGAAGCACAAGGAGCATTTAATTGGTTCAAGGGGCCAATTTATTTTTTCAAATCAAGCTTCTACAGTCAGGGCACGGTTTACGACACAGTTATGCGGCCAAGGAAGACGCTTTTTTTGAAGCCGACCAAGTAACTCAGTATTTATTGTGGCGGTCGAAAAGGGGTCTATTTAAACAAGACGAGGTAACCCTTGCAGTTATTCTTTTTAATTTTTCCTGCTACCGTGTGTTTCAAGGGATTATTGCAGAAGTGCTCAGAAAGTGTGCGGGAAATTTGCTCGAAGTTTTTTAAATAAAAATGGGAAGACGTGGCAAGGAGCCTCAAGAAGTTTTAGAATCTTCAGATCCGAAGAAGTCGAAAAGAAGAGAAACGACTACGAGGTCCAAGAAGGCTCGAAAAAATGATTATGTTGATTTGGACCCGTATGAAGATTCGATGGCTGGAATCAGTGACTGCGTCATCACTCACAAAGGAGTAGAAAAATTACGGCAAAATGTCGAATTTGCAGTGCAGTAGGGATTGACATCGGGAAGTTGGTTAACAGTACCTTATTACTCACTTCTTTTTTGGTATTTATGCCCTCCAAGTACATCCTTGTCCCGAGCTTGTGTTGCTTGTTGCCAGATATTATGATCCTTCAACCAGGGCTGTCAGGAATGCGAAGAGGGAAATTCTTTTTACCATTACTCCCGATGAAGTCCGAGAAGCTTTTGCCTGTGGGTTACGGCCTCCCAACTATGGAGTCCATAAGAAGCTGCATATTGATGAGCAAGAAGACAAATATGTCTCCACTGTGGCCATGCGTCAGTTTATGGAGACTCAGTTGATTAAAGATCCACCAATGGGACAACTTCCGAACCTGCCTAGACCACTGAAAGATTTTAAAAGCTTGGATATTTATTCCATGCTAGCATGGGTTGTGGGTTTGCCCTCAGATGATATAGTTCACAAATGGCAAGCGGTTGTGGCACAATGCATTTGTCGTGTAGAATTTTATTCTCCTTCAACCATGAAACAGGGCACCAATCCAATTTTCTTTGATTGGGCTGATTATATTTCACGGAGATTAAATTCGCAGCTGGAGAGCTTGCAGACTGGAGCAGATAAATCTTTCAAGCATACTTCATTTTTGGTATGGTTTTTCTTCTTCCAACTGCAGTGTCGTTTTCCTTTTATTGTTGTTTCGACTACAAATGAAAAGGATGAGCCTTTACCGGTTTACCAGTGGACTTCTATTTTATTGAAAAAAGAATCTTGTTATAGCTTTAATAGTTTATTTTTGGGACCGACAATTGAGTTGCTTTGCGGTACCTGTGAAAGAGTGCCATGAGAATTGAAAGATATAATGGTTACTCAAGAAAAGGGTGACATTTTTTTGCTTACCCAAGGCGTGGTAGTGAGAATTTTTGGTTTCACGGGTAAGCCGTTCCTACTGCCATATTTTGCTACAGAGCATGTTTTTGCTATGGAAGTAGTGCGCTAGTCAGATTACGTGAATGACATATATGGAGCTGGGCGTGGAAGCAAGACTACATGCAATATGTCATTTCAGTTTGGTGGCATAACAGTAAGTCAAGTTGGACAGAATCGTCTTCTTACCATTGCATTGCAGGATTTGGGGCTGATTGAGTTACCACAACGGTGGAGGTATGATCCTTTAGATAAGTTTAAAGACTTTGTCAAAATGAAATCATTTCATTGTTGTCCTCGACCGGACATTGAGCGTAATCGAAACAATTTTAATGGGCCGGACATGAACTGGCATATTGAGAAAATGGCTACACTTCCCCCTTGGCATGACTGCTATGAGCAAGAAGTAGAGTACAGGTCTCAAACTCCTCCGTCGGGTTTGTTTGACCAAGTAAAATCCAGTAAGCCCGAATGGTCCGAAGAGAAGATAATGAATTGGTGGATAATGAGAGTTCACCGTGGAAAACCTACAACTGCTTACGGGCTCAAACTTGATGATGCCTTTTCAGCGGTTTATGATAAATATGTGGATTCCTACCAGCCAGTTGCTTTCGCCAATATTTTGCCATACAGTTTTCAACAGTCAGAAAGTGGTGAAAGCGAGATAGAAGAACACCATCCGTTGATCATAGAAGAAACTCCTGAGGAAGAGGAACCACAATATGCGTTTCAACGAAGATCTCAACGGGCAAAGCAAAAGATAGAGGAAGTACCAAAGCCAAAAAAGCGTGATGTACAACAGGTGCCACTATTTCCCAAGGTGGCTAAGAAACCAAGGACTGGTGCCATCACTATTTCTTCAGGTGATGTTGCAGTTAATATGACTATTGTAACTTCTATCGTTTCGGCGATAGTTGTTAGTGCTCCCATGGTGACTGAGGTTCCAACAGAGGTAGCACTAGAGCAACAAGAGGAGGATTTTGCATAGCCCTTTCTATCACCACATCACACGGTGCTTGCGCCCGAAGGTACGTCTTCTCTCCCTTCTTCTTCTTCTCTTTTGGAGCAAGTAGTGACTATGTCAGTTTCACTTTCGTTAGTTTCTGTGTCCATTTCTCCACCCTTCAGTATGCCCTCCATATCCCTTCCACTTTCTTCATCCATCATTCCCGAAGTCACTACTGCTCCTTCTTCTATTCCCTTTTCTTCGTCCTCCATTTATTTTAGTTCATATGCATCAGGACCGAATCCATTTTTGCATTCATCCCCATCTATCACTTCTACCATTTCTACCAAAGTTGTAAGTACGCAAACTCCTTCTCGGGTGAGCGTAACTACTGTTAAAACTAGTTTACCCATCCATTCCACCATTTCTATTCCACCACTTCTAACCACCACGTCAGTTTCATAGCCTAACCGCTCTGAAGCCCTCATTCCCTTCACCCCATTTTTGGAATTACAATCTTTGCCTAACATTCAAGTGGCATCCAAGCAATCAGATGTAGAGAAAATCAATCGAGCACATTTGAGTTCATCCCAATGGTTGAAAAGTAGGTGGTGAAAGGAAGCTCTCGAACCAGCACGTCCTCTAAAGAGGGTCGCTTTTGATCCTGTTACAATGGAGGCTCATATCACCAAGATTACTCCATTGGTTCAGAAACTACAAGGAGAATTGTTGCCAGATGAACTTATTTTTGAGACCATCACTGAAGACCTCACGAAGATTGATCCTATGGAAAATATGGGCAATATTCAAGTGGACATGAGTTCAGTTTACCTGCATGGTGAGCATTACAAACAAAAATACTTTGATCAGGCCGATAGGATCATTGAACTCGAGACCGCCTTGGCTAAAAGTAAAGCACAAGAGGAAAAAACTGCTACAAAAAATGAGCATTTGAAGCGACAGGTTGGAGTGCACCTGAAAGAGAGAGATGTAGCACGCATTGAGATGCACAATCTTCACCAGACGCTTGAAGCTGTCCAGAGTCAGTTGGCAGAGAAAGCTGCACAGGCTGTAGGTTTTTCTCGTAATAACATCAAGGAAATGCGCCTTCGCTCCGCACACAGTTGTGAGAAACTAGCTCCTGAAGCAGTTCAAGTGTTGCGCTATCTGTGGGCGGCTCATCTACACATACAAATGGGACAACAAATAATTGATAACACGGAGGAGTTATTGTCGCCACATCTAGAGATGGCAGTAAAAATACAGGCCTTGGCGAATTCCACCATGTATGTGAAACCTTTGAGCACAATGGATCATTCCTGGTCAGCTGCAAAAGTCACACTACGTAGTTATTTTCAGCAGATGGATCTAATGCGAGAAGGTCAAAAAATTCTCAATGTTATAGAGCGGGAACATACTATTTCAATGACTCATCTTAACGCTCTACGTGACATGGGTTTTCCAGAATTTATTGATGAACAAGGTGAACCTCTTCCACAAGCACAATTGGAAGCAGCATGGAAGCAGTTCGTGGAAGATTCTTCAGAGATTGATGCATGGGAAGAGCCAATCACAGATGTTCAGGTCTTACCATTCATGCATAAGTATACTCGTATGGAGCTTTCACTTTTTGAGTTAGCCCAACGAGCAAGGCGCCTGAGTTTAGAAGATATTCAAAATTTGCGCTTCGTATATGAGTCCCTGAGCACTCCTTTGTTTACCACACAGGCATGGGATTCCATGGTTGCAGTTTATGAGGTTACTTCTGAGGCCCTCAAAGAACAAGCAGAGGCAGAAAAGGAAGCAGAAGCCGTTGAGAAAGCAAATGAAGAGGAGGAGCATCATCAAGCATCTACATCAAAAGCATCATCCAAGGAGGTTGGGAAGAAGACTCAAAATCGCCCAATGGATTAAGGCCTGGGATCGCTTGCATCCATGCGAGCTGGATACCCCGAGAGCCGCCAAAAATATTGGCAGTTTTGCACCATGCCACATTGGTTTTAAATAAATCATTGATTGTAATGTAAAAAATTCATGATTTCACATTTTGCTCAGAATGTTTAAAAACATTGCAGTCATTTCAGTTTTTATGTAATTTTTCATTCTGAAAATAAACAAATTAACCCCAAATTGTGACTTGGAAATCCGCTTCGGATTCACTTCATCAAATTATCCACAACAACAGTTGAAAAGATAAAAAATAGTTTCACTTCAGAGGCGAAGTGGCAGTAAGAAATTGAAGGCAGTGAAATCAAAGAGAATAAAAAAAAGGAAAGACAAAAGAAAATCGACTAAGTGAAGAATGCAAATGCGTTCGCCTCATTGGAGGGGCGAACGTCACGTTCACCCATTGGAAAGGCGAACATGCTCCAAAATAGGAATGCGCCAAACAAAAGGGAGAATAAAAAGAACGCATCGCGTTCGCCCCTTAAGTGGGGCGAACGTAGTGTTCGCCCCTCATTTGGGCGAACACGATTTCAATATGCGTCATGGTCACTTTAAAGTATTCACGATGGATTTATTCATTATTTTTAAAGGTGAATGGCATGGAGAGATAAAGTTTGGGCGACGACAATTTTTAAATGGTTTTCACCCTTACACTCAGGTAAAAGGGGCGAACGTCATGATAGATGCGGCGAAGATATTTTGAAGGTGAATGTTGTTTGTTTTTTAGCACATGTGATTAAATTTCTCCAGAGGCATGAGTAGAATTAAATGGGGTAAATTTTAATTATTAATTGCCATCATCTTCGGCAATTTTAGAGCTTGATTTTTCCAGTTGAATATTTGCTTCGGGTAACTGCTGCAATTTAATGTTGGTGACGAAGTGGAAGCATTTTTGTCATTTTCAAGAACATCTTCTCGAAGGTTTTACTCCCTCTCCAAAGCAAATTGAATATGGAGTAAATTGTTGAAGCTCGTGTTTGATTTCCAAGAAGATGGAGGTGACTCAAATTTAATGATACGGTGTCTGAATGCTATCATCTCAAACCATTTTCAGGATCGTGTCTACCGACAGAAGATTTCCAAGAAATGATGACTCATTTGATGTATTCAATGAAAGAGGCGCAAACCTCTATAAATACTAAGAGAAATTTCATTGTAAGGGGTTGGAAAAAATAGATATTCCTGCGAGAAAACACTTCAAGTTCTCTGCAGTAATAGTGAATTCAAAATAGTTGGATTTGCAAATGACTTGGTGTATTGTGGTCTTCTATATTATGCACTTCTTTTACACAGTTAACTTTATTATTTGTTGTTAGATTTAAATTCTGCAAGTTGGATTTAAATATTGCAAGTGAGAGAGTGAGTGCTGGAGTGTTGATCTGAAGATTACATGTGCGAAGTTGTACGGAAATTCTGTTGTTTGATCATCTATTTGCATGCTATTTTCAGCTTGGTGTGAATTCTTGCTATCAATCTATTCCCATCCTACACAGTCGGCCTGTGGCCATATTTCCCATTTCTTTACGCATTTTTCGTTTCTTTCCTGCATCCTTAGTCTTCAACCATTTTAGAATTAGTAAGGGAACCAACCCTCTCTGGAGATTGACACGGGGGACATCTCTTTCCTTCGGTCTTTCAATGTTGGCCGTGTCTAGGGTGCACAAACGCAGTTTTGTATGATTAGGCAGATATTTGACCACCAGTGCCTCACATATAACATTTACAGCATCATATCCTGCTCTATGGAGGAAAGTGCCACTACATGTTCTTTACTATGCCATGAAATAGGTCTTAATCCAAGATGAATTATATAGCTTGATGTTGATTTTATGCCATCTACTGAACCAACATAGTCTGAATATGAATACCCCTATAAATAGAAATGATCATTTTTCTTATACTCTAGACCATTTCTATTGTTTTGTTGACATAATATAGTATCCTTTTTGTAGCTTTACAATTGCTTTCTTTAGGATATTGCATAAATATTTAAAGATAATTTACATCAAAGACAATATCTAGTCTAGTATTTCTAGTATTTGTTAAGTAGAGAAGAATTCTAATTAGTTGATGATACAAGGCAGTAAATGCTTGAGGTGATTCCCCATATCTTGATAACTATAGTCCTTATTCTATGGGTATCTCTTTAGGTTTACAATATGCCATTTTATATTTTTTGAGTAATGTTATTGCATATTTAGTTTAGGTGAGTGTGATATGATTCTTCTTTTTCCAAATGTATAAACCAAGACAATAGTATAGAATTCCTAAGTTTATCATTTCAAATTCTTTTGTCAAATCATTTTTTACACTGTCTAACAATTTCTCTAGATTTTTCGTGGTTACTAGATCTTCAACATATACTACATAAATAACTATGTTGGATCCAATTTTTTTAACATAAATATTTGAATCAAAGGCACTTCTTTAAAACTGTCATAGAATATGGTCAATTAATTTTGACATACCATGCTCTAGGGGCTTGTCTCAAACCATATAGTTATTTTTTAATTTAAAAACATTTTATTCCTATCTCTTAGCAACAAATCCTTTTGGTTGAATCATGTATACTTCCTCTTTAAGATCACCATTAAGAAATGCACTTTTAACATCCATTTGATATATTTTCTGTAGACACCAAAACAACACCAATCCGATTAAGTGACTACAAACACTGATCGCATTAACATACACAGCTTTCAGGGCAGCCCTTAGAGGTCAAACAGTGGTCCTGACCACTCACACAGCAGTTTAGAAGGTCGAAAAATGAGCAGAGCAAAGTTGGTCGCAAACTGCAAGCTTCAAATCCTAAACAAGCCTTCAATCTAAAGTGAGCCTTTAACAAACTGCAACCTTCAAACTTCAAGTCTTAAGCAAACTGCAAAACTTTAAGGCAAACCTAGCAAAAAGGGGAACCTTGGCCTTAGACGTCTTGAAATCGTGACGTCGCGATTTCGCGACGTTGCAAAATCGCGACACCTTTGGCCCAGAGGGGAGCCTCGGCCAAAGGCGTCGCGATATCACGCGTCGCGATATCGCGACACCTTTGGCCCAGCGTGATATCGCGACACCTTTGGCCCAGAGGTGAGCCTCGGCCAAAGGTTTCGCGATATCGCGACACCTTTGGCCCCGAGGGGAGCCTCGGCCAAAGGTGTCGCAATATCGCGCGTCGCGATATCGCGACACCTTTGGCCCCGAGGGGAGCCTCGGCCAAAGGTGTCACGATATCGTGCATCACGATATCGCGACACCTTTGGCCCAGAAGGGGAACCTCAACCGAAGTGTTGCGATATCGCGACATCGCGATATCGCGACACTTCGACAGCAAACACTTCTCTTTTTAAAAGCAGACACCTCTCCAATCAAAGGCGGACTTTGACGTGGCCGCAACATCCAAGGCATGACCGCCACATGGCACCCCTATGTGCCCCTTTTCAAAGAGACCCCGTGGGTCTGTAGAACGGCAGATTCGACCAATCAGAGGCGACACGTCAGCATTCAAGGCAGACATTTAATTATTCAAAAGCAATTTAAAGCAGATTTTAACTAAGCGACGGACTTCACAAACTGCAATAATGAGACGAACAATCTCAACAACAAATCTGGTCAGAGGCCATGCCTCATAACTGTTGATGTGAGTTCCTAGTGATAATCTGAATGCGAGCCATGTCTCATAATCATCTGACAACGGTCAAATCTCAGTGGCGCTTGTGGACCTAGGGTTTTGACGTTAATATTTCAGAAGCAAAATCTTCTATAAAAACTAGCTCAATGTAATAAAAAAGAGGAGACGAAGTATTCTAAAAATACAACGAAGTGCTGCTCATCCAGAGACCCGATTGCACCAGTTTGAGTTCACCTTCTCCACATCCAGAATCTCTTGCAAAATAGAGGTTGGTGGGTGGTTCTCAGAAGTGTGAATCCGACTTTCATTCCCGATAGTGGATCATCATATCCCACTAATTCGACGACATAACAACCTGATAGATTTCGGGCCCTTCCTTAGTGGATTGGCGTTGAAACCGAGCTTTAACGGGGGCGGCCCGCTTGGGCACCCCATGCAAGTTCCTAGTCAATTTAATATATGTTGTTTTACGTTTTTCGAATACCTATTGTTTTCAAACATATTAAGATAACAGTATACGTTTTACGTTTTTCGAATACATGCTATTTTCGAACGCATTAAATCAACAGTTCACGCTTTATACATATCAAATATTGTTATGCTCTCATGGTTTTCGATATCACGTTAACTTGCAGGTGGAGATGTCTCATTCGAGTGCAGTTTGACCAATTGGTTCACTGAAAGTGGTTCTCTACACCACTTTTGTAAAAACATATTCGAATCTCACCATTGCTTATATGATCTGCGACCCTATTACATATTCATCATATGTCGCATTATATACTGTTTTTAATTTATTCTTTCATTATATATTGATCTTACGTCACAGGTGCTACTAAACATTTTTATTGTTTCTTTGACCGTAGGAGAAACAGCAAACAACAAGGATTCACCAAGCAATAAGCGGCGGCAACACTGGCCCGCCCGTTTCGAATGTGGGCATGCGGATAGAAGAAGATTATTAATCATGACTGTAACCGAGAATATGTCACTGAAGAGACTTATTGTAACCGGGTTGGAACCATATTAATATAAAGGGTTGTGCCCCTGCTTTTCTCCTTTATATTTGGTTAATTCGATCACATATGTTTGGTTGCTTTTCATTACATCTTAATACTATTTTTTTGTTGGAATCTCATGCTTTCAGTGGCGATCACGGTGGGACCGTTCCCAAATTTTTAAATCACAGAAACTAATCAGATTTTTTGTGTTTTAACAGGTACTTTTTTTTTAAAAGCCGAAGGTCAGAACCAGCAAATCCGGGCAGAAAGAGGTAACGGTTTTTAACTGTCCATGCCATTTTCTGTGGAATTTCTGTTTATTTTACTTGTTTAATCTTTTACTTTCATTTTTTTTAATTATTAAAGAAAGGTAGAGAAATTTTTCATAAATTTTTCTTGCTTTATTTAAATTATTTATTTATTTATTTAATAATTAATTTTTTAATTATTAAAGAAAGGTAGAGAAATTTTCCGTAAATTTTTCTTGCTTAAAAAAAAAAAAAAATATATATATATATATATATATATATATATATATATATATATATATATATATATATATATTTAAATTTTTACTTGTTGTTTTCCGGTTTGTAGTGTTTCTTGTCGTCTTCCGGTTTGCATAGGGAAAGTTCTTTTTCTTTGCTCGTTTCGTTTTTATTTAAAAAAAAAAATGAACTCCACACACTCGCACGCGGTAAATTTGAACCAAGGAGCTGGTCGTAAAACCCCAGCCCTTGAGCAATACCAACGGTGGGTTCATCACCACCTTGGCTTAGCTTTGCATCCATTTCCCCGATTGTCATTGTTGTTAGACATAAATCCTGACAAAAGTTGACCGCGTGTTGCTGGGGTGATTCCCATACACGCGAGGATAAGTCTTCTATGGTAGGTGTCATTAACAGGACAATCCCCCTTCCGTACCGCCTATGTTCCACGTACCATCTGCTCTCATGTACCTATAGTTTCCCTCTCGTAAGGGCGGGTATATAGAGAGGTTGGTATATCGGTCCGACAATGGTATATTGAAGGGGCGACCATTTATGGGAGTCATATGAGCCAACATTATGCATTTAAACATTCTTCCAAACTTGCAAAAACAAAACAAAATATCAAAATGCACTAAACCAGTTTAGGACACACTATCAAATCCTTAAAAGAGATAATCACGATTTTGTGTATGAGTGTGTTCATTTCTGCTTAGTGTAAACAAAAAGACAAATCATCATAAATGAGATAAAATCTGCTTAGATCATAGAGAAGCACCACAATGGTGTGCACCCGTAGCCAAGCCCAATCAAGGGCGGATGCTGCGGAAGGTGCACAAAGAGGAGGCACAAGTCACCTCCGGTATAGCCCCAAGGATTTGGTCATACCACCTTGGCGGCCTGACACACAAAGCAGTCCCCTCCGTGCCCCGACGAAACGGGACTATAGAGGCACCTCTTCGAGGAGCACTCCTGTCCAGCATAAAACTCAGCACACACCCTTCAATGAGGGGTATAGTCATAGGAGAGCTCCCTTAGATGCTCGCTATGAGCGGTCACCGCACGATGAAGCGCTAGGTCAACATAGGGTTCAACGAGAGGAACCACATCATTACACTATCCCTCCTTCACCCCCTCTAGTTGTCAGGACTACAAAGACAAATCCAGAGCACAAAGCTTCTCAGGCGGGGCGAGCCATATCCACCCGTCCCATTTTCACTTATGAAAGAGAGCACGAGGAAAACCCTTACCTTCCTCAAAAATAATATACATCACGAAAGCAATACGCCTCCGCACCTGCTAAATATCATGGTCACACATTGAGGCCAGAACCTCAAATAAATGCTGCTACCCCCAACAGAGGGAGGCTGCCTATAGATATCTTGGATCCTTATGACCAAGATAGATATCTAGGAGAGGCATCTAACCCTTCTAGACATGAGGCGGTGAGACCAACTATCTTAGAATCTGTCAAACATTTCGCACACCGGATGCAACTCACGCAACTTGAGCTAGAACGACAATGGTTAGAGCAATGGTATCTTCTAAATAAAGAGCACCTTCAGCACCAGAAGGATGAGTTGTTCCAACACACTATGCAGGAGAAGACTCCAACCCCTCACACGCATAAGACAAAACATTTTGAGAGGCACAACCCATGGGGGGGAGATATGTCATCACGACCTCATCAAACGCTACCCCCAACACCTCCCAGACAGGAGAGGGAGGCTACTCTCCCGATTCCTAAAGGACATGAGCGGTAGGCCACTCCTATAACCAATGACGGGTGCCTTCCTCAAACATCCACCCAGGTTTATGAGCCACCCTTAGAAATTCATCAAGAAGCTTCTAAGGAATCTGAGCGAGAAGAAGAGCGGGATGAACTGCTCTATCAAGGCTTGGGGGTGCCATCTCGCCACCCCTCCATAAGCCCCAAGTTCCTCAACAAGAACCAATCAAAGAGGAGGAGCTCAAATCTCCCGATACATGCGAAATGCTAGAGCACTTAGAGTCGATAGAGACCAAGATTTTGGAGCTCCCAAGACCCAACTTACATGAGGCTCTTTTCGAAGAGGATCAACCTTTAACCATAGGTCTACCTGAGGATGCAGTCCTCCATGTGTCAGAATCTCCAGAGTATGATGAGCTATACTCACTGGTCGAAGGTGAGGATAAAACAGAGATAGCCAACAACAATCACATGCGACAGCATCGACATCCTATAAATATCAATGAAGCATATTAGCAGATAAACATAATACTAGGGCATGAGTGGCGCGTTAACCCACCGCAGTGGGACCAAGCATTACATCCGACACTTTGGGCACACAAAGATCAATTTCAACCCGGAGACCTCATAGCAACATCAGTGCCGGGGGTAGACCCTGTCCTCCTATCCATGCATAGGGCCGATCCATTCATGTCAATCCCTCCGGAGCCAGATCTCGAGTGCAAAGACCATCAAGCTGGGGGTACCTCTACCCCCTGAAGATCCAGAGAGCCAAATCCCAAAAGGCTCCAAGGATTCCTGCAATCGCTTGGTCAATCCCAAAATGCTCCAAGGATTTCCACAATCGCTTGGTCAAAAATCAAGAAAATTCAAAAACAACAAAAAATCATCAAAAAACAACAAAAATTTGCATCTCATTCCTAGGCATACTCAAATTCATCAATAAGAGAGTTCTTCTCGCACTTCATCTTCATATTCACAAAAATCAATCCATCAAAAATACAAAAATACATAGCTGCATTAAAGCATTGCACCCATACATTGCATATTTATGGTCGTACAGGTCAAAGGCACCATAGGCTGTAATGGATCCGTTAGTCCATCTTGTTCCACACTGTTCCATTTTACAAAAACAAAAAAACACCATGCATTGCTTTTACCATACTAACGTCAATGGTCTTTTAATGTATCAAGGGTTTTCATGATTCAGTCATCATTTTGCTCTTTAGCCATGTAATGTATCAAGTCAGACAGATTTTACGAAGGTAGAGTCATACTTGAAATACACCTTGTTACGTAACATCCCAACACAAATTAAAACACATAAAAATTCCCAAGTTGTGTGAACGAAAGATGAAACCTGCATAGTAATCCAGGTCATCATAAGCGAAATGGTCATCTTGCTCATCCCCCCGTGCGAATGGTTCCAGAATGCTGAGAATTGACAAAAGGACAAGCTCTTTCCTATTCATCCCCCTCCATGTACAATGGTTTTCACCACTCCCAAATCCCAATCATAGTTGGCTCCCAAAGTTGTAAGGATTTGTACTACACATCCCTGCCAAGGATGGGTAGTCATCCCCAAAACCTAAAGGAATCAACACCATTCACAAACAAAATTCCAAAAAATCATCATCCCAACATTTTCCATTCACCTTTGGTCTCCAAGTTGTAAGGATTCGTACTATCTGCCCCTAACCAGGATGGATAGTCATCCCCAAGGCCTAACAGATCAATGCCCTTACTCCATCACCTCCATCATCCCCTTGGTTCCCAAAGTTGTAAGGATTCGTATTATCCGCCCCTAACCAGGATGGGTAGTCATCCCCAAGGCCACAAGGATCACAACCATTCACAACCTCAAATTCACAATACTCACAACACAAAAATCAAATAACAGTGGTCATCGCCACTATTCAAAATCCTTGCTCAAAAAGAATTAATAGAAAATAAATAGTGATTTTCATCACTATATAGACGAGCAACCCTCTAAATCATTCAGCCAACAAACATCCTAAACTTGAATCCCTAGAATTCTCAGCATTCGAAAAACCATCTAGGTGATCCTCATTACAAGTTTGGTTGATAGCCTATCTAGCAATGGTGGTATCCTACCCGCATGACGATATGTCTGTCACATTCACTTTGCGTATGTGCAGACCAATGTTTGCATGTGGATGAGCTAGCTTATGGTATCCTAGATAACACCGCAGATTAATCTAACTAAATACAACAAAGGAGTTAGTGGAGCTAGTTAGGTGATCCTCAGTACAGGTTCGGTTGAAAGCCCATATGGCATTGGCGGTATCCTGACAAATACCACATAAATGGACTCAACTGCACACACAGGGATGTTAAATAACTTGGTCAAGGACAAGTCCGATTCATACCTTGTTCAAAAAGTCCTGTAGGATACAGTACAATCATGGCTAATAAGTTAAAACCGTCTGAGTCTCAGAAAACCTTAGCTACATTTCTAAACCGACTGCGCTACTTTTCATCCTTACACTACCATCGAAAAAGAAAAACCACATGTATACATACAAAGTCATGTATCACGGTAATCGCCTCAAAACAAAATAATGGAGTTCTAAACAGTCTATGGTGCCATGGCCACACATCACAAAGTCCATCCATCCATTTCATCTCTGCATATCACATACATTTGCATTCATTACAACATATGCATCCATCAATATAAAGTAGCATGCATCCATCAACATCAATCATTGTGCATAAAATCATGACATATACACAAAGAAAGAAAATCAAAACAACAAAAACATCACAAAATTGCACCACAAAAACCATAGCAATAAGTTGCCGGACACAAGTGCTCTTGCACTTAACCTCTTGGCATAAAGAAAATCGATGTCGGGGCTCAAATTGTCACTTTCTCACTTCCCCAAGAAGGCTACCATAGCTGGACCGCTCCATGGGAAGACGGGTTTTTGATGATTTCACCTCATTATGGCATCACCAAAAGGGTTAGCACCCACCAAAAATAGGTCCAAATGTCGGGAAACTGCACGTGCTTAAACGGTAAAACATCTAAAGGCACCCTAACCTAAGTCGACTCATCGCTTTTCTCACGAAGGTCATTCCCTCATCGATTCGTCGCTTGAGGGGGTAGTCACACTTAGTCACCAATCAACAAGCACACACCCAATCAAGGCAATGCCATGCATTCAAAGAATCATTGACAAAGACAATCACGCTCCTGCTTGGGGCGATAAACAAGCAATCATCAAATTGATCAAACACTTGGCATTCGTGAATCATGAACACAAGGTTCCCCTATGGACAAAAGGTTACGCCCTTTGCCTAATCATGACTGATCAATGTCCAAGCTCAAGTCACACCTCACCAAAATAGGTTAACGCTTGAAATCAGATTCCTTAGCTCGTCAAAAGCAAGGATTCAAGAATGCATGCCCTTTCCATGTTTGGGGAGCCTCGGCCAAAGGCGTCACGATATTGCGTGTCGCGATATCGTGACACCTTTGGCCCAGAGGGGAGCCTCGGCCAAAGGTGTCGCGATATCGCGTGTCCCGATATCGCGACACCTTTGGCCCAGAGGGGAGCCTCAGCCAAAGGTGTCACGATATCGCGCATCACGATATCACGACACCTTTGGCCCAGAAGGGGAACCTCGGCCGAAGTGTCGCGAGATCGCGACACTTCGGCAGCAAACACTTCTCTTTTTAAAAGCAGACACCTCTCCAATCAAAGGCGGACTTTGATGTGGCCGCAACATCCAAGGCATGACCGCCATGTGGCACCCCTACGTGCCCCTTTTCAAAGAGACCCCGTGGGTCTGTAGAACGGCGGATTCGACCAATCAGAGGCGACACGTCAGCATTCAAGGCAGACATTTAATCAGTCAAAAGCAATTTAAAGCAGATTTTAACTAAGCGACGGACTTCACCAACTACAATAATGAGACGAACAGTCTCAACAACAAATCCGGTCAGAGGCCATGCCTCATAACTATTGATGTGAGTTCCTAGCGATAATATGAATGCGAGCCATGTCTCATAATCATCTGACAACGGTCAAATCTCAGTGGCGCCTGCGGACCTAGGGTTTTGACGTTAATATTTCAGAAGTGGAATCTTCTATAAAAACTAGCTCAATGCAATAAAAAAGAGGAGACGAAGTATTCTAAAAATACAACGAAGTGCTGCTCATCCAGAGACCCGATTGCACCAGTTTGAGTTCACCTTCTCCACATCCAGAATCTCTTGCAAAATAGAGGTTGGTGGGTGGTTCTCAGAAGCGTGAATCTGACTTTCATTCCCGATAGTGGATCATCATATCCCACTAATTTGATGACATAACAACCTGATAGATTTCGGGCCCTTCCTTAGTGGATTGGCGCTGAAACCGAGCTTTAACGGGGGCGGCCCGCTTGGGCACCCCATGCAAGTTCCTAGTCAATTTAATATATGCTGTTTTACGTTTTTCGAATACCTGCTATTTTCAAACATATTAAGATATCAGTATACGTTTTATGTTTTTTGAAAACATGCTGTTTTCGAACGCATTAAATCAACAGTTCATGCTTTATACATATCGAATATTGTTATGCTCTCGTGGTTTTCGATATCACGTTAACTTGCAGGTGGAGACGTCTCATTCGAGTGCAGTTTGACCGATTGGTTCACTGACAGTGGTTCTCTACACCACTTTTGTAAAAACATATTCGAATCTCACCATTGCTTATATGATCTGTGACCCTATTACATATTCATCATATGTCGCATTATATACTATTTTTAATTTATTCTGTCATTATATATTGATCTTACGTCACAGGTGCTACTAAACATTTTTATTGTTTCTTTGACCGTAGGAGAAACAACAAACAACAAGGATTCACCAAGCAATAAGCGACGACAACACTGGCCCGCCCTTTTCGAATGTGGGCATGCGGATAGAAGAAGATTATTAATCATGACTGTAACCGAGAATGTCACTGAAGAGATTTATTGTAACCGGGTTGGAACCCTATTAATATAAAGGGCTGTGCCCCTGCTTTTCTCCTTTATATTTGGTTAATTCGATCACATATGTTTGGTTGCTTTTCATTACATCTTAATACTGTTTTTCTGCCAAAATCTCATGCTTTCATTTTCCATTCAAACTAAGCTTTTACTACACATGTTGTATGAATGGTAGTCATTTTTGTTGTAGGTGCAAATGTTTATTCGTAGTCAATTTCCTTATGTTTGAAAAAAATATTTTTCGACTAGTCATACCTTATATTTGTTAATGGATCCATCTACTTTGTACTTTATCTTGTAAATACATTTGCATCCTATAGTTTTCTTGCCTTTGGATAGATAAACTAAATCCCATATTTTGTTTTTCATTAATGCTGTGTATTTTGATTCCATTATTGCTTTCCATTCAAGTTGACTCATTGCAACTTGTATTGAGGTTGGTTCTTTATTTTCTATTCCTAAATTTATTAGTCCCATATTTACCTCTCCCCTTGCCATATTGTGAGTTTTTGGTCTCATAGTGGTAAGATATAGTTATATTTCTAGTTTTTATTCTTTAAGAGTGTTTGTATACCATTTTGTCTTATTTTGCTATTGAGGTGATGTAATTCTTGAGTCTTTAATAGTTTCATTTATTATTTCTAATTCTTCTTCAAAATATTCTTCATGAATTTCTTTTTTTGATGTTATATCTAGAATGGGAATTGTAGTGTCCTTAAAATGCTCAATATCTTCTTGGTATTCTTCATCAAATACTACATCTTTGCTTACAAATATTTTTTTTGTGGTTAGATCAATTATTATATAACC